>OX451735.1:791770055-793000173 GCA_948472305.1 Vicia faba
ATAATAGATCTATCTATCTATCTATCTATCTATCTATCTATCTATCTATCTATCTATCTATCTATCTATCTATCTATCTATCTATCTATCTATCTATCTATCTATCTATCTATCTATCTATCTATCTATCTATCTATCTATCTATCTATCTATCTATCTATCTATCTATCTATCTATCTATCTATCTATCTATCTATCTATCTATCTATCTATCTATCTATCTATCTATCTATCTATCTATCTATCTATCTATCTATCTATCTATCTATCTATCTATCTATCTATCTATCTATCTATCTATCTATCTATCTATCTATCTATCTATCTATCTATCTATCTATCTATCTATCTATCTATCTATCTATCTATCTATCTATCTATCTATCTATCTATCTATCTATCTATCTATCTATCTATCTATCTATCTATCTATCTATCTATCTATCTATCTATCTATCTATCTATCTATCTATCTATCTATCTATCTATCTATCTATCTATCTATCTATCTATCTATCTATCTATCTATCTATCTATCTATCTATCTATCTATCTATCTATCTATCTATCTATCTATCTATCTATCTATCTATCTATCTATCTATCTATCTATCTATCTATCTATCTATCTATCTATCTATCTATCTATCTATCTATCTATCTATCTATCTATCTATCTATCTATCTATCTATCTATCTATCTATCTATCTATCTATCTATCTATCTATCTATCTATCTATCTATCTATCTATCTATCTATCTATCTCATTCTCTCTATTTGTGAGTGCAATTCCTCAACATTCTTCACGTTTAGAATAATCACCAAAAACACAGGAAAAAAACCCTCCCAACAATCTTCATCTCCAACCTTCACTCTCTCCTCCATTTTTCTTCGTCATCAATCTCACGCACCACTTCACCATTCTTCATCCTCTGAAGAATCCTCCATTAAATCTCTTTCAATCTTCACAACTCCATGATTTCTCAACACTGTTTCTTTGTGCATCTTCATCTGCAATTATTGACTTCACGGTTCTTCAACAAATAACTTAAACGAATCTTCATCATCATCAAAGTATCAATTATGTAACTGATCTGAGGAATATATATATAACAAATTCATCTTCATCGTGTTTTTGATGAATCACATCATAATTGAATTTCATGTGAACGATAACATTACTAGTTATACATCATGCATTGAACTCAACAATAATTTGCAGAGGAAACAATGCAAAAGAACAAAGAATTGCATGAGATGTGATAAGAATGAGAAGATTAGAGTGACGAATTTACCTTTGGATTTCCCGTCTTCTCCACCATTGAAAGTGGCGTCAGACTTATCTCTGGCAGGTAAGCGTTTTCTCTTCCTCATCATATACAATGTATTTGTCTCTATTGTTTGAATCAGAAAACGAATTCTCCGCAATAGTGAGACTGAGGTTGAGAATCAGAGATGTGGATGATGGAGACGGTGATGATGTTAGGTATTGAAAAAAAAATTGGAAGAAGATGATGAGCGTCGAAGCAAGCGGAGATGAGGAAGAGAGCAAGGTTTGGATGCGTGAGGATTTCGTTTCGAAGCAAGCAAGCCGCCAGCATGGTGACTGCAATTTGAAAGGAAGAAGAAAGATTGAGGTAGAGCCACGATGTAGGAGAGATAAGAGAGATCATATTTTTCAAAGAAGACTTAAAGTCACAATCTTTCTAAACCCTAAAAAACTCCAAACGTTGTGTTTCATCTATTTCCTTGTTTTTTTTTTTGTTTTTTTTTCAATTTGATAAAATGCTGAAAATTGAAAAGAGAATTGGATTAGATGTTGAAGCATTTTTCTTGGGCTTTCCCCTTGCGATTCTATTTTTGTGAAGCCCATTACCATGCATTTTTGGAACCAGGATCAGGATTACACAAAGACAACTTCCTAGATCAAGACATGGGCCCTACGCCCTTATACCATTTATGTACACCTGAGTCCAATTTACACCCATTTGTAGAGTTGTTCTTAGCGTTTCTTTAGTTTTTTTTTATAATTGTTAGATGAAAATTTTGTTAATAAAAAATATTGATGTAATAAAAACATTAAAAAAATGTTAAATTTAGGAGACCTTTTTAGGAATTAATTTGTGATTATCTGATTACTCGAGATTTGTGATTCACCTTTGTTTGTTGAGATCTGAGTCTTATGCAGGTTTATTGTGTGACATGCGGACATGCTTGAATTTTTTATTGTGATTTATTTTCACATCGGTGATGCTTCGACACTTATTCCTAGCATTTGATTTCTGACTCTTTTTTGTTGCTTGGTGAAGCATACTCAATGTTTTTCAGGGTTCTCTGCTTTGCTGGCTATGCTACAAACTCTTGTTTGTTTGGTATCATTCTTATTCTAGTTTACTATTTCCGCACTTTACTGCTTTTTAGATATCATGAGAAGTAGGAAATAAAGAGCGTGCAATCGAAGTATATGTTTAAATTCCTATAACAGGCACCGCTTTCTGTATGCTAATTGTGATTGTTTAAAGTCTTATCTTTAAGTAGGCGATTCCACACGTGTGTTTACTTTCTTGTACAATTTGATTCTTTCTCTAAATGAGTTCAATCTGTTTTTTTTACATTTTGGTCTTGGATTCATTCTCTATATGAGTTTGGTTCATGCTTGTATGAGTGTGTTCCTTTTACATTTACCGTTTACAATTCTAGAAAAAACAAAGACCAAATCTTCAGAGGAACACTCCATACGGAAGGTGAACCATACGAATATATCATCATCTTCCTTTGGGAATCTTTTTTAGCAAGTTAATTCCTTTCTACTCCAGATGCGTGAGTCTTCGAAGGTCTAGGTGCAGGTAGAATGCGAATTTGATGTTATTCCATTAAAAAAAATACAAAACAAACACAAACTTGTGAGCCGAACTACGACACTCTGATTCTCGAAAGGGATACATAGGTAAGAGGTTGCGGAGCCTAACCGATCACAAATTGTAAATATTTCTCTCTTTTATCTGCATTTCTTTTTTTCATGCATTCATTTTTCATTTTCTCTTTTAATTATAGACATAGCTTAAACACACCCTTAGAAGTTGCAAACAAGAGTGGATATCATGGAGTACCATAGGCGTGAGTGGTGCTAACACTTTCCCCTTGCGTAACAGACTTCCATACCCGATCTCGTGGTCGAAATACCATGATTTCATCCCCTTCAGGTTTTCCCGATGTTCACCTTTCCCTTCCTATGGGATAAAAAACGTTCAATATCAACTTCATTGATATATTATTAGTCGATGTTCGGGTGGTTGTTTCAATGTGTTTGGCATGCATGCTCATAGTGCTTTATTTATGCTTTGACTCATATTCTGATTATTGTGTTATTGATGCTAGCTTGCGTGAAGTTTTCCGGAGTTATTATGTTTTTGCTTTCTATGAACTCTTGTTCGTTTGGTATTATACTGATTATGGTTTGTGTTTTCGCATCATTTACTTCTTTCCTTGCCATGAGAAGTAGGAATGTAGATGCATGACTGGGAGTCCCTACTTTAGGTGGGAAATCTGTTTAAAGTCCTCAAGTGAGGCGATGTTTGTTTTGTTAAAGACCTCAATGAGGCGATGTTTTTGTTTGCAAAAGACTCCAAAAGGAGAAATTTCGTGTTGTTTGTTTAAAGACCTCAAAAGAGGAATTTATGCTAAAGTCCTCGAAGAAGGAATTCCCCCTCCCCTTTTACATTTGGCTTGCTATCGAGTCAATAAGTGGAACAGAGGGTCCGCAATCAAACCCACACATTCTAGTTCGTGTTCTTCCTAGCTCGCGTTATACATTGATGCTTTGGACCGTGCTTAATCTTGTCCATTAAGTCAAATAAAGTGGAATATAGGGGTTCGTAACCAACCCCTACACTTTGTCATTAGTTTAGATGATGTTAGCTCATGTCGCTCGACGTTGATGCTCCGAGTTGTTACTCGATGTCGGTTCTCGAGTAAATCAAGTGGAAAGAGTTCCTTACTCCCATTTTAAGATCCATTGGACTCATTTGTTTGTTGCTAGCTCACACCTGATGTTTGTTTTGGCTTCGGCTCGACTTTGTGTTCGATTGCACTTATGTTTATGCTTCAAACTTTGCATGATCCCTTAGTATTGCTTTTTTCGTTTTTGATTCAAGTTGGACATTAGGTTATAACCTTTGCATGTTACCTTAGGATTGCTTGTCTCGTTGTCGATTCAAGTTGGACATTAGGTTGTAATCTATGCATGCTAAAATAGGTAGAGATTTCCCTTTTTGTTATCCAAACCTTAGGGCCATCATTGTATGATAACATTAGGGATAAAGCTAGATAGTTTCCCTTAGACGTTTTTTCTTTCCCTTTTGCATTCTTAAAACTAAAACCTCTTTTTCTTTGAAAATTCTAAAACACTTAATAACAGAAGATGCGAATCGTATGCAGTTTAGTCTTGTGGTGTAGAAAAAATCTATCTAGACTGAGGCTCCCTCAATTTTCACTTTCGGACTTTATTACGGTTCATATCACAAATTCTTTTCGCAATATAAAGTACAAACCAATGCGAACCTTTTTTCATCTTCGGACCATTTTTTCTTTTAAATCCTTTTCAATAAGGATGTGTTGTTTCAAATTCTAACAACTTAGAAATGCTAAGTGTGCGAGGGGCCGAGCATAAGTCTCTTTATGATCTGCAAAGCGAAGCACGGATTTCAATCCTAACCATGAGGATGCAAATTTGGCATTATCCATAAAAAATACAAAACAAACGTAAACTTTTGAGCCAAACTACGGCACTCTTATTCCTTAAAAGGGATACCTATGCATTTGGTCGCGAGGCCAAGGCGATTGAAACTTTGTAAATATTTCCTTTTTTTCCATGTGTTTTCTTTTGCATGAATTCCCTTTTTGCATTTTGTCCTTATCTCGTAAGCTTTAGATTAGAACACACCCTTTGATTAGAACAACAAGATTGGATCCCATGGAGTACCACTGACGTGAGGGGTACTAATACCTTCACCTTGCATAATCGACTCCCTTACTCATATCACTCGGTCATTTGACATTTATTTCACCCTTCTCATGTTTACTCGATGTTAACCTTTCCCTTCTATGGGATATAGAACATTCAATTGTGACTTCATTGATTTTATCTCAATGAGTTGTTACGCCGGTTGTTTCACACATAATATTAAAAATACATTGTATGAAACAAATCTTTGATGATATCAAGATTTAAATGCTAGAGGTCCCATGCAAGATGCTAGAGATCTGTTTCCAGGGCCAATGAGAATTTTTATTTTCTGAACTTGCAATCCATTCTAGAGATATGTTGTAGCGGTGGTAAATATTTCCTCTCTTTTAGGCGGCTTCATATTATTAAGGATTAGGGTAAAATATGTTTAATTAGTCTTTTTATAGTAAAATATGATTATTATACCCCTCAGTTTAACTATAAAACTGAGGTAAATTACTATCTTTTTTAAGCTATCACCACGATTTTGGATTAAAATCGAGGTGAACAATTTTGTTTAATATTACATTGTTTACACAGAATTTTAAGATAAATTGTTTACATCAAATATTTTTGAAGGTTAAGTCCCCTTATTTGTGTAATTTGAAGCTCCCTTACTCTTTTAAGTTCTAACTTCTAAAATAATGATACTTGAATGTTAGATCTTTGTATTCAAATTCACCATTTTTTTACAAGTCTGTTTGTTTGAAGAGAGAAAAGTACACAAGAAATGTCGTACTTTTTCTTTGGTTTGAAATATACAATAAATATTTGAAGCAAGATTGATTTTCTGCGCTTTCCATCTACCAAATGAGAAAGAATACAACAAAAACAACATCAACACCATTATGTGGGATAGATTGCAAGGGAACAAATGTTTTTTCTAAATAGAAGAACATTGAAGATTCTCTCTGTCTTAAAATTCATCCCAAAGAATGATGCATGCGAGTTTAGGGCGGTTGCATATAATTAAGGATTAGGTTAAAATCTGTTTGACGAGTGCTTTTATAGTGAAATCTGATTTTTTGAGCCTTCAGTTATATAAAAAACCGAAAGGTTAGTTCATTTAGTTTGCACTTATAAACAAATAAAAACATAAATTGCAAAAGCTTGGATTTGAAGGTTTTCCTGATTTGTTTTTCAAAAACAGAGGGAATATGTTGTTTATATCATTATAAAAAAATAAAACATGGTGGACCAAGGCATAATACCTAATTTTTTTCTAGATGAGGTGAAAGCTGCGTCAAGAACTTTATTATTTATAGTAGTGAAATATTTCCATGTGCCTCCTCATTAATGATAGAATCTTCTTCACACGTTTCTCGTCCACTCACGGCAGTATATATCATTCTTGTGAGCAAAATTATCCACTATATTTTAACCCACATTCTCTTTCCCAAACAAGGAAACTTTTGTCTCTTAACCCAAAGAGATATAAAAATCATATGGTCCATAGAAAACAAAGTTAAATTGAATTAGGCTCAACTAATAGTTAACCATATGATAGATGTTAGAACCAAAGATTCACCTTTACTATTTGGAAACTTAGTCACAAAAGTCCAAGACAAAAAGGGATTCAACCTCAAGGGAAACACCGACTTCCATGAGAAAACCATAAAAATAGGAATAAAAATCTGTCATATGGTGGGAGAAATGAATTTTTTGTTTTATCACAAATGTTGTGGTTAGCAAGAGTTGCCACCGACTTTTCTTTTATCCAATATTTGGGAAAGATGAAAAGAACAGGAAAGACATTTGATAGATTTTGAGTTCGGGTAAGTTAAGAAAATGGAAGGTTTTAGCACCCTTTTAATCCGTAGTTATCTACGGGCTCTTAATTGCTCAACTCACTTTTGAAAACTTTCTTTATGTGTGTCTGATTTGTTTGAAAATATTTTGAAATGCCAATGTAAGGCAGACTTCGTAATAATTCTTGTATCCGTCCTCAAAAATGTATACAAAGTGTTTTTTGAAAATATTTGTTTTGAAAGTGTGATATTTGAACATGTTATGAGCAAGCAACTAGGAGTATTACCCACTAATAAGGTCTTTCTTGTTATTTTCCTTCTCCTTTAGAGATAGTATTATCCATATCATTAGTTGGTAGGTAATCATATCTATTGGATGTGAAGGGACAAACGTAGGATCATTGTATGGTCATCGAAGGCAACATATAAGGATAATTTAGCAATTTGTATAGGAGGGACTAGATCATTTTTGTAGGCAACTTAAAAGGGTCATCAAGGGATTATGATCTTTTATTCATAAGGGTCTTTTGCTAAAGCATCCCTACTTTTGAGGGACATGACCATAAATCGTAAGGCAACAAGAGAGGGTACCCTAGAGGTGCAAGTGTGAAGAGTGTTTGTAAAGCGTAGAAAATTAAACCTATGCTATCACATCATGTGAGCAGTTACATAATTAGAAAAAATGTGAGAAAAGATAAATCTACATTATTACATTAGAGAGTGCAACCTATACAGTTTTCTATGAATTTAAACAGCGAAAAGAAATAAAAAATGTTAGAAAAAACGTAGAAAATCATTTAAGTTAATAATTAATAAAAACCTAATTATTTCTAATAAATTTTAATATTGAGAAAAATCTAAATCACTTAATTAATTAATAAATAAATATGTGAAAAAAAATTAATTACTAACTAGAAAACCCTAATTCTAATTTGTTATAGTTTTGAAAATTTTTTAAGATTAATGATTAATTAGAAAATAATTAGTAAAATAGAAAAAGAATTAGGGTTAGTGAAAATAAGGAAAAAACAAATGTATGGGGTAGGAGTTGAACTCACGCCCTACCATTCACCAGCATGCCATCCTACCATTGTGCCATGTTGTCTTTTGTGTTGTGGAATGAGAATGAATCAACATATGATAAGTCTGCTTTGTAAATCCTAAAAAAACAAAATAATTTGCAAAACATAGGGATCGAACCCACGCCTCTCATGTCACAGGTCTCCGTCTCCAACGATTTAAGCTACACTGGCTTTTTGTTATTCACACACAAATAAAACATTATATAATAAAACACTGGATCAGAGAAGCGCCAGAGCCCTAGCTCTGGTCATCTTCTCTAGCGAGCTCCATTGTAAAACCTGTGAATCATGCAAAATCAAAATACTAGATGAACCATATCCCCCTAATTTGACCCTTGTGAATCCAATGGTGGCATTGGTTTGACCTGAAAATGCCTGTAAAGTAAGTTTCAAAGAAATGTTTCAAACTGGCCTAACAACGACAGATCTTCATTCCTACGTCAAAGCTTGCAAACGATGATTCTAAATAAGTCCAAACATCATTATAAATAGGTATATGTGCATAGAATCAATAAGCAATGCATGAATAAAAAGTTTGAGATTGAAGAAGTTTACCAAACTGGTGGAACTTGGTTGGCACGTTCTGGGATGCTTCATGCCTCAATAATGGTTGGGATGAACTCCTGGGAACCCCAGGAGTGTGATAGGATGCTTGGAAAGTGTTGTACCCTAAAATTTGCCCTCCCATAATCTTCAAAGTTTTAAACAAGCATCATCTCAAAGGGTTCAAAGTCTACTCAAGGGCTACACAGTCAACCACTCTACTAAGCCAGTCAAAATAGGGTTTTGGTTCCTGCAAGGAAGTTGAGGTTTTCAAGGGCCCAGTCAAGTCCCACATGCCTATAAACATTGTCAAGCACCTACATGTCAAGTTTCAAGGCTCACAAGGTCAAGTTGCACAGTCAAAAACCCTAATTGCTCCACAGTCAACTGCAGGGGCAAAATGGTCATTTGGCAGTCAAAAGTCAAAAATTTTGGTCAACATCTTATTTTGAAGCCACAATCATCATTTGATCAATTCTTGATCATGATTCCAAAAGCATGGCTCAAAAAGGCTCAAGAATCAAAAGTTTCTATTTTAGGACAGTTGAAAAGTCAACTGCAAATTGACCAAGGCATAACTTCTTCATGGTTTATCAGAAAAATCCCATCCAATTCTCATCTTGAAGGGGAAGACATTTCCTACAACTCATCTTCACATTCCAAGTCCAAGAAATGCTCTCACAAAAAGTTATCAATTTCAACATTATAGGTCATTTTCAAAAGTCAACAAAAAGGCACTTTAAGTCAAAGACCATAACTTGAGATTGGTAAATCAAAATGACATGGGACCAAAGACATTGGTTAGAGAACTTCAAGACCTTTCCAAAATGTCCAAGAACATGTTCATAGCTTCAAAATTGAGTAAGATATGCATTGGAGAAGTTGGGAAATTTTTGTGAAATGGCCAAAGTCAATTATCCTTGAAACTTCATTTTTGACAAAAGGGGCCCACTTTTTCCACTTGTTTCAGGTTGTCCATGCCTCCCACGTGTCCCACGATTTATTTCAAGATTGATAATTAATTTTCCCATTTTTATTTAATTTCATTTGATTTAATTCATTTTAAATCTTTAAAATTCAAATGAAAATCAAGAAAATTAATTAAGGGATATATTTTGTGTTGAATTGCTTAGATACACCATCATTCACCTTCCAAATTCGTGCAAGGCCTATTCTAAGCAAGAAATTCAAATTTTCACAAAAATGGCAAGTTGTTTAAATGGAGGTTATGGCAAAATCTCAAACATAATTGCAAGGCTTCAATGACAATTATTTGGTTTGATTCTCATTCAAGACCATATATGCAAGCATTCCTGATACCATACAGGACCGAGAGAGCCCCATACAGCATAAGCCATTTCCAAATTTTGAAGAGAAAAATCACAAACTGAAAACCTAGTTGCAGTACAATTCAAGCTTCCATTTCTATCCAAATACACTCCTTGCATTGCCAGGGACGATTTGCAATCATTAACAAGCCAAATCACTCAAGGAATCACTCATCACGCCCCCACGGTTTGTTCAAAACTTTGAGAAACTGAATTCCATTTTTACGCATCCTTGATTCATTTTGAATATTGCTATACATTGCTGACGTTATTACCAAACTTTCTGTATGTTTTAATTTCATTATAAGGCTGTAAAACGCAAATCACCATGGGAGATATTTAGGTTTTCCAAAGCTTTCAAATTGGGGTTTCTCACATACATAAAAATTGGCCCTCAGGACACCCATGGTTGAATTGAGAGGGACAAGACGAATCGAATGCACACCTCGCGCCTAATTTATGCTTCATGTGCGTCTAATCGCTATTTCCATAATACTTGTATTTTGTGGGGGTTTAAAACCCCCCGCTATATGTTTGATGTTTGCAGGAAAAGCTTGAAGATGACTGCGTGGCAGCAAGGCATAGGTGCATTCAAATCCTGCGCGCGCCTTTTTTGTTTTTCTAGCATATAAACGAGTTTTTGTATATTATATTTCTTTTCCATTATATTAACAAACACACGCAGATGGTGGAGTGGTGGTGAACGTGTCATGCAATCTCTGGGACCTGGGTTCGATTCCCAGGTCCCCTCATAATTCCAATGCTTTTTTTTTCAATGAGTTCTTGTGCAGCATTCCAAGGAGGACTCACAATAAACCTCACAGATCCAAGCAGCCATGTGTCCTTCCATGCAAATCCAAGGGCCCAGAAAGCAGGAGCACCATGCTCAGGAGTCAACAGCGCTCCACTCAACCCAGGGAAGTCAAACGTGGCTTGTTCAATGGGCCACAATTTCAACAATGCACCCTCCTTTTCAGCCCACACCCCCCCTTGGTTTTACTTCTTTTTTTATTTTTGTTTTGTCATTTTCTCTTATTTTAATTGCTAACCTTTTAATTATTTTTATTATTAACAATTAACTTAATTAACACATTTTCATAAAAATAAAAAAAATAGAACTAACATTATTTTTATCATTATTATTTTATTTTGTAAAACAAATCTTAAATAAATTAGTTTTAATTAGGCCATTTTAACCCTTTTTTTAAAATAATTAAAATAACTTAGATTTAGGTTAACTTTTAATTTTGTTTCTTTTTATTTTTATTTTATTTCATAAAAAAACATAAAAAAACAAAAAAATATTTTCTTTTAATTAAATTAATTAATTAGTCATTAGGTAGTTTTTAATTTCATTTAATTACAAAAAGACCAAAAAAATCAATTTCTTTTCTTAAAAGGGTCAACACCCTTAGAACATTCCGATTTAATTTTTATTCGCGCACAGTTTATTATTATGTAATTGCTTCCAAGACATGTAATAGTTAATTAGGTTTACTGTTTTTATTTACTTTCCGTACTTATTTACCAAAAACGGGTCTTTTTATTTTTGGCGATGTATAGACCCGCGCCTTGTAATAGCGAAGGATTTATGTTTCCGCAATTTACTGTCTGCACCCCTTAACTGTTAAATGCATGCAAGAATGTATGGTAAATAAAAACAACTCGTAGCTCACTAATTACCAAGATAAACATTAACTGAATACAACACACAATACACACACCACTTCTAGGGTACGCCTCACTCGTTGCCTTCGAAACGTGGTCGTCAAGTATAGGATGTTTTAGCGATCGCTCTTATGTCCATGATCCAGTTGCCTCGAAACAGTTGCCTCGAAACAGTTGCCTCGAAACAGTTTCCTCGAAACGGTTGCCTCAAATTAAAAAGGATCTAGGACATAAGGGTTGCTTCTAAGGTGTCCTAACTGTTGCTTCGGTGACCACACTGTCCCTAAAATCGAATTGACCCGAACACCTCCAACGGTGGTGCTACCTACCTCTCAATGGTGGGATGGCACTACCTTAAGGACTTTTACACAACCTAATTCCTTAGGGTAGGTAGATGACTCATGGATACTTGCTCTCTAAAAAACAAACAAAATCTTTTCACACCACACTTTCAAAAAGCTTTCAAAACAAATTTTTCAAACACTCTTGAGTATAGATACAAGAGTTATTCAGAAATCTTTCAAAGAAACTTTTTCAAACCCACTCACATTTTGAAAAGCAAACATTTTGAAAACATAAGAGCAAGTATCTAAGAGCCCGTGGATAACCACGGATAGAAAGGGTGCTAACACCTTCACTTTCTATAAATCTACCTCCCTAACCGAGAAACAATCTCATAAGGAATTTTGCTGTGCTTTTGTCTTGTCCATGTTGGAGAAAATAAAAGACGGTGGCGACTCTTGCTTCCGCGACATTTCGCGAAACCAGCTAAAAACAGTCAGTTCTCATTTCCACCGATCACAGAACTGGCGACTCTGCTGGGGATTGAGCTTCTGTATTCAGAGAATCAACATCTATATTCCCCAACCGAATTTCATAATCGCAAGCGGGTCATAAAGCTTTCTCTTGAAAAGAAGTGAGGTGTACCTTAGGATTAGATCATACTTATGTTTTCAATTGCTTTACTTTGATTGCTTTATATTTGTGGGCTTTGCATCGGAGTTTCATAGATCCTAACCCGGATCTGGGGATACCCTTTTAGGTAGCATAAGCTGTGAGGGACCTGTCCGGCGTAGACCGACACGGGTGAAGTAGTGGCTACGTTGGTTTGGCACCTTGGTCTGTACCGATATCCCTTGTGTTGCAACGAGGAGAATATGGGTCTTCTGAGGAGTCATTAAGCACCAACCGACCTTAGAACCCTAATGTGACCCAACTTGGCCATAGAACAGTAGCAGTATGCTACACCCATTGAGGCTAAACTCACGCGATGGTTCTGGCTGCAAGAAAAGATTGCGACGCTGGAGTTATGACCGATTAAGGGTAGTCAGTGATATTGGGATCCTCTAGAACCCGGTTACTATTTTCTAGGACAGGTCTTAACCAACGAAACAGAAAGAGGGTAGTACCTAAACTTCATGCTGGCCTAAACTCTAAGGGCTCTTTTGTGTGACTTGTGTGCCTTCATACTTGAACTACTTGCATGCTTGTTATCTAACACATGAGTATCTTGCAGGTTTTGATTACAGTCCTTAATCTGGACTCATAACAGGATTTACCTACATTACTCCATGCGTAGCATAACATCATACCATTACATACATCCTACATAAGGACTAATCCATTTCAAGGATCTCAAGGGTCTGTGATGCAGGTCATGATGAACCAACTGTCTAGCAAGGGGCAAAGAGGATTTATTTTCCTCTAGCCAAGGTTAATGACTTGAGTCAGGGGCTATGACCCACTCGATATGGTGAGCCTTGACTCTTGAAGAAGGACTCTCTATAATATGCAGTTCCTTCAATCAAGCTACCGGATTCCAACTCTAATAAGTTTCTTTGTTTACCCCGCGAGATCTTTGAAAACATCGCATGCATACATACATATCATTGCATTACAGGCACTCTTCTCTACAGGTTGCTTAATATTCTTCGCTGTTTATTTCAGCCATCATCATGAATCCTGAATCATCCAATGGACAAGCTATCAAGGCCCTCCAGGCCCAGAACGCCCAGTTCCAAGAGCTGGTCATGAGCTTAGCACAAGGACAACAGGAATTGAAGACTCTGCTTTTGAAGAAAAAGAATAAGAGGATTGTTTTGTTCAACCCTAGACGCAGATCTGGGAATACACTGCAGAATGAAGCTGAGCGGACTACTCCATCTGTTGGGGAAGGTAGTCACCAAGGGAGAGAGGTTCCTAGCCCTGTAGTCTCTGACACTGAGACAGACTTCAATGATGAGCAGTACCCTCCTGCTGAGGACAGGTACAAACAGCTGGAGGACCGGTTAAATGCTATGGATATCCAACGTGTGCCTGGGTTGGACTTTGGGGACCTAGGTTTATCTTCTGGGGTGGTGATCCCTCACAAGTTCAAGGCACCTGCCTTTGTAAAGTACGACGAGGCTTCCTGTCCTAAGCTGCACCTTCGTTCCTATGCAAGGAAGATCCAGCCCTACACGGCAGAAAAGAATCTATGGATCCATTTCTTCCAGGAGAGTCTTTCAGGGACTCAACTCGAATGGTTCTATCAGCTGGATGGAACCACTATTCGTAACTGGGAGGACTTGGCTACTGCTTTTTATAAGCAGTATCAGTATAATGCCAACCTCGCTCCTACGCATACCCAACTCCAGGGTATGTCACTGGGGACGGGTGAAGGTTTTAAGGAATATGCACAAAGGTGGAGAGACCTGGCTGGAAGGGTGCAGCCACCTTTGACTAACCGTGAACTCGCTGACATGTTCTTGGGGACCCTGTTTGGTCCTTTCTTCAACCATTTGATTGGGAATTCTTCTGCTGGGTTTACAGATTTGATCTTGACCGGGGAGAGGATTGAAGCTGGTATCAAGGCTGGAAAGATTCAAGAAGCTACACCTTCTGATACTCATAAAAAGCCTTACAGTGGGAAGAAGGAGTCCAATGTTGTGCATAGTAAAAAGGTTCGCCATGATCAACATGTAGTGGCAACCCAGATATTTAATCCTAGGCCTGCTCAACAAGGACAGGGGCAGCAACGTAAGGAGGTCGCACCCAAGAGACAGTTCACTAAGATCAACATGTCACTGGATCAAGCACTACAACAAATGTTGAAGGCAGGGCTGATCACCTTAAGGGCTCCTCTCCGGAATCCAAACACTTCCGCTCCTAACTATCATCCCAACGAGAGGTGTGCATACCACTCGGATAGCCCAGGGCATACTACGGACAACTGCTGGCCTCTGAAGAACAAGATTCAAGATATGATTGACGCCGGAGAGATTCAGTTTGAAGCACCAGAGACTCCAAACATAATCACCGCTCCTTTGCCCAATCATTGAAGGCTTTTGTTTATTTGAATTTTCGAGTTGTAATTTTTTGCTTATACAAACAATTAATGTCATAGCAGTCTCTTTTATTTCAAAAATGCATCGCATATGTCTGTTCTGAATTAATACAATTGTTTTCACTATATTCAAATTGCTTTCTTTTCTTTTGATGTTCAACTCTTGATCTAAAATTCTAAGCCTCTTGAGGGAGGATGACGAAAACGATACCACGATCCTTACAGTATGCTTTTGGACAAACCCCGCTGATGAGGTACAGGCATTGTTTCAATTCCTAAACACTGGAGTTATAAGGATGATAATCCCTTGTCAACCCCTTCGAACCAAAGAAGTAGGAGTTTTTCTTTTCACAAAAAAATTAAACCCTTAATTATAACCTGGGGCTGGGTAGTTCTCTCAGTTGATCCAAGTGCATAACGAATGACATCAAAAGAGTCCTTCCAATACAAAAGACAGTGATGGTTCTGAATAATCATAAAGACAGGCAGTCGTTATCTTTAAAAAATAAAAGCCCAATAAGTCGAAACCTATGAAGGAGACTTACAAAACTTGGGCATCCCGCTGACTGTAATCACAAAAGAAATAGTTCAGGCAAAAAAAACAGGGATAACGCAATCAAAAGAAAGAGGTCCTACAAACCCTCAACAAAAAAAAGAAATGACTGCCTATTCAAAATAAACTGTCAGTATCCGAACCATCACTGGTATATCAAAGCAAAGACTCAAACAAGGTCTAACACACGATCAGCTGAGTTTAGGTTTGAAGAACATCACGAAGAACGGGTGGGTACAAAAAATTTGAGCCTTTATCCTTTGTTTCTTAAACCGTGAACCGGGCCACGTTACAACCCTTAAAAGTCCTAGCTGAAGCATGGGTTAGTTCGAAAGTATACTGTTACGAAAGGTATCCTGACTCCTTAAGGTTTGCGATAAAATAACGAGTTGACATCACAATTTACAAAATTCACTTGTTTTTACTGAAAAATACATTTGCAAAAAAAAAAACTTTGAGACAGACATACGCTTTGCATTCTTAAAATAATATTGTTTGCATATGACAATTTGTTCAACAGCAGAGAAATTCACACGAAGAATATCTAGTGAACAAAAGCACTCCCAACCAAGGGGCAGGGCATGATCATTGTCCATCATCTGGGGCAGTTAAGTCAAGATTCTGAGAATCTCTCAAAAGGCCAACCAGCTTGGGGCAAATCTCCATCTGGATCACTTGGGGCATTGGACGATCAAACGAAGATCTTCTGGTGGCATGGCAACACAACAATAGGGGCACCCCCCCTACATCCTGAGAGCGCGGACATAGTCGAAAAAATACTGCGCATAATCAAAGACCCGCTAGATTGACACACCTACGCAAAAATAAGGGCTTCCCGGCGAATCAAAAGGGTTCGGGCAAAAATAAGGGATGAAATGAAAAAATTGTACACCCGGCAAGTCGAAAACCTGAAAAGGCGGCTTGGGCAAAAATGGGTATCCCGTTGGATTGAAAACCTGAAAGGGCGATCCAGGCAAAAGTTAGGGATCAAAGCGTACGACTATGTCCCGTCATCTTGTCACTTGCCTACCAGAAGAAGATTTGTCAAATCGGCAGTCTTCAAGTACCTCTACAGGTGCCTTCTCCCACAGAAGCTGGGGCAATAAGAATTACCCAAACGGTACAGCTGCTTTCCTCCAGGTACAAGGTAGATTCAGTTGAAGAATTTGACTAAGACCAGAATCATAAATACTCTCCCCAAGAAGAGTGGGTCTCCCGTCAGCCCTAACAAGGCACTGTATCTCCAGCAAGTAAGCAACACTCTCCCCAAGCAGAGTTAGTCTACTGTCAGCCTTAAGGAAGTTGGGTATCCCCAGAAAATCTCAATATTCCCCAGCGGAGTATACAGATGTTCCTAAGCAAGCATCCCCGGCAGTCTTAAGATAAGATTGTTCCCCGGCGGAATACCAGAAACCCCAGTGGAGCCAATTCCCCAGTCCAATCTGAAAAGCTTCCCCAGGAAAGTTGAACCTATCTCCCCAGTAGGAAGCTTATCCCCAGTAGATTCTGGAAGCTTATCACCTGCAGAATACGAACGCGTCTCCCCGGCTTTATTCAAAGGTTATTCCTCACCAGGGCTTATAATTGGGTTATCCTCAGCCAATTGCCACGGAAAGATCGTCCTCGGTAAAGCTCTCCCTATTCCCCAGCGGAGTTCATCAAATTCCTTAACAAAGCTCATCAACAGAATCCCCAGCGGAGTTCTCATCAAAACCTCAGCGAAGTATCTCTCTTCCCACAGAGTATTCCCCGCAGAGTAATCTCTCCAACAAGTTTATTCCCCAACGGAGTCATCTTCTCCTACCGGTTTATTCTTGCAACCATCATCCCCAGCGGAAATGAAGAACTTCACTCTTCAACATCAGCCCAGGATTCAACTTCCCGGCATTCATCAAGGATTTATTTTTCTAGACGAAAATACATTCATAAACATTACATTATCATACACCATGACGCAAGCATATACGCATCATATCACACAATCTCATTTATTTTTGAGAACATCATGACATCATGCATTTTATACATCATGACATTGCATACAACTGATGTTTCGCCTTTTCAGGAAAAAGGTCAATCCCAAAGATGATTACTATCAACTATCACAATTCCAAATTCGATTCCTGTATCCAACCAGGGCATATCTGTGAGTGGATTCGACACCTGTATCCATCCAGGGCATATCTACATTAAAGAGATTGAAGAGATAGCTGAGAAATGCTCCAGATATGGATGCTGTTCTTTTGCTTATTCAAGACTCCTTCTAGAGATAGTTCAGATGTGACCCAGGCATGGCGATGTTCTGATACTTCTTCCAGATTTCCTTTCAGAGATAGCTTGGAAATGCTCCAGATATGGATGCTGTTCTTTTGCTTATTCAAGACTCCTTCTAGAGATAGTTCAGATGTGACCCAGGCATGGCGACGTTCTGATACTTCTTCCAGATTTCCTTTCAGAGATAGCTTGGAAATGCTCCAGATATGAATGTTGTTCTTTTGCTTATTCAAGACTCCTTCTAGAGATAGTTCAGATGTGACCCAGGTATGGCGAAGTTCTGATACTTCTTCCAGATTTCTTTTCAGGGATAGCTTGGAAATGCTCCAGATATGGATGCTGTTCTTTTGCTTATTCAAGACTCCTTCTAGAGATAGTTCATATGTGACCCAGGCATGGCGATGTTCTGATACTTCTTCCAGATTTCCTTTCAGAGATAGCTTGGAAATGCTCCAGATATGGATGCTGTTCTTTTTCTTATTCAAGACTCCTTCTAGAGATAGTTCAGATGTGACCCAGGCATGGCGACGTTCTGATACTTATTCCAGATTTCCTTTCAGAGATAGCTTAGAAATGCTCCAGATATGGATGCTGTTCTTTCGCTTATTCAAGACTCCTTCTAGAGATAATTCAGATGTGACCCAGGCATGGCGACGTTCTGATACTTATTCCAGATTTTCTTTCAGAAATAGCTTAGAGATGCTCCCGACGCGGATGATGTTCTATTGCTTATTTAGAGTCAAACCCCTAAAGATAGCTTAGAGATGCTCCTGACCCGGACGCTATTCTACTTCTTATTCAGATCCCAACTTCTAAAGACAACTTAGAGATGCTCCGAACCCGGATGTTATTCTATTGCTTAGTCCAGATTCATTTAAAAGACATTCCAGATACGATCCAGATTCGAATGACATTCTGCCACTCATTCAGATGTAGTATGGATATACCCCAGACCCGGCGGTCATTCTACTACTCGTTCAGGCATCAGCAATCATACATAGACTAGATATGCTCCAGACACGGAAACCAATATACTTCTTATTCAGATTTAACTATCCATGACACTTCCAAATGGCATCCATAAGCCCATTCCCAACAAGGTTCTGTCACACTTCCAGATGGCATCTATAAGCCTATCCTCCTATCCATCATCTCTCCGAATGGCATCTGTAAGCCCATTCCCGACATCACACTGCTGATACTCTACTATGTGAGTGCAAATTTCTGGGCACTCTAGTGTTCAATCATCTTCCACCTTCGGATCACGAAAGGCACGCAAGCCAATCTACATCCTCAGGTTTAAGAAGATTGAACAGGGGAAACTGTTGTACCCCAAAATTTTCCCTCCCATAATCTTAAAAGTTTTAAACAAGCATCACCTCAAAGGGTTCAAAGTCTACTCAAGGGCTACACAGTCAACCACTTTCCTAAGCCAGTCAAATTAGCGTTTTGGTTCCTGCAAGGAAGTTGAGGTTTTCAAGGGCCCAGTCAAGTCCCACATGCCTATAAACATTGTCAAGCACCTACATGTCAAATTTCAAGGCTCACAAGGTCAAGTTGCACAGTCAAAAACCCTAATTGCTCCACAGTCAACTACAGGGGCAAAATGGTCATTTGGCAGTCAAAAGTCAAAAATTTTGGTCAACATCTTATTTTGAAGCCACAATCATCATTTGATCAATTCTTGATCATGATTCCAAAAGCATGGCTCAAAAAGGCTCAAGAATCAAAAGTTTCTATTTTAGGACAGCTGAAAAGTCAACTGCAAATTGACCAAGGCATAACTTCTTCATGGTTTATCAGAAAAATCCCATCCGATG
This sequence comes from Vicia faba, assembly GCA_948472305.1. Classification (NCBI taxonomy): domain Eukaryota; kingdom Viridiplantae; phylum Streptophyta; class Magnoliopsida; order Fabales; family Fabaceae; genus Vicia; species Vicia faba. Next base: position 791,789,404 of record OX451735.1, read on the forward strand.
CTCATCTTGAAGGGGAAGACATTTCCTACAACTCATCTTCACATTCCAAGTCCAAGAAATGCTCTCACAAAAAGTTATCAATTTCAACATTATAGGTCATTTTCAAAAGTCAACAAAAAGGCACTTTAAGTCAAAGACCATAACTTGAGATTGGTAAATCAAAATGACATGGGACCAAAGACATTGGTTAGAGGACTTCAAGACCGTTCCAAAATGTCCAAGAACATGTTCATAGCTTCAAAATTGAGCAAGATATGCATTGGAGAAGTTGGGAAATTTTTGTGAAATGGCCAAAGTCAATTATCCTTGAAACTTCATTTTTGACAAAAGGGGCCCACTTTTTCCACTTGTTTCAGCTTGGCCATGCCTCCCACGTGTCCCACAATTTATTTCAAGATTAAAAATTAATTTTCCCATTTTTATTTAATTTCATTTGATTTAATTCATTTAAAATCTTTAAAATTCAAATGAAAATCAAGAAAATTAATTAAGGGATATATTTTGTGTTGAATTGCTTAGATACACCATCATTTACCTTCCAAATTCGTGCAAGGCCTATTCTAAGCAAGAAATTCAAATTTTCACAAAAATGGCAAGTTGTTTAAATGGAGGTAATGGCAAAATCTCAAACATAATTGCAAGGCTTCAATGATCATTATTTGGTTTGATTCTCATTCAAGACCATATATGCAAGCATTCCTGATACCATACAGGACCGAGAGAGCCCCATACAGCATAAGCCATTTCCAAATTTTGAAGAGAAAAATCACAAACTGAAAACCTAGTTGCAGTACAATTCAGGCTTCCATTTCTATCCAAATATACTCCTTGCATTGCCAGGGACGATTTGCAATCATTAACAAGCCAAATCACTCAAGGAATCACTCATCACGCCCCCACTGTTTGTTCAAAACTTTGAGAAACTGAATTCCATTTTTACGCATCCTTGATTCATTTTGAATATTGTTATACATTGCTGACGTTATTACTAAACTTTCTGTATGTTTTAATTTCATTATAAGGCTGTAAAACGCAAATCACCATGGGAGATATTTAGGTTTTCCAAAGCTTTCAAATTGGGGTTTCTCACATACAGAAAAATTGGCCCTCAGGACACCCATGGTTGAATTGAGAGGGACAAGACGAATCGAATGCACACCTCGCGCCTAATTTATGCTTCATGAGCGTCTAATCGTTATTTCCATAATACTTGTATTTTGTGGGGGTTTAAAACCCCCGCTATATGTTTGATGTTTGCAGGAAAAGCTTGAAGATGACTGCGTGGCAGTAAGGCATAGGTGCATTCAAATCCTGCGCGCGCCTTTTTTGTTTTTCTAGCATATAAACGCGTTTTTGTATATTATATTTCTTTTCCTTTATATTAAAAACACACGCAGATGGTGGAGTGGTGGTGAACGTGTCATGCAATCTCTGGGACCTGGGTTCGATTCCCAGGTCCCCTCATAATTCCAATGCTTTTTTTTCAATGAGTTCTTGTGCAGCATTCCAAGGAGGACTCACAATAAACCTCACAGATCCAAGCAGCCATGTGTCCTTCCATGCAAATCCAAGGGCCCAGAAAGCAGGAGCACCATGCTCAGGAGTCAACAACGCTCCACTCAACCCAGGGAAGTCAAACGTGGCTTGTTCAATGGGCCACAATTTCAACAATGCACCCTCCATTTCATCCCACACCCCCCTTGGTTTTACTTCTTTTTTTATTTTTGTGTTGTCATTTTCTCTTATTTTAATTGCTAACCTTTTAATTATTTTTATTATTAACAATTAACTTAATTAACACATTTTCATAAAAATCAAAAAAATAGAACTAACATTATTTTTATCATTATTATTTTATTTTGTAAAACAAATCTTAAATAAATTAGTTTTAATTAGGCCATTTTAACCCTTTTTTAAAAATAATTAAAATAACTTAGATTTAGGTTAACTTTTAATTTTGTTTCTTTTTATTTTTATTTTATTTCATAAAAAAACATAAAAAAACAAAAAAATATTTTCTTTTAATTAAATTAATTAATTAGTCATTAGGTAGTTTTTAATTTCATTTAATTACAAAAAGACCAAAAAAATCAATTTCTTTTCTTAAAAAGGTCAACACCCTTAGAACATTCCGATTTAATTTTTATTCGCGCACAGTTTATTATTATGTAATTGCTTCCAAGACATGTAATAGTTAATTAGGTTTACTATTTTCATTTACTTTCCGTACTTATTTACCAAAAACGGGTCTTTGTATTTTTGGCGATGTATAGACCCGCACCTTGTAATAGCGTAGGATTTATGTTTCCGCAATTTACTTTCTGCACCCCTTAACTGTTAAATGCATGCAAGAATGTATGGTAAATAAAAACAACTCGTAGCTCACTAATTACCAAGATAAACATTAACTGAATACAACACACAATACACACACCACTTCTAGGGTACGCCTCACTCGTTGCCTTCAAAACGTGGTCGTCATGTATAGGATGTTTTAGCGGTCGCTCTTATGTCCATGATCCAGTTGCCTCAAAACAGTTGCCTCGAAACAGTTGCCTCGAAACGGTTGCCTCAGATTAAAAAGGATCTAGGACATAAGAGTTGCTTCTAAGGTGTCCTAACTGTTGCTTCGGTGACCACACTGTCCCTAAAATCGAATTGACCCGAACACCTCCAACGGTGGTGCTACCTACCTCTCAATGGTGGGATGGCACTACCTTAAGGACTTTTACACAGCCTAATTCCTTAGGGTAGGTAGATGACTCATGGATACTTGCTCTCTAAAAAACAAACAAAATCTTTTCACACCACACTTTCAAAAAGCTTTCAAAACAAATTTTTCAAACACTCTTGAGGACAGATACAAGAGTTATTCAGAAATCTTTCAAAGAAACTTTTTCAAACCCACTCACATTTTGAAAAGCAAACATTTTGAAAACATAAGAGCAAGTATCTAAGAGCCCGTGGATAAACACGGATAGAAAGGGTGCTAACACCTTCCCTTTCTATAAATCTACCTCCCGAACCGAGAAACAATCTCATAAGGAATTTTGCTGTGCTTTTGTCCTGTCCATGTTGGAGAAAATAAAAGACGGTGGCGACTCTTGCTTCCGCGACATTTCGCGAAACCAGCTAAAAACAGTCAGTTCTCATTTCCACCGATCACAAAGTATTTATAGAGTCTGGAGACAAGGGTTTCAAGTTGTCCTAGTTTCTTGAAAATTTTGGAATTTAAGGGTTCTTCTTGAGATAGCCTGCATATTTTGTTGATGTTTGAAAATTTTATGTATATATAGAGGATAAGATTAGGTCATGTGGTGGGCTTGGACATCTCATAAAATCATATCTTTGATTTTGTTTGAAAGTAAGTTAAAATCTTCCAAAATCAATTACGATTTGTTTCAAACATAGGCCACACGATTTCTTCAGCATCGAGATAGATTTTTGGGCCTCCAAAATGATTAGAACAAAAGTCCACATGCCTTGTATCATTTATTTCGTATTTTATTTAATTTATTTTATATTTTTAAGTGAATAAAATCAAAATAAAAAGAAAATAAAAACCACAAAAGTATATGAATGGATTTATAAGTCTAATATGAGGTCATGAATACGTTTGAACCAGAAAACTTAGGCCCATTAGCCCAAAAATTCAACTTTGCTCAATTTAGGTTTCATGTCTTTTCTCAAAATTGCTCAACTTGCACCAATCATAACTCTCTCAATTTTGGTCATATGAAGGTGATCTTGGACTTTTTGGAAAACTTAAAATGTCTCCTAAAAACTCTCGTGTTGGTAATTTTTTATTTGATGCATTTATCTTGATGTGAATTGCTTTGACAAAAAAAATTCTTTTTGTTGACTTTTAAAATGACCTGTAATGTTTTGACTTATATCTCCCAAATGAAGCATTTTTGGCCTTGATCTTAGAGAGACAAAGTTGTAGAGAACTGAATTTCCTTCAAGTTAGGTTTTGGTTGAGGAATTTATAATGAAGCATGTGAAAGTTATGCTTGGTCAAAGTTCAGTTGACTTCTCCTTAAGAAAACCATAATTTAGTAACTTTTGACTTTTGATGAATCTTGAGTTTTCTTGATGAATCATGATCAACCCTTGATCAAATGATGAATGTGACTTCAAAATGTTGATGTTGACCAAAAATCTTGAAGTTTGATTGTGGACTGGTCATAGTTGACTTTTTGCCCAATATAGTTAACTTTTAATCATCTGGCTAATTGACTGAGCAAATTTGTGATGTAAGGCTTGAAACATTGTATGAGGGTACCTTGAGACATATGAGAAACCATGAAATCCACTTGAGACATTAGAAACTAAATTTCCTTTTAGAGAAGCAAAACTTTAGTTGTAGGTCAATTGCTTAGGAGGAGAGTTTGTCTAGTCAACCATTGAGTAGTCTTGAGTGATTGTGAACCCTAGGTGCATGAGGAGACCGATTGTAATAATTTGTCTTGAATAATGGAAGGGAAAACTTTTGGGTATAACACTATCCAACCCTTAATGAAATATGATTTAAAGGACGAAAAATCATAGGAAATTCAACCACAAATAAAAGGAAGAGAAAAATCGGCAGCCAAGACATACCCATAGAAATTATCAACAGTGATGACTCCTCTCCTCAGATACTCCTAAACATAGATCTAATGAAAATTTTATGTAGAAACATTGACTTACTAAATAAGAAGATTGACTTTATTTCTCACCACTTCATTCCTGACAAAACCAAACTTCCTCATCACCTTTTACATCATTATGATCTTGATGAAGAATAGTCCACATTAGATTTTTGCATTTTATCTTTAATTCTTATCTTTCCACTCTTTCCTTATGCAATTTACATTTTCTGTTATTTTGTAACTCAATTTCTCTTTCAATAATATAAGGATGTTTTTCATTTATAAAAGTATTTTGTGCTTTATAGTCTTTTGATATAATGTCTATAAATCTTATTTTTCTATTACTTGTTGCATGAGAACTTAAATCCTTAAAGAACTATTGATAAACACACTCTTGTATCAAGATTGGTATTCTAATAGGAAAACATAGGACACATACCTTAGATCATAGGAAGCATAAGTGGAAATATTACTTCCTTTTAGAAAATATTGTCCTTACGCTTTAGCATAGAGTTTCCCATTAAGTATGACACTTTTCCTCATCATGCTGAGAACAAATACTCTAATTCCATACTAAAGTATATTTTTAGGATACCCTCTTATCATGATATTCATGCAATGTATAAAATTATCACATGCCTAAAAAATAGGAACCCCGTTTATGCATGCTTTCGAAAATATTTCTCTGAATTATACCAGGATATTTTCCTACATCCATTACATTCTACTAAAACTATACTTTAGAAACTGCATGCCTTGTCTAAAAATACCCTTAGAATACTTATTTCACATATAGAAAATATATTTGTATACTCTTTGATACTTACATGCCTTGTAATTCCATGATATGAGATTTCTCAATGCATTATAACATGTTATTGCTACACTAGTTCTGAAAATGATTGCATTACATGTATGCTTGTATTTACATTTGGTAAAGTTTTATTATATGTCTAAATATCTTTTTTTCATCAAGATTGATTTTTTCTATGCTTTCTTATTAGACATGATCTTTTCCATGCATGAATGTATATCATCTCTACTTACTCTTGCATATTTCAACACTTATGATATTATGACCTATTCTTGTTATAATGATCATAAAATGTTTTATACCTTGATATTATCTATGACATGTTATCTAATTGTTTTCTATAAGATATGCTTGATGCATCCTATAAAATATTTCCATAACTAGACTTGTATGGAGATTGATATTATTTTTTTGCATATCCATTTGTATCTTTTACCCTCCTTTTATATTATGACGAAGGGGGAGAAGTACAATCTCAAGGGGAGGGTACACACACTACACCATAGAAGGGAATAGAAAACCCTTTTTTTTCCATAGACACGCTTTAAAGTGCTTCCTATTCTTGCGCTGCTGTAAGTAAAGACAACGTTTTTTTAATGTAAAAGTGCTACTTAATTTCGCCTTTAAGAAGCGCTTTATTCCATAAGAGCTCCCTAAGGGCCCTTATATGCAGCGCTTTTTACTTCAGAAGTGCTTTCTAATGCACCCTTTTAGACAGCGCCTTCACTTTAGACAAAGCGCTGTGTAATGTATATTTTAGTTCACTTTTTTCTTCTGTTTTAGGCAACGCTTTCTTTAAAAGCACTCTCTAAAGTCCCTTTTAGGCAACACTTTATACTTTAGAAGCGCTTTCTAATCAACTCCTTTAGGCTGCGCTTTATTTAAAAGCGCTTTCTATTCCCCACTATAGGCTTCACTTTTTTGTTTAAAGCGATGTCTAATGTTCCCAATTTTTTTAATATATGCAGCTTATTTTTTAAGCGCTCTCTACAAATAATAACTTAAAATAAGCGTTGTCTTTCAAATTTGCACTAGATTTCATAAATTTGCAGCTTCAATCCAATAAATATGAACCAAATTTGCATATTTATATATACAACTTTAATCCAATTATATATATATATATATATATATATATATATATATATATATATATATATATATATATATATATATATATAATAGTTAAATCTGTTAGTTTTTGGTATATATATGCAAATGTACATATTACTATCTTCTAGAGCTGTTATCTTCTCTACAAACAACAACAATGTAGAATTCTAAATGAACTTGTTATCTCTATATCTTCTACATATGCACCTACCTGAAACAAAACCAACAAAGGCATATCAGAACCAAGCTATATAACACTTAAATCTTATAACTATTATAATTTAACACAAACCAATGTAACAAAAACAAATCAAAAATCCGTTATAACCCACTATTAAAAATTCCCAAATTCATATCATGATAAAAATAAAACTTTATTTGAATTTAGCTCCAATACCATCATAACTAACCTTCCACATAACAACAATAACATTGCAACATAATTTACCACACTAATGACGACATATTATCTCATCAAAACTAAAACTTATATATACTCAAAATTCTCATCAATGAAAGTGTCACAATACCTTATAAAATTCTTATCTCAATAATATATTGACACTAATCCTCCTTAATTTTGTCCATGATCTCTCGAGTAAGTAGAAGACTTAAATCCATCAAAGTACTATATAATATAACATAATATAATTTAGTTAAAACTAATTAATTAGATGAAATGTGATAAATATTAAAATAAATCATAAGTTAGAAACCCATACCATAGTTGGATTCTCTACTTGACTCAAAAGAATAATTTCTTTCATAAACCTCAATATAAAACAACGACAATCTATACCATTACGCTGACAAAGACACTACACATGGAAAAAATACGAATATATATTAGGATATATAGTTTAACTTGTTTTATCATGTAGAATCACTAATATAATCAAAATTGTGAAAATATATCTACACTCTGATCTATGTAATGTTGTTTGCTTTACTCTTTGGTACCTGAGCATCTCTTTGTGATTGAAAAATTTGTATAAATCTAACAAAATATAAACGAATATTTAGAACAATCTCACATAAATAAATAATTAAACAAATATACAAATGAATATTTAGAACAATCTCACATACGTATCAACCATCTTCTTCATATCTGGATATTTTGTCCAATCACCTTCTAACGAATCCATATAATGTACAATTTTTCTTATAGGATTAATCACAACCAAAAACTAGTGCCCACTGTAAGATTAACAAAGGTTATATGAAAAATTTCTACACAACAATGAAAAATGAAAAATTATAATAGATAAAGTTAGAATAAATATCTAACCCATTCTGAGTATTAAATGGTAAAAAAAAACAACTTTTTTGAATCTTTGTTGGCCATAAATGCATAGACAAAGTACTCTTTGACTTTATCTAGTCTTTGATCGATTAATCATGTGTTGATTAATCATGTGTTGATAAAAACATCATTAACATTAAGACTATTCATTTAAATGAGTAAATAAATTTTTCAATTAATTAAATAAAGTTGATCGAAGTATACTTGGTGTATGTATCGATAGCACCGAGGCCTAATTCTGAATGTCTAAAAACTTGATCCATATCCTGTTTACTAATTGTTTCGTAATAGGAAAAACCAAAAATACCTTCATCCATAGGTATATTACGAGTACCTCCGTCAGCCAAATCTGATATTCCTAATAATGTCTGAACGCACGACTTATACCAAGTAGTAGGATTTTTTTTAGCCACAGTCTTTGTAACATCCTTTTTTTATGTGGACATATTTCTAATTTCAGGCTTCTTACTCCTATTGACTTGTTTCATCTATTTAGCATGAATTTAAAGATCAGATGCATATAAGTTAGGTGAAGTATAAGATCATGAATGGACATTTACTATGTATATATATATATATATATATATATATATATATATATATATATATATATATATATATATATATATATATATATATATATATATATATATATATATATATATGTATGTATCTCTTTTTTTGATGCAACTGACTCGATTTGCCGTGTAATTCCATTATCTTTTGATTTGGATTTTATAGGAGTCTAACATTATCATGAAAAAAAGTACGTTAATGGTTCATAATGGTTTTCAACATACCTCACCATCTATGCAAATGTGGTTTGACGGTCATGCAACATACGCTCCTATTGCCTCTCCCACCAACGTTGCATCTGAAATATCGTCAGGTAAAGGTAATGGCGCACCCCTCTCTAAAGAAATATCAATTGATACTTTCAAAAATCCAGCAGGGAGCGGTTTATAGTGAAGTACTTCTCCCAGAGTGTTATGCACTTTTCCCTTGACAACCATGCGATTAGTCGGTGACGTCAAATAGAGATGACAAGGTGAAATGCCCTAAACCAATAATAAATATGAAATTTTTAATTTGTATGCATGTCAATTAAAAAAATGGTACTAATTCATAATAATATATATTACCTCGGTAATTTTATGTTGGAAATCACAATTGATACTATCTTTGTCACTAGTATCCTTGAACCCTGAACCTTTCCTTTTTGACTGATGTTTTTATTTATCCTTTTCCAACTCACGAACTTTAGCTTTTAGTTTTTCTAACTTTTCCATCACTTCTTTATTGCTATAACCTTTCCTCTTTTGATGGTTACCCAAAGATGTTTGAGTCACCCCAAATCCCTTACCCCTCATATGACCGGTATACTCAGGAACATTTAATACTCGACTAAGTATGCTCCTGCAATCATGGTCTTCAGCTTGAGTTAAAGATTGAGTTAGATTATCCTGAAATTCATATGCATATCAAAATAAATTAGTGGTGATTAAAAATAATAAATTCTTTATGTTAATAAACATTTCATTTAATCAAAGGAATACTGATATACTTACAAATTTGCTCATAAATTTGTTGAACATCTTCCTTAACAACTCCATCCTTACCCACACAAGCAGCCTTCCATAAAACATGTTCTGGAAGAGATGTTTCTTGACTTTTCTCCTCTTCTAACTACACGTTAAGAAAAATAATAAGATTAATTGTAACACATGATGAACAAGTATATCTTAGCATTTATATATACTTACCATACTTTGTTGTAAGCGTGCATATCCCATACGCCTTTTTTTGTATGGATAAGGGGGACTTGATGCTCGTTGGCAATTTACGATACTCACATTATGAAAATATGAGGTTCTTCGTTTGTCTTCTGAAAATCAAGCCTGCATATGTCTTTAGATGTTCCGCATCGATAAAATTATTATCGACATCCCTAAGAAACTTGTTTGTTAAAAAATATCGAAACCCTCTGAGTCTTTTTCTAGCCAATTGAAGACGATGTGTTTTTCGATCATCATCAATGTTAAAAGACCTCTACGAAAAAACATACATAGAGTGCGTTAGTAACTTAAAGACATAATAGCCAACAAAAATAAATGACATCACATATGGTACCTGTATATCACTCCATATTTTTTCTTTAACAGGTTTCAACTCTCGATTTCTCCAATCATCTCAAGTGATTGGAACTTCTCTCCACACAAGGGAACCAATGTAACTTTTCAACATTGAACCATTAGGCTCAATTAGTTGTTTGTCTTCATTCCAATGTACGTCAAATTTGAAACCTTTATCTCTTGCACGAATGATTGACTTCATAATAGTTATTCCTCTTCCAATATCATTCTCCACATCATGAAATGATTCATTTCCATAATTACTAGAAGCATCATGTGATTTTTCCACTTTACTATCCATTTGACATGTAATAAAGAAAAACATAAACACAATATAAAATTCAAGTAGCATTAAATGAATAAATACAATATAAAAACATAAAAACAACATAATAATTTTATTGAATGACAGAAAATATAACATTTTACTAGTACCTTTTTCACTAACATCTCTTTCTTTTCTTGGTTGGAATATGAATTACTTGGCTCTTAACAACGCTGATAGATGGATTGATCCAAATTCCCTCATTATGATCATTTCTAATATATGACTCATCCGCTATATTATTCTCATCTTGATCATTTTGTATATAGGACTCATTCCCTCTAACATATGACTCATTCTTAACATCAATATTACTTGGATTTACAATGTTATCGTCAATCACTTTGTTAGATAAAAGCACTATAGACTATTTAGTACTTGTCGGATCATTGATATAGAACATTTGTTTAGCTTGAGAGGCTGGAATAAAAGGCTCATATTTGTATCCCACCCTATTAAGACCCACTTGTAAAAATCCTGATTTATCCATTCATATGCCACTTTTATATACTCACTTGAAACCAAAGATAGAAATCTGAAACTTCTCATAGTCAAACACCCAAATGTGCTCGATAACCCCAAAATATGACAGATTTGAATATTTGGGGTTTAAGTGCTTCATACTTGAAATGTGCATTGCTTCAGCTACCACTGTGACACCACTATTTTGCAGAGTACTTTTATAATTTTTTTCTATGGTATAAAATGTGTATCCATTAATTGTGTATGAACTATAAGAAAACACGTGCAAACTCAAACCATATGCTAAACATCTAAACCTTTTTGTTATTGCAGCAGGATCTAAATCAAACTTTAAATAAATATGATCCTTGAACCATTGTATAAAACTTTTATTGTGCTCTCTTACTATCCAATTTTTATTTCTATTCGGATTTAAACCCCAGAGTACATCCTTGTGAATTTTAACATACGACTCAACCTCATTGTCATTGTGTAAAATATACAAATGCACTTGATCCCGTTCATCCCATAATATTGTCACAATTTTATTTCCAATTAAATTTTTTCCTTCATTCCTTTCGAAAATATGAGATTTGGGTTGTCCAATATATTGAACATTGGACAAATATTCAGTACAAAACTCAACCGCTTCTTCAACAATGTATTATTCAACCATACAACCCTCTAGTCGACTTCGGTATTTGACGCCCGCTTTTAATATTTACATATAACGCGCAATAAGGTACATCCATCTCATATAAGTTGGTCCACACAATTGTGTCTCTTTCACAAGATGAATAATAAGATGTACCATAATGTCAAAAAATGAGGGAGGATAATACATTTCAAGTTGAAACAACCGACTAAATCGGTAATTGATAAAGAAATCAATGAAGTCATCGTCAAACTTTTCTTATCCCACGGGAAGGGAAATGCAAATATCAAGTAAACCTGACAAGGGAGAAATCATGATCAAATGACCAAGAGATCGGGTAAGGGAGTCTGTTACGTGAGGGGGAGGTATTAGCACGCCACACGTCCATACTATGGTATCCACTCTTGTTATTCTAATCTATTGGGTATGGTCTAAGTCTATATCTAAGGTTTAAAGTAAAAAGAAAGATGGAATGCATGCAAAAGAAAAGGAAAAGAAAGTGTGGGGAAAAGAAAGAGATTTTTACAAAGATATCCTTGATTAGGCCCCACAAAAAGCCTCCACCTACGTATCAATTTTAAGGGATCCGAGCAGTCGTAGTTCAACTCACTTGTTTTTGTGGGTTTATGTTTTTCAGTTGAACAATGTTAAATTCAATCATTCCACCTCTGCTTGACCTTTGGAGACTTACGACCTGTAGTGGAAAGGAACTAACATTCTCTTAGGAGAGAAAAACCGATTGGCAAAAAGAAAGGAGTTGGTTAATTTTTTTTAACTTAAGAAAGGGTTTAAGTTTATTAGAGGCGTTTTGAAGTTTTGAAAAGAAAAATAAAAGGTTTTAGTTTTAAATGCAAATATGCAAAAAGAAGAAAACATCTAAGGGGGGCTATCTAGAATCTAATTCCTATTGTTATCATACAATGATGGCCCTATGTGAAGGATGGAAGGGAAATATATACCTATGTTAGCATGCATGGATTACTATCCTAAGGTTTAGCTCGAATCGAGAAAGAAACAAGCACCTCCTATGGGAGCATGGTATATACAGAGCAAGCAAGCAAAGGAAGCACATACATGACAAGAGTAGTGTATTCTAAAACCGCAAAAAGAGAGCACATACATGGCGAGAGTAGTGCCTCAATCAAGCAGCAAGCTCAAACAACGAGAGCACATACATGGCGAGCATAGCATGCACTAGCCCAAGCAAAATGGCCTAACTAAGATAACATGAATCGAGGTAGGTAAAGAAAAATCAAGAGAAATGCTTTAGCTAAGGATAGAAGATCACCCAAAGCAAACAAGCAAGATTGGCGATGAAATAAGAAAAGAAGGGAAATGCTTTAGCTAAGGGGAGCAGATCACCCGAAGAAAACAAACAAGTAGCGAAGTGTCAGCATTGGCCATTGTAAACTCCTAAAAAAGTGTGGGGGTTAGGACAAAACCCTTTTCCACATGATCGACTCGATACACAAGATCTGCACAAATTCAAAGCATCGACGTACAATGTGAGCTAAGGATGACACAGAATAAAATGAAAGGGGGTTGATTATGAACCATTTCTGTTCGCCTATCTCTGAGGACTTGTCATTTGTAGTATATACGAGCACAAAATGTAAACACACTTGCGGAATACCTACTTCTAAAATTAGGGTTTTAAACAAGCACAAGTAGCACACATAATGCACATAATGCAGAATTTCCCTAAATGGGTCTTTAAATAAACTAGAGGGATTCCTGACATAATCAACAACAAAGATCCTTGTCATGCATCTCTATTCTTACTTCTCATGGCAAGGAAAGCTGTGAAATCCCTACTTGACGTGATCTCTAGAAAGGAATAAAATTCGGAAAGAAAATAGAAAGGAAATGTACCAAACGAATAAGAATCCATAGATGCTTAGGAATAACAAAGAAACTTGAAAAACTTCACGAGTTGCTATCATCAAAAAAGAAAATACTATCAGCATAAGCGTCAAAGCATCAACAAATCAAGATCGTAATGTGTAGAGGACGCATCCCAATATCAAAATACATCTGCATGAAACATAGTTCATACAGTATACGCATATAACTATCACACAATGGAATGTGTCTCAGACACATCCGTGTCATGCTAAGGTACTTGCACGAAATACAATCCATGCAGCATATGAAATAATGATCACACGGTGTAATGTGCCTAGAACACATTTGTGTGATGCTAGGGTACCTATAAAAAAACAAGGTTTATACAAGAACAAAATCATCTTGTGCATCGTACACCAATTCTAACTAACAAGTGATCGCATAAGGTGTGTTTCTACCAATAATCATGTGCTAATTAGAGGTTGAAGGCCTAACAATGTACCTTTCAAAGAATTCACAAAAGGAGTTATAATTAACAAGGAAATGTGTGAAAACATGCAATAAAACAAAGCAAAAACTGTAGTTTATGTCTGGGTAATCGATTACCATAGCTGGGTAAGCGGTAAAATTTTGAAAATTCTGGAAATTTGCTACTAACTTTGGGGTAACCGATTACCATAACTGGGTAACCAGTTACCTTAAGCCAAAACAGAGGGAAAATGCTACTGACTTTGGGGTAACTGATTACCTTAAGCCAAAAACAGAGGGAAAATACTATTGACTTTTGGGTAACCGATTACCTTAAGCCAAAATAGAGAAAAAATGCTACTGAATTTGGGGTAACCGGTTACGATAACTTGGTAACCGGTTACCACGTAACAGTTTTGAAATTTTTTTAATTGAATGGATGGTAACCGGTTACTATAACTGGGTAACCGGTTACCCTCGTGTCAGAGGCAATTTTAACAGATTTTTGAGCACTTTCATGGCTCCTGTGATCAAACACAAAATTTTCACACATCAAACACATGATTTTGCATAATTCAAAGTATAGATTCAAACTACACATGATGGATTTAGGATCAACAACTATACTTCATGCAACATCATCAACTTGTTTCATCAATTAAGTACTTTTAAGTAAATCAACTTAATTTAATAAGCTCTTAATTAAACTATCCAATTTCGGATTTACACATGATGATCAAATTAAAACATAATTCTAGTACTAGATCCAAATTCTTAATTCAAATTCAACCTAGACTCAATTCATGTTTGATCAAAAAAAGTGCTTCATAAATAATCAGTTATTTCAAAAGTGCTTAATTCAAGAAAACTCCCTAATAAAAGTGAATAGGAGGCTTAGGTATAGAGATCGCAACGAATGGATCAACAATTGTAGAAGAATTGCTCCTGATCTTGACTTTTGGATCTTGATGAAGTTGTTGTTGTGTTCTTGATGAAAAAAAGTGTAGAACCTTTATTTGATCTTTTAGAGACTTGAGAGAAAAGATTAGAGTGTTTGTGAGGATTTTTATGAATTATGAGAGCCTCCTTTTACAAAAATCAGATTTGAGATTATATGGTGTGAGCAAATTCGGCCTTGGATGTGAAATTAGGTTGGGCCTTGACTTGAAAGCGTAAGCCCGACACGACCATAAAGTTCCAAGTCATCATCCGTACAGAATCTCGATTCGTCCGTAAACGTAAAAAAAAGATAAATAAATTTGTGACGCAATTCCGAAAGAACAGGCTCATTCGGACGAACGATAATTTATGACGCGTCTGAGATGAAAATATTTTCTTGGTTAAGGATTTTCAATGTGTTGTGCGTGGTTTGGACCAAAAACGAAGGCCCTCTGGATACCGTTTGAATTGGAAAACTGAAACCAATATTTATCCAACTCAATTTGTGAACCAATGCCACCGGAACCAACTCGATACGATAAAAATCAACAATGTTATGATTTTTTGAATATGAAACGGGTGAACATCTATCATAATTTTCCTATGTGAACATACTTGATCATTCCATATATTTGGAGACTTTTTTAGTAGAATTGGCTTCCGACTGTGAGAGAAAAAATGTAGAGGACATCAAGACGGAAATTTGGCCAATAGAAGGGGCTTAAAATGATGAAGGTTCTTTGAGTTATGAATTTTTTTAGTGTGTAAAAAATGCACCTTCAGCACACTTTTTCATAATATTTTCACTTGTACACCTTCAAAAAAATCTATTTATTCAGAGGCTTTCCCTGAGGAATTGGCTATTGGTCCGAACATACGAAATGGAGTACAAATCATGACGATTATTTTGATGTAAAACAAATCAACTTGAGATGATGAACAAAATCAAGGTTACAAATTTTTGAATATCCGCAAAATGATGAATCAACAATTGAATCAATTTAACAACTTCAAAAGATAAAATCCCTGGAGCTTCTTTTCTTTAGAGAAATACCTTGATCCCATGAAATGCATGTATGCATATGATAATGAAATATAAGCCAATTAGGATCATAATGAAGAAGGAAATTTTTTGGATACCATAGATGCCCCTATTCAATCTTCTTTGACTATAGAGTGAGATTGTCGGGAGCCTTTCGAAAGATCAAGGCGAAATAGGATTGAATACTTAATAGAACCGTCAATTTTGCACTCTGAAGCTAGTAGGGTATCATTGCTCTTTTGTTTTTTTATTAATAGTGGTTATCAAGGATAATTATATTCCCGGTTGGGGTGGGACACACACAACAAGAAATGTATTTTTGTAATCATGCGCTAGGAGCTGGTAGTGAAGACATATCAAAAAGAGACCGAAAGAAAGGTCTCTAACATAGATATCAGCCACATACGTCCAGATGAAAAGACATATGCGAAAGATACATGTCCAGAGGACAGGACACACGACAAGAAAAATTCCAGAGGAAAGGACTCCCACCAAAGATATCATAAGCACATTCAGAAGAAAGAAAAAGTACGACATAGACCAGAAGAAAGGACCTTATCACAAGTATAAAAAATATACGTCCGGAGGAAAGAACACCTAGCAGGAAAGAGGCCGGAAGAAAGGTCTCTAACCAAATATATTATAAACATATGTCTAGAATAAAAGACATGTAATCAAGAATAGACTGGAAGAAAGGTGTAATGAAAGATAAACAAAATAACGTGTACGGAAGAAACAACACACAATAAGAATAGACCGGAGGAAAGGTCTAAACAAAGTTATTGCAAATATATGTCCGGAGGAAAGGACATATTATAGGAATAGACCGGAGGAATGGTATAAACAAAGATATCAAGAATATATGTCCGGAGGAAAGGACACATAGTAGGAATAGACCAGTAGAAAGGTCTAAAGAAAAGATATCAAGAATACATGTCCAGAGAAAAGGAGATATAACAGGATTAGACCGGAGGAAATGTCTAACCAAATATATCAAGAATATATGTCTAGAGGAAAGGACATGTAACAAGAATAGACCAGAAGAAAGGTCTAAACAAAAGGTAATATGAATTCATGTCTGAAGGAAAGGACATGTAACAGAAATAAACTAGAAGAAAGGTCTAAACAGAGATATCAAATATATGTTTGGAGGAAAGGACATATAACACGAATAGACTAGAGGATGAGTCTAAACAAAGATATGGATAATATATGTCCAGAGGAAAACACATATAACAAGAATAAACCGGAAGAAAGGTCTAAACAAAAGATATCGAGAATCGATGTCAAGAGGAAAGGACATATAATAGGAACATACCGGAGGAAAGGTCTAAACAAAGATATCAAGAATATATGTCCGGAGAAACGGACATATGACAAAAATAGACCGGAGGAAAGGTCTAAGTAAGGATATACTTCTGGAGAAATAATACTGATTGAAGGTGAACTTACTAAAGGAGATAAGACATCGGTGAAAGGAGAACCTCAACCAACAAAAAAGGGTATCAAACGAAGGTGGACCTAGGACGGAAAGACACCGGGTGAAGGTGTACTTACCGGATCGGGGAGACGGTAGGATAAAGCGAACTCCACTGGGGATAAAAACAAGGACGCCAAGAAAAGACGAACTTACTAGGGGATTAGATATGCACATTTTGGTCAAACACAGACATGTATAGGAAAGAGACCGAAGGAGAGTGCCCTTATTCAAAGGTATCAGAAATATATGTCTTGAAGAAAGGACATATGACAGGAAAAAGACCAGATGAAAGGAATCTTACAAAGATTTCCAAGACACTTTGGACTTTAAAGTTGTTGCAACCACACAAGAGTGACAATATCCCTCGGGCTAAAGGCGGGGTGCAATTCTTCAAGAGTGGCGATCATCTGAACTACCACACACCAAGTATGGACACTCAAATATCTAAGAGGTAAAAAAGTTTATATATTGATTCTTACTCGCATTCTGACAGCAAACCAAGTATGGGTAAAATAACCATCGGCTTGCATGAGCAAGGGAAGACCACGACCTACTAGGGAAATAGAAGATTCGAAAGAGCAGACTGGTGGTAAAGTAAAACAGACTCTGTTGGGGAAACATGATAGGATCACCCTAGGCTTGCTACAGAGATAATTCAAATCTGAGTGCACAACAAATTAGTTATTGCAAGTAAACATAATTGGCTTATATTTATGCATGCTTAAATTTTTTCTTTTCTTTTTGTAAATACAATGTAGGTATGCATGTTCATTGATGCATTGAGGGTAACACGACACTAATCAACTACTGAGAAGTCAATGAACTTCCGAATGATTATCTTTGCTTATCTAAACTTTTGTTGAAGATAAACATCCTGAACATCAGCGGGAAATTGAGACTCAAAACTAAAAACTTCCAAAGATTGACACCCCTTGGGGAGGTAGCTTCTTGGGGAAAATACTGAAAAAATAAATTGCAGTTCATAGAAATAGCTTGAACTCTCATCCAACTCTCAACTTCCTAGGGAACTGATCCCTGTCCTACTGTCAATGATAAGGATAACTTCACTGGGAATAGAAACTTACTCACTAAGATCTTCTTGAATTAAGATGACCTCTACTAAGAATAAAAATAATTCGTATTTTGAAAGAAAATCGGGACCTGACCTCATTGGGGACCAAAAGAGTCCTTGAATGAAAGAAATCTGCCATCATCTCGCACCACAGAGATATTACTACCAAGGTAACAATCCTTATTTAGGGAAGAGGAAAGGAATTTTTAGAATAGGGCTCCAGTAGGGAAATATATCGACAAAATTTCATCATTGGGGATGTTGTACCTCAAAATTTGCCCTCCCATTTTTGAGATAAATTATTTCAAAAGGTCTCCTCATGCTCATGAAGGTCTCAATTGCTCAAGACTTATCAAAGATTGATCAAATGGACTCTCATCCTAAGCAATTGACCTACAACTAGGGTTTTGCTTTTCTCAAAGTAAATTGAGTTGTCAATGCCTCTAGTTGACTTCATGGTATCCCACATGCTTCAAATAATCCTCATACCAAATTTCAAGCCTTGTAGTACAAATTTGCTCAGTCAATTGATAAGGTGTTTGAAAATCAACTATATTGGACAAAAAGTCAACTTTAACCAATATACAGTCAAACTTCAAGACTTTTGGTCAACATCAACATTTTGAAGTCACGTTAATCATTTGATTAAGGTTTGATCAAAAGTCAAGATTAATCAAAAGTCAAAAGTTACTAAATTATGGTTTTCTTAAGGAAAAGTCAATTGAACTTTCACCAAGCATAACTTTCACATACTTCAACAGAAATTTCTAAACCAAAGCTCATTTAGAACGAAATTCAATTCTCTACAACTTTGTCTCTCTAAGCTCAAGGCCAAAAATGCTTCATTTGAAAGATATGAGCCATAACATTATAGGTCATTTTGAAATTCAACAAAAACAAATCTTTTATCAAAGCAATTTACAAAAAGATAAAGACTTGAAATGAAAAGGGGATTAACATGAAAGTTGTAGGAGACATCTTGAGGTTTCCAAAAAGTCAAAGATCACCTTCATATGACAAAAATTGAGAAATTTATGAGTTGTGCAAGTTGAGAAATTTTTTAGAAATGCATGAAACCTACATTGATCAATTTTGAATGTTTGGGCTAATGGACCTAACTTTTGAGGTTCAAACATGTTTATAATATATTAGGGGACCTCTAATTTCATCCATGCATAAATTTGTTTTTTTATTTTATTTATTTTGATTTTTTTTCAAATAATTCAAAATAAATCAAATAAAATATGAAAATAATGGATTAAGGTGTGAGGGTTTTATTTTGGATCAGATTTGAAGCCCAAAAAGCTCACAATCAGCTAGAAAAACTGTGTGGAACCAAAAGGGAAGAAAATATCTCTTTTTGGAAGGTTTTGAATCACATTTGATAAACTTGAT
The DNA here is from genome assembly GCA_948472305.1 of Vicia faba. Classification (NCBI taxonomy): domain Eukaryota; kingdom Viridiplantae; phylum Streptophyta; class Magnoliopsida; order Fabales; family Fabaceae; genus Vicia; species Vicia faba. The sequence goes on from OX451735.1 coordinate 791,809,086, forward strand.
TCCATGGGATTTAGTACCTTTTTTGTTGACCTAAATCACTCCTCTATATATACTCAACCCTCATACCTCACAAGTACAAAGTTTGGCAGCCAAGGGAATAAGGTTTGAATTACAAAAATTCAAGAAATAGCGAGCAATCGAGTTTCAAATTCCAAGAAGCCTCAATCCAAAATAAAGCCAACAATCACTTCCTAAGGATCAAAGGAGTTGATCCAATTCATTTGTCAAGAAATTACACGTCCAAAATAACCATATCCATCATCACCGATTGAGGTATAAAATTCAAACTTGAAACTTCGACCCTAAGCATTATTAATACTGTAAAATCAAGCTTCACAAATAAGCTTTTGTTTTGATGAAGACAAACCATGGCTAAACAAAGAAGGCAAAGATTTAGGCAAAGATTTTGATCAAGCATCTATGGCTAAACAAAGAAGGCAAAGATTTTGATCAAGCATCTAAGCATCTAAGGATAATATCTTCATTCAAAGCTCTCAACAAATTTAAAGGTATAATAATATTATCTACTTTGATCTTAACATATAGATGCTCAAAAATGAAAAATAAATGTTTAAGAATCATTACTCAAACTTTTCAAAAATAAAATTTCATTTTTCTTCTGCATGCAATCAATTTACATCTTAGTGCAATCGATTGCACACTTCAAAATTTCAGATCTTTTGCTTCTGTTTCTATGTGCAATCGATTTACATTACCTATGCAATCGATTGCATACTCAATTTTTTCAAAACGTTTACTTCTGTTTCTCATGCAATCGATTTACATTACAAGTGCAATCGATTGCACTCAGTTATTTTTTGCTACTGACTTTGCATGCAATCGATTACATTGTTAGTGCAATTGATTTCACTCTTAAAGATTTTGAAAAAATAACTGTTAAAAAACTTGTGCGATAGATTTACACCAAGGGTGAAATTAATTGCATATTGCATTAATTTGAAAAATAGCAGCTTTGTTCATGCCTTTTCATCATGCCTTTTAATTACATCTTTTCACTCAAACTTGGCATTTATTCATGATACATTTTCAGATCTTCATGATGTTTCAAAAGGATGTTATGAACATATAAATATTCAATTTCAAATCCACATCTAACACCTTCTTTCAAAAAAAATTCTGAAATTTCAAAATACAAACTCAAGTGATGAACAAAAACAGAATTTTGTATGCAAAAATTGTGATTCACTCTCTTTCCAAATTGTCCAACTAAAAATAGTTATTGAAATATATGAGAAAGGGAAAATAGGATTGGAAGGTGTTCTTAGCCAACAAAGATACTCCAATGATAAAAGTGGACTTGGATATTCAAAGTTTTCAAAACCAAATTCTAACAAAACTATCTTTGTTAAGGTAAGTGATCAACCCTCCAAAGAGAAAGTGAACAAACCTAAAATAGTTCGTCACTATCCGAAAAAGAAAACATTCTCTAAGAAGAAATCTTATCCTTCTAGATATAGAAGTAACTTTGAACCTACTTGTTTTTATTATGGTATTAAAGGCCATACACCTAATGCTTGCTAAGTTAGAAACTTCAGTGTGGCAAGTGGACATTATGTATGGGTAAAGAAAGGCACTAATTATGAAGGACCCAAAGAAACTTGGGTACCTAAAAAAACCTAATTTGTTTTGCAGTTATGCTTGAATACCACATGCAATCTTTGGTATCTTGATAGTGGTTGTTCAAAACATATGACAGGAGACATAAACCAATTTTCCCATCTAGCGCTAAAGGCCAAGGGTTTTGTCACTTATGGAGATAATAATAAGGGAAGAATCCTAGGCAAAGGCAATGTTGGTGCTCCACCTTTCACATCCATTGAAGATGTTCTTTATGTTGAAGGACTAAAGCACAATCTTCTAAGTATTAGCCAACTTTGTGACAAAGGCTTCAAAATCAAGTTCACCAAGGATGAACGTTTGATAGAAGACGAAGTCACTCATGAGGTTATACTTAAAGGTAAAAGAATCAATAATATATTCATGATTTCCCTTGATGGTCCATCTTTGAAGGTTAAATGTCTCATGGAGAAAAACGATGATTCATGGTTGTGGCACAAAAGAATTGCTCATATTCATATGGAACACTTAAATAAATTAATCAAGCATGATCTTGTCATTGGATTTCCTAAGAGAAATTTCGTCAAAGATAGACTATGCGATGCTTGTCAAAAAGGGAAACAAACTAGATCAACTTTCAAATCTAAGAATGTGGTGTCCACTACAAGGCCACTACAATTGTTACATATGGATCTATTTGGTCCATCGAGAACAAGGAGTTTCGGAGGTAATGTATATGCTTTGGTTATTGTTGACGATTTCTCTAGATATACTTGGACATTCTTTTTAGTGAAGAAAAGTGATGCATTCAAGGCGTTCAAGAAGTATGCTAAACAAATTCAGAATGAAAAGTCTTTAACAATTGCCTCAATAAGAAGTGACCATGGCGGAGAATTCCAAAATGCTCTATTTGAAGAATTCTGTGGAGAACATGGAATATCTCACAACTTCTCGACCCAAGGACTCCATAACAAAATGGAGTGGTTGAAAGAAAGAATAGGTCTCTTGTGGAACTTGCTAGAAAAATGCTTAGTGACTCAAACCTACCAAAATAGTTTTGGGCGGATGCGGTGAGCACGACATGTTTTGTTAGCAATAGAGTTAACATTAGACCAATCTTAAAGAAAACTCCATATGAACTTTTCAAAGGGAGAAAACCAAACATTGCTTTCTTTCATATCTTCGGGTGCAAATGCTTTGTCCTATACAATGACAAAGATAATTTGGGTAAGTTTGATGAGAAATCCGATGATGGTATATTTCTTGGTTACTCACTCTCTAGTAAAGCATATAGAATATACAACAAAAGAACTTTGACTATTGAAGAATCTATGCATGTTTCTTTTGATGAAACTAACCCCTCAAAAGAGGATAATATTGTTTGTGATAATGATGATGAAATTTTAGAAGGTCCTCAAGAAAATTCTTCCAAGGATCAACCCATTCAACTAGAAGAATCACCTCAACAAGAATCGAATCTCAGTGATCTACCAAAAGAATGGAGAACTCATAGAGATCATCCTATTGATAAAGTGATTGGTGATATAAGTCAAGGCGTGTCTACCAGATTAAATCTCAAGGATGCTTGCCTAAACATGGCGTTTGTCTCTCAAATTGAACCTTTCAAAGTTGATGATGCTTTAGGCGATGACCAATGGATCATAGCTATGCAAGAAGAATTGAATCAATTTGAAAGGAATCAAGTTTGGGAACTCGTTCCTAGGCCAAGAAACAAACACATTATTGGAACAAGATGGGTGTTCAAAAACAAACTTGACGAGAATGGAATAATTGTTCGCAACAAAGCAAGATTGGTAGCACAAGGCTATAATCAAGAAGAAGGAATAGACTTTGAAGAAACTTTCGCTCCAGTTGCAAGGTTAGAAGCTATTCGTCTCTTACTTGCCTATGCTTGTTCATTATATTTTCAGCTTTTCCAAATGGATGTCAAAAGCGCATTCTTGAATGGATATATCACTGAAGAAGTATACGTTAAGCAACCCCCGGGTTTCAAAGAATTCAAGATTCCATCTCATGCATTTAAATTAAGAAAATCTCTTTATGGCCTGAAACAAGCACCAAGGGCGTGGTATGATCGTTTAAGATACTTCTTATGCAAAAAAGGTTTCGAAAAAGGCAAAGTTGACAAGACTCTATTTATCAAGAAAATCAAATACGACACTTTGCTAGCACAAGTCTATGTTGATGACATCATCTTAGGTTCTTCAAATCAAGAAATGTGTGAAGAATTCTCATCAATGATGCAAGGAGAATTTGAAATGTCCATGATGGGTAAAATGAACTATTTTCTTGGACTTTAAATCAAACAACTAAAAGATGGCATCTTCATCAACCAATCCAAATATTGGAAGGAACTCTTGAAAAGGTTTGACATGGATACCTGTAAGGAAATGTATACACCAATGGGTTCTGGTTCTTATGTTGATCAAGATGAATCAGGGGTTTCCAACGACATCACTAAATATCGAGGTATGATTGGCTCCTTATTATATTTGATGGCAAGCCGTCCTGATATTATGTTTAGTGTTTGTCTTTGTGCCCTCTTTCAAGCTAACCCAAAGGAATCTCATCTCACGGCGGTAAAGAGGATCATGAAGTATCTCAAAGGAACAACAAATGTCGGATTGTGGTATCCTAAAGGTAGTGTCTGCAACTTAATTAGTTATTCTGACGCGGATTATGTAGGATGTAAAACATATAGAAAGAGCACAAGTGGCACTTGTCACATTCTTGGTAATGCATTAGTATCATGGTCCTGCAAGAAACAAGCATATGTTTCTCTAAGCATGGCCGAAGCTGAATATATTGCAGCCGGTAGTAGTTGCGCTCAAATTTTGTGGCTAAAACAACAACTTCGTGACTACAGACTCGATCTAGGGTGCATTCCTCTAAGATGCGACAACACTAGTGCAATTAACATTACAAAGAATCCCGTCATGCATTCAAGGACTAAACATATAGACATTCTACATCATTTTCTCCGTGATCATGTTCCTCAAGGAGATGTCGAGGTAACCTTTGTAGATACTCATAATCAGCTTGCCGATATCTTCACCAAACCTTTGGCAAAAGAACCTTTCTACAAAATTCGTCGAGAGCTCGGCATACTTGACTAACGCGATTTATAAGGTGCACTCTACCCTTGATATATATTTTATATATGATTTATACATGCTATATATGAATCTATGTTATGTGATATTTAAATTCTCATGAAAAATTTGATTTTGGACAATTTTTGTTGATGCAATTTTTATCAATATATTGCTCTATTATTATTTGCTTTAGGCATCTTTCCCTTCTTTTTGATAATGTCAAAGGGGGAGAAAGATGTATGGTACTTTATGCTTGTATTTCACGTGTCTTAACTTTCAAGGTACTCTCCAATCAAGATGAAAAATTGCAAAGGATTCCAACCCTCTCCTACATAGGGGGAATTTTGCATCTTATGGGGGAGAAGCTCTTACGGAAAGTACATCGCATAAAGCAAGATTGTTTGTCATCATCAAAAAGGGGTAGAATGTAAAATCAAGCTTCACAAATAAGCTTTTTTATATGAAGACAAACCATGGCTAAACAAAGAAGGCAAATATTTAGGCAAAGATTTTGATCAAGCATCTATGGCTAAACAAAGAAGGCAAAGATTTTGATCAAGCATCTAAGGATAATATCATCATTCAAAGCTCTCAACAACTTTAAAGGTATAATAATATTATCTACTTTGATCTTAAGATATAGATGCTCAAAAATGAAAAAGAAATTTTTAAGAATCATTACTCAACCTTTTCAAAAATAAAATTTCATTTTTCTTCTGCATGCAATCGATTTACATCTTAGTGCAATCGATTGCACACTTCAAAATTTCAGATCTTTTGCTTCTGTTTCTATGTGCAATCGATTTACATTACCTATGCAATCGATTGCATACTTAAATTTTTCAAAATGTTTGCTTCTATTTCTCATGCAATCGATTTACATTGCAAGTGCAATCGATTGCACTCAGTTATTTTTTGCTACTGACTTTGCATGCAATCGATTACATTGTTAGTGCAATCGATTGCACTCTTAAAGATTTTGAAAAAATAGTTGTTAAAAACCTTGTGCAATTGATTTACACCAAGGGTGCAATCGATTTCATACTGCACGAATTTGAAAAATAACAGCTTTGTTCATGCCTTTTCATCATGCCTTTTCATTACATCTTTTCACTCAAACTTGGCATTTGTTCATGATACATTTCCAGATCTTCATGATGTTTCAAAAGGATGTTATGAACATATAAATATTCAATTTCAAATCCAGATCTAACACCTTCTTTCAAAAATATTTTCTGAAATTTCAAAATACAAACTCGAGAATTCTTCATTTTCATGCATAAGTTTTCTACACATTTTCATACATTAACAAACAGAAAACTTTGAGCAAATATATCTTGAGTCTTTGTACAATATTATTATTGAAAGAAGAAGATTATACATTGTCAAATCACTCTAAGTGATAAATATTACTCTACTCACTCAAACTCACAAATTGATATTTACTTACTTATTTTCCAGGATTGTTGGAATTAAGTTTAAGTGTTTTTGTGAAATCTTGTCTTTCCAAGTTGTTGGATACAAGTGTAGTTACATTGAGAGTATTGTTCTCATAGGTAACTTAGTGAAAATCCAAGAGGATTGTTCTTTGTCCAAGAGGATTGTTCTTGGTTTGGTTGGTAGTTCTTGTTTAAGTTTGCCACAATAAGGAAATCTCTTTCATGTTGAAAGGGGACTGGAGTACTCTCGGTCTGTGAGGGGAACCAGAATATATCGCCCGTGTCTCTTTATTTTTCTGCATTTTAAGCTTTCCTAAACTCACTTATAACCAGAAAATAAGAACCATCATCACTAAAAACCAGAATTTTTAAAGTACCTAATTCACCCCCCCCCCCCCCCTCTTAGGCGCACTTCGTACTTACAAATACCATGTAGCATTTGATTTGCATTTTAATGATTGTAAGGAACAAATCTAGGAAATAGTTTGAAAGAATGGAGGTATGGATCGTGAATGCCATTGTTAGGGAAGAATTTGAGTTTGCATTCGAATCTCATGATACATTAATCTTTTGTTTGTTTTGAGCCCAGATTCGAGTTCAGGATGCAATTTTGTATAGGATGGGCCTTTTGGTTTGCTTCAAATGTTCCATTTTTGCAGGTTTTCCAAACCCCTTCATTAAAGAAGATGAAGTTGACCACCTTCCATGGTGGTTTGACTCTCCTGCTCAGGTGACCTAGGAGTGTCACCATTCCATTTGCTCATTCAAAATTTCCAGTCCCTACCTCCCATGCGTGTTTTGTGTTTTATTTGATTTCTGATTTTAACACTTATGTTTACTATATAATATATAGTTATCATGCTATGAATGCGTAACAACTGACGAACAAGTGGTAAGTATGATGTGTGTTCACCATAGAGGCGTGGGTTAGATCCCTCCTCTTGTCAAAAAAAAATTATTTTTTCAGGATAAGACACATGATTATAATAGATTAATTGGTTCTCATTCTTAAATACAAACAACACCAAGGCCCAGTGGATAGAAGGGAATACCTTTGAGGCTGAGGGCGTGGGTTCAACTCCCACAGAATGCATTTTATTTTATTTTTCTATTTTACTAACCCTAGTTTTTATTCCATTTTCTTAATTAATCTACTTTCTAATTAACTATTAATAAACCTTAAACTTTTTTTTCAAAATCATAACAAATTAGGATTATGGTTATTTAGTTAGTACTTAAATTTTTGACATATTTTTATTTATTAATTAATTAAGTTAATTAGCCTTTTCTTAATATTAAAATTAATTAGAATTAGGTTTTAATTACTATTTATTAACACTCAAATAATTTTCTATAAAAAACACCAAAAAATATATTTTTCTAACATATAGATTTTTTAGGGCATTTAATATTTTTCTAACATTCTTTTTCTCATCTTTTGCTATTTAAGTTCATAGATCAAGTGTATAGGTCGCACTCTCCAATGTAATAGTGTAGAGTTATTTTCTCGCATCTTTTCCTATTATGTATCTGCTCCAAAGCCATGTAATAGCGTAGAATTTTACATTCGGCATTTTAATTTTCTGTACATATTTTACTGTTAGTAAATTATGGTTTGCATGGAAAGACTAACAATTGGACATAGAAAACCTAATTTTCAAGACTAATACACTTTGCACACTTCACCTCTAGGGTAACCTCTCTTGTTGCCTTACGAAATATTGGTCATGTCCCTCGAAAGTAGGGATACTTTAGCGAAAGACCCTCGATATACAATATCATCATGGTCCCTTTCGAATAAAGATCATAATCCCTGGATGACCTTTCAAGTTTCCTACAAAATGATCTAGTCCCTCGACGATCTTACGAGCAAAATGATGATAGTCCCTTCGATATAATTGCTAAAGTATCCTTAAATGTTACCTTCTATGACCATACGATGACCCTACCCATGTCCCTTCACATCCAATAGATAGGATTACCTACCAACTAATGGTAGGGATAATAATATCTCCAAAGGAGAAGGGAAATAACAAGAAAGACTTATTAGTGGGTAGGAACTGTTGAATGCTTACTCACAAAATAAACAAAACATTTTTGCACATCACTTTCAAAATGAATATTTTCAAAAACACTTTGTATACATTCTTAATGACCGAAACAAGGATTATTACAAAGTTAGCCCTGCATTGGCATTTCAAAATATTTTCGAAAAAATCACACCCACACAAAGTAAGTTTAAAGTGAGCTAAGAAATTAAGAGCGCTTAGATAACTATGGATGAAAAGGGTGCTAACACCTTCCCTTTTCATAACTTACCCCCCGAACTCAAAATCTATCAAAGGTCTTTTCCTATTCTTTTCACCTTTCCTAAATATTAGATAAATGAAAAGTCGGAGGTGACTCTTGCTAACCGCAACATTTGCAATAAAACCAAAAAGTCAGTTCTCCCACCGTATTACAGAACTGACAACTCTGCTGGTGAGTGACTTAAAAAAGAGGGGTTACCTTAGAGTTTAGACCACTTTTACTTGCTTTAATTGTTTGAATTGTTTGTTTCAAATTTAAGGGCTTGTTTGGGTATTATTGCTTGTGTGAAAGATCTTACACCCGGATTTATTGACTCCCTATGTAAGTAGCAATAAATCATAAAGTTTGTATGACGTATACCGATATGGTTAACATGATAGATACAATTAGTGTGACACTTTGATTTGTACTAATATTCCTTGAGTCAGTTGAGGAGAACATTAGGCTTCCGCGTGGTGTAGTTAACATTAACTTACTTTTAGAACCTTAATTGACCCATCTTGGCCATTAGAATGTAGTGAGATAGCCAGCTTTGGTGCAGTCTGAAGTTGGCTGATACTCAAGGCTACGTTCATTGAGATTCGACTTTTGGGATGTTTTGGTGGAAAGTCAGTTTCCGTGCTAAAATAAAGCCTTCGAGAAAGATCTATGATATGAGATTCTTAGAACCCAATTACTATTTTAGGACAGGTTGAGCCAACTTAACTTCAGTGGGAAAGGGTACTTACCTATGGACTTCATGCAGGACTTTAAACCTAAGGCTCTTGTATGACTTATTTGTGTTTGCTACTTATTTAACAAGAACATAACATCATAACATCCTATCATCATAACATAACATTTTCACTAACAATTTTAAGGACCTAGGGATTTATCTTTATTCCTTCTTGTAAGTTATTTCCTCCGCTTGCAGAAATACTATTCGAATGACCTTGTAAGGGTACCTTCCAAGCTTAAAGAGTTAGTTTCAAAGGTTCCCAAAAACTCACAATTCACCAAGAGACATGGTTATCTACTTAGTTTGGTTACACATTTTGAAGAAGACATGATATGTGTTCTATTCCAGTTCTTTGATCCTAAGCATCATTGTTTTACCTTCCCAGATTATCAGTTGGTACCCATAATGGAAGAGTTTTCTAAGCTACTTAGAGTACCTATTCTTGATCAGAAACCCTTCACCGGTTTAGAGAAAGTTCCAAAACCTGAAGTTATTGCAGCAACCTTACATCTGAAGCAGTTATACATTGTGTCTAATTGGGAAACAAGAAGTGGAGTTAAAGGTCTTCTTGCTAAATTTCTGATAGAGAAGGCTCCTTTGTTCCTAGATGCTATGAGTTTTCATGCTTTTGAGGAGATATCGGCTTTGTTGATCTATGGTTTGGTACTATTAACTAATCTAGAACAACTCATAGATGTGAATTCCATCAAAATATTTCTTACTCATAATCCTGTGCCTACTGTGCTTGGAGATATTTTTCACTCTCTTAAAAATCGTACTACGAGAGAGAAAGGGACTCTCATGTGTTGCATACCTTTACTATCGAGGTGGTTTATTTCTCACCTTCCCCTATAAGTGATGAAGAATTAACAAGGTTTTAAGTGGTCTTGAAGGATGATGTCACTCTCTCATTCAGATATCTATTGGTGTTCCAGATCTCGGGAGGACATCACTATTATTAACCACTGTGGAGAATTCCCTAATGTGCCACTCCTTGGCATAAGTGGAGGTATTACTTACAAACCTTCTCTAGCTCTACATCAATTTGGTTATGCTCGAAGAAACGGTCCTCATGATATGTTTATCCAGGGTATTATATTCGATTACGAGAAAGATCCTCAAGGTTACCGTCAAAAGTTTATACGTGCTCGGGGCATGGTCAATAAGATTGATAGCAAGACTTTGGGAAAAAAACTCCATCCCTTTGGAGCCCTACCTCAGATGGGAGCGATCTTGTGCTCAAAATCTTATAATTTTATATCTTGATGTCCTACCAATAATTATGGAGCCTGCTATTGAAGTAGATATTCCTCATACCATTTTTCACCCAGATATGCCTACTGACCTTGAAGAGCTATATAAGTCTTAGATTCAATTGAAAGAAGAAAGGGACGCCTTTGAGAATCAGTTCTATAATAGTGAGAACAAAGTGTTGGAGCTGACAAAACGACTTCACAAAGAGCAGAGCCTTAATGCATATGTCAACACAAAGAGGAAGCTTCCATGGGAGACTTGAGTCTTAGGTCTTCGGAGTTCAAAATTTGTTTCCTTGTAACCCTTTTTGTTTTCATTATAACCCTAAGAGGCAGTTATAATTTGAACTTACTAATAAGAGTATTTGTTTATGTTCCCTTTTGATTAACAAATTCAAATCCCACAAGGTCCTTGAAAGTATTGCATATGCATCTACATGTCATATATATCATTGCATAAGAGGATTCCAAGACACGTTTCTCATCTTCTTGCTATTTATTTCAGCAAAAATTGCTCTCGAACATACAATCAAAGATCTCCAGGCTCAGAATGCTCAGCTCCAAGAAATGTTCCTAAGCTTAGCCAAGGGGAAAGAAGAACTGAAGGCGCTCATTGCCAATGAGAAGAAGAAGAAGACAAAGAAACCAATTGACTTCCTTAACATGGGGAGAAAGTTCAAAGGTCCAATCAAGCAAGCTCAAGATCTTGATATCCCATTGGACGAAGATGACAAATGGGATGAAGATGGTAGAGTGTTAAAACTAAAAAAATAAATCATGGTTCTGACAAATGTTCTGATAAAGAGGAAGAGGATTATTTTGATGAACAATATCCCCCTGCTGGCGAGAAGTATAAGTTGTTATAAGAGCGTTTAAAATCTACGGAGATCCAAAAGGTGCCTGGCTTGAACTTTGAAGAATTGGGTTTAGTCTCATGAGTCGTCATTCCTCCTAAGTTGAAAACTCCTACCTTTTCTAATTATGATGGCGTTTCTTGCCTGAAGCTGCATTTGAGATCATATGTTCGGAAAATTCAACCACACACTACTGACAAGAAATTATGGTTGCATTTCTTTCAATAGAGTCTGTTTGGTACACAATTGGAATGGTATTATCAACTCAAAGGTACCAATATCCATACCTTAGAATATTTGGCTTTGGCTTTTTATAGACAAATTCAATATAATTTTGATTTGGAACCAACCCGCATGCAACTACAGAGTATGTCCATGGGTTATAAGGAAGATAGAGTACACATAAATAGAGAGATCTTGTAGGCAGAGTTCAAACTCCTTTGGCTGATAGGGAATTGGTTGTCATTTTCATGAGTATGCTAACAGGTCCTTTCTATAATCACCTACTTTGGAAGTTTCTCAGCCGGTTTCTTTGAACTGATATTGACAGGGGAATATGTTGAGAATGGAATCAGAAGTGGTAAAATTAAGGTGACTACATCTTCGAATACTACGAAGAAGTCAGACAATGGTAAGAAAGAATCCAATGTTGTGTACGGCTAAAAAGGGCGTAGTAAAGGGGACCACCACCAATCTGTGAAGGCAGTTACGATTTCTAATTCTGCACTAACGCAACAACAATAACAAGGAAATAAGCGTAGGAAAGTTGCACCCAGGATACAATTCAAAAAAATCAAAATTCCATTGTCTCAAGCATTGTAACACGTGTTGAAGGCAGAGCTGATCACATTGAAGGATCCTCCTCATAATCCCAATACTTATTCTCCCAGTTACAATTCCAATGCAAGGTGTGCATATCACTCCAACAGTCCTGGACATGACACTAATGGTTGTTGGGCTTTGAAAAATAAGATTCAAGATATGATTAACTCTAAGGAGATTGAATTTAATCCTCCCGAGACTCCTAATGTGATCAATGCACCTATACCTAATCATGACGAAGGCGTTAATATTATTGATGATGTTTCTTATGTTTCTATTGTGAGTGACTTGACTACTCCTCTAATGATTATTAAGAAGAAGTTGTTGCAAGTCAGTTTATTTCCGGGTTGCATTGAAAACTGCTACTACTTTGCATCCCAATCCAATGATTGTGTACTGCTGAAAGAAGGTATTCAGCATTTGATGGATGACCGTGTAATTCTATTTGAGAAGACTCCTTATGTGGAGAGCCTATGTAAAAGTATGTCTCAAGGCCCTAAGCTTGAAGATGTGCCTGTGATTACAATTTCTGGTACTCCTGTAAGGATCACTTCTAAGGGTCCTGTGAAGAATACTATCGAGCCTAGGGTTGCTCCTCTAATTGTTACCGCACTTTGGCCAGTTCCATATTCCTCTAACAAGGTTATCCCTTGGAATTATGAAGCTGATGTCTACTACCATGGCGTCAAGCAAGAACCATTGGTTTTCGAAAACGAAAATACTGAAGTTATTGATCCTAATATTGGCAATATTGTTGGGACTAGTAAGGGTACGAGAAGTGGAAGAGTTTTCTCTCCAGAGATCTCTCCAAAGGTTGTTACTACACTAATTCTTATCACTACTACTGAATCAACTACTGAGACTCGAGGAAAAGATTAGATGACTAATCATGTCCAGACTGAGGCACCGAAAGAGGTTACTGTTGAAGATACCTCCAAGAAAAAGATGGAGGAGATACTGAAAATTATTCGAAAGAGTGACTGTAAGATTATTTAATAGTTTGGGTAGACCCCCTCCAAAATATCTATGATATCTCTTTAGTTGTGCTTTGAAACTCATGCTCGGGATTTGGTAAAGTTTCTGAAAAAATTTCATGTACCGCGGGAAATCTTTGTTGATCAATTCTAAAATTGTGTTGCTAGCCTGACGATTGATAATGGGCTAGGCTTTTCTGATGTTTATATAATTTCTGTAGGAAGGAACCATAATAAGGCCCTGCATGTCTCTATTAAGTGTAGGGGAACTACCTTATCTCATGTATTGGGGGACACAGGTTCTTCATTGAATGTATTGCCAAAAGTGATTTTAAATAAACTTAACTATGAAGGGGTATTGCTAAAACCCAGTGACGTTGTGGTGAGAGCTTTTAATGTTTAAAAAATAATGGTGCATGGAGAGGTTGATCTTCCAATCAAAGTGGGTTCCCAGGTCTACGACTCTACTTTCTATGTGATGGACATTCGTCCAACCTATTTCAGTTTGCTTGGACGCCCTTGGATTCATGGGGCAGACGCTGTTACTTCTACTTTACACCAAAAGTTGATGTATCTCGTGAAAGCAAAAATCATTACAATTTGTAGGGAAGAAGAATACATGGTGAGCCATTTAAACTCCTTCAAGTATGTTGAGATGGATGGTGAATTCCTTGAGACTCTTTTCCATACCTTTGAACTTATTCCACAGACAACCCCTGTGGCTAAAACTGCTCCTACTGTTCCTAAGGTTACCAAGATTCCACCAAGAATGGATTCTCTGGAAGACACTAAGGTTGTGATAGAAGAAGGTGATAACACTATTTTGGTTTCACCTCAAAGGCTAAGAGGGTTGTCCAACGTGCTCGTGCTAATTCTGGGAGACAACCTGTAATACGGTGAGAGAAATGACTTTTTTTGGTTTTATCCAAATGTGCGGATAGCAAGAGTCGCCACTGAATTTTTATTTATCCAATATTTAGGAGAGCTGAAAAGATTATGAAATCCCTTTGATAAATTTTGAGTTCGAGGAGTAAGTTATGAAAAGGGAAGGTGTTAGCACCCTTTTCATCTGTTGTTATCCACAAGCTCTTAATTGCTTAACTCACTTTTGAAAAAAAAATGCTTTGTGTGTCTGTGATGTGTTTGAAAATATTTTGAAAAGCCAATGTAAGGCTAACTTTGTAATGATTCTTGTATCATTCCTCAATAATGCGTCGAAAATAATTTTTTTTAAAATATTTGTTCGAAAGTGTGGTGTGAGAAACCAATTAGGAGTTTCTTACCCACTAAAGGTATTTCTTGTTATTTTCCTTCTCCTTTAGAGATAGTAATATCCATACCATTAGTTGGTAGGTAGCTTCATCTATTCGATGTGATGGGACAAGCGTAGTGTCATCGTATGGTCATCAAAGGCAACAGGTAATGATACTTTAGAAATTGTATCGAAGGGACTATCATCATTTACTCGTAGGTACTAGATTATTTTATAGGCAACTTCGAAGGGTCATAGAGGTACTATGATCTTTATTCAAGGGTCTTTTGTTAAAACATCTCCACTTTTGAGGGACATGACCATTAATCGTAAGGTAACAAGAGAGGGGGCCCTAGAGGTGCAAGTGTGAAGAGTGTTTGTTTTCCGTTATTTATCTTGAGATTAGGGTTTTTCTATATTCGATTATTAGACTTTCCATACAATCCTAATTACTAGAAGTTATAGAGTATATAGAAAATAGGGGTACTGAAAGTAAAATTTCTACGCTATTACATGGCTTTGGGGCAGTTACATAATAGAAGAGTGCTCGAAATTAAACCTATAACTATTACAACCTCGGAGCAGATACATAATAGGAAAACATGCGGAAAATAAATCTAAGTTATTACAATAGAATAGTGCGACCTATACATTTTTATCTAAGAATTAAAATAGAAAAAATAAAAATAAAAATTTGAAAAAAGAAGTGAAATATTTTAGTGTTTGAGAAAATAATTTTAAGTGATAAAAGTAATTAATAAAACCTAAATCTCTAATTAATTTTAAAATTAAAATAAGATTTAATTAATTTAATTAATTAATTAGTAAAAACATAAGACAAAATTTAATTATTAAATGAAAACCCTAATCCTAGTTTATTAGTATTAATTAAAAATTAATTAGATTAATTATTTGTTTAAAAAAAGTAATTATGGTTAATTTTAATTAGGGTTAATTAAAGAAAAGGAAAATAAGTTAGAAAGAAAAATAGGGTAAAAAAATGCATGGGGTGGGTGGTGAACCCACGCCCTAAAGGTTCACAGCCTGCCTGACCACCCAGCCAACACACTGGTTGTTTTAGAAAATGGAGCATGATAATTTTATTCACAACCTGCATGTTAATTTGGAAAATAAAAAAAACACAAAACGCAAGGATTCGAACCCACGCCCCTTCATTCATCATGCGTGCCTTCCACCAACTGAGCCATGTATCAAATCTGTTGACATGACAGAAACAAATAATTATATAACAAAACAAGTGAACCGGAGAGGCGCCGGAGCCCTAGCTCTGGTCGTCTTCTCCAGCTAGGTGTTTTATAGACTTGTAAAAATAACGCCTGTTAGACAGAAAAGAGGATCCTGTCCCCCTAAATCGACCCTTACAAATCCAACATTGGCGTTATTTTTGGCTAATTCGATAAGTACAGGGAGATACAATGAAAATAATAAAAATAAGTTTAATAATGGTGATGGACTATTCTGGAATTATGGGCCTCATGCAAGGGATCAAACATGCACTATTTTATCTCAAGAACACATTAATGTTGTTAGTTTCAATCAAAACATCATGAATATTAAAATACGAAATTCATAAAATATGCAAAAAGGTGATGTTTGGAATGCACGTTTCAGGCACTTTTGATCATCAAGAATGATCCAAGTTTACTCTATGGTATCTCAGGAATCAATTTGAATGGTTGGTTGGCCTTGACGATGGCTGGAAATTGGATTTCGAATTTACCCTAGTTTATAACAAAAGTTGAGATTTTTAGAGAGTTTTCTTGAGGAAAATTTCGTGTCCTTTGATGTATGAACATGTTCTCTATTTATAGGGTATGAATTAGGTAAAAAAAACATGAGTTAAATCTTTTTATTTCATGAAAAAATATTTTATTGGGAGTTTTGCATGAAATCTTCCCTTTTTGGGCCAATCACGTACCAATCAATCCCACATGTTTTTTCTAATTGATTATCTTATTTTTAGCCTTATGATTTTATTTAGAACAAAGGTCATGCGCCTCATATCTTTGCTTTGGTATTTTATATGATTTATTTTGCTTTTAATTGAATAAAATCAAAATAAAATAAATAAAAATACCACAAAAATAAAAATGTGGACTTAGAGGTTCATGATGAGGTTAGGAACACGTTTGGACTTTAAAATATAAGCCCAATATCCTAAAAATTCAAATTTGTTCAATTTTATTTTCATGCATTTCCTCAAAATTTTCCAACTTGCACAAATCATATCTCGGTAAATTTTCATCATATGAAGGTGATCTTTGACTTTTTTGAAACCACAAGATGTCTCCTACAATTTTCATGTTGGTCATTTTTTCATTTAAGGATTTTAACTTGATGTATATTGCTTTGACAAAAAGTGTCTTTTTGTTAAATGACATGTAATGTTTTGGCTCATGTCTCCCAAATGAAGCATTTTTTGGCCTTGAGCTTAGAGAGACCAAGATGTAAAGACTGGATTTTCTTCAAATGAGCTTTGGTTGAGAATTTTCTGAAAGAAGCACGTGAAAGTTATGCTGGGTCAAAGTTCAGTTGACTTCTCGTATAGAAAACCCTATTTAGTAACTTTTGACTTTTGATGAATCTTGAGTTTTCTTGATGAATCATGATCAACCCTTGATCAAATTATGAATATGAGTTCAAAATATTGACGTTGACCAAAAATCTTGAAGTTTAATTGTAAATTGGTCAAAGTTGACTTTTTGTCCAATATAGTTGATTTTCAATCATATGACTATTTGACTGAGCACACTTGTGCTGCAAGGCTTGAAATTTGGCATGAGGATACTTTGAAGCATATGAGAAACCATGATGTCCCCTTGAGGCATTAGAAGTCCAATTTTCCTTGAGAAAACCAAAACCCTAGTTGTAGGCCACTGCTTAAGAGAAGGAATTATCTGATCATTATTTTAGTCTTGAGTACTTGAGAACCCTAGGAGCATGAGACAGTATCTCAAATCAATTTGTCTTGAAAATGGGAGGGAAAATTTTGGGGTACAAAAACTGCCCCTGTTTAATCTTCTTAAACCTAAGGAATTAGATTGGCATGCTTGCCATTCGTGATCTGAAGGTGGAAGAGGATTAAACATCTAAGTGGCCAGAAATTTTCACTCACATGTACATGAAGTAACATTGTTTGTTGATTATATCAGGAATAGGCTTAACGATTTCATTCAGAGAGGTGATAGAGTTTACATTGCCTTTACCTACATTAGTAACTAGCAAGACAAACCAACATTGTATTTTATTAATTAAAAGGAAAAATCAAGACAAAATATTCATGATCACAAAAGAAAAACAAGTCAAGGTGCTTGGTGATTCCTAAAAGAGCAAAGCTAAATATAGGTAGGAGAACCAAAAGCCCTAATGTGATCTTGTTGTGATTGAATCAATATGGTATGATGAAGGGATCTTAGAGGCAAAAATTGGGGTACAACAGCTGTCCTTGTTTAAGTTTCTTCTATCCGGAGATACAAAGGTTAAAAATCTTCGTGTCGACATGATCAGAGATACTTAAAGATAAAAAAAACCCTATTTTTAGCCCTAAGATTCCATGCAATGCTTATGAGCATGAATGCATATGAACAAAATCAAAGATACGCAAAACACCATTGGGGATGTAACAAAGGAAATAAAGAAACAAAAGAGAAACCCGACCAGGAAAATAAATCACTGGTTGATCAAAGGATCCGACTCATAGAGGATGATAAAATGGTCAAACGATACACCAACTCCTACTGAAGGTGAAGCTACCAACGTTCACTTAAGGTAGAAAGAGGAAGTAACATTGTTTGTTGGTTTACATTGCTTGTTACTAATGTTGGTTTGTCTTGTTTGTTGATTATATCAGGAATAGGCTTAACGATTTCATTCAGGGGGCTTACAGATGCCATCAAAAGTAACTGTTGTTAGGTGTATCAGAATGAGTCTACGCCTGACTGTTTCTGAAGAGTGCTTTTCAGAATGAAGCCGTGAAGGAGATGTTTTTTAGAATTCAGTTTCTAAAGGGGAATGCTTTCCAGAATAAACTTCTGAAGGAGAATGCTTTTTCAGAATAAACTTCTGAATGAGAATGCTTTTCAGAATGAAGCCCTGAAGGAGATTCTTTTCAGAATAAACCTCTGAAGGGGAATGCTTTTCAGAATAAACCTCTAAAGGAGAATGCTTTGAAAAATAAAGAATTGAAGGATATGCTTTTCAGAATTCAGTCTTTGAAGGGGAATGCTTTCCATAATTCAGTCTATGTAGTGGGATGCTTTCCAGAATAAACTTCTGAAGGATAATGCTTTTCAGAATAAACTTCTAAAGGAGAATGCTTTTCAGAACAAAGCCATGAAGGAGATGCTTTTCAAAATAAACCTCTGAAGGGGAATGCTTTTCAGAATGAAGCCCTGAAGGAGATGCTTTTCAGAATTCCGTCTCTAAAGTGGAATGCTTTTCAGAATAAACTTTTGAAGGAGATTCTTTTCAAATCGAAGCCCTGAAGAAGATGCTTTTCAGAATAAACCTTTGAAGGAAATGCTTTCCAGAATTCAGTCTCTAGGGGGAATTCTTTTCAGAATAAACTTTTAAAGGATAATGCTTTTTAGAACGAAGCCCTAAAGGAGATGTTTTTCAGAATAAAACTCTGAAGGAGAATTGTTGTACCCCAAAATTTTCCCTCTCATTTCTCAAGGAATCACCCTGGATCCTCAAGTTTGCTTCCATCTATTTCCAAGCCTTGAATTATCAATTTTAAAAGAAAATCACTCACAAGGGCAAAATGGTCATTTGTGCACTGAAAAGTCAAACTTTGACTTTTTGATCAAAATCAAATCTCAAAAATCATATTTCATCAAGACATGTTGGAATGTGAAGTTTGTTTCATCAAGAATTTCAAAAGTCATATTTTACTTTGGAAAAGTCAAATTCTAAATACTTAGAAATTTTTCTAAGTGTTTAAGAAGCATGACAAAACTCAGAACTTCTGACCAGATTATCACCATAACACTCAGCAATTTCTGGACACTCTCAAGGCAGAGTTTGGTCAGAACTTCTGGGCATGTTTTCACAAAATCTTCAGTTAGAGTTTGCAAGGGTAATTCAAAGAAGGTTAAGAAGCGTGCTACAAGCTTTCTAGAAATTCTGGAAGCTCCTTCAGAACATGTTGGAGCCAGAAGATAAGAAGATCAGAGGATGGATGGTACGCTGAAGCAGAACTTATGATCCAGAACTAAGTCATGGTGTAGAATCTCACATTATAGGATTTATGGTTGTGATAAGTCTCATCATCATTTAATGCTCATTTAATGCTCACAACCACTTTTGAGTCTTTATCCAATGGATTCTCACCACGTGTACCTCTACTGTCTTGGGATAGCAAACTTTAGTACTAGGCCCATGCTTTGTTTTGCTTTTCCTTAAATCCTGCTGACAACTCCAGCTTAAGCATGGTTAAAAGCTGCTAATCAGCAGCTAGTTCAGCCTATGCCTGCATCCCATAATTGCACCAAACTAGCATACGAAAACAGTGATGAAAAAGCAAGGGAGCAGGATAACAAATTTATTTAAAATCCCATTTGTCTTTCCCCCCAAAATCACAACAAATTCATCTATAAATAAGTTGCTTCATCACGCTTTCAAGGGGATGGCTTTTGGAAAGAGAGAACTATTAAAAGAGAAAAAGAAACCTGTGAAACCCTTCATAAAAATCCAGGTTTCCCAAACAGAAAACCAAACCTTTGTTCTTCCTT
Source organism: Vicia faba (assembly GCA_948472305.1). NCBI lineage: Eukaryota > Viridiplantae > Streptophyta > Magnoliopsida > Fabales > Fabaceae > Vicia > Vicia faba. Next base: position 791,829,155 of record OX451735.1, read on the forward strand.
TTGAATCAAAGAGCTTGGCACTTCCTCTTCCGTTACTCTTGCTGATTCTAGAACATCCAAAGGAAGCAGCTCAAAGCTCCAAGCCCACGTTCCAGGTTCAAGGTAAGTCTTTCTGACTCTACATCTTTTCATTCAGAACATCATTAAACATGTTAATATCATAGTATTAATGTTGTGCGTATCATTGCTTAAGTAGAAAAATTATGGATCAGAACTTCTTGATTAGGGCTAGACTCAGATTCAGGATTAGAACTTCTATAAACTGTTGTGTTATTATCCTTCTAATTTGTTGTTTAACAAGAATTGAATAAATTGTTGGTGTGTTGATTAAAAGTAAAAATGTAACACAGAATGTCTATTTTTCACTCATCATGTTCACACACAGAACTTATAGGATTTTCTCACTGTTTAAGCACACAGAACTTCTGAGTTCTCTACACTGTTTTAACACACAGAACTTCTATGATTTCTCTCACTGTTAACACGCACTGAACTTCTGATTTTTACATGTTGATAACGCACTGAACTGCTGATGTTCACTCACTGGCTCAGCACAATACAAAACTTCTGATGATTTACTAATTGTATTAACACAGCACCAAACTTATGAGTTCTCCTTACATGTTAAATACACTAAACTTCTGATGTTTCCATTTGCTATTTTCAAACACTCAGAGTATCTGATTTATTACATGCTGACAATATACTGAACTTCTGGAGTTTATTCACTGTTTTAGTATAATACAGAACTTCTGACTTGTGGTCCATTGTCTGAATACCACCCAGAACTTTTTTGTTTCTTCTAGTATTCCTTGCAGGACCCCAGAGTTTACCAACTCAGAACTTTTGATACCCACTGGCGCTTCCTTCTGAGTCACCATGCATCTGACTTCAGAACTTCTAATCCTTGTTGTTTTTCTTGCAGCAACACGTTGTTCCTATCTTTCATTTATTTTTATTTTTATCATTTTTAATATTAACTCTTCTTTTATTAACATAAAAAGACATACAAATATTTTCTTTCTTTTATTAATTTATTTCTTTTTCATTGAGACAAAAACATTTTTCTAAACAAATCTTTTTTCTTTCTTATATTGTATATTTCAATATGATTGTAATATTAACTTAGGACTTATTTTTACTTGCAACCTCCATTCATAAATATTTACCCCCATCCCTAAAATATTGTAATAGCATAGGACTTTACATTTCTGCAATTTATCGCTTTTGAATGTAAATGCTAGTAATTAGGGTGTGTATGGAAAGACATGAAATTGACAAATAGATCACCCTAATCAAGACTAAATACATGCAAATCAAACACACTTGCACACTAGCATCCATAAGGTTAACTCCACTTGTTGCCTAAAAAATGGTCATGTTATGCATGTGGGATGTCTTGGCACAAATAAAAATATAAGATCGTAGTCCCTCGATGACGCTATCAAAGTTGCCTTTCGAAATGATCTTAGTCCCTAAAATAAAAATGCTAAGTCATCTCACAACATTGCTATCATGGTCATACGATGACCCAACGCCTGTCCCTTCACATCCAACGATGGGGCTTCTTACCAAAACAATGGTAAGATATAAACATTTAAAGGAGGATGAAAAGCACATCTAAGACCTTTTGAGTAGGTATGTTCGCTCTCAGTTACTCGCTTGCTCACAACAAAAACACCTTATACACCTCACAAACACCTCTTTGAACTATTTTCGAAACAAATACTTTGTATGCGTTCTTATAGAAACGAGAATCATTACAAAGCTACATTTTCAAAATACATTCAAAAACCACACCACAAGCACATTCAAACAAAAAGAAAGTGATCTAGCGAGTAACTAAGAGCCCATAGAAAACCATGGATGAAAAGGGTGCTAATACGTTCCTTTTTCATAATCTACCCCCCGAACTCAAGAAAACATCTCTAAAGGTCTTTCATGTGCTTTTTCACCTTTCCTTTTGGATAAAATAAAAGTCGGTGGCGACTCTTCCTAAACCGCGACATTTGCAAACACAAACGCAAAACAATCAAGTCAATTCTCCCACCGTATCACAGAACTGACGACTCTGCTGGGGAATTCACTTAAAAGTCGGGTTACCTTAGGATTAGATCACATTTACTTGCTTACATTGTTTGATTTGTTTGATTTGTTTGCTTTACATTATGGGTCCTTGTTTGGGTTACTGTTAAAAATCCTACACCCTGATTTGGGGACACCTTTTAGGTAAGTAGCAATAAACTATGAGGGAACTGTGTGGGGTATACCGACACGGTTGAAGTAGTAGCTACATTAATGTGGAACTTTGGTTGGTACCGGTAACCCTTGAGTCGAATCAAGGAGAGTACGAGGCCGCCGCGTGGTGTCGTGAAGCATCAACTGACCTTAGAACCTTACTTGACCAACTTAGCGATTAGGACGTAGTGAGATAACCGGTTTTGGTGTAGAGCTTAAAATTGGTTGATACTCGATGCTACACTCATTGAGACTAGACTTTTGGGATATCTCGGCCGCAAGAAAAGATTGATTGAGCTGAGACAATGCTGAAAAGAAAGGTCAGTGATATTGAGATCCCTTAGAACCCGGTGACTATTAACTAGGATAGGTTGAGCCAACTAAACTTCAAGAGGGTACTTACCTATAAACTCCATGCAAGCCTAAACTTAAGGATTTGTCTTCTTTGTGTGTATATATTTGTATATAAACTTGCTTACTTTACATCCTTATACATAACATCATAACATCATACCATAGCATTTCCTTAACCATTTCAAGGATCTCAAAGGCCTGTGGTGCAGGTTATGATGAACCAAATGTCTATCATGGGACAAGAGGATTTATTTTCCTCTGACCAAACGCCGTCAAAGATCAAGTACAACAAACTTAAGTCAAGGTCTATGACCCACTTGATATGGTGAGCTTGACTCTCGTGGAAGGACATATACCTATACAAAGTTCTCCAAACAAAGTTGTTGATCAAAGTTCAACTTCTAACATTTTCTTGTATTTACCCCGCGAGATCCTTGAAAACATGCATCCACATATCATGCATCATATCATGACAGGTTTCTCTCATATAGGTTTCCTTATCTTCCTACTGTTTATTTCTGTAGAGATGGCTCTAGAGCAGACTATCAAGGACATCCAGTCTCAAAACGCTCAACTTCAAAAGATGTTCTTGAACCTATCCAAGGGGCAAGAAGAGGTGAAGGCTCTCCTCACAAGGGGCATGGTTATGGGGAATCCTGAGGGAAACAAAGATGACCAGTTAGAGCGGCTACAAACCAAGATAGCCGTAATGAAAGTCCAGATGATGGGACAACTGGTGGGCCAGATGGCCCTTATCCAAAATCTGGCACAAGGACAAGAAGAGCTAAGGGTACTCATCAACAAGCTTCTTCGGGATGAATGTAACCAAATGGGGCAAACATCTAGGATTGGGGATCAAGCCATCATTAGCCTCCCATGAGACAAGGAGCCGAGAGTGCACCTTTCCAATTTGCTTCCGCGTCACGAGCCAAACAACAATCTCGCCAACAACAACAGAGCAATAGGCATAGGGTAAGATATCAAGAAAGGCAGTACACTAACATCAACATGCCTTTGTCTCAAGCGTTACAACATTTGCTGAAGTTGAAGATGATCACGCTAAAGGATCCTCCTCAAAATCCAGACACCTCCTCTTCTAAGTACAATCCGAGCGTAAGATGTGCCTATCATTCTGACAGTCCCTGACATGACACAAACAATTGTTGGGCTCTGAAGAACAAGGTCTAAGACATGATTGATGCCAAGGAGATCGAGTTTGACCCTCTGGAGACTCCAAACATAATCATTGCTCCTATGACAAATCATTGAAAGCTTTTGTTCAATTGAATTTTCAAGTTGTAATCTCTTTTGTTATTCAAACAATTATCTATTAATGTCAAACTTTGTTTCATTAATGCATTGCATATGTTTGTCTTGAATTCATCCATTAGTTTTATCTATATTTAAACTATGCTTTCTACTTTCTTTATGTCATTTAACTATTGCTAAAAGTTACAAGCCTTTAGAGGGATGATGACGAAAACAATGCCATAATCTCATATAGTATGCTTTTTGACAGACCTTGCTGATGATGTACAGGCATTCTTTCAAATCCTAAACACTGGAGTTATAAGGAAGATAATCCCTAGTCAACCCCTTCGAGCCAAAGAATTAGAAGTTTTTCTTTTTCACAAAATTAAAACCTTTAAACAAAACCTGGGGTAGGGTAGTCTCTCAGTTAATTCAAACGCGTGTTTGGACACAAACTCTCATCTCGTAATACAACGAATGAGATCAAAAATATTCCTCTGGAATCAAAAGACAGTGATGGTTCCCTATCACATAGGCGGTCATTATCTCTCGAAGAGAAAATCCCACTAAGTCAAAACCTACAAAGGAGACTTAAGAAAAAAAACGGGGGCATCCCGCTGACCGTAATCTCAAAACAGGAATAGTCAGGCAAAAATTAGGGATAACAAATCAAAAGAAAGAGGTCACTACAAATCCTCAACAACATGAAAAAAAAATATTGCAAAAATGACTGCCTTCCAACAAACTTAACTTGTTTGAACCATCACCAAAATGTCATTCCAGACTCAATTGGAATTCAAACGCACAATTAACTGAGCTTAGGACCGAAGGACATCACGAGGAACGGGTGGGTAAAAATAAACTTTGAGCATGTATCCTTTGTTTCTTAAATCGTGAACCAATCCACGTTACAACCCTTTAAAAGTCCTAATTGAAGCATGGGTTAGTTAGAAAGCATACTGTTACAAAAGGTATCTTGACTCCTATAAGGCTTTACTCAAAATCCCGAGTTGAATTTTTCTTACAAAATTTCTTTACTCGCTAAAATGCATTTTCAAAATTTCAAGACAAACATAAACTTTGCATTACTTGAATATTACTGTTTGCATATGGCTATTTTTTTGACAGCGGAGAAATTCACACAACGAATATCCAGTGAATGAAAGCTCTCTCAGTGAACAAAATCAAGTAGGATGACACTCCCATTGAAAAATCTCCTATCAATAAGGGGACATGACATGTCACTATCCAGCACACCTGCGGCAGTACAGTCAAGATTCCAAGAAATATCTCAATAAGTACAGAATAACCAGGGGCAGGTCTCCATCTCCGTCACTTGGGGGAATTGAACGTCAATCTCAGCAAAGGGTTACGTACAATCAAACATTTTCTGGAAATACCACAAACATTTGCTGCTAGGGGCAATGAAAAGTCTCCCCAAAGTCCTTCTCATAGGATAATTTCCCAGCAAGAGTTTAACCTCTGAAAACCTTTCCCCAATTGAGACAACCTCAAGAATCCTCGAGGACTTTCTCGAATAAAGTCATCACCACTCTAGTAGACCGGTAATAGGGTTTATTTCCCCAACAAACGGCAGGAATCCCCAGCTTGAGGTGGCCTCCCCGACTACTACAAATCAAAGGACCACAACTCCTCTTCTCCAGTAGACTACTCTACAATCCCCAGCAAGTTACTGTGAAACCTGGACTTGGCCAGATATCAGTTCAACTTCGACTCCCTAGTAGAGCAACGAACGACTAAGACTCCTGAACTTTTCCCCCAAGCAGGAATCAATACTCTCCACAGAGTTCTCAACTTTCCCCGGCGGAGTTCCCCTCAACAAAACAGGAATCCTTGGTGGAAATATTCTAAGAAAAGTTTGAAGACTCACCTACTCTTCAACAGCAGTCCAGGATTTAATAACTCCCCAACACTTGTGAAGGATTTATTTTCCAAGACAAAATTACATTTCAACAACATTCATAGCAAATGCATACAAAATACATATAACACAAATCTCATTTATTTTGAGAACATCATTACACAATGCATACATCATGACATTGCATACAACTAACTTTTTACCTTTTCAGGAAAGATCAGTCAACAGATAAAGATCATCATCTTTTAAGATTCCTTCTAGAGATAGTTCAGATGTGATCCAGATATGGATGACATTCTGATACTTATTCCAGATTCCTTCTAGAGACAGTTCAGATGCGATCCATATATGGCTGACATTCTAATACTTATTCCAGATTCCTTCTAGAGACAGTTCAGATGCGATCCAGATATGGCTGACATTCTGATACTTATTCCAGATTCCTTCTAGAGACAGTTCAGATGCGATCCAGATATGGCTGACATTCTGATACTTATTCCAGATTCCTTCTAGAGACAGTTCAGATGCGATCCAGATATGGCTGACATTCTGATACTTATTACAGATTCCTTCTAGAGACAGTTCAGATGCGATCCAGATATGGCTAACATTTTGATACATATTCCAGATTCCTTCTAGAGACAGTTCAGATGCGATCCAAATATGGCTGACATTCTAATACTTATTCCAGATTCCTTCTAGAGATAGTTCAGATGAGATCCAAATATGGCTGATATTATGATACTTATTCCAGATTCCTTCTAGAGACAATTCAGATGCGATCCATATATGGCTGACATTCTGATACTTATTCCAGATTCCTTCAAATATAGTCCAGATGCGATCAATATTCAGATGTCATTCTATCAGTCATTCAAAATACAGTCCAGATACGATCCAAATTCGGATGTCATTCTATCATTCATTCAAATACAGTTCAGATACAATCCAGATTCGGGTGTCATTTTGTCACTCATTCAAATATAGTCCAGATACGATCCAGATTCAAATGTCATTATGACGCTCATTTAGTACATTTCACAGATACGAGTCAAATATAATTCATTTATGGATATTATTTTGATACTCATCCCACGGACGCCATTCTGATGATCAGTCAGTTCCAGCTTACAGATACAGTCCAACAATCATTTCTGGATGGCATCTTTAAGCCCATCTCCAACAACTATCCATTATCTCTCCAAATGGAATATTTAAGCCCATTCCCTACACAATCAATCACAACATCATCGAGTGCAAATTTCTGGGCACTCTAGTGTTCAATCATCTTCCACCTTCAAATCACGAATGGCAGAATTACCAATCTAATTCTTCAGGTGTAAGAGGAATGAATAGGGGCAGCTGTTGTACCCCAAAATTTTCCCTCTAATTTCTCAAGGAATCACCCTGAATCCTCAAGTTTGCTTCCATCTATTTCCAAGCCTTGAATTATCAATTTTAAAAGAAAATCACTCACAAGTGAAAAATGGTCATTTGCGCACTGAAAAGTCAAACTTTGACTTTTGGATCAAAATCAAATCTCAAAAATCATATTTCATCAAGACATGTTGGAATATGAAGTTTGTTTCATCAAGAATTTCAAAAGTAAAATTTTACTTTGGAAAAGTCAAATTCTAAATACTTAGAAATTTTTCTAAGTGTTTAAGAAGCATGACAAAACTCAGAACTTCTGACCAAATTATCACCATAACACTCAGCAAATTCTGAACACTCTCAAGGCAGAGTTTGGTCAGAACTTTTGGGCAAGTTTTCACGAAAGCTTCAGTCAGAGTTTGTCAGGGTAATTCAAAGAAGGTTAAGAAGCATGCTGCAAGCTTTCTAGAAAGTCTGAAAGCTCCTTCAGAACATGCTGGAGCCAGAAGATAAGAAGATCAGAGGATGGATGCTATGCTGAAGCAGAACTTTTGATCCATTACTAAGCCATGGTATAGAATCTCACATTACAGGATTTCTGGTTGTGATAAGTCTCATCATCATTTAATGCTCACAACCACTTTTGAGTTTTTATCTAAAGGATTTTCACCAAGTGTACCTCTACTGTCTTGGGATAGAAAACTTTGGTACTAGGCCCATGCTTTGTTTTGATTTTCCTTAAATCCTGCTGACAACTCCAACTTAAGCATGGTTAAAAGCTGCTAATCAGTAGCTAGTTCAGCGTATATCTGCATCCCACAATTTAACCAAACTAGCATGCGAAAACAGTGGTGAAAAAGCAAGGGAGCAGGATTCCAAATTTATTTAAAATCCCATTTGTCTTTCCCCCCAAAATCATAACAAATTCACCTATAAATAAGTTGCTGCATCACACTTTCAAGGGGTTGGCTTTTGGAAAGAGAGAACTATCAAAAGAAATAAAGAAACCTATGAAAACCTTCATAAAAATCCAGGTTTCCCAAACAGAAAACCAAACCTTTGTTCTTCCTTTTGAATCAAAGAGCTTGGCACTTCCTCTTCTGTTACTCTTGCCGATTCCAGAACATCCAAAGGCAGCAGCTCAAAGCACTAAGCCCATATTCCAGGTTCAAGGTAAGTGTTTCTGACTCTACATATTTCCATTCAGAACATCATTAAACATGTAAATATCATAGTATTAATGTTATACATATCATTGCTTAAGTAGAAAAACGGTGGATCAGAACTTCTTGATTAGGGCTAGACTAAGATTCAAGATTAGAACTTCTATAAACTGTTGTGTTATTATCCTTCTGATTTGCTATTTAAAAAGAACTGAATGAATTGTTGGTGTGCTGATTAAAAGTCAAAATGTAACACAGAACTTATGTTTTTCACTCCTCATGTTCACACACAGAACTTCTAGGATTTTCTCACTGTTTAAGCACATAGAACTTCTGAGTTCTCTTCACTGTTTTAACACACAGAACTTCTATGATTTTTCTCACTGTTAACACGCACTGAACTTCTGATTTTTACATGCTGATAACGCACTGAACTGCTGATGTTCACTCACTGGCTCAGCACAATACAAAACTTCTGATGATTCACTCACTATTTTAACACAGCACGGAACTTTTGAGTTCTCCTTACATGTTAAATACACTGAACTTCTAATGTTTCCATGTGTTGTTTTCAAACACTCAGAGTTTCTGATTTTTTACATGCTGACAATATACTGAACTTCTGGTGTTTATTCACAGTTTTAGTATAATACAGAACTTCTGACTTATGGTCCATTGTCTGAATACCACCCATAACTTTTGTGTTTCCTCTAATATTCCTTGCAGGACCCCAGAGTTTACCAACTCAGAACTTCTGATACCCACTGATGCTTCCTTCTGAGTCACCACGCACATGACTTCAGAACTTCTGATCCTTGTTGTTTTGCTTGCAGCAGCACGTTGTTCCTATATTTCATTTATTTTTCTTTTTATCATTTTTAATATTAACTCTTCTTTTATTAACATAAAAAGACATAAAAATATTTTCTTTCTTTTATTAATTTATTTCTTTTTCATTGAGACAAAAACATTTTTCTAAACAAATCTTTTTTCTTTCTTATATTGTACATTTCAATATGGTTGTAATATTAACTAAGGACTTATTTTTACTTGCAACCCCCATTCATAAATATGTACCCCCATCCCTAAAATATTGTAGTAGCGTAGGACTTTACATTTCTGCAATTTATCGCTTTTGAATGTAAATGCTAGTAATTAGGGTGTGTATGGCAAGACATGAAATTTACAAATAGATCACCCTAATCAAGACTAAATACATGAAAATGAAACACACTTGCACACTAGCATCCATAAGGTTAACTCCACTTGTTTCCTAAAAAATGGTCATGTTATGCATGTGGGATGTCTTGGCACAAACAAAAATATAAGATCGTAGTCCCTCGATGACGCTATTAAAGTTGCCTTTTGAAATGATCTTAGTCCCTAAAAGAAAAATGCTAAGTCATCTCACAACATTGCTATCATGGTCATACGATGACCCAACGCCCGTCCCTTCACATCCAACGATGGGTCTTCTTACCAAAATAATGGTAAGATAGAAACATCTAAAGGAGGAGGAAAAGAACATCTAAGACCTTTTGAGTATGTAGGTTCCCATTCAGTTACTCGCTTGCTCACAACAAAAACACTTTACACACCTCACAAACACCTCTTTGAACTATTTTCGAAACAAATACTTTGTATGCGTTCTTATAGAAACGAGAATCATTACAAAGCTACATTTTCAAAATACTTTCAAAAACCACACCACAAGCACATTCAAACAAAAAGCAAGTGATCTAGCGAGTAACTAAGATCCCATGGAAAACTATGGATGAAAAGGGTGCTAATACCTTCCCTTTTCATAATCTACCCCCCGAACTCAAGAAAACATCTCTAAAGGTCTTTCTTGTGCTTTTTCACCTTTCCTTTTGGATAAAACGAAAGTCGGTGGTGACTCTTGCTAAACTGCGACATTTGCAAACACAAACGCAAAACAATCAAGTCAGTTCTCCCACCGTATCATAAGAATGCTCGCCAGAATTCAGTCTTTGAGGGGAATGCTTTTCAGAATAAACTTCTGAAGAAGAATAATTTGGTCACGTAGATAGTCTCCCTGTCCTATTTCAGGAATTGATATACAATCCATTTCTAAATTGCTGATAATATTCATTTATTTGCGAACTTAACATGAAAACAAAGTTAGTTTTATGCAATGTCATGATGTATGTAATGCATTGCGTAATGATGCACTCAAAATAAATGAGAATAGTATGTGCGTTTCATATGCATATGTTATGATATTTTGTAAATGGTGTATGGATGAAATATGTCATTGGAGCGTATCAGTAGCTTTTTGTAACAACATATGGCTAGGGAAAATAAATCCCTGACCGTTTTTGGGGATGAAGAAAGTAATTTCTCAACTTTGTTTAGAATGCCTTTACTGGGTATTTTTGTTTTCTGTTTGAGGACATTCTGTTGGGGATGTTCGACTTCTGCTTTGGGAAAGAAGCATTCAAGGAGAGTCTGTCATTCGTTATTCTTTGAAGGATTTGATTCTTATATATTTTTAATGGGGATAAAAGAGATGGATAAGCCTATGATGTGTTGTCTAACTAGGTTTCAGATATGCGTATTAGCTCTTCTGGGGAGGACAACGTTGGATGATATCTGGTCGGAGAAGAGAATCTTGTCGGGGAATTGCAATATCGCAGAAATAAACTTCATTGGGGAAATAAACTCTGTAGACTGTGTTGAGGAGATAACCTTTGATGGGGATTAGCTTGTGAAAATAGTTCTGAGGAGATTTCTATGTGGGGTTTTATGGTCAACTTTGAACGTTATTCTGACTCCTAGAGTCTTCAGTAAATGCTAATCCTATTTTCATGCATATATTTTTAAATAGTAATCATATTTAAATGCACATGTTCATTCAATATAATCTGGACGTTTTTGCAAACAAAACAGAGAAAGTAGAAACAATTTTGAGTTTGAATCATATTTGTATTTATTCGGAAAGTTTGCCTATAAACAGATAATTTTATACAAGGAGACAGAAATCCTAGTAAGAGGAAGTCGTCGTAAAAGAAAAAGGTGGTACAAAGAAAAAACAACTATGTGGAAACGATCCCATCGAGTTTCAAATCTGCTATTGCCCCTATGTCTTCAAGCATCTTATCCCTTGCTGTTGGAAGAAGTTGATTGAACTGATATGTACCATTTGAACTTGACATTGGTAACTATGTTGGCTGTAAATAGATGGGTGATCCAATGAGACATAGTTGTATGCTTTAATCCCTAACTTTTTCCTGGACCGGTCTTTCGGGTTTTCAGTCCACCAGGATATCCTTTTTTGTCCAAGCCGCCTTTTCAGGTTTTCGACTTGCCGGATGTACAATTTTTTTATATATATATACCTAATTTTTTCCCGAACCCTTTTGGTTCGCCGGGATGCCCTTATTTTTGCCTAGGCCAGTCAAGCTAGCAGGTCTCTTTTATGTGTCGTATTTTTTTGTCTATGTCCGCATTCACAGGGTCTAGAAAATCTTCACCGTCCATGGTGGTAAGCATCATATCACCCTCAAAAAATAAATTTTTGATCACAAATGGCCCTTTGTATATGGGAGTCCATTTTCCCCTGGGATCACCTTGTGGTAGGAAAATGCGCTTTATTACCAAATCACAATCGTGGTACACCTGTTCTTTGACTTTCTTGTTAAAGGCCTTGATCATACGCTTCTGATACATCTGACCATGACAAACAGTCGCAAACCTTTTTTCATCAATCAAATTTATCTGCTCGGGTATAGTCTTAATCCATTCGTCTTCGTATAAACTTGCATCTTTCATAATCCTTAAGTAAGGAATATGGAATTCGATAGGTAAGACAACCTCCATACCATAGACTAGAGAGAACGAGGTTTCCCTAGTTGATGTACGTACTGAAGTGTGGTAACAACAAAGAGAAAATGGTAACATCTCATGCCAATCTTTGTATGTCATTGTCATCCTCTACAAAATCTTCTTGATATTCTAGTTGGAGGATTCCACACGCCATTCATCTTTTGTCGATACGAAGAGGAATTGTGATGCTAAATCTTGAACTGCATGCAGAGTTTCGTGATCATAGTTTTTTTGAGATTTGTACCATTATCCATGATGATCCTTTCAGGGATGCCATACTGACAAATAAGGTTATACTTAATGAATCGAGCCACAATAGGCTTAATCTCTCCAATCATATCAATGCCTCACATTGCCAACGGACAAGGAGAAGTCAAGACATTCAAAGGAACCGTAGGCATATGCACTTTGTCATCATAAATATGACATTTGTGACAAGTTCTAGAATGATGGTGGCAGTCAGTTTCCATGGTAGACCAATAATGACCCGCTCTTAGAATTTTCTTAGCCTTCATATTCCCATCGAAATGAGTACCAAATACTCCTTCATGCATATATTTCATAATCTTCTCAGCTTCCTTCTTGTCTACACAACAAAGCAAAGTCGAATCGTGATTGCGCTTGTACAAAATTTTGTTACTCAGAAAGAACTTGGCAGAGAACCTCCTTAGGAATTTCTTATTATTAATAGATACCCCTTCTGGATACTCTTAAGTCTCGAGGTATCTTTTCACTTCGTGGTACCAAGGCTTTTCCTCTACTCCATCAGTATTGACTTCATAGCAATGTACCAGTTCGTTTAGTCTCTCAATAGTAATTCAAGGAGATTTATTGTCCAATCTGACTCTAAACATAGATGACATGGTAGCCAATGCATCTTCCAATTGATTCTCTTCTCATGGAATATGTTCAAAAGTGATTTCTTTGAAGTACATAATTAATGTCAACACATGCTCTCAATAAGGAATGAGATTTGGATGCTTCGTATCCCATTCTCCCTTAATCTGACTGATTACTAGGTCTGAGTCCCCATATACATTCAAGAATTTAATTCTATATGGATGTCAGCTTTGATACCCATGATACACGCTTTGTACCCTTCCATGTTGTTCGTACAGTCAAAATATAATCTGGCGGTGAAGGGCATATGGCTACCCTTGGGAGAGATAATTATTGCGCCAATTTCATTACCAAGCACGTTGGAAGCTCCATCAAAAACCATAGTCCATCGGGATCCTGACCTAGGTCCTTCATACGGTCTAGGTTCTTCCTAATATGTAACTAGCATAATATTCTCATCTGGGAACTCAAATTTCATAGACTAATACTCATCTACCGCTTGATGAGCCAAATGATCTGCCACTACACTTCCTTTTTTTCCTTCTTAGTAGTGTATTGAATGTCATATTTTTTCAAGACCATTTTCCATCTTAATATTCTTCTAGAGAAAGCGGGTTTCTCGAATATGTATTTTATCAGATCCATCTTAGAGATAAACAAGGTAGTATGAGTAAACATATGATGTCTTAGTCGGCGCGCAGCCAATGCCAAAGCGCAGCAAGTCTTCTCGATCAGTGAGTATCTTCTTTCACAGTCGGTAAACTTTTTGCTAAGGTAGTGTGTTGCATGCTCTTTTCGACCAAACTCGTCATGTTTCCCAAATACACACCCCATTGAATTCTCTAACAACGTCAGGTACATGATTAGAGGTCTTCCTTAAACTAGTGGCATTATAATCGAAGGTTCTTAGAGGTACTCCTTGAATTTATCAAAGGCTATCTGACAATCATTGTTCCACTTCACTACTTGATCTTTCATTAGTAACTTGAAGATTGGCTCACAAGTAGCAGTCAAATGGGAAATAAATCTAGCAATGTAGTTCAATCATCCCAGGAAACCTCTGACTTCCTTCTCAGTACTGGAAGCTGGCATTTCTTGAATGGCTTTAACCTTGGCAGGATCAACTTCAATACCTTTACCGCTGACGACGTAACCTAGGAGTTTACAGTATCTTACCCCAAAGGTGAACTTCTTTGGATTCAACCTCAATTTATATTTCTTTAATCTCTCAATCAGTTTGTGTAGGTGGTCAAGGTGTTCTTCTTTAATCTGGGATATGGATATCATGTCATCAACGTAAACCTTTATCTCGTGATGGATCATATCATGGTACAAAGCTACAATAGCGCGCTGATATGTTTCACCGGCATTCTTAAAACCAAAAGGCATAACTTTGTAATAGAAAGTGCCCCACTGTGTGACAAAAGTAGTCTTCTCCATGTCTTCGGGTGCCATCTTGAATTGATTATAACCAAAGAAACAATCCATAAAGGTAAATACTTTGTGTTGACCGGTGTTGTCAACTAGAACAACAATATATGGAAGCGAAAAGTAATCTTTGGGGCTTGTACTATTCAAATCCCTGTAGTCTATTCACATACACACCTTACCATCCTTCTTAGGTACTGGAACCACATATGCAACCCACTGAGGATAGGACATAACAGCTAAGAAACCTACATTAAACTGCTTCATGACCTCAGCTTTGATCTTTTCAGACATCTCGGGACGCATACGAAGAACCTTCTGATTTATAGGAGGACAACCTTCTTTCATAGGTAGATGGTGAACCACAATGTCAGTATTTATCCCTGGCATGTCTTTGTACGACCAAGCAAAAATCTCAACATAGTCGCGCAACATTTGGATTAATCTCTTTTTGACATTGTCTTCTAGGTTGGAACTTATCTTGACTTCTTTCTTGTCCTCTTTAGTACCCAAGTTCACAACCTCGATTGGATCTTCATGTGGTCGTATGGATCTTTCTTCTTGCATTAACATACTTGCAAGCGCTCCAGGTATTTCACAATCTTCCTTACCTTCATCCTCGGCTTGGTAGATCGAATTTTCGATGTCATAATTGGCAATAGTAGAATTGTTATCAATGGAATCCAGGGTGGATATGGATCTGTAATTTGTTGTGTGGGTGTGTGTAAGAACGGATAGTTATTTTGAAAGCAATAAAGCAATAGAAAGACAAAGAGCTCAAAATTCGAATGCAAATGTCCAATGATTTATTAAATGAAAATATGTTGCTGAATAATGATAACCCTAAAAAATGGACCGTTGTGCCCCGGGTAAGCCACGAGGCTTAAAGTCATTGTTTAAATTACATAACCAAAAAACATGAAATTAAGAAAATAAAAGATAGCATTTAATCCTGACTAAAGGAAATTGGTATAAAGTCTTCAGTCTTCCAATTATTGAGCCCACTGCCGATAGTAGGGAAGATCCAATTGTCTATGTCGCAGTCATTATTAGCTTCTTTTATAGCAGAAACATCATTAATAGCATTAACGCCCTTGTCATGATTAGGAATAGGTGCAGTAATCACATTAGGAGTCTTAGGAGGATTAAATTCAATTTCCTTAGCTTCAATCATGTCTTGGATCTTATTCTTCAGAGCCCAACAGCTGCTAGTGTCATGTCCGGGGTTGTCGGAGTGATATGCACACCTTGCATTGGGATTGTAGCGGGTAGAGGAAGTGTTGGAATTCTGAGGCGGTTCTCTCAATGTAATCAACCCTTCCTTCAACATGTGTTTCAATGCTTGATCCAACAACATAGGATTGCCTATGCTGATTATTCTGTTATTGTTGTTGCGCTGGTGCAGTATTAGAGTTTAGTACTGCCCCCACAGATTGGTTGTGGTCACTCTTATTACGACCCTTCTGGATGTACACAACATTGGATTCTCTCTTACCATTATAAGCCTTCTTCACAGTATTTGAAGATGTGGCCACCTAGATTTTGCTGCTTTTGATTCCATTCTCAACATGTTCCCCTGTCAATATCAGTTCAGTGAAACCAGCCGAAGAACTTCCAAGTAGGTGATTATAGAAAGAACCTGTCAGTGTGTTCATGAACATGTCAACCAATTCTCTATCAGCCAAAGGAAGTTAAACTCTGCCCGCAAGATCTCTCGATTTCTGTGCATACTCTTTGAAACCTTCCTCAGAACCCATGGACATACTCTGTAGTTGCATGCAGGTTGGCGCCAAACCAGAATTATGTTGATATTATTTGTAAAAAGCTGCAGCCAAATCTTCTTAAGTGAGAATATTGGCACCTTCAACTTGATAATACCATTCCAGTTGTGTTCCAGATAGACTCTCTTGAAAGGAATGCAGCCACAACTTCTTATCAGCAGTGTGTGGTAGAATTTTCTGAACATATAACCTCAAGTGCAGCTTCATGCAGGAAACACCATCATACTTGGAAAAGATCGGAGTTTTGAATTTAGGAGGAATGAAAACTCCTGAAACCAGACCCAAATCTTCAAAGTTCAATCCAGGCACCTTCTGGATTTCTATAACTCTCAGACGCTCTTCCAGCACCTTATACTTCTCATCAGCAGGGGGATATTCCACATCCAAATAATCATCTTCCTCTTCATCAGGAAATTTTTCAGAACCAGGATTTCTTCTTTCAGTTTTCACACTCTTATTATCTTCATCTTGTTTATCATCTTCATCTGATGGGATATTAAGATCTCGATCTTGCTTGACTGGTCCTCTGAACCTTCTCCCCATGTTGAGGAAACCAATTAATTTTTTTGTCTTCTTCTTTTTCCCATTGGTGATAAGTGCCATCAATTATTTATGCCCCTTGGCTAAGTTCAGGAACATCTGTTGGAATTGGGCATTCTGAGCTTCGAGGTCTTTGATTGTCTATTCAAGAGCCATTTCTACTGAAATAAACAGCAAGAAGATGAGAAAACTTGTCTTAAGAACACCTGTTATGTAATGATATGCATGACATGTAGATGCATATGCAATGTTTTCAAGGATCTCACGGGATTAAAAATTTGAAACATCAGAAACTGAGTTTGGTTGCAGCTTTGTCTGAAGAACTTTGAGTCTTCATCTTTGAATGTCTTCCCAAAAGAATCAAGCTCACCATATCAAGTGGGTCATAGCCTCTGACTCAAGACAATGTACTTTGATCTTGACGAAATCTTCCTAGAGGAAAATAAATCCTCTTACCCCTTGCTAGAAATATGGCTTTTGATAATCCTGCACCATAAATCCCTAAGATCCTTGAAATGGTTAGTAAAAATGTTATGTTATGATTATATGATATTATGATGTTATGTTTATGTTAAATACGCAAACACAAACAAGTCACATAAGAGCCTTAGGTTTAAAGACCCGCATGAAGTCCATAGTTAAATGCCTTTCCCCATTAAAGTCCAGTTGGTTCAACCTGTCCTCAAATAGTAATCGGGTTCTAGGAATCTCATATCACCAATCTTTCTCGCATGCTTTATTTTAGAACAACAACTGGCTTGTCACCAAAACATCCCGAGAGTCGAATTTCAATGAGCGTAGTCTCGAGTATCAACCAACCTTGGACTGCACCAAAGCCGGCCATCTCACTACTTTCTAATGGCCAAGATGGGTCAATACAGGTTTTAAAAGTATGTTAGTGCTAACGACACCACGCAGAAGCCTAATGTTATCATTGACTGACTCAAGGAACATCAGTACAAACCAAAGTGCCACAATAACCGTAACCATCATTTTAACCATATCGGTCTACACCGTACAATCTCGATGATCTATTGCTACTTACCTAAGGAATTCCTAGATCGGGGTGTAGAATCTTACAAGTAATTAAACCCAAACAAGCCCTTAAGGTTAAAGCAAACAAAGAAAACAATAAAAGTAAAGTGATCTAAACTCTAAGGTAACCCATATTTTTTTAAGAAGTTCCCCAGCAGAGTTGCCAGTTCTGTAATATGGTGGAAGAACTTACTTTTTTGGTTTTATCCAAATATGCGGATAGCAAGAGTCGCCACTGACTTTTCTTTTGTCCAATATTTAGGAAAGGTGAAAAGAATAGGAAAGACCTTTGATATATTTTGAGTTCGGGGGGTAAGTTTAGAAAAGGGAAGGTGTTATCACCCTTTTCATCTGTAGTTATCCACGGGCTCTTAATTGCTTAGCGCACTTTTGGAAAAAAAAACTTGCTTTGTGTGTATTTCTTGTATCGGTCCTCAAGAATGCGTACAAAGTATTTTTTTGAAAATATTTGTTTGAAAGTGTAGTGTGAGAAATGTTTTGTTTGTGAGAAAAGTTGTGAGCAAGCAATTAGGAGTTTCTTACCCACTAAAGGTCTTTCTTGTTATTTTCCTTCTCCTATAGAGATAGTACTATCCATACCATTAGTTGGTAGGTAGCCCCATCTATTGGATGTGAAGGGACATGCGTAGGGTCATCATATCGTAATGGAATACAACATATAAGGATACTTTAGCAATTGTATCGAATGGACTATCATCATTTACTCGTAGGGACTAGATCATTTTCTAGGAGACTTCTAAGGGTAATAGAGGGACAATGATCTTTATTCGAGGGTCTTTTGCTAAAGCATCCCCACTTTCGAGGGTTATGACCATTAAACATAAGGCAACAAGAGAGGGTATCCTAGAGGTGCAAGTGTGAAGAGTGTTGATTTTCCGTTATTTATCTTGAGATTAGGGTTTTTCTAAATTCAACTATTAGTCTTTCCATACAATCCTAATTACTAGTAATTATAGAGTTATAGAAAATAGAGATGCAGAAAGTAAAATTCCTATACCATTACATGGCTTTGGGGCAGTTACATAATAGGAGAGTGCAAGAAATTAAACTTATAACTATTATAACCTCGAAGCAGAAACATAATAGGAAAACATACAGAAAGTAAATCTAAGTTATTACAATAGAATATTGCGACCTATACATTTTTATCTAAGAATTAAAATAGAAAAAAGAAAAAAAGTTTTGAAAAAAGAAGAGAAATATTTTAGTGTTTGAGAAAATAATTTTAAGTGATAAAACTAATTAATAAAACATAAATATCTAATTAATTTTAATATTAAAAAAAGGTTTAATTAATTTAATTAATTAATTAGTAAAAATAAAAGACAAAATTTAATTATTAAATGAAAACCCTAATCCTAGTTTATTAGTATTAAGAAAAAATTAATTAGATTAATTGTTTGTTTTAAAAAAATTAATTTGAGTTAATTTTAATTAGGGTTAATTTAAAGAAAAGGAAAATAAGTTAGAAAGGAAAATAGGATAAGAAAATGTATGGGGTTGATGTTGAACCCACACCCCAAGGTTCACAGCCTGCCTTACCACCAAGCCAATGTGCAGGTTGTGTTAGAAAATAGAGCCTGATCATTATATTCACAACCTGCATGTTAATTTGGAAAATAACAAAAAAAAATCAAAATGTAGGGAATCGAACCCAAACCCCTTTGTTCATCATGCGCGCCTTCCACCAACTGAGCCATGTATCCAATTTGTTGACATAACAAAAACAAATAATTATATAACAAAACCAGTGAACCGGAGAGGCGTCGGAGCCCTATCTCTGGTCTTCTTCTCATGGACCTGCAAAAATAACGCGTGTTAGATAGAAAAGAGGACCCTATCCCCATAAATCGACCCATGCAAATCCAAAGGTGGCGTTATTTTTTGCTAATTCGACCTGTACAATGAGATATGATGAAAATAATACAAATCAGTTTAATAACGATGATGGACCATTATGGCGTTATGGGCCTCATGCAAGGGATCAAACCTACACTATTTTATCTCTGGAACACATTAAAGTTGTTAGTTTCAATCAAATAATCATGAGTATTAAAATATGAAATTCATAAAATATGCTAAAAGGTGATGCTTGAAATGCACGTTTCAAGCACTTTTGATCATCAAGAATGATCCAAGCTTACTCAATGATATCTCACAAATCGATTTGAATGGTTGGTTGTCCTTGAGGATGGCTGGAAATTAGATTTCGAGTTTGCCCTAGTTTTTGACAAAAAGTTAAGATTTTGAGATAGTGTTCTTGAGGAAAATTCTGTGTCCTTTGATGTATGAATATGTTCTCTATTTATAGGATATGAATTAGGTCAAAAAACATGAGCTAAATCTTTGTATTTCATGACAAAGTATTTGATTGGGAATTTTGCATGAAATCTTCTCTTTTTGAGCCAATCTTGTGCCAATCAATCCCACATGTTTTTGCTAATTGATTATCTGATTTTTAGCCTTGTAATTTGATTTAGAACAAAGGTCATGCGCCTCATATCTTTGCTTTGTTATTTTATTTGATTTATTTTTATTTTAATTGAATAAAATAAAAATAAAATAAATAAATAAACCCAAAAAAATAAATAGATGGGCCTAGAGGTTCATGATGAGGTCGGGAACATGTTTGGACCTTAAAAGATAAGCCCAATAGCCCAAAAATTCAAATTTTTTTCAATTTGAGTTTCATGCATTTCCTCAAAATTTACCAACTTAAACAAATCATATCTCGCTCAATTTTCATGTTGGTCATTTTTTCATTTGAGGATTTTAACTTGATATAAATTGCTTTGACAAAAAGTGTCTTTTTGTTGACTTTTAAAATGACGTGTAATATTTTGGCTCATCTCTCTCCAATGAAGAATTTATTGGCCTTTATCTTAGAGAGATAAAGTTGTAGTGAATTGGATTTTCTTAGAAATAAGCTTTGGTTGAGAATTTTCTAATGAAGCATGTGAAAATTATGTTTGGTCAAAGTTCAGTTGACTTCTCCTATAGAAAACCCTAATTTAGTAACTTCTGACTTTTGATGAATCTTGAGTTTTCTTGATTAATCATGATCAACTCTTGATCAAATGATGAATATGAGTTAAAAATATTGATGTTGACCAAAGATCTCGAGGTTTGACTGTAAATTGGTCAAAGTTGACTTTTTGTCCAATATAGTTGGTTTTCAATCATCTGACTATTTAACTGAGCAAACTTGTGCTGCAAAGCTTGAAATTAGGCATAAGGATATTTTGAAGCATATGAGAAACCATGAAGTCCACTTGAGGCATTAAAAGTCCAATTTTCCTTGAGAAAACCAAAACCCTAGTTGTAGGCCACTACTCAGGAGGAGGATTCATCTGATCATTATTTGAGTAGTCTTGAGTACTTGAGAACCCTAGGATCATGAGGAGGTATCTCGAATAAATTTTACTTGAAAATGGGAGGGTAAATTTTGGGGTACAACATCACCATTCTGAATCAACAACAATGGAGTTCACAAAAATCAAGTTAACAATGTGGAACAGGCTGATATCGACTGTGACATAAATAGTTGGACTTTCCCTACTACCAGTAGTGGCCTCAACAATTGGAAGGTTGAATACTTTATACTAATCTCCTTTAGTTAGGAGTAAATTCTATTTTATGTTTTCTTACTTTCAAGTTTTTGGTTATGTAATTTGAACAATAACTTTAGGCCTTGTGCCATACCTGGGGCACAACGATCCATTTGTTAGGGTTGTCATTTTTCATCCACATATTTTCATTTAATAAATCATTGGACGTTTACATTCAAATTTTGTGATCTTTGTCTTTCTTTTACTTTATTGCTTTCAAAATAGATATGTGTTCTTACAAACACCCACATAACAAATTATAGATTCGCATCCACCCCGGGTCTCATTGATAACAATTCTGCTATTTCCAATTATGACTTTGAAAATTTGATCTACCAAGTCGAGGATGAAGGTGAGGAAGATTGTGAAGTACCTGGAGAGCTTGTTAGACTGTTAGAGCAGGAATAAAGAGCCATACAACCATATGAAGAGCCAATAGAGGTTTTGAACTTGGGTACTGAAGAGGACAAGAAATAAATCAAGATAGGTGGCATCCTAGAAGACAGTTCCAAAAAGAGATTAATCCAGATGTTACGTGTGAAGATGTGAAAAACACAAGAAGGGGGGGTTGAATTGACAAACTTAAATTAAAAGACTTAACAACATAGTATTTTTATCCTGGTTCGTTTGATCTCAAACTAATCCAGTCCACCCGTCAAGGTGATTTCGCCTCTCTCCAACGAGGTCTTAATCCACTAATCTCAAAGTATTACAATAGCTTACTTTAACAACTGTTAAAGTCTTCTTGAGTATAACCACAGACCGGTTTATCTCAAGGAAATCTTTTACAGAATTGAACAAGAGTGTGTTAACGTTTTCTTACAAAAAAAAATATCACAACTGTGATAATTACACAAGTTAAGCTTGGAATAAAATGAATTTTCTAAAGCTTTGAATATGCGTGGTTTGGATAGCTAGGAAAATTTGAGTGCGTACGTACGTGCTTCTTTCACAAGCAAACCTGTTTATATAGGCAAGCAAGGATACGTTGTCCATAAAACAGGTTTTAATGATAATAATGCACTTTCCTTTTGAAGAAGATCTTGTCTGAAGAAAGTCGTTAGCATTTAATTCTGTCTTGAATAACCAGTAACGCTTCAGAGTCTTCTTTGTTGTAACCGCTGATAACGCTTCAGAGTGTTGATGACTTGGTGAAGATGTCTTTGATCAGAGTCATAGTGTATTTGTTTAGGCGCAAATTCTGGTCATCAAGCTTCAGCGTAATCTGGTAGCTTCAGCGTGAAGCACATATTGCTGATCTTCTGATGCTGATTCCATCAGAACTTCTGCATATACAAAACATAATTTTAAGGAGCATAATTGTTCTTTGTATATAATTTATTCTTTTTATTTTGTTATCATCAAAACTTTAATCAAGGGTTGTATAATCAAAATATGTTCTAACATTCTCCCCCTTTTTTGATGATGACAAAAACCAGATTTTTCAATTAGAGATAAAGAATAAAAAGTATAGATTTAAGAAGAAAGACCCCCCCTGAGTTGATTACTTCCCTTTAATTCCATGAGTCTTTGAGCATCAGAATCTTACTGTATCTTTCATCAGAGTTTTGTACCTGTTCAAGCTTTTCAGAAGAGTGAAATTGAGTAGATCAGAATGTTTGAGACTTATGTCTCAGTAATCCGTTATTGAAAATATCTTATTCTTTCTCCCCCTTTTTGTCAGTTTTCAAAAAGAACATATAATCAGAGCCAAAAAGGATTAATGTTAGAATTAGAAGCAACGATAAGAAGTTCAGAACAACAGCAATGTAGAAAATTTACAGATAAACAAATTTTTTAAAACAAAAGAAAATCTAAGATGGAGGAGGAAGGCATGTGAACAAAGCTTCCAACAAGCCCTTGATCTGGGTGTTGGTTTCCTCTTGCTTGGTTAACATGCTCTTGATTTCAGAAATTTTATCATCCTGTTTATCCATCCTTTCCTGCATAACAATATATACTCTCTTCAGTTCTTCCAGAGTCTGTCTTTCATAGGAGAAAGCTTGAGAATCTTCAGTAATTGGATGCTTCTCAGAGCATTCTGCAATGTCATCTTTTTGAACCAAATCCTCTGCAGGAATCATCTCATCTTGAGCAGCAGTCAGAGTAAGATCTTCTGACTCTGGTTGAACTTTGTCTGCTGGACGATGTTCTGACCAGGGAGCATTGTCCAGAGGGAGAACTTCTTCCTTAAGCAGTTGGCTCAGAACTTGATCTTCAATTACCTTTAGCAGATTACTGAAGTTCTGTTGAACTTGTCCGTAGCTCTATTCTTGCATCTTATAAGTTTCAGAACTTATCCATTTTCTGAAATTTGTCCAAAGATAATCTGAAGCAGTAGGATTAATCATCTCAAGACTAGCTTTCTTCAGGGAAGTTATCCACTTCTGCATTTCTGTTTCAAATATCAATAAACTAGTACCAACATCTGGTGAGGGTTCATATGGTTTTGGTTTTGGAATGGCTATTTTGTGGGTTATGGCAGCAAGACGTTCAAAAATAGTTAAATCAATGACAATTTTGGCGTTGTCATCTGGATTGTTCTTTGGTGAGGGAGTGGGAGCGTCTGGAATGATTATTGGACTAGTTGGGGAGTTTGGTGGAGTTGATTCTAGTGAAGAGGGAATTTGGGGAATATCCATAATGGTCAGGGGCATACAGATGGCCAGAGGTTCAGTGATTCCAGGAATGGGAATGGTATCAGAATCAACATTTTGGTTGGATTGAACATTATAAGGTTCTGGTTCACAGGATTCAGAAGGTTGGATCTCAGAAGTTTGAACTTCTGGTTGGAATAGTTCAGGTTATGGAGAAGGTGGATGAATTTCTGGTTGAGGAGATGGAGGTAGTGGTATTTCTGGTTGTGGAGAGAGGGGAATATCTGGTTGTGGTTCTTCTGAAGTGGTTTCATAGTTTGGATTTTCTGGTGTGGGAGCAGAAATATTCTGGTCAGAAGTTTCAATATCTGACAGAACTTTTGCAAGTTCTGGTTGAGTTGTTTCAATAATTGGATTGATAGGTAGGGAGTGAGATCCTCTAAGAGTTAAATTTTATGAGGGGTCAAACCGAATGTCAAAATCATCAAAGGTTTGAGGGGTAGGAATTTCTGAATGGGTGGGTAAGGGGCCAGATGTTGATAAAGATACTGAATCTAAAACAGTTACAGAAGAAGGATTACCTCTCTTTTTAGCAGCTTTGGGAGTCCGATGAGATGATCCTTCTGCTGCCTTTCTTTTCTTGTTCTTCTTCAGCATAATTTCTGGAGCCGTTTGTTGCAAGTCCTGGATGTTTAACCCTAGTGCAGTGCCATATGCCTTGCATGCATCCAAGTATCTGACGATAATCTCAGGCTTGGAATCAATTTCTGAGAACATGGGAAAGTCATCCAGAGGGATTCTTCTGCTGGTGATTGTTGCAAAAGAAATAACACTGGGTTCCTTCTTGATGTTCTCAATAATCTTCATCTTCTTCAGATTCTTCACATTCAAAGGCTTTCCAGCAGTTGCCTCTAAAGAGCTGATTTCTTGTGCTTCTGTTAGATGCTCTATCAGCCTATTCTCTGTCAGAATATCTGATATGAGCCTTCCAAGGGGTATCCAATCCCTTTTGGTGCGCTCATCTTCTCTAGTCTCCTTAACACTAGTTCTTAGATGATTGAACAACAAATGAGCCAGATTCACCTTGGTCTTCTGGGAAATGAAGTAGATCAGAAACTGCTGATCTATGTTTATGTAGTCAGGAGAGCTGGTTGGATTCTTGTGGTTTATGCATCCCAGAATAATCTTATCCCATATTTTGTGATGGTCCTTCAGATCCCTTATCTTGCTGGAGGGAAGACCCAGAGTGAAAATTTCTCTAGCAATTGAAGCGACATCAGCACATCTTTCAGCCATGTCTATACACCTTACGCCACCACCATTGTAACCTATCAATCTTGCAATAAGGTCTTCAGTAATCACTGTCTTCTTCCACATTACATATGAAGTAACTTGATGGTTGGAGGATGAAGCATGAATCCAAAATTTCTTCACAAGGATTGGGAACGTTGGACCTAGCAGACGGTCAAAATACCTGTTCCATCCTTGAGCCTTTACTTCTTCAGAAAGATTGAACCCATTTTCTTGAAGACTTTCAAAGTCCACAATCAATTCTGAAAGTACTTCTAGGTTGTCAATGGGCATGAGGAGAGTTCTGAACGGTTCTTTATATTGTTCTGAGGATTCTATTCTTTGAGTATTAGTATTAGGAATGCTTGAGGAAGCCATGTTCACACAGAAAAATTTGAGACGAAAAAGAAAGGGTTTTGAAATATGCAAACTGAAAACAATTAGATTGTAGAGAAAGGAAATTGAAAGAGTGTAAAGAGTAAAAAAAAACGTTTAAATAGATTCTGAAAACATAAATTGCAAGAGAGAGAAATAAAGTGTAATGATTATAAGCATTAATGACAGCTAATTTTGGGGGATTCAGAAAGATATTGGAACGGTTACCCATGACATGTGTCTCAATGCATCCAATCAGCGCTTTTGACCTTTCAGAAAAATGAACGCGTGTTCAGCCTCAGAAGGTAGCTGATGAATGGATGTCAACTGTTTGCTTACGTGAACAGTACACTTCTATCCTTGAAATGAAACGCTCAGATCTTCATGGATAGATTCTGATACAATCTGGACTTCTTAAGTTCTGAAGGCAGGTTGATCAGTAGTTCACAGAAAATGACAAAAATTCTGAAGATTAAGATATGTAAATAAAACAGTTTATTCTGGGCAAAGCTTCATGCTGAGATGTTTCAGAATGAAGTTAAACCTATCTTCAGAAAGAGGTTTTGTAAAGACATCAGCCCATTGATGGTCTGTGTCAATGAATTTTAAATTGAGAATTCTTTTCTGAATATAGTCCCTAATAAAATGATGTTTTATTTCTATATGCTTAGCCCTAGAATGCAAAATAGGATTTTTACTGAGACAAATAGCAGAAGTATTGTCACAGAGGATAAGGATGTTACTCTCAAATATATTGAAGTCCTCAAGTTGACTTTTCATCTAGAGCATTTGCGTGCTACATCTAGTTGCTGCTATGTATTCAGCTTCTGTTGTTGATAGAGCTATTGTGGATTGTCTTTTGCTGGACCATGAGATCAGATTTTCTCCCAGAAACTGGCAGCTTCCATAAGTGCTTTTACGTTCTACTCTATCTCCAGCAAAATCAGCATCACAGTATCCTACTAAGCTATAATCACACGTATTTTCTATAAAACAAACACAGATTAGCAGTACCTTTCAGATACTTGAAAATTCGCTTAACTGCTGTTAAGTGAGATTCTCTAGAATCTGATTGGAATCTAGTACAAATGCAAACGCTGAATAGAATGTCAGGCCTTGAAGCCGTCAGATAGAGAAGAGAACCAATCATACCTCTATAGACCTTCTGTTCTACCTTTTTACTTACCTCTTCTTTTTCCAGAATGCACGTGGAATGCATTGGAATCCTTGATGGCTTACATTCTGAGAGATCAAATTTCTTCAGAAGTTCTCTGACATATTTGCTCTGATGAATGTAAGTTCCTTCAGGAGTTTGATTAATTTTAATGCCCAGAAAGAATTTTAGTTCCCCCATTAGGCTCTTCTCAAACTCTGCCTGCATACATTTAGAAAACTCTCTTCCCATAGAGGGTTTAATGGATCCAAATATGATGTCATCAACATAAATCGGACATACTAAAATGTCATTCTTAACTATCTTACAGTACAAGGTTGTGTCCACTTTCCCTCTGGTGAATTCCTTTTCTAACAGGAAGTTACTTAGTCTTTCATACCAAGCTCTGGGAGCTTGTTTCAGACCATAGAGTGACTTCTTTAGTTTGAAAACATATTCTGCATTTTTGGAACTTTCAAAACCAGGGGGTTGGTGCACATATACCTCTTCTTCTATATATCCATTTAAGAATGCACTCTTGACATCCATCTGATACAGAGTGATGCCTTTATTAACAGCAAATGAAATTAAAAGTCTGATAGATTTTAACCTGGCGACTGGAGCAAAGGTTTCTGTATAGTCTATCCCCTCTTGCTGACTATAACCTTGTGCTACCAGTCGTGCTTTGTTTCTGATGACTTCACCATGTTCGTTCAGTTTTTTTCTGAACACCCATTTTGTACCAATGACGTTGAATCCTTTTGGTTTGGGAACCAGATCCCATACGTCATTTCTCGTGAATTGATTTAGCTCCTCTTGCATTTCTAGAATCCAGTCATTGTCTAGAAGTGCTTCATCAATTATTGTTGGTTCAATCAGAGAAACCAGTCCCATGAGGGATTCTTCAGAGTTTCTGAAGGTAGATCTTATTCTGATTGGATCTTCCTTCCTTCCTAGGATTGTTTCTTTTGGGTGATCAATGCTGCTTCTGGATGGTCTTTTATGGAGTTGATCAACAAAAGGTGTTGGGTTGCTTGCAGTGACTATTTTTGATGTTGAGGGAGTGTCTCTGTTGGGAGCTTTTGATGATTTGTCTTCAGTACCTGTGAGTTCAACTTCCATACCTGCAAGGAATTCATTCTGCTTTGACTTTTGAGAGTCAAGCTTATCATCAAACCGAACATTGATTGACTCTTCAACAATCTGTGTTTCTGTATTGTATACTATGTACTCTCTTGAGTGTTCAGAGTATCCTAACATAATACACTTTTGTGCTTTAGAGTCAAACTTGTTCAAATAATTTTTTGTATTCAAAATAAAACATGTACATCCAAATGGGTGAAAATAAGAAATGTTGGGCTTTTTGTTCTTCCACAATTCATATGGAGTCTTTTCCAGAATAGGTCTTATGGAGATTCTATTCTGAATGTAACACGCTGTGTTTATTTCCTCTGCCCAGAAGATCTTAGAAACGTTAGTCTCTATGATCATGGTTCTGGCTATTTCTTGCAATGTTCTGTTCTTTCGTTCTACAACTCCATTTTGCTGGGGAGTTCTAGCACCAGAGAAATCATGCAGAATGCCTTTTTAATTAAAGAATAACTCAAAATCTTTGTTTTCAAATTCTCCACCATGATCACTTTTGACTTTGACGATTCTAAGATCCTTTTCATTCTGAACTTGGTTGCAGAAGGTAACAAACACAGAGTGTGACTCGTTCTTATGCCTTAAGAACTTTACCCATGTCCGTCTGCTATAGCCATCTACGATTACTAACCCATACTTCTTGCCACTGACTGAAGCAGTTTTTACTGGTCCAAATAAGTCAATGTGCAGAAATTCTAATGGCTTAGAGGTGGAAACAACGTTTTTGGATTTGAAAGCAGGTTTTGCAAACTTGCCTTTCTGACATGCTTCACACAGAGCATCTGAATTGAACTTCAAGTTAGGAAGTCCTCTGACCAGATTGAGTTTTTTAATCTGAGATATTCTTCTCATACTAACATGTCCCAATATTTTGTGCCAGATCCATTGCTCGTTGTTAACAGACAGAAGACATTTTACATTCTGACTTTTTAGTTCAGAAAGTTTGATTTTATAAATTTTGTTTTTCCTCTTTCCATTAAATAGGATAGTCCCATCTTTCTGACTAACAGCTTTACATGAATTTTGATTGAAGATTATATCATAACCGTTACCACTTAATTGGCTTATGGATAACATGTTATGCATTAATCCATCAACTAATAAAACATTACTTATAGAGGGAAGATTTCCATTACCTACTGTTCCAGAGCCAATGATCTTTCCCCACTGATTGCCTCCAAAGCCTACGTGGCCTCCAGGCTTAAGTTCCGGGCTTTAGAACATATGCCTTCTTCCCGTCATGTGTCGTGAGCATCCAGAGTCCAGGTACCATGACTGGTGTCTTTGCTTTGCTGCTAAAGATATCTGCCACATGTATTATTTTATCCTTAGGTACCTACATTTTCTTGGGTCCTGATTTGTTAGTTTTACCAAAACTCTGGTTGAATTTTGGTTTGACAGAGTAATCACTACTTGTATATTTTATGTCATGTGTGTGCCCATATATAAAGTGTGAATCAAGTGGAGTACGTTTTATAACTAAATCCATGGCATTTTTTGGTGTAGGAACCTTACCTTGATATCCTATCCCTTTTCTGCCATTTCTGCTAACTCCATAGATCATTGAAGCCATTTTGCTTCTATTTATGTTTTTAGCTAGAAACTTCTGAAAGCTGTGATCATACTCTTTGATGATCTCATCAGCATTGTTGGGAGTTTCAGGGATTGTTTCCTTCTGAGAGTTTTGCAATTGGTTTTCTAATTTTGAAATTTTATCTTTTAACTCAAAATTGTCCAATCTGAGACTCTCAGTCTTATCAGGGTCAGAAGCAAGATTCCTTTTCAGGTTTCTGAATTTGACTCTGATCTGCTGATACCTTTCCATAATTTCATTAAGACTTTTAGCTAGTTCAGCCTTAGTAAAGTTTATAGTAAAGTCAGGGAATACCTCTTCTGTATCTGATTCTGAGTCTGAACCAGAAGCTTCACTGTCTTCAAAGACGTTTGCCATGAGAGCTATGTTTGCTCTTTCATCATCTGATTCTGAGTCAGCTTCCGATGTGTCAGAATCATCCCATGTAGCCATGAGACTTTTCTTCTTTTCCTTGCCAAACTTCTTTTTGGTCTTCTCCTTCTGAAGCTTTGGGCAATCACTTTTGCAGTGCCCTTGCTCGTTACACTCATAGCAAATGATGTCTTTGTTGTTTGGCTTTCTGTATCCTGAAGAGCCTTCAGATCTTTTGGGTCCATAGGAGGATTCTGACCTTCTATATCTGGAGGAAGATTCATTCTGATTTTCTAATCTTCTGGGATTCCTGAACTTCCGTTGCCTCTGTTTCCACAGTTGGTTCACCCTTCTGGAGAGGAGAGGCAGTTCATCTTCTTCTGATGAGGATCCATCAAAGGTTTCTTCCACAGCCTGCAAAACTTTGGAGTCAGATTTTCTGTTAGATTTTAAGGCTAATGGCTTACCTTGATTTTGAGGTTCATCTGCTTCTAGCTCTATCTCGTGACTTCTGAGGGAGCTGCTAAGTTCCTCCAGAGAGATGTTATTGAGATCCTTGGCTAGCTTAAGCGTTGTGGCCATTGGCCTCCATTGTTTTGGCAAGCTTCTGATGATCTTTTTAACGTGATCAGCAGTGGAATATCCTTTATCAAGAACTTTTAGACCAGCATTAAGAATTTGGAATCTTGAAAACATAGCTTCTATTGATTCACTATCTTCCATCTTGAATGCCTCATACTTCTGAATGAGTGCAAGGGCTTTGGTTTCTTTGACTTGAATGTTGCCTTCATGCGTCATTCTCAGAGAAACAAACATATTCTTGGCAGTTTCTCTGTTTGATATTTTCTCATATTCTGAATATGAGATGGCGCTGAGAAGAATTGTTCTGGCCTTGTGATGATTTCTGAATTCACGCTTTTGCTAATCAGACATCATTTTCCTGTCAATCTTATGACCACGTCCATCCACTGGGTGCGTGTATCCATCAGTCACCATGTCCCACATATCAGCATCATGGACCAGAAAGAAACTCTCAATTCTGTCTTTCCAATAGTCAAAGTTTTCTCCATCAAATACTGGAGGTTTTCCACTGAATCTGTCCCTTTCTTCATTGTTGTCATTGCTGATGTTTTGACTTGGTCCTGCCATTGTGTTTTTCTAATACTGGATCTTGTATTGACACTGTTAAGTGTTAAAGCACAGAACCAGGCGCCCTGATTCCAATTGAAGATGTGAAAAACACAAGAGGGGGGGGGGGGGGGGGTTGAATTGACAAACTTAAATTAAAAAACTTAACAACACATTATTTTTATCCTGGTTCGTTTGATCTCAAACTACTCCAGTCCACCCGTCAAGGTGATTTCGCCCCTCTCCAACGAGGTCTTAATCCAATAATCTCAAAGGATTACAACAGCTTACTTTAACAACTGTTAAAGTCTTCTTGAGTATAACCACATACCGGTTTATCTTAAGGAAGTCTTTTACAAAATTGAACAAGAGTGTGTTAACGTTTTCTTACAAAACAATATATCACAACTGTGATAATTACACAAGTTAAGCTTGGAATAAAATGAATTTGCTAAAGCTTTGAATATGCGTGGTTTGGATAGCTAGGCAAATTTGAGTGCGTACGTACGTGCTTCTTTCACAAGCATACTTGTTTATATAGGCAAGCAAGGATACGTTGTCCATAAATCAGGTTTTAATGATAATAATTCACTTTCCTTTTGAAGAAGATCTTGTCTGAAGAAAGTCGTTAGCATTTAATTCTGTCTTGAATAACCAGTAACGCTTCAGAGTCTTCTTTGCTGTAACTGCTGATAACGCTTCAGTGTTGATGACTTGGTGAAGATGTCTTTGATCAGAGTCAGAGTGTATTTGTTTAGGCGCAGATTATGGTCATCAAGCTTCAGCGTAATCTGGTAGCCTCAGCGTGAAGCATATATTGCTAATCTTCTGATGCTGATTCCATTCTGATGCTGATTCCATCAGAACTTCTGCATATACAAAACATAATTTTAAGGAGCATAATTGTTCTTTGTATATATCTTTGTATATAATTTATTCTTTGTATTTTGTTATCATCAAAACTTTAATCAAGGGTTGTAGAATCAAACTATGTTCTAACAACGTGACTATGTTGAGATCTTTTATTGGTCTTATGAAGGCATGTCAGGGCTTGATACTGACATTTTGGTTCACCGTCTACCGATGAGGGAAGGTTTTCCTCCTAT
The DNA here is from genome assembly GCA_948472305.1 of Vicia faba. Lineage (NCBI taxonomy): Eukaryota > Viridiplantae > Streptophyta > Magnoliopsida > Fabales > Fabaceae > Vicia > Vicia faba. The sequence goes on from OX451735.1 coordinate 791,861,256, forward strand.
AAAGCAGAAGATTCATCGTATGCATTCTGAGATGTCCTAAAAGATCAAAGTTAAGGCCATGAAGTAGTTCAATGCATGTTTCTTAGCTTTTACGTCATATCCTCAGTCGGTTACAAATGTGGTGTAGGTACCCAAGAAGGACGGTAAGGTGCATATGTGTATAGACTATAGGGATTTGAATAGGGAAAGCCCCAAAGATGACTTTCTTATTTTGCATATTGATGTTCTGGTTGACAACACTGCTTAGCACAAAGTATTTTCCTTCATGAATGGTTTCTCTAGTTATAATCAAATCAAGATGGAAGCTGAAGACATGGAGAAGACTACTTTTGTCACAGTGTGGCACTTTCTGTTACAAAGTTATGCCTTTTGGTTTGAATAATGTCGGTGGAACATATCAGTGTGATATGGTAGCTTTGTTCCATGATATGATCCATCATGAGATAAAGGTTTACGTTGATGACATGATATCCAAGTCTCATACTGAAGAAGAACATCTCGACCGCGTGCACAAGCTATTTGAGAGATCGAAGAAGTATAAGTTGAGGTTGAATCCAAACAAGTGAACCTTTGGGGTAAGATCCGGTAAAATCATAGGTTTCATCATTAATGGTAAAGGTATTTAAGTTGATCTTTCCAAGGTTAAATCCATTCAAGAAATGTCAGCTCCCCGTACTGAGAAGGAAGTCAGAGGTTTCTTGGGACGATTAAACTACATTGTCAGATTTATTTCCCATTTGACTGCTACTTGTGACCCAATCTTCAAGTTACTGAAGAAAGATCAAGTAGTGAAGTGGAACGACGATTGTTAGATAGCCTTCGAAAAAATCAAGGAGTACCTCTAAGAACCTTCAATTATGATGCCACTGGTTGAAGGAAGACCTCTAATCATGTACTTGATAGTATTAGAGAACTCAATGGGGTGTGTATTGGGGCAACATGACGAGTCTGGTCGAAAAGAGAATGCAATATACTATCTTAGCAAAAAGTTTACCAACTGTGAAATAAGATACTCACTGCTCGAGAAAAATTGATGCGCTTTGGCATGTGCTTCTCGCCGACTAAAACAATATATGTAGACTCATACTACTTTGTTGATCTCTAATATGGATCCAATAAAATAAATATTCAAGAAACCCGCTCTCCCTCGAAGAATAGCAAGATAGAAAATGGTCTTGGCAGAATATGACATTCAGTACATATTCATAAGGCAATCAAAGGAAGTGTACTGGCAGATCATTTGGCTCATCAAGCTGTAGATGACTATCAGTCTATGAATTTTGAGTTCCCATAAGAGAATATCATGTTAGTTAATGATTATGATGAACTTGATCCATATAAATAACCTAAACTAGGATACCAATGGACTATGTGTAATACGGTGGAAGAACTTACTTGTTTTGCATTTTACTGCAAATGTTGCGGATAGCAAGAGTCTCTACCGACTTTTATTTTATCTAATAAGGAAAGGTGAAAAAAATAGAAAAGACCTTGGATGGATTTCGAGTTCGGGGGGTAAGTTATGAAAAGGGAAGGTGTTAGCACCCTTTTCATCTATAGTTATCTACGAGATCTTAATTGCTTAGCTCACTTTAAACTCGCTTTGTGTGTGTGTGATTTGAAAATGTTTTGAATGCCAATTGTGAGGAATAATTTGTAATAATTCTTGTATCAGTCCCCAAGAATGTATACAAAGTGTTTTTTTGAAAATATTAGTTTTGAAACGTGAGGTGTAAAAATGAATTTGTTTGTTTAAAACTATTATGAGCAAGCAATTTGTTGAGTCTTACCCACTAAAGGTTATTCTTGTTATTTTCCTTCTTTGTTAGAGATAATACTATCCACACTATTAGTTGGTAGGTATCCCTATGTATTGGATGTGAAGGGACAAGCGTAGGGTCGTTGTATGGTCATAGAAGGCAACTTGTATGAATGCTTTAGCAATTTCGTAAGGGACTAGATCAATTTTGGAAAGGCAGTGTCGAAGGGTCATCGAGGGACTATGATCTTTTATTCGAGGGTATTATCTAAAGCATCCATACGTTCATGGGACATGACTTTTGTTTTTTCCGAAGGCAACTGAGGGAGGCTACCCTAGAGGTGCAAGTGTGCAAGTGTGTTGATTCGGTTATTTTATCTTTCATTAGGGTTTTCTAGAGTTTGATTATTATTTTTCCATACAATCTTATTAGCTAACAGTTATATATACATACAAGGCATACAAAGCATAAGTGCGAGAAAAATAAAGTCTTACGATATTACAGGGTCTTGGGCAGTTACATGATAAAGCAATTGTGCGGGAATTTAAATTAGGTTATTACTAAATTTGTACATCCTATACAATTTGTCTAATAAAATATAGCAAAATAAAATAAAATATTAGTAAATTATTTTTAATGTCCTAATATCTAAAATGTTAGAAATTAATTTTTATGCATTTTTTGGTTTGATTTGAATGATAAAATAAATAGATTTTAAACCTAAATTTAACACTTAATTAATTATAAAAAAAAACCTATGTCTAATTAACTAAGAAAAATGTTGTCAAAAATTAAATTAACCTATTAAAAGTCTAAATCTGATTTTATTGTTTTTTTTTATGAAATTTTATTTATTTAATAGAAATTAATTAAATGAATAAGAAAATGTAAAGAAATAAAGTTGGAAATGAGTGGAATAAAAAAATGCATGGGGTGGGAATCGGTTCATCAATGGCCAAAAAATATTTGGACATTATAAACTCTATGTAATGGTCGTGACATATTATAAACATCATCATAAACATACATGAACACACAAGATTATTTAAAAATGCATAAAATAGAAGTTTAGGATTTTGGAAAAGTTACCAAATCGGTGTTCTTGAGATAGCACGTTCTGGGATGTCTCGAGCTTGTTGAAAGACTGGAAACGACTCATGTGATCTTTAGGAGTGTAATGGAATGCTTGGAATTGCTTGGGAAAGGCTGCAAATAAGGTTTTACGCTTTCCCTAGTTCTTGAGAATTTTTTTTTATTCTAGGAGCTTGCTCTTGATATAGCATTTCATGGACTTGTTAACTGATGTTGTGTGTATTTATAGAGGAAGAAAATATATCAAGACAAAAGATGAAAAGACCAAGTATTCAATGCCTTGCCAAAACACAAAAAAACAATTTTCAAACATTCCATTTTGAGAAGATTATTTCCCTATCTTGCCTCCCACAGTTTTGGCAAGTTGGATATGTGTTCTTGGGCCTCAAATATGATCCAGAACCAAGTCCACGTGCCTTGGTTCATCATTTGTTATTTTATTTTATTTATTTTGTATTTAATTGAATAAAAATCAAAATAAATGTAAATAAAAAAAAATTCATGGTATGGTATGAATGAGTTTAGGAGTGCTATATAAGATCATGAACATGTTTAGACCTTAGAAGATAGGTCCCTAGTCCAAAATTTCAAAATTGCTCAATTGAGGTTTCATGCATTTCTCAAAATTTTCTCAAATTGCCCCAATCATAACTTTCTCAGATTTTATCATATGAAGGTGATCTTGGACTTTTTGGGAAGCTCAAGATGTCCCATATAACTCTTATGTTGGTAATTTTTTCATTTGAAGTTTTTCACCTACTGTAAATTGCTTTGACAAACAATGTCTTTTTGTTGACTTTCAAAATGACTTGTAATGTTTTGGCTCATATCTCTTAAATGAAGCATTTTTTGGACTTGAGCTTAGAGAGACAAAGATATATAGAATTGAATTTCCATCAAAATGAGCTTAGGTTTAGAATTTAATGATGAAGCATGTGAAAGTTATGCTTGGTCAAAGTTTAGTTGACTTCTCCTAAAGAAAATCCTAATTTAGCAATTTTTTACTTTTGATGAATCTTGAGTTTTCTTGATGAATCATGACCAACCCTTGATAAAATGATGAATGTGACCTCAAAATCTTGATGTTGACCAAAAATATTGAAGTTTGACTGTATGTTGTTCACAGTTTGGTTTTTGTCTAATACAATTGATTTGCAATCATTTGAGCAATTGACTGAGCAAACTTGTGATGCTAGGCTTGAAACTTGTCATGAGGGTACTTTGAAGCATATGAGGAATCATGGGATCCACTTGAGGAATTAGAAGATAAATTTTATTGGAGAAACACAAAACCTAGTTGTAGGTAAATTGCTTAGGAGAGGTGCTTGTATGCTCAAACCCTTGAGTGTTCTTGAGAAATTGAGAACCCTTGGAGAATGGGGGGCGTCTTTAATCAATTGTATTAAAAAATGGGAGGGAAATTTTGGGGTACAACAGATTCCCCTATTCAATCTTCTTAAACCTGAAGAGTTAGATTGACATGTACGTCATTCGTGATCTGAAGGCGGAAGAGGATTGAACACTTGAGTGCCTAGAAATTTGCACTCACATGTGCACAAAGTGACACTGTTGGTTAATTATACTGCTTGAATGAGCTTAAAGATGCCATTCGGAGAGGTAATAGAGTTTCGTCGGAGATGGGCTTACAAATTCCATCCAAAGTAACTGGTTATTGGAGTATCGGAATGAGTCTACGCCCGGCTGTATCTGAAGAATGATTTTTTAGAAGGAAAATGTTTACCTGAATTCAGTCTCTGGGGGAAATGATTTTCAGAATGAAGCCCTAAATGAGATACTCTCCAGAATTCAGTCTCTAGGGGGGTGCTTTTCAGAATAAACTTCTAAAAGAGAATGCTTTCATAATCAAGGCCCTGAAAGAGATGCTTTTCAGAATAAACATATTATGGAGATGCTCGTGAGAATTCAATCTCTGAAGGAAATCATATGTTCATGCAGATAGTCGCCCCGTCCTGTTTTCGGAATTGATCTACATTCTGTTTTTTATTGGTAAACACGTCATGTTTCGGGAATTCATACCGCCTGGTCATATAGATAGTTGTCTTGTCCTGTTTTAGGAATTAATCTGTGACCTATTTTTCATTGGTAAACCCGTCCTTATTCGGGAACTCATACTTCCTGGTCATACAGATAGTTGCCCCGTCATGTTTCGGGAATTAATCTCTTACTTGTTTTTTACTGGTAAACTTGCTTTGTCTGGGGAATTCATACCGCCCGACCATATTTATAGTTGCCTCGTCCTGTTTCAAATGAATAAACCACATTTGAACCAAAATTTAATCAAACTATTATTAAAACCATTCATCCAGCACGAATCCAACTATGTTAATAAAGTTCATGATCAAAATTTTAATCCAAGAACAGCCAGAATATATATACAAAAAATAAAATTATATTTAAAATAAAAGAAAAAGGTTTTTAAAATGATTATAAAATGGAAATAAGAAAGAAAAATAGCAACTATATTCAAATTGATCAAGAAAAAATAAGACCATAGAAAAATCAGGAATGAACTCAAACATTTTTATAAAAATTTTGGTAATTTTTTAAAGTCAAACTATTTTTAAAATTAAAAGAAATATGTGAAATAAAACAAAAATTATAAAAAATAACAAAGTCAGAAATAAAAAATAAATGAGGTCACCAATATTTGTCAAAATGTCATTGGATCCTTCCCTATTTTTTTTCAGAATTTAAAAATGAAGAAATTTGTGAAAAAATAAAAATCATAAAGATAAAAATCAAAAGTGTTTTCCATGATTTTTTCAAATTTTTTGGAGTTAAAATGATTTTTCTATGAATTTTTGAAGTTTAAAACAATTTAAATATAAAAATCAGAAAATAAAATAAAGTAAAGAAAATATGGACCAATGGATGAGAGTCAAAACGCGTGAGTAATCAAATCCAAAGGATCTGGCGTATTGTTCATATCATGGTCATTACTGAATAAAGCACTGAATCAAATATAAACCAGATTTTCAAAAATTCCAAATGGCACACCATCTTTGGTTGGAAGATGACACGTTGGTAATTTTGAACTCCAGCCAACGTAAAACACAAGTCCCACAAACTGTAAAATCAGAAGCCCGAACCTATGCCATTCGCTTCGTCTCATCAAGACGAAGACAACCACACCTTCGCAAAAAATTTATATAAATTGTAGCTCAAACAATTTAGAAGAGAAGTTTTGAAAAGGGATTTGAAATTTCATGGTCAAAATGTACTTCCAGTTAAAAACAAGTATTGCGACTAGAACCAGGTTGATGAGAGCTTCACAATAGTATCAAAGTTTGAGATGATTGGTGAAGGAATCTACCTATTGAAGTTAAGTTGCAGAGAACTGAAACTGGACTTGGCTAGCACGATTTAGGGAGTTTTAGAGCTTAATTCTTCTTCTGTTAGCTTCAGTGAAGTTCAAGGAAGGTGAATTGACAAAGAAAAATGATTGAGAAAGGTTGTAAGAGCAAATTCGAAGTTACGGAAAATTGAGTTCAAGAGAGAGTTTGGCTGGGTGATTCTGGCTTTCCAAGCATGAGGAAATGAATGAGGGATGACCCTCTACTTATAGGGGAGTGAATGGGATGCTCAAGCGTGCGAAATGGTGAAGTTTGGAGGGAATTCGTGTGAATCTGCCACATGGGAAAAGAGTGATTCATTTTTTTAACAAAACTCATCCAAACCTTGCGTTTTGATGCACTAATCACTTCTGGAAGTTCAATAAACATGTTTAGGAGAAAAAACGCACAACAATTTTGAAATTTGAAGCCAAAACAAAAGTTTTAAATTTCTGACTTGGTGAAAAATTCAGTTTCAAATTGTCAAATTAAAACCCATGGCATTCGCAACTTAAGGGGTCTTAGGTCATGATTCTCGAAGTTCACACTTCTGCCATGGTTGATTTTACTAGGGAAAGCAATATCACATCATTGAGACATCAGTTTAGGGATGGTCGTTTTACGGTGGCATAACCGACTATTTATATATTGGTTTTACATTTTTTGTTTGCAAATGTGCGGTAAGCAAGAGTCGCCACCGTCTTTTATTTTATCCAACAAAAGGAAAGGGTGAAAAGAACAAAAAAATACCATTTTGAGACGTTTTCTGAGTAAGGTGGGTAGATTATGGAAAGGGAAGGTGTTAGGACCCTTTCCATCTGTGGTTTTCCACGGGCTCTTAGAGGTTAGCTCATTTTTTAAATGATTTGGTTCTTTGTGTTTGAAAGTGTATTGAAAAGCCTTAGTGCGACGATTTGCTTTGTGTTTAACTCTTGTATCGGTCCTCAAGAGTGTTAACAAAGCAAATGTTTTGAAATTGTTTTTGAAAAGTAGTTTTTGTGTGTAACTGCAAAATGTTTTTTTTAGCAAACTTCTAACAGATATCTACTTCGTACTCGAAAAGGTTGTTCTTTTCCTCTTTTCCTTTAGGAAGTGCTATCCTACTATTAGTGAGTAGGTATCCATATCATTGGATGTTGAGGGACAATAGAAGGGACGTTACAGTCACGAAGGCAATTTATGGAGATGCTTTAGCAATTCTATTTTAGGGACTAGATCATTTACCGAGAAGGAAACTGTAGGTTCATCGAGGGACTATGATCTTTTTTATTTTTGCTGGTCTCTGCTAAAGCATTTCTGCCTCATGAATGTTTTTTAAAGGGAACCAAAGTGGGCGTACCTTAGAGGTGTATATGTGCAAGTGTGTTGTGTTTCAGTTATTTTTGTCTTTTTATTATGTTTTCTAGCGTTTGATTTCAGTCTTATCATACAAGCGTAATTACTAGCAGTTAATATGAAAAGTAGTAAAAAAATGAAGAAAATAGAGGTCATACGCTATTACAATGCTTCGGGGAGGGGATTTACATTATACAAGGATAATGGGGAATAAAGCAGTAAACATTCTAATTTTTATCTATTACATACATTGAACATATACAATATATAGTAAAAATACGAAATTAAATAAAAGCGTGCTAAGTAAAAGAAAATGTTTTTGTTGTTTTTTGGTATAAAAGAAAATAAATTCTAAGTCTATTTAATTTTAATTTTAAGAAAAAAGATGTTAAAATAATTAATTAATTTACTTACAAAATTAATTTAATTGGAAAAAACAACTAGCCTAATCTTTTTGTGATTTTTTGATTTAATGTTAATTAAAAAGATAAAAATAAGTCAATGAAAACAAAAATAAAATACAAGAGGGATCCTTAGGTCCAGGGAAAAAAAGGAGCTTCGACCCAGGAAGGGAATGGAAGCTTCGATCCATAGAGGTTCATGGTCCTTTCGATTGGGCCAGGAAGTGGGCATGAACCGCCTTCAAAGGTAACAACAAAGAACATGATCTGGGTGCCAAACCCAAGTCTTTTGATCCTGTCTAGGATGGAAAATCAAAGGTAACAACAAGTAATGATGTTTTATGCAAATGTAGAGTTGGAAAATTTACCCTTTCTTACCAGCAGATTGAGTCTTCGATTTGGGCGCTTGCTGGAGGTGAGAACCTTCGATCTGGGGCTTCTGGGCGTGGCTGATTTTGTTGAGGGATGGATGTTTGCTTGGAAAATTCAGGAAACCTTTGATGGATTTTGTGGGAAGCCTCTCTCCAATGTTTTTTTTCGTTCTCCTCTTCCTGTAATGTGTCTTTGGCCTCATATTTATAGGAGTGTGAGGGGACAAGAGAAATAATGTTGGTAATGGTCAGTTGAATGCCATGAATGTAAAACATAACCTTGGCCAAAGTTAAGGGATATTGTCCCTTTTTTTTAATTTGAATGATATGTAACTGGCCTTCGAATGCTCCCTTTCGAATGGGTTGATGGTCTCCTTCGAATGCTCCCTTTCAAATGGGATGCTAGCCTCCTTCGAATGAACCTTTGTAAGCTTCTTCGAATGGACTCTTTTGGAATGCCAATCGAAGGGCCTTTTCTCTAAAAGTTTCAATCGAAGGAAGCTCTGATGCTCCAATCGAAGGAAGCTCTGATGCTCCAATCGAAGGAATCTCTAATGCTCCAATCGAAGGAACCTCTGATGCTCAAAATCAAAGGAAGCTCTGATGCTCCAATTGAAGGAAGCTCTGATGCTTCAATCGAAGGAACCTTTAGGAATTCCAATCGAAGGATCCTATGGCTAGGCCAATAGAAAGGCTTTGCTGAAATGGCAATTGAAGGGAATCTTGGAGATGCCAATCGAAAAACATTCTGAATTCCAATCGAAGGCCTTAACACAATGCCAGTCGAAAGGCTTGTCATGGGGCCAATAGAAAGGTACTTAAACACCACTCAAAAAATTTCATTTTTTTTCTTAGGCAAGGGTTTATGGTCAATCATGTAGGGGAAGATCTTGGAAAACATGAGAGGGAAAATTTTAGGGTACAACAACTGCCCCTGTTCAATCTTCTTAAACCTAAAGATGTAGATTGGCTTGCCTGCCTTTCGTGATCTCAATGTGGAAGATTATTGAACACTAGAGTGCCCAGAAATTTGCACTCGATGATGTGTTGGTTGATTGTGTAGGGAATAGGCCTACATATGCCATTTGGAGAAGATGACAGAGAGCCGTCGGAGATGGGCTTAAAGATGCCAACCAAAGTAGATGTTGATTTCACACATGGTCCTTTTGGTGAATCCTGTTCCTGCTGTCTGAGGAGGAGTCCACTAGGGGATGTTTTTTTATGTTGTTTTCCTATTTGAGGAAAACTTTGTGGGGAATAGAGTCGTGGCACTTCAGTTGGCCAAGCATCTGCTGAAGAGTTATCTCTTGACTGAAAATGTATTAGGAAGAGCCTGGGTAGGGCTGTTTCAGGATGAGTCCGTGTTGGACTTCCTCTGGAGGGTTATAACGAAGGAATCTTTGAAGATTTCTACCTCAATAGATAATGAAGGATCCTCTGACGACTGCTACCTCAATAGAGTAGTGAAGTAATCTTTGACGATAGCTACCTCAACAGATAATGAAGGAATCTTTGACAATTACTACTACAACGGATAGTGAAGGAGTCTCTGACGATTTCTACTTCAACGAACAGTGAAGGAATCTTTAACGATTGCTACCTCAACAGATAATGAAGGAATCTTGGATGATTGTTACCTCAAAATATAGTGAAGGAATCTCTGACGATTTCTACCTCAATAGATAATGAAGGAATCTTGAACTATTGCTACCTCAACAGATAGTAAAGGAATCTTTGGCAATTGCTACCTCAATGGATAGTGAAGGAATCTTTGATGATTGCTACCTCAACAGATAATAAAGGAATCTTAGACGATTGCTAGCTCAGCAGATAGTGAAGGAATCTCTGACGATTGCTACCTCAACAGATAATGAAGGAATCTTGGACGATTGCTACCTCAGTAGATAGTGAAGGAATCTTTGACGATTGCTACCTAAATACCTAATGAAGGAATCTCTGTCCATTGCTACCTCAACAGACAGTGAAGGAATATTTGACAATTTCTATCTCAACAGATAATGAAGGAATCTTGGATGATTTCTACCTCAACAGATAGTGAAGGAATCTTTGACGATTGCTACCTCAACGGATAGTGAATGAATCTCTGACGATTGCTGCCTCAACAGATAATGAAGAAATCTTGGACGATTTCTACCTCCACAAATAGTGAAGGAATCTTTGACGATTTCTACCCAGCAGATAATGAAAGAACCTTAGACAATTTCTCCCTCAACAGATAGTGAAGAATTCTTTGATGATTTCTACCTCAACAGATAAAGAAGGATTATTTGACGATTTTTACCTCAAAGGATAGTGAAGGAATCTCTGACGATTTCTACCTCAACAGAGAGTGAAGGAATCTTTGAAGATTACTACCTCAACAAATAATTAAGGAATCTTGGAAGATTTCTACATCAACAGATAGTGAAGGAATCTCTAACGATTTCTACCTCATCAGATAATGAAGGAATCTTGGACGATTTCTACCTCAATAGAAAGTGAAGGAATCTTTGACGATTTCTACCTCAACAAATAGTGAAGGAATCTCTGATGATTTCTACCTCAACAGATAATGAACGAATCTTGGACGATTTCTACCTCAACAGATAGTGAAGGAATCTTTTATGATTGCTACCTCAACAGATATTGAAGGAAACTTGGATGATTTCTACCTCAATAGATAGTGAAGGAATCTTTGACGATTGCCACCTCAATGGATAGTGAAGGAATCTCTGACGATTGCTACCTCAATAGATAATGAAGGAATCTTGGACGATTGCTAGCTCAACAGATTGTGAAGGAATATTTGATAAATGCTACCTCAATGGATAGTGAAGGAATCTTTGACGATTTCTACCTTAACAGATAATGAAGGAATCTTGGTTGATTGCTACCTTAATAGATAGTGATGGAATCTCTGACGATTGCTACCTCAACAGATAATGAAGAAATCTTGGACGATTGCTACCTCAACATATAGTGAAGGAATCTTTGAAGATTGCTACCTCAACGGATAAGAAAGGAATCTCTGACGATTGCTACCTTAATAGACAGTGAAGAAATCTCTGAAGATTTCTACCTCAACCGATAATGAAGGAATCTTGGACGATTGCTACATCAACAGATAGTGAAGGAATCTCTGACGATTGCTACCTCAAGAGATAATGAGATGTTGGACTATTTCTACCTCAACAGATAGTGAAGGAATCTTTGACGATTTCTACCTCAATGGATAGTGAAGGAATATCTGACAATTTTTACCTCAATAGATAATGAAGGAATATTGGACGATTGCTACCTCAACAGATAGTGAAGGAATCTCTGACGATTGCTACCTCAACAGATAATGAATGAATTTTGGATGATTGCTACCTCAATAGATAGTGAAGGAATATTTGACGATTGCTACCTTAACTCATGATGATGGAATCTCTGACGATTTCTACCTCAACAGACAGTGAAGGAAACTTTGACGATTGCTACCTCAATAGATAATGAAGGAATCTCTAATGATTTCTACCTCAACAGATAGTGAGGGAATCTACGATGAATTTTACCTCAACAGATAATGAAGGAATCTTGGACGATTGCTACCTCAATAGATAGTGAAGGAATCTTTAACAATTGCTATCTCAGCAGATAATGAAGGAATCTTTGACAATTTCTACCTCAACAGATAGTGAAGGAACCTTCGATGATTTCTACCTCAACAGATAATGATGGAATCTTTGACGATTTCTACCTCAACGGATAGTGAAGGAATCTCTAACGATTGCTACCTCAACAGACAGTGAAGGAATCTTTGATGATTGCTACCCCAACAGGTAATGAAGGAATCTTGGATGATTTCTACCTCAAAAGATAGTGAAGGAATCTCTGATGATTTCTACTTCAATAGATAATGAAGGAATCTTGGACGATTGCTACCTCAACAGATAGTGAAGGAATATCTGATGATTGCTACCTCAATAGATAATGAAGGAATCTTGGATGATTGCTACCTCAAAAGATAGTGAAGGAATCTTTGACGATTGCTACCTCAATAAATAGTGTAGGAATCTCTGACGATTTCTACCTCAACAGATAATGAAGGAATCTTGGACGATTGCTACCTCAACAGATAGTGAAGGAATCTTTGACGATTGCTACCTCAATGGATAGTGAAGGAATCTATAACGATTTCTACCTCAAAAAATAATGAAGGAATCTTTGACGATTGCTACCTCAACGGATAGTGAAGGAATCTCTGACGATTGCTACCTCAACAGATAATGAAGGAATCTTGGACGATTGCTACCTCAACAGATTGTGAAGGAATATTTGATGATTGCGACCTCAACAGATAGTGAAGGAATCTCCGACGAATTCTACCTCAACAGATAATGAAGGAATCTTGGATGATTTCTACCTCAACAGATAGTAAAGGAATCTTTGACGATTTCTACCTCAACAGATAGTGAAGGATTCTCTGACGATTGCTACCTCAATAGACAGTGAAGGAATCTTTGACGATTACTACCTCAATAGATAATGAAGGAATCTTGGACGATTGCTACCTCAACAGATAGTGAAGGAATCTTGGAAGATTTCTACCTCAACGGATACTCAAGGAATCTCTGACGATTGCTACCTCAACAGATAATGAAGGAATCTTTGACGATTGGTACCTCAGCAGATAGTGAAGGAATCTTTGATGATTTCTATCTCAGCACATGATGAAGGAATCTTTGACGATTGCTACCTCTACAGATAGTGAAGGAATGTTTGAATATTGCTACCTCAATAGATGATTAAGGAATCTTGGATGATTTCTACCTTGATAGAGTACCAGAACTTCGTCTTGTCAGACAAAAATTCGTCTGTGTATAGATTTTACCTGAAAAGATAAAGGTTTAACTGCATGCAATGTCGTGATGCAGGAAGTGTAAATGATGGTCTCAAAATAAATGAGATGGTAATATATGCATTCGTATTGCATATGTTATGACATCTAAAAAATTATGTATGAATGAAATGTATTAATGTGTCAGTCATTCCATTGACATATTGTTGATCTAGAGAAAATGAATCCCTGATTGTTGTTGGAGAGTACCGGGAAGCTGAATCCCGGACTGCTGTTGGTGAATGAAGAAAGTGATTCTTCAATTTCTGCTGGGTATAAGGAATGGAGATAATTTTGTTGGCGATTCCCTTTCTCTGCCCAGGATCTTCGACTTCTATTTGAGAATGATTTAGCCGTGGGAAAGGGTTTTGTTGGGAGACTTCACCAATCTGGACAAAAAATTCCGCTGGGGGATGAACTTCCACAGCTAGAGAAATAAACTCTACTGGGGAAGGAAAGCTCTATTCCCTGCTTGAGGATTTTGTGAAATCCGATTGGGGAATCCTGAGAAGTTTGACGACTTTACTGGGGAAAACCTAATGTCGGAGAAGTAGTTGGAAATTCATGTTCTCCCGGGGATACAAGAACACCTGACATCACTAGGTTGTAAGCTGAGGATATGGCGGCGACTTTTTAGTAAGATGCCCCTGCCTCTGTACCTGCTGGAGAAAGTACCTGCGGAGACTTTATGGATGGTTTGAGTGTCATCCCAACTCCTGGGGTGCTTGGTAAATGCTAATCAGGATGATAAGTCTTCTACTGACAAGTAAGCGACAAGATGACGGGACATAGTCGTACGCTTTAATCGCTAACTTTTGCCTGGACAAACCTTTCAGGTTTTCAGTCCACCAGGATACCCTTTTTTGCCCAAGCCTACTTTTCAGGTTTTCGACTTGCCGGGTGTACAGTTTTTTTCATATGTATATCCCTAACTTTTTCCCGAACCTTTTGGTTCGTCGGGATGCCCTTAATTTTCCTAGGCCAGTCAACCTATTGGGTCTTTGTTCATGCATAGTATTTTACGACTATGTCCATGTTCACCGGGTACGAAGAATTTTCATTATCCATAGTAATAAGTGTTGCCATACTTCTAGAAGATGTTTGTTCGATTATATAGGATTCACTGCTGGAATTCATGTCCAATGCCCCAAGTGATTCAGATGGAGATCTGCCCCTGGCTATTTGGAATTTTTGAGAGTCTCCTCGAATTTTGACTTGACTGCCCCAGGTCAGCTGGACACCATATCATGCCCCTTGATTATGAAAGGCCTATCACTGGAATGTCTTTTCATTTGAGGTGATTATGCTCATTGAGAGGATTACTGCTCATTGAATATTCGTCTGCGAATTTCTCTATTGTTGAACAAATAGTCATATGCAAACAATGGTATTTTAAGAATGCAAAGCTTATGTCTGTCTTGAAGTTTTTGAAAATTCATTTTTTTTAGTAAAACAAATTTTGCAAGAGACTGATATCAACTCAAGATTTATAGCAAGTCCTACAGGAGTCAGGATACCTTTTGTAACAGTATGCTTCTGAACTAACATATGCTTCAGTTAGGACTTTTAAGGGTTGTAGCGGGGCTTAGTTCACGGTTTTAAGAAACAAAGTATAAAGGCTCAAATTTTATTTGTACCCACCCGCTCTTCGTGATACCTTCAATCCTATGCTCAGCTAATTGTGCATTTCAAATCCCAATTCAGTTTGGCATCTTGTCCTTGATATTCTGGTGATGGTTCAGAAATTGAATGTTTGTTTGAGAAGGATGTCATTTTTATAACCTTTTGTTTTTGTTGAGGATTTTTAGGACCTCTTTATTTTTTATTTTTTTATCCCTGTCTTTTTCCTGAAATGTTTCTTTCGTAATTACAGTCAGCGGGATACCCCAGTTTTTTTTATTAAGTCTCCTTCATAGGTTTTGACTTAATGGGCTTTTCTTTTGAAAAATAATGACTTCCTGCTTTGATGATTATGTGGAACCATCAGCATCTTTCAGAGAGTATCTTCTACACTATTTATCGTGTATGAAGGGAAATCTTGCAACCTAATGCATATCTGATTTAACTGAGAAAACTACTCTGCCACAAGTTACGATTAAGGGTTTTAATTTGTGTGAAAATAAAACTCATGCTTCTTAGGCTCAAAGGGGTTGACTAGGGATTGTCTTCCTTATAACTCCACTGTTTGGGATTTGAAACAACGCCTGTACATCGTCAGCAAGGGCTGTTCAAAAGCATATTGTATGGATTGTGGTATCGTTTTCGTCATCCTCCCTCAAAAGGCTTAGAGCTTTTTAACCAAGAGTTTGAATATCACAAAAAGGAAATAAAAACAAAGTTTGAATATAATGAATATAAATGAAATAATTAAAGACAAACACATGCAATGTATTAATGTGAATAACCAAAGTTTGACATGACAATAATTGTTTGAACAAACAAAGAAAATACAACTTGAGAATTCAAATGAACAAAAATTCTCTTAATCCTAGCCATGATTTGGCATGGGAGCAGTGATCATGTTGGGAGTCTTAGGAGGGTCAAATTAGATCTCCTTGTTGTCGTTCAAATCGTGAATCTTATTCTTCAAAGTCCAACAGCTGTCGGTGTCGTGTCCAAGGCTATCAGAATGGTAAGCACATTTTACCTTAGGCATGTACTTAGGAGAAGAGGTATCAGGTTTTTGAGGAGGATCCTTTAGTGTAATCAGCTCCGCTTTTAGCAATTGGTGTAATGCTTGAGACAGAGGCATATTAATATCAGTGTATTGCCTCTCTTTATATTTTATCCTACGGCTATTGCCCCGTTGATGTTGAACGGGTGTAGGATCAGAGATTAACACTGCTCCCACTGACTAATGGTGGTTATTTGTATTATGGCGCCTTTGACCATAGACAACATTAGTTTCTTTTCTACCACCAGGTGGCTTCCTCTCAGCATTAGAGGATGCCTCCATTGGAATCTTCCCACTCTTGATACCGTTTTCAATCCTCTTCCCAGTCAGGACCATTTCTGTAAAACCGGATAAGGAACTTCCAATCAGTAGATTGAAGAATGGGCCTGTCAGAGTGCCCATGAACATGTCTACCATTTCACGATCATTCAGAGGGGGTTTACCCTTCCAGCTAGATCCCTCCATTTCTGCGCATATTTCTTGAACCCTTCTCTTGAGCTCATGGACATATTCTGCAGTTACACTCTAGTTGGTGCCAGGTCAGCATTGTATTGGTATTGCTTGTAGAAAGAAGCAGTCAAGTCTTCCCAGGTATGGATTTCTGTTACTTCTAGCTAATAAAACTAATCCAGTTGAGTGCCAGCCAAACTTTCTTGAAAGAAATGGACCCATGACTTCCGGTCAGCAGTGTGAGGCTGGATCTTCCTGACATAGGACCTTAAGTACAACTTAGGGCAGGAGATATCGTCATACTTAGAAAACGTGGGGACTTTGAATTTTTGTGGGATGACCACTCTAGGAACCAACCTTAATTCTTCAAAATCCAGACCAGACACCTTTTGGATCTCCAAGGCATTGAGTTGATCCTCCATCCGTTTTTATTTTTCATCAGCGGGAGGATACTACTCCTCATCATAGTCAGATTCATCCTCTTCAGACGTTGGATTTTTGTCTCCTTCATCTGATTCCTCGTCTTATCTTCTTGATTATTCCCTCCCTTTGATGAGGTTGCGAAATCTAGAGCTCGGTTAATTGGTATTCTTCTTCCCATACTCGAAACACGAACTGGTTTCTTTGCCTTCTTAGCCTTCTTTTTGACGAGCAGAGCTCTCAGGTTTTCTTGCCCTTGGGTCAGAGTCAGGAACATTTGTTGGAACTGAGTGTTTTGAGCTTGAAGGTCTTTGACTGTTTGTTCGAGAGCCATTTCTTTACTTGTTAAAATAAACAATGAATAAGATGTGGACCTTGCTTTGAAACCTGTTTATGAAATAATGTGTATGATATGTGTATGCAATGTTTTCAAGGACTCGCGGGGTAAACAAGAAGATGTCAGCAGTTGAAGTTTGTAGCTTCGAAGAACTTCGTATTGTAAAGTGTCCTTCTACGAGAGTCAAGCGCACCATATCAAGTGGGTCATAGCTCCTGACTTAAGTTATTGTGTTTTAATCTCTTGACGGCATTGGCTAGAGGAAAATAAATCCCTTTTGCCCCTTGCTAGACATCTGATTTACCATAACCTACACCACAAACCCTTGAGATCCTTGAAATGGTTAAGGAAATATTGTGGCATGATGTTATGATTTGTATGCTATGCAATAAGAAAAAGTGTAAGGTGATGTAAGCAAGTAAACCCTGCAAGAAATCCAAGTTATTGGATAATTACTGTGAACAAATCCTGCAAGGAAATCATGTTGTCAGATAATAAAACGCTGCAAGTAGTTCAAGTTGAAAGCAAACAATACACACAAGCAGCCTTAGGTTTAGGCTTTCATGAGGTTTGTAGGTAAGTACCCTCTTGAATGTTCAGTTGGCTCAACCTGTCCTATCAATAGTAACCGGGTTCTAAGAAGCCTCAATAACACTGACCTTCCCTTCAGAAATTGTTTCAGGTCCGCACCGGAGTATTGCGGCTGAAAAATCATGAAAGTCCAGCCTCAATGAGTGTAGGATCGAGTATCAACCAATCTTCGATCGAAACCAAAGCCAGTTATATCACTACTACCTAATGGCTAGGATGAGTCAATTAAAGGTTCTAAAGGTTAGTTAGCGCTTAGTGACGCTATGAGGAAGCCTAATGTTATCCTTAACTTACTCAGGAAACATTAGTACAATCCAAAGTATCGCGCTAATGTAGCCACCACTTTGTCTATATCATTCTACACCGTATAACTTCCATGGTTTATTGCTACTTACCTAATAAGGTTCCCCAGATCCGAGTGTAGGATCTTTTAGTAACAACCCAAGCAAACCCTTAAAGATAAAGTAAGCCAACACACAATAAAGCAATTTAACAATGAACTAACTCTAAGGTAAACCCCACTTTTCATGAATCCCCAGCAGAGTCGCCAGTTCTGTTTTACGGTGGCAGAACCGACTATTTATATACTGGTTTTTTGTTTTTTGTTTGCAAGTGTGCGGTAATCAAGAGTCGCCACCATCTTTTCTTTTATCCAACAAAAGGAAAGAGTGAAAAGAATAGAAAAAGACATTTTCGAGATGTTTTCTGAGTAAGGGGGTAGATTATGGAAAGGGAAGGTGTTATCACCCTTTCCATCCGTGGTTTTCCACGGGCTCTTAGAGGTTTGCTCATTTTTTAAATTCTTTGTTGCTTTGTGTTTGAAAGTGTTTTTAAAAGCCTTAGTGCGGCGATTTTCTTTGTTTTTAACTATTGTATCGGTCCTCAAGAGTGTTAATAAAGAAAATGTTTTGAAATTGTTTTTGAAAAGTAGTTTTTGTGTGTAAGTGCAAAAATTTTTTTTGAGCAAACTTCTAATAGCAATCTACTTCATACTCGAAAAGGTTGTTCTTTTCCATTTTTCCTTTAGGCAGTACTATCCTACTATTAGTGAGTAGGTAGCCCTATCATTGGATGTTGGGGGACAATCAAAGCGAAGTTACAATCACGAAGGCAATTTATGGAGATGCTTTAGCAATTCTATTTTAGGGACTAGATAATTTACCGAGAAGGCAACTGTAGGGTCATCGAGGGACTATGATCTTTTTTATTTTTGCGGGTCTTTGCTAAAGCATTCCTGCCTCATGACTGTTTTTTAAAGGCAACCAAAGTGGGCGTACCTTAGACGTGTATATGTGCAAGTGTGTTGTGTTTCAGTTATTTTTGTCTTTTTATTAAGTTTTCTAGCGTTTGATTTCAGTCTTATCATACAAGCGTAATTACTAGCAGTTAATATGAAAAGTAGTAAAAAAATGCAGAAAATAGAGTTGTTACGCTATTACAATGCTTCGGGGTGGGGATTTACATTATACAAGGATAATGGGGAATAAAGCAGTAAATATCCTAATTTTTATCTACTACATCCAGTGAACAGATACAATAAATAGTAAAAATACGGAATTAAATAAACACGCTGTAAGTAAAAGAAAATCATTTTGTTGTTTTTTGGTATAAAAGAAAATAAATCCTAAGTCAATTTAATTTTAATTTTAAGAAAAAAGATGTTAAAATAATTAATTTATTTATTTACAAGATTAATTTAATTGGAAAAAATAACTAGCCTAATATTTTTGTGATTTTTTGATTTTTTTATTTTAATGTTAATTAAAAAGATAAAAAGAAGTCAATGAAAACAAAAATAAAATGCAAGAGGGATCCTTCGATCTAGGGAAAAATGGAGCTTCGACCCATGGAGGGAATGGAAGCTTCGATCCAGAGAGGGCCATTATCCTTTCGATTAGGCCAAGAAGTCGGCATGAACAACCTTCAATCCAGGGAAGGGGATTGTCCTTCGACCCTAGGAAAGATGCCTTCTTTCGATTCAAGAAGGAGATGTCTTCTTCGACCCAGAAGGTCATGGCTTCGATCCAGAGAAGGTGTCTCCTTTGATTTGGGATGCTATACCTGCAAAAGTATGTTAGCGAAATAAAATGCAGGGCCTGGGTATCGAACCCCGGGCCCTTCGATCATGTGCTTGCTGGGTCTTCTTAGGCTATGTCTGCAGCAAATGTTAGAAAACGAAGAACATGATCTGGGTGCCAAACCCAGGTATTTTGATCCTGTCTAGGATGGCAAATCGAAGGTAACAACAAGTAATGATGTGTTATACAAATGTAGAGTTGGACAATTTACCCTTTCTTACCAGCAGATTGAGTCTTCGATTTGGGCGCTTGCTGGAGGTGAGCACCTTCGATCTGGGGCTTCTGGGCGTGGCTGCTTTTGTTAAGGGATGGATTTTTACTTGGAAAATTTTGGCAACCTTTTATGTATTTTGTGGGCAGCCTCTCTCCAATGTTTTTTTTTTCGTTCTCCTCTTCCGGTTATGTGTCTTTGGCCTCATATTTATAGGAGTGTGAGGGGACAAGTGAAATAATGTTTGTAACGGCCATTTGAATGCCATGAATGTAAAATGTATCCTTGGCCAAACTTAAGGGATCTTGTCCCTTTTTTTTAATTTGAATGATATGTAACTGGCCTTCAAATGCTCCCTTTCGAATGGGCTAATGGTCTCCTTCGAATGCTCCCTTTCGAATGGGCTGTTATCCTCCTTCGAATGAAGCTTTGCAAGCTTCTTCGAATGGACTCTTTTGGAATGCCAATCGAAGGGCCTTTGCTCTGGTGTTTCAAACGAAGGAAGATCTGATGCTCCAATCGAAGAAGCTCGGATGCTCCAATCGAAGGAACCTTTGATGCTCCAATCAAAGGAACCTCTGATGCTCCAAATCGAAGGAAGCTCTGATGCTCCAATTGAAGGAAGCTCTGATGCTTCAATCGAAGGAACCTTTAGGAATGTTAATTGAAGGATCTTGTTGCTAGGCCAATCGAAAGGCTTTGCTGAAATGCCAATCGAAGGGCATCTTGGAGATGCCAATCGAAGGGCATCTTGGAGATGCCAATCGAAAAACATTCAGAATGCCAATCGAAGGCCTTGACACAAATCCAATCGAAAGGCTTGTCATGGGGCCAATCGAAAGGTATATAAACACCACTAAAAAAATTTCTTTTTTTCTTAGACAAGGGTTTGTGGTCAATCATGTAGGGGAAGACCTTAGAAAACATGAGAGGTCAAATTTTAGGGTACAACAGTGGCATACTGACTTCATTGAGGAGGGTAATTCTATATCATCGAAGGAGACATCGAGATACATCCTTTAATACTGAGAGTGATAATTGCACCAACTTCTATAGGGAGAAAGTACGAAAACTCATGGGGAAAGATATTTTAGAGAAGCATATCATCTCAACTTCACTTGAGGAACTCAAGAAAACTTATGGGGATTTTAAATCCAATCTAGCACTTGTCGGGAGAAAACCCAAAAAAGTTGATAACTGTTCAACACCTCTTAAATAAGACATTGCCCTTACCTGACTATCGGGCAAACAATCAAAATGCCAGTACTTCCAAAAGGGAGATGCTTCACAAATGAGTCTAACTCAGCATGCATGAGGAGAAAAACTTTATTATATGAGTGAAGCCTTCACTGGGGAATCTTGGTTAGAGCCCTCATATCATACAAACCTTTGAGTTTATCCATCCTTGAAGCCACTAATTTTGTTCTCCCTGTGTCACAAAATCTAAAGCAATAAGTAATTTGTAAATTATTTTCAAAAATAATTTTTTTATTTAATTTGTTTGCTTTGATCATTACTATCGATAATAAATGAAATCTTTATAAGCTGAATAAAAATAAGAATTGCAAGGAATTGGATAGAAGGCTCAAACTTTATTAATAGAATGGTGGTCTGCAAATGGCAAGAATCCATAGATAATTACAAAGTTTGGAACATGGTAATATATATTGGTAAAATATGCATTGAATTACAATGACCACTATTCTCCCTAACAACTTTGAATTCCTGAGCCGCAACTTCGGTCAAAGAGTAGTAAGATCCAAGAAGATTCTGGCTCCATTGACCAAGTCTTGTCTGATGCAGCTACTTGCCAAAAAATCCCTAACCTTTTCCTAGGTTCCCTTGCAGGTTTTCAACCTACCGGGAAAATTTATTCTGTTTATGTCTCTAATTTTTTCCTAGACCGCCCTTTCGGGTTTTCGTCCTACTGAGACGCTCCTTTTTTACTAAGCCGCCCTTTCGGGTTTTCGTCTTAGCGAGCTGTTCTTTTATTTTTCTAGGCGAAGTATTTCTTGACTGCATCAGCATTCACAGGACGTGGTAACTCCTCGCCATCCATTGTTTCAAGAATCAGTGCACCGCCAAAGAAGGCTTTCTTGACAACATATGGTCCTTCAAAATTGGGAGTCCACTTACCCCTAGAATCAACGTTAAAAGACATGATCTTTTTGAGCACGAGGTCACCTTCTCTAAATTCGCGAGGTTTTTACCTTCTTATCAAAATCTTTCTTCATTCTTTTTTGGTATAATTGACCGTGACACAAAATCGTCATTCTTTTCTCTTCTATTAAATTCAGCTGGTCAAACCTGTTCTGGACCCATTCAGCTCCCGACAATTTAGCTTCCATTATTACATGCAAAGAGGGAATCTCAACTTTAATGGAGAGCACTACTTCCATGCCATATACAATAGAGAATGGGGTTGTCCCTCTTGAAGTGCGTACATATGTTTGATACCCATGCAGAGTAAAAGGAAGCATTTCATGTCGGTCATTATAAGTAACAACCATTTTCTGGATGATCTTCTTGATGTTCTTATTGGCTGCTTCAACAGCCTCATTCATCTTTGGCCTGTAGGGAGATGAATCATGATGGAAAATATTGAACTCCTCACAAAGTTCAGACATTATTCTGTTATTCAAATTTGAGCCATTGTCGGTAATAATCCTGCTTGGCAAACCATACCGACATATGAGATTGTTCTTGACAAGAGTCTAATCTTTTAGGAAAATTTTAATATAAAAAGCCAAGGTGGAAAAATTGGTTGAATGATATTGATTGACTTTTAGTCTTCTCACAAAAATGTCAAAGTATTATTAAGTTATTTAAAGTTTGATTAAGAAAATATTTTTGAAAATGCAAGGACCTAAGTTCAAGTTTATTATGAATTCGTTTCAAGTTTAGAAAACAAGAATAGTTTTGAAAAGGAGGGAGAAGATTTTTGAAATTAAAGAAGATGGAAGGAGATGAAGGGACTATCCTGAAGCATAAGGTAAAAGCTAGGAAAAAGACTCGTCTAACCAAATAGAAGCCAACCCTTGACATATGGAGTCAGTGTAGAATTCACATCCTTTGAATTGAAATCGAGCAAGCAAAGATACTAAACCTCTTAAGAATACCAAACGTCAAATGCATTAAGTCTTTGCAAATATTGGACAGAGTAACGGTTGTATACAGATAAATCCCCAATTGTAGACAAAGCATATAATCAAAATAACATGCACACAAAGAAACAAACAACCCAATGTCTTGGGGTAAACCCCAAGAAATCCAGACAAAATAGAAAAAGGAGTCACCAAGGTCTCCAGGTAGGCCAAGGTCTCTACTCCTTAGTCCAAGAAGTTCATAACTCAAAAATGCCAAGGATAGTAACCAAATAGTCTAAGTGAGCAAAATAAAATGACATAAAGATAAATGCTCGAGTGAGCAAAGATGAAAATATCATGAAAAGTAAATGCTAAGATAAATGGTGCTTAAAGTAAGAGCATAAAGTAAAATCATAAAAATAAAAGTCAATTGTTAATGAGTTAGAAATTAGAGGTTAGTTGAATGACCATCTTGAAACTTTCATTTGAAAACTCATTAGAAGATTGATAAAATCAAAGTCTCTCAACACTAAGTTTCATTTTCTTTTTATCAAGTATATCATTCATTTCAAATTCTCAAGAAAATAATAAATGATCAACGATGTTTAAATGATTCACTTAATCTAAAATTTATGATGATTCCTTAGAGCATGGATAAGACCAAAGACTCCTAACAATGAACCTCAAGTGTATTGGATCACAGTTTCAAATTAAACATATTTGGGCTTGCAAACATGGGTTTGGGCCACGAATGATCATTTCTCGAATCGGGACAAAATTTAGCGCTATGTTAAGCAATCGTAAGTGGACTTATATAGAAGTCGCACCTATTTTGAGGTCGGTCAATAGCAATCTATGTGTCATATGTTTGGAGAGATTATATGTAGATCCTCCTCTAACAACATGTAACACCATGAGAAAGGGATAAGATGAAGAGGGAGGGGATACATTTGAATCAAAAAATTAAGCAAACTATCATTAAAATCATCCATCCATTTTAGTATAGTTAAACTAAACACTCAAGATCCAATGATATTAATGAAGGTCATGATCAATAAACACATAGACAAAATATATTAAAAAATAAATTGTATTTAATGAATAAGAAAAAAATGAAAATGATTTTTAAATTGTTTTAAAATTGTTTCATCAAGGAGATAAAAATTGACCAAGTTGTGATCTTTTGAAGTCTCATAAGGGAATTTGATGGCCTATCTAGAGGACTTGTAATCTTTCTCAATCATTAAGCATCTTCCACTCAAAATTTCCTTGAAACTCTTGAAGTAAATAGTTGATAATCTTTTAAAGAGGAACATGTCTTTGGAATTACTCAAAAATCTCAAAATATGAGCAAGATATAGCCCTTAGAAGTTTAAAACCCTAGCTCTTCACGCACCAAATTAACTTGGGAACCCCTTTCATGTTTGGAAAACTTTCTTGCACAATTAATTTTTCCATGTGAATAAAAGTTGTTGTGGATGATAATAAGAACCAATAGAAACAATAACCAATTCCAAATATTAAGAATTGAAATAGTTATACACTTGTGATCAAGGAATCAAGAACTTGTTCAATTAGGTCAAACTTCTTCAACCAACACTTGTATCTTTTGATTTTCTTTGACAAATTGAGGCATGATGAATCATAGTAGACCTTGTCATGATATTACTTTAAACATCTTTAATGATGAAGCTTGAATCTCAATAAAGCTTTGTTGAAGAAGGCATGGAAATAAACTCTTGAATCTATGAATTCACCTAATGAAATGTGTTATGCCCTTACCTATAGGATCATCATTTAGAGAAAACATTCATTGTATTTATTAGTTAAAAAAATAATCAATACAAAACATACATGATCACAACATACAAATCAAGGTGCTTGGTGATTCCTCATGAGCAAACCTAAGGATAGGGAGAAGAACCAATCCCAATTATGATCTTGATATGATTGAGTTAATATGAGATGATAGAGGAATCTTAGGGGGAAAAATTGGGGTACAACAGCTGCCCTTATTTAAGTATCTTCTATCCAGAGATGCGAAGATTAAAATCTTAGTGTTGACGCGATTGAAGATACTTATAAATAAAACAAGCCCTATTTTTGGCCCTGAGATCTCATGCAATGCTTATGATTGTGCATGCAAATAAACAGATCCAAAGGTGATGCGGGACATTGCTAGGAAAACAGAAAATAAAGGATCAAACGAAAATTCGACTAGGAAAATAAATTACTGGTGAACAGAATGATGAGACTACCATCCATTGGAGTAACAAATCTCAACAATGAACTGTCTCCCATAATGACGAGACTACCATCCATTGGAGTAACAAAATCTCAACAATGAAATATCTCTTATAATGACGAGACTACCATCCATTGCAGTAACCAATCTCAACAACAAACTATCTCCTATAATGACGAGACTACCATCCATTGGAGTAACAAAATCTCAACAATGAACTATCTCCCATAATGACGAGACTACCATACATTGGAGTAAAAAAATCTCAACAACGAACTATCTCTCATAATGACGAGATTACCATTCATTGGAGTAAAAAAATCTTAACAATAAACTATCTCCCATAGTGACGAGATTACCATCCATTGGACTAACAAAATCTCAACAACAAACTATCTCCCATAATGACGAGATTACCATCCATTGGAGTAACAAAATCTCAACAATGAACTATCTCCCATATTGACGAGACTACCATCCATTGGAGTAACAAAATCTCAACAACGAACTATCTCACATAATGACGAGATTACCATCCATTGGAGTAACAAAATCTCAACAATGAACTATCTCCCATAATGACGAGACTACCATCCATTAGAGTGCAAATGAATTTTCTCGGGGAACTAACAGACTTATTGGGGAAGTATAGGTTTCTCAAATAAAGAGACATGCCACTTGTTGTTATAAACAACCCTTCAGGCAAAGAAATATGACTTCTTTGGGGAAATTTTCAATATATTTATACTGGGGAGATAAAACTTTCTTGTGAAAAATAAATGCACACCGTTAATCCAGAGTTCAGAGCCTATGAAAATTAGAATAATAATGTTTCCATGAGCCATAAATTCATACCAGAAATAAACTGGAGTGAAACAGTCAACCAAGATAGCATCTGATGAGAAATAAACTCAAAAGGGAAACACGGAGCTAACCGGACAATGAGCTGAATAGGAAGACTTGGAGAAAAATTCTTCCACGAGGGACAACTCAGTGGGGGAAATTGGAAAGAATATACTCTTTCTGCTTAAGGTCGACACTCTATTGGAGAGATGGTAACATAACTCTGCAAAATAGGGTAATATGTCAATGAAATATTAATGAATGCAGATGAGCAATGAATCGTTAAATTCTACTATGCATGATGTATGTATGAATGTATGAAGGTTGATAAGTTTCTAAGATTTTTGGTTTAAAGAGGTCATGGTAAAGTTCTGAGAGAGAGATTTTACTACGAGAGTGGTGCAAGGCAAATATGAGATGAGAGAGAAAGTGAGAGTATGATACCTATTTATAGAGATAACTTATGGTCTTTTTGGCCGTGTGGGTCTAGAAATATTGATGATCAGATCATGTTGTCCAAAAATTAGATCCAGAATCTCCATAATTAGGTCTTTCAATCGATTGACCTAACTGATTAAATATCCATATTTTTCTTCTTGTTCTCAAATATGTTATTTCTTGTGCATCATGTTGTTTTAGGTTGGATTTGAAACTCCACATTTTAACAAATTTTAATCGATTAGCTCCTTTTGTCAATCGATTAAATTTTCCTAGACCAACCTCATTGGTGCTTGGGTTTGATTGTTGGGCCTTGTTGATTTCTTAGACACCTCTAATTCCTGTTCTTTACAACCCTAAGCTTAAAAAACACTTTAACACACTTATTTTTATATGTTAGAAATAATTAAAAAATAAATATTAAAATATGATAGATTTAAGAATAATTATTTTAAGGGGTTAGTCAGATTTATTGATTCTTAGACCTTAAAATAATTTTACATGCATCAAGAAAAGTTCTTGATAAATTTCTCTTAGGGAATATGACTTTAATAGTTTATCCTTCTTCAGATATCATTGGATGCGAGAGTTGCTAAATAAACATATAAATAAGTCCATTACAGACTTATTTACTTTACTGGTCATTGTTGATCATAAATTGAGAAATTCTCAAATTTTCTTTGATCATAATTGTTGACATCTGTCACCGTCATTATTTCTTAGGATCAAAGACTTTTAAACTATATACTTCTAGAGCATACTTCTGCTTTTGTATAGCTTCTTCCAATGATCTTCCCTTACAGTTCTAAACTAAAAAGCATTTTCTTGCAAAATAAGAAAATACATTAGTTTTCTTTCTTCCTTGTAGGGTGCCTCTGAGCAAGTGTTATCTTCTTCGTTTGAAGATGATTCTTTATATTTCTCCCCAAGGTTGAAGTTGGTGGTGTAAGCCCTAGAGACCAATACTTTTGGTACTTATATCAAATTATCTATTAATAATAAAGGGTATTTCTTTATTATGTTTGTTTTTTAAAAATAATAAAGTTCGTAGAATAGTTAGTATGTTTAATGAAATGTTAAGTGTTTCTTAATCATGAGATCGCATTAAACATAAAGACATTATTATTAAAGTATCTATAGCCGAGATTTATTCTGAAGTGGGATAACATTAAAGCATTAAGACTATTATGTAGATAGACTGATGACCACATCTCATGGATCATAGATAAAGAGTTATCATGTCTTGATATAGGTATGAATATTAGGAGTAATATTTATATTGGATTGACCCACTATGAGAATACTACATAGAATGTTATGCAAAGTGTCATAAGTTATTTTCATGGTGATAGTGATGTATACCACCCTTCGACCTAAAACTACTATGGACCCTAGATGTAGAGTCGAGTACTTTATTGATGATCTAATGTTATCCGTAATTGGATGAGCATAAAGACACTTGATAGGTACTTCCTAAAGTATGTTGAGGGACATGAGTGACCTAGATAGAATTTTCTCATCCTGCGTAACAGGATAAATGTATAAAGGCCCAATATTGAACTAGACAAGAGTTACATGGTCTATGCCTTGTGTTCAATATAAGCATAAGGGAAAAGGGTAATTGTACACACAAACATTATCATAGAAAAGGTTTTGTCATATTACATGATATTTTCGTGACTTGGGTAGCAGTGATGTGTTACTAAATACTGCTCATTGTTTATTATGTTAAATACACGATATAATATAACATGCAATATCGCAAGAACCTACAGGGTCACACACATAAGGACAGGTTGATGATAAATAAAATAAATAAGGAACATCGTAAGGTATGATGTACTTCAGAGAATTATGGAACACCGTAAGGTACGGTGCACATAAGTGAAATATGGAACATCATATAATATAATAATAGTTAATATTATTATAATTATTATTATTATTATTATTATTATTATTTATAATAGTTATAAAATATAATAATAAAAAATATGTTTATTATAATAATAGTTATTATAATATATTATTATTATATGGTTCATTTAAGTTGGGTTTTTTAGCTTGCAGCCCACACAAGTGGTTTTATAAATACAACCCTTGTGCATAAGCTTTCTTAGTCGATGAAATTAGGTTTGTGAAACCAAGCTGTATTTCTCTCTCTCACACTCAAAGCCTTCATTATAGCAGCTAGCACTAAGGCTGAAGATTGTTTGTTTGTGTGGACTGAGTAGAGGCATTATTCTTCATCAATGCTCGTGATCATTTCTTCGATTCGGTATTGAAGGTTTTAATTTCTTCAAGAGGTAACCATTTCTATAACTGATCATACTCATTTGTAAGGATCAACTAAAGTGAAATTTTTGTCTTTCTAATGCGCCTTGTGGTGCGATTTTCCTTCAGAAGTCTTTCTTCTTCTTTGTTCAACTGATGAAGAAACTTCTTATTTGTTGTTCTTCTATCATGAGGAATCCTTCATTGACTGGAAAATGGTATGATATGAGTGATGATATTCCAGTTTTGTCTTTTGATTCCATCAGTTTATATGATTTCCCTCTTCTCTTATTTTCTCTGAAATTCATGAAGTTTTCTATCTATAGATTTAAGAGTTGGAAACATTTTCGAATTCTTATTTCTCTAGACAGATGTTAGTGACAATAATCTAAAAAATTTTAAGAAAATAAATTTCTCCATCTCATGTGTTCATATCCTCTGGCTTGATACTTGGAGAAACCCCATATATCTTTTCCAAAGTATCCTACATTTACTTGGTGGTTTTTGCCAAACAAGATTTATATAAATTTAATTTTGGTCAAAGAAATTTTTCTACTCCTTCATCATTTATTTGATGAGTAGGGTAAAACGGACCATTGAATAAAAAATATTTTATTTTGAGGAAAACACATGTTTTATAAAAGAAAAAATAAATTTTTAAAAAGATGGTGAGTTTGAAAAAGAATCATGTGTTTGAGTTCATCTTCCTCTTGAGAAGATTAGTCTTTAATAAGATTTAGACTCTCATGCCACTTGTTAGACTTGATACTTCACACACAAGAGGGTGGAGGGGATGAATTGTGTGGTTTGGAAAAACATGATTTTTAAAAAAAATTCTAAACTAAAATCAGAGTTTGAAAAAAATTTCAAAAACCTAAGATCTATCAAAGTTTGAAAAAGGTTTTTCTATAACTTAGCATCGGAATATAAAAGTATTTTAGAATTAAAGTGTAGAAAGTATAAAGTTAAGGTAAAAGAAGAACACTACATTGTATAAAGGTTCGGTAAAATCAAAAGCACCTATGTTAGAAGAAGATTTGATTCTTCAATTTTATCTCTAAGTTTTGATGATAACAAAAAGTATGTCTGTATGAACAATTTTGGTACTCTAATGTTTATTATTTTGAGTATTTAACAAACAGGTTCTGCTTCTAATGAAAGGCGCTGCCAAGACATTAGAAGAGAATAAGTTTTGCTTCTAGATATACAAGTTTTGATGAAGAGTAGCAAAAAGCTTCAGATAGCTCTAAAGTAGTGACTCTAATACAAGTCCAAGAAACCAAGTTCTGAATATCTGAAGATAGAAGTTGTAATTGAAGTCTAGATGCTGAAGACTTATGTTTCTAAAGAAAAAAGTTTCTGAAAGACCAAGTGTTGAAGATTCTTAAGACACAGTTCTAAAGACTTTAAAGACTTGAAGTTCTGATAACCCAAGGTTCTACAAATGGTTCTGAAGACCAAGTGCTGAAGACTCTGAAGAAGAAGTTCTGAAGACTCTGAGGACTTGAAGTTCCAATGAACCAAGTGATATTTTCTTACTTCTAACTCAAGCTTCTCAGAAGCCCCGGAAGTACAGAAGATTAGAAGATAACATTAACATCTACATAGTACATGTTACAATCAAAGATTTCATTCTACTACCATGAAGAACGAACGTCTTGTATGATCTTGTCCCCCACTATGTATCAAGGTGCCAACTTTCTGGAAGTTCCATAAATATCCTTCAATGGTTATATTATTATATTGGCTACATAAAGGCTTGAAGACTAAGAGATAAGGCTTCTAATTCATATTCCATCAAGATTGTTCATACGCTTTCTTATTTCTTTAGTCTATATTATTGAAAATCTATTTACATATTTGCTTGTGTAGAAGCATATCTTTTGTAAACAAACTTTGTTCAAACAGTTGTTTGATTTTCCTTAAGTGACCACTTGGTCAGAATCCTTGAGAAGTCTAAGATTAGTGTATCTTAGAGGTTGTAACGTTACTCACTTTGCAGTTAGCTTGTGCGTTTTAATAATATGTTTGATTATTGGATTAAGACCTTATTGAGAAAGGAGAAATCACCTTGGCGGGTGGACTAGACTAGCTTGATAGTTTTCAAGTGGACTAGTATAAACGTAACATGTTCTTTCCTTCTTTCTTCTTATCATTATTACCAATAAGTGAAGAAAACTTGTTTGTGTTGAAAGTGATTTTTAAATTAAATATTTTAATTTAAAACCCAATTAAAATCCCCCTTTTCTTGTGTTTTTCACACCTTCGGTTGGCATCAGAGCTCCGGTTCTGAGGAGTGATAAAAAGTTTGAATTTTTATCAAGCACCTAACAGTGTTCAATACTGATCCAGACTGTGTGAAAAACTATGGTAAACAATTCAAATAATGCTACTGTAACTGTTGATAATAAGGATAATGATAGAGACCATTATAGTGCAAAACCTCCTATGTTTGATGGAGAAATGTTGACTATTGGAAGGACATAATTGAAAGTTACTTTCTAGCATATGACTTGGATCTATGGGAATTAGTAGTTGATGGCTACACTCACACAGTAGATGATAAAGGTCTAAAGACTGCAAGAAGTGCAACGAAAAAGGCTTAGAAGACGGTTCACAGAAATCACTACAAAGTGAGAACACTTCATCTAAGTGCTTTTTCTTACAATGAGTATGACAATATCACAAATAGAGAGAATGAAAATTCTATTTTTAATTATCTTCATATGAATCATGAAGGAAATTCTCAAGTTAAGGAGACAAAGGATCTGGCCCTAATCCAGAAATATGAAGCCTTCAGAAAAGAATACGATGAATCTGTGGAAACTATGTTTTCAACATATCAGACTCTTGTTGCAGGACTCAAGGTTCTGAACAAAGGATATTCTACTACAGATCATGTTAAGAAAATTATCAGAAGTCTGCCTAAGAAATGAAGACCAAAGGTAACTACTTTAAAGTTGTCAAAGGATCTGAACAACACCAGTCTTGAGGAACTAATCAGTTCTTTGAGAAGTCATGAGATAGAGCTTGCGAAAGATAAACCTCAGAAGAAAGATAAATATATGGCTTTGAAGTCTAAGGTTGGAAAGACAAAGGCGTTTCAAGCTAAAAAATAATAAGGAGGATATGAAGAATACTCAGATGAAGATGAACTTTCCCTGATATCTAGAAGGATAAGTCAGATATAGAAACATAGCCAAAGCAAGTTCATAGGATCAAGAAGAAAAAATGGTAGATCTGAATCTACATCTGGTCAGAAGAAAGCTCCTGGAAAAGAAGTTACATGTTATGAGTGCAAGGAGCCTAGATATTATAAGAATGAATGCCCAAAGCTCAAGAAAGACAAGAAACATAAGAAGGCCTAAAAAGATAAGAAAGCTCTCATGGAAACATGGGATGATTCAGAATTATAAGATGAAGAATCTAATGAAGAACATGCTAACGTGGCACTCATTACCAATACAAGCACTGATGAAGTTATCTCAAAGGACGGACTAATTGTTGATGATGATTCAAATTCTGAATACGACGCAGAGGTAATGGCTTCTCTATCTCGTTTTGAACTTTAAACTTGTTTATGTGAAATGATGAAAAACTATCAACTTCTTCAAAGTAAACACAAAACTCTGGAAAAAAGTTTGTAGTTACTTCAGAGAACTCTATTAATAACGAGCAAAGCTTCTCTGATTTAAATGAAAAATTATTTTTTTTGAAAAATCAAATCTTGCTCTGAAAAGTAAAGTCTCAAGGTTATAAGAAGATATTATCTCTAGCACATCTGTTACTGATGAAGTAATGCGATATGATAGAGCTTTTCAACATTTCCTAGCTAAGAGCATATATAGAAGCAAATGGCTTCAAAGATCTATGGAGTTAGCAAAACCCGAAGTAGAGACTTGGGATATTTAGGACCATAAAAAATAATTGATGAGACTCTGAGTGTGAAACCAAAACCTCTTTCTGAACATTTCGTGCTTGCTGGAACAGAACTAAGATGCCCAGAATAATAAGTTTCTGATTCCACTAAAACATAACCACAAACACAGAAGGAAACTTCTTAGTGTAAATACCATGCACAAATTCCACTTGATTATTATGTTGCACAAATTCCACTTGATTATCATGTTGCACAAGATTCCAAAAGGGTCAGGACCTTTGGAACTGCTAACAAGAAAGGACCCAAAAAATGGGTAGCTAAGGATCATATAATCTATGTTGCAAATGTCTTTGATGGCACCACTGAGACACCAGACACGGTACCTGGATAGTTGATGCTCATGACACATGACGCACGAAAGGCATATGTTCCAAGATTTGGAGCTTAAGTCTGGAGGAGTTGTTGGTTTCGGAGGAAATCGGAAGGGAAAGATCATTGGCTCTGGAACTATTGCTTGCCGATGTGAGGATAACGTTCTCATAACCAAAGGAGAAGATACATGAAGATAAAGAATTAGAAGCTCCTATTTTTGATATTGTTGTTGTTTCTTCTGATCAACCACAACAAAGGAAAAGTATAATTTCATATCCTCATCCTGAAGATTTAATTCTTGGAAAAAAAGATGCTCTTGTTAGAACAAGATCAACTTTCAAACCTTCTGAAGAATACAAGACTCTGACTGAAACAAATGTATTTTATTCCTTTCAGAACCTCAGTTATCAGAAGATGTTTCGATGAGAAGTGTCTCTGATCAGATGGAAACCTTTTGGTTATCTAGATTCTAAGGATATCAAATGTGTCGCCTAATTAGATGTAGTGATCAATGCGTGTAAACCTTGGTTATTCTTAATCAACACTCTACCCAGGCTACACATTGAGAAGTTAACTTTTCTTGGAATTGATTAAATCTATAATTATTGCTTTCTTTTAATGCTCCTAATAATTATTGAAATTCTGGCAGCAGATACTCAATGTCACAGTGAATGTTATGACACCGTATCTGACTTTCTACAAGACAGTAAATCTAAAAGCAGTAAAGAACACAGTCAATTGTTTACCCAGTTCAGTATGTAACAACACCTACTCTGGGGGCTACCAAGCCAGGGAGGAAATTCACTATAAGAGATATTAATTCAGGAATAAACCAACCAGTTTATCTCCTTCACTTAAGACCTACCCAATTCAACTTCAATCTAAGTTCAACTTAAACCTGAGTTCCTACTCACTCCCCCTCAATCACAGAAGTGATACTAAATAAGTTACTAACGAAATTATGAAGACACTCTTCAGAACATACACTTGATTATGCTTCACAGCTTTTAATCAAGTAACACAAACGCTCGTGCTTCAAAGCTTTGAGTGATACATAAACCTAACTTGACTTTGCTTCAAAGCTTTTATCAAGTGACACAAACACTCGTGCTTCAAAGCTTTGAGTGATACACAACCCTTACAATCAAAACCTACTCCAAGTCACTTATCACAATGATAATTGTTTGGATTACAGTAGTTAAAACTATACAGCCCCTTATTGATCTTCTGTCAAAAGTTATCTTCACCAACAGTCGTCCTGTTGAATATATAGGCCGATGTTCTTCAGTTAGGGCTTCCACGAAAATAGCTAGGGTTAATTAACCTCAAGACTTGGTCACATGAATTTATCAACCAGATTAGGGTTAAGCCAAGTTAACCTAAAGTCCACGTGAGACTTTGTACTGGACTGGGTAAACCAGTTTCCTGAAAAATCTCAGAATTAACAAAATTGTACAACTGTTAGATCAGTACAGGATGTCTTAACATTAGTTATGACAACAAGAATCCTGTTTACTGATTTTGGTAGAATGTAATAAATATGATCATTGCATGATGATCAGCTAAACACTCAATTTAAGCAGCTTCTGTATGACATCCTTTTTCTGTAGAATGTACCTAGTAACCCAGAATGTTATGACATCAGTCATGACATTCACACACCTGGTTTTACCAAAAAACATGCCAATAACCAAACACTTACAAACTCCCCCTTTGGAAATTTTTTGGCTAAAACCCCTAAACAATCAGAGATTAGAAAGCAACAGAATTAATATGTCTGCAGAAGGAAATAATGTCTACCAAGTCTAATTAACACAAAAACTTCTCCCCCTCTTTAGCCATAAATAGGCCAAAGATACATGTACTTTTAGGATATACAGTCATCCGAAAATAAAAACACAGATAAAAATTCTAAAAACACTTGCAGCAACAGGTACCAGTAGCAAGGTTGTCATCTACTTCAAGCACTATCATCTTCAGAGGAGGCATTATCTTCAGCAGCACCCTCTTCCCTTCTTCGTCCTTCAGTCTCCTTCTGTTCTAGTCTAGCAATCAGGTCCTCAAGAGTCCTTTTCCTTGTATCCAGCTCTTTGTAGGTTTCCTTCAGCACAACTATAACATCAGTTCTCTTGGACTGAGTTTTGACAGTTGATGTCACAGCTGATGTCATGACAATGTCAGGAACATGAGTTCCCTGAAATAGCTTGTAGTGCAACCCAAGAGCAGGGGCTCTTTTGCATACAGTATCTTTTTCAACTAGAATGTGAGGATACTGAGCAAGGACTATACCACATAAGAGGGAGGGAAAGGCAATAGGGCATTTAACAGCATAGCTTCCAGCATGTTTTAAAGTTTGATCAAAGATATACTTGCCATAGTCAAATTTTGTCCTGCTTCCAACAACATAAATGAATCTTCCCAGTCCTGTGGAGATGGTTGATTTATGGTTGGTGGGAACCCAGTTGGTTGCACCAATTTTGTGCAGAATGGCAAATTTCATACTCAGCTTGCTTGCATTCAGCTTCCCTTTTAAGGGCCAGCTCTTGACTTGATTTGCAGTGATGGTTTGGCATACTTGGTTGTCAGTAACCTCTAGCTCAGGGCAAGCATCATCTGGTCTTCCTAGGAATTTTTTTATTTTAGAGGGAGAGAATTTTACCTTTCTTCCTCTCACATAGACACATTTAAAGTCGGCTGACCTTCCATCAGCACACCCATCAGATAAATTCACTATGAATTCTTTGACAAGAACTTCATAGCAGTTGGTGATTGCCCTAGGTTCTCGATCAGAGGAAGCGGAAGAAGCAGTCGTCTTTGAAGAGGATGATGTCATGGATAGTTGAGACATGTTGAGCGTCTTAGAAAACCAGTAAAAGCGAGAGTAAAATCTTTGATTGAGAGAATGAAGATTGTTGCAGAGCCGAGAGAGGAAGGAGATAAATGAGTGTCTATTCAACTTCTTAACAATTGTGAAAGAAATACGGAAACAGATGATTAACCCAATCAAAATAGACTTAACAAAAAAATCTCCTTCATCCCTTGTCTTAAGAAAAATTAATTGCTACATTTCCTCATGTTGGAAAATACCCAACTTGCCCCTCAAATTTTCAAATTGATTTGCATCAAGTGCCTTGGTAAATATGTCAGCCAGTTATAGTTCAGTGGAAACACGTTCCAGTTTAATCATCTTCTCCTCTACAAGATCTCTGATAAAGTGATGTCTAATGTCAATGTGCTTGGTCTTGCTATGCTGAATAGGATTCTTGGAAATGTTGATAGTGCTCAGATTGTCACAGTACAATGTCATAACATCTTGTGTGACATTATACTCAGTAAGCATTTGTTTCATCCAGATCATTTGAGAACATCTACTACCAGCTGCTATGTATTCAGCTTCAGCAGTAGAGAGAGACACACAGTTCTGTTTCTTGCTGAACCAGGAGACAAGATTATTTCCCAAGAAGAAACATCCTCCAGAGGTGCTCTTTCTATCATCAGCACTTCCATCCCAATCAGCATCACAGTAACTAGTTAGAGTTGGTTCACATCCATGAGAGTACAGCAAGCCATAGTTGTAGGTTCCACTTACATACTTCAAAATTCTCTTCACTTGGTTGATATGACTTACTTTGGGATCAGCTTGGTATCTTTCACATACTCCAACTGCAAAAGCAATGTCAGGTCTGCTGGCTGTTAAGTATAGCATACTTCCTATCATGCTTATGTACAGGCTTTGGTCCACCTTAACCCCACTTGAATCTTTGGATAGCTTTAAATGAGTAGGTGCAGGAGTCCTTTTGTGACTGGCATTCTCCATTCCAAAATTCTTGACAATGTTCTTTGTATACTTGCTTTGAGATAGAAAAATTGAGTCTTCCATCTGTGTGACTTGCAGTCCAAGAAAGTAGGTCAATTCTCCCATGAGGCTCATTTCGAATTCAGCCTGCATCTGGTCAGCAAAATGTTTAACAATTTTATCTGACATTCCCCCAAACACTATGTCATCAACATAGATTTGAGCTACCATCATCTTTCCTCCTTCATTTTTGATAAAAAGGGTTTTATCCAAGCCTCCTTTTCTGTATCCTTTGCCAGAGAGAAATTTTGTCAGTCTGTCATACCATGCTCTAGGAGCTTGTTTCAGGCCATACAAAGCTTTCCTCAATTTGTAGACATGATCAGGGTAGTTTGGATCCACAAATCCTTTAGGTTGTTCCACATAAACTTCCTCATTTAAGTACCCATTTAGGAAGGCACTTTTTACATCCATCTGAAATAACTTGAACTTAAGGAGACAAGCGATTCCCAACAGGAGTCTGATTGATTCCAGTCTGGCTACAGGAGCAAAAGTCTCATCAAGATCAATCCCTTCAACTTGAGTGTATCCTTGAGCAACAAGTCTTGCCTTATTCCTGGTGACAACTCCTTCAGCATCTGATTTGTTCTTGTAGATCCATTTTGTGCCAATGATGTTTGTTCCTTCTGGTCTAGGAACTAACTCCCATACTTCATGTTGCTTGAATTTGTTCAATTCATCTTGCATTGCTCCAATCCAGTATTCATCAGTTAAAGCCTCCTTAACATTTCTTGGTTCAATTTTAGATACAAAGCAGGAGTTTGAGATGATTTCTCTAGATCTTGTAATGACTCCACTGTTAGGATCTCCTATGATGAGTTCCTTAGGATGATCTTTCTGAATTCTGATGGAAGGGTCTTTGTTAGCTTCCTTTGATTCAGAATTTGAAGCAGTAGTGTGAGGTAGATCATCCTGTTGAGTTGAAGTCTCAAAGAATGTCTCAACATCACAAGAGACATATGTTTCCTCATGATAATCATCAACTATAACATTTATTGATTCCATCATAACTTTGGTCCTGGAATTGAATACCCTATAAGCTCTGTTGTTGGTAGAGTATCCTAGGAATATTCCTTCATCACTTTTAGGGTCCATCTTTCTCCTTTGTTCACGATCTGTCAGAATATAGCATTTGCTTCCAAATACATGGAAGTACTTCACTGTAGGCTTTCTTCCTTTACAGAGTTCATAAATGGTGGATGATGTTCCCTTTCTCAAGGTGACCCTGTTATGGACATAACAGGCTGTATTCATAGCTTCCGCCCAAAAATGAATAGGAAGTCTTTTGGCATGTATCATTGCTCTGGCAGATTCCTGTATGGTCCTGTTTTTCCTTTCTACAACTCCATTTTGCTAAGGAGTTATAGGTGAAGAGAATTCATGATTAATTCCTTCTGAGGAACAAAACTCATCAAACTTACTATTTTCAAATTCCTTGCCATGATCACTTCTGATTTTGACAATGCACCCTTCTTTTTCTCTTTGAATTCTTTTGCACAGTTCTTTAAACACTTAAAATACATCATATTTTTCCCTAATGAAGTTAATCCAGGTGAATCTGGAAAAATCATCCACAACAACATAGGCATATCTTTTTCCACCAAGACTTTCCACCTGCATTGGTCCCATCAGATCCATATTTAGAAGTTCTAGTACCTTAGAGGTGGTCAAATGTCTTGACTTTGGATGTGACATCCTAGTCTGCTTCCCAACCTGACATTCACCACAGACTCTCCCTTCATCAATTTGCAGTCTTGGAATCCCTCTGACTGCCTCCATGGATATAATCCTTTTCATTCCTCTTAGATGTAGATGACCAAGTTTTTGGTGCCACAATTTCACTTCTTTTTCTTCTTTGGCAATAGAACACACAGAAGAGTAATTAGTGTTCTCAGGCTCCCACAAGTAGCAGTTGTCTTTAGATCTGACTCCTCTCATTACAACTTCTTGTTTCTCATTAGTTACAAGACATTCAGACTTGGTGAAGTTGACTTTGAATCCTAGGTCACATAATTAGCTTATACTTATGAGATTAGCAGTCAAGCCTTTTACCAGCAATACTTCATTTAGGTTTGGAACTCCATGACAGTCCAAGTTTCCAACTCCTTTGATTTATCCTCTAGCACCATCTCTAAAGGTCACATAACTAGTATTGTGAGGTTTAACATTATTGAGAAGATTCTTGATTCCAGTCATATGTTTAGAGCATCCACTGTCAAAGTACCAGTCTTCCTTTGCAGATACTCTAAGGGAGGTGTGAGTTATCAGGGCAGTAGCCTTTTTCTTCCACTGTTGAGTATGTTGTACCTTGTTAGACTTAGGTTTGACAACTGGGGTCTGATTAGGATATCCATATAATCTGAAGTAGAATGGCTTTATGTGACCAAACCTCCCACAATGATGACATCTCCATCTTTGATACTTTTTCTTCATATTTCTCTGTTCTCGATGTTGAGTTCTATGTTGTGACATCTGCTTTGACATTTGTTTATCAGGCCTGATCTTCTTCTTGTCCATAACAGATTTCTTTGCTGCCACAAATCCTAGACTAGACTTGTTTCCCACATTTTGTCCAATCTGAAGGATTTCTTCTAATTTGTCAGTTCCATTTGTCAGCATCTTGACAGATTTGGTCATCTGGTCCAGTTTTGAGTTTAGCATTTGAACTTCCCCTTCTAGATGACTTATAGTATCAATGCCTGCCTTTTTCTCAGCCTCCAACTTTATTATGAGTTTTGTTTGTCTCTCATTTTGTTGACAGACTTCAGCACTTCTGATACATAACTTCTTGTAGGAATCAGCCAGTTCTTCAAATGTCACTTCCTCATCACTAGAGTCACTATCAGAGTTACAAATACCAGTTAGTGCAGTAACTAGTTTGGTAGATTCTTCTTCAGAATTACTTTCTGAATCACAGTCAGACCAAGTAACAGACATTCCTTTCTTTTGTTTCTTAAGAAAGGTAGGACATTCAGCTCGAATGTGCCCATATCCTTCACATCCATGGCATTGAATTCCTTTGCTTTGATTTCCCTTCTCTTCAGACTTTGGTCTTCTGCTGGAGTCATAGGATCTGTTAATGTCAGAAGGAATGTTCTTAACATTTGACCTTGACTTTAGATCCATTCTCTTGATGAGTTTGTTGAATTGTCTTCCAAGCATGGCTATAGCTTCTGAAAGATTTTCTTCTTCATCCTCCTTGTTTTCATCTTCAGCATTAGATACAAGTGCTATGCTCTTGTTTTTCTTGTCGACATTGTCACTGATCCCCATCTCAAAGGTCTGAAGTGACCCAATGAGTTCATCCACCTTCAAATTGCAGATATCCTGAGCTTCCTCTATAGCAGTCACCTTCATTGCAAATATTTTAGGCAAGGTGTTGTACCCCAAAATTTGCCCTCCCATAATCTTCAAAGTTTTGACAAGCATCACCTCAAAGGGTTCAAAGTCTACTCAAGGGCTACAAAGTCAGCCACCCTCCTAAGCCAGTCAAACTAGGGTTTTGGTTCTTGCAAGGAAGTTGAGGTTTTCAAGGGCTCAATCAAGTCCCATATGCTCATACACATTGTCAAGCACCTACATGTCAAGTTTCAAGGCTCACAAGGTCAAGTTGCACAGTCAAAAACCCTAATTGCTTCACAGTGAACTGTAGGGGCAAAATGGTCATTTGGGAGTCAAAAGTCAAATTTTTTGATCAACATCTTATTTTTAAGCCACAATCATAATTTGATCAATTCTTGATCATGATTTCACAAGAATGGCTCAAAAATCATCAAGGTGTCAAAAGTTTCTATTTTTGGACAGCGGAAAAGTCAACTGTAACTTGACCAAGGCATAACTGTTTCATGGTTCATCATAAAAATCCCATCCAATGCTCATCTTGAAGGGGAGGACATTTCCTACAACTCATCTTCACATTCCAAGTCCAAGAAATGCTCTCACAAAAAGTTGTTAATTTCAACATTATAGGTCATTTTCAAAAGTCAACAAAAAGGAACTTTAAGTCAAAGACCATAACTTGATATTGGTAAATCAAAATGACATGGTACCAAAGACATTGGTTAGAGGACTTCAAGACCTTTCCAAAATGTCCAAGAACATGTTCATAGCTTCAAAATTGAGCAAGATATGCATTGGAGAAGTTGGGAAATTTTTGTGAAATGGCCAAAGTCAACTATCCTTGAAACTTCATTTTTGACAAAAGGGCCCCACTTTTTCCACTTGTTTCAGCTTGGCCATGCCTCCCACGTGTCCCACAATTTATTTCAAGATTTAAAATTAATTTTTCCATTTTTATTTAATTTTATTTGATTTAATTCATTTTAAATCTTTAAAATTCAAATAAAAATCAAAGAAATTAATGGAGGGATATATTTTGTGTTGAATAGCTTTGATACACCATCATTCACCTTCCAAATTCGTGCAAGACCTATTATGGGCATAAAAATTCAAATTTTCACAAGAATGGCAAGTGGTTTTAAAGGTGTTCATGGCATAATCCAAAACATAATGGCAAGGCTTCAAGGCTCTTTATTTTGATGGATACTCATTCATATACAGGTGTGCAAGCCTTCACAATAGAGGACACGACCTAGAACACTCAAACACTCCATAACCAAAAATTGCAAAATTTCAAAAGAAGTGTGAAACTGAAATCAATATTGCAGCCCAATTCAAGCTTCCTTGTTGATCCAAACACACTCCTGACCCTTCCAGGAAGCCATTGCAATCAAGAAGGAGGCTTAACACCATCAGAATCATCCCCACCAACTCATACGGTTTGCCTATATTTACCAATTTACATATCACATTCCATGCATTTTTAACACCTTTTGTTGATAGCATTATGCTCACAGGATCAATACAAAGCGTTTCACATGATTTAATTTGAGAATGGTGCCCTAGATTGAAAGTTACCATTAGCAATTTCTAGGTTTTTAGAGCT
The DNA here is from genome assembly GCA_948472305.1 of Vicia faba. NCBI lineage: Eukaryota > Viridiplantae > Streptophyta > Magnoliopsida > Fabales > Fabaceae > Vicia > Vicia faba. The sequence goes on from OX451735.1 coordinate 791,903,150, forward strand.
TTAGAATTGGGCTTTTTTATATACTGTAAAATTGAACCTCAAAATAGGCATGGTCAAACTCAGAAGCTCAAGACGGATTGAATGGACGTGTCACGCCTTTTTTATGTTGTCCCAATTGCTAATCGCTATTTTCAATATGCCTGTATTTTGTGGGGGTTTAAAACCCCCGCTATATGTTTTATGTTTACAGGAAAAGCTTGAAGACGATGGCGTGGCAAGCAGGGAGTGGTCCGTTCGAATTCGCGCGCGCGTTTCAGCACATGGGGCACTTATGTCATATATTCTTTTATTCATATTATATTTACAAAGAAATGCGTTTGGTGTAGTGGCTGGCAATGTGTTTGGTAAACGTTGGGACCTGGGTTCGATACCCAGGTCCCCCATAATTCCAATGCTATTTTTTTTCAATGTATTCATGTGCAGATTCTCAAAAGAGGAACACCATAAACCTCACATCCCAGCGCTCCAGGTGTTCATCAGTGCAGATCCAATGGCCAAAGCAGGAGGACCATGGTATTCTGGAGTCAACGTGGGCACATGCAATCCAAGAAAGTCAACAGGCCTTGACCAAGTGGGCCTCAAATCCCAATCCAACACCCTCCATTTCAGCCCACACCCCTTGGGTTTTTACTCTTCTTTTTATCTTGTTTTGACATTTTCTTTTTTTATTTACTTGCTTTATTTTATTTATTTATTATTATTAATTAACCAACTAATATTTTCATAAAAAATCCAAAAAGAATTAACATCATTATTATTATTATTATTATTATTTTATTTTGGTAGATAAACAATAATTGAATTAGTTTTTTTAATTAGGCCATTTTAACTTTTTTTTTTAATAATTAAAATAGATTTAGAATTAGGTTAACCTAGAATTTTATTTCTTTTTATTTTATTTCATAAAAACATAAAAACAAAAAAATATAATTTCTTTTAATTAAATTAATTAATTAGTCATTAGTTAGTTAATTTCATTTAATCACAAAAAGACAAAAAAAAATCAATTTCTTTTCTTAAAAGGGTCAACACCCTTAAGGCATTCCCGATTCTTTCTTTCGCGCGCATTTTAATTTTAATTCCTTATTTTTGGATTATTATGTAACTGCCTCCGGATGTAATAGTAATTAGGACTTTTACTGCTTTACTTTCCGTACTTATTTACCAAAAAACAGGTCTTTGTAATTTTTGGCGATGTATAGACCTGCGCCTTGTAATAGGGTAGGATTTATGTTTCCGCAATTTACTTTCTGCACCCCTTAACTGCTAAACTTGCATGAAAGAATGTATGTAAATAAAAACAACTCGTAGCTCACTAATTACAAAGACAAACATTAACTGAATACAACACACAATGCACACACCACTTCTAGGGTACGCCTCACAATTGCCTTCGAAACGTGGTCATCAAGTATAGGACGTCTTAGAGGTCACCCTTAGTCCAAAGATCCAGTTGCCTCGAAACAAGTTTCCTCGAAACAGTTGCCTCGAAACGGTTTCCTCGGATTAAAAAAAGGATCTAGGACATTAGGGTAGCTTCTAAGGTGTCCTACCGTTGCTTCGGTGACCACACTGTCCCTAAAATCGAATTGACCCGAACACCTCCAACGGTGGTGCTACCTACCTCTCAATGGTGGGATAGCACTATCTAAAGGACACTTACACAGCTTAATTCCTTAGGGTAGGTAGATGACTCATGGGTATTTGCTCTTTTCAAAAACAAACAAAATACTTTTCACACCTCACACTTTCTAAAAGTTTTCAAACAAATTTTTCATACACTCTTGAGGACTGATACAAGAGTTACTTAGAAATCTTTCAAACGAAACTTTTCAAAACCCACACACACTTGAAAAGCAAACAAAATTTGAAAACATAAGAGCAAGTACCTAAGAGCCCATGGATAACCACAGATAGAAAGGGTGCTAACACCTTCCTTTTCTATAAATCTACCTCCCGAACCGAGAGAAATCTCAAAGAAGGAATTTTGCTGTGCTTTTGTCCTTTCCATATTGGAGAACATAAAAGACGGTGGCGACTCTTGCTTACCGCGACATTTCGCGAAACCAACTTAAAAAACAGTCAGTTCTATTTCCACCGATCACAGAACTGGCGACTCTGCTGGGGATTTTGATTAAAAGTGAGGTGTACCTTAGGACTAAGATCACTTATGTTTTCAATTGCCTGATTTGTGTGCTTTAAAATTATTGGGCCTGTCTTGGGAGTTCTATAGATCCTAACCCGGATCTGGGGGATACCTTCTTAGAAAGTAGCAACAAGACTGTGATGGAACTGTACGGGGTATACCGACACGGTTGAAGCAGTCTGCTACTTTGATGTGGCACTTTGGTGAGTACCGGTAACCCTTGAGTCAAGTCAAGGAGAGTACGGGGCCTCCGCGTGGTGTCGTGAAACATCAACTGACCTTAGGAACCTTAATTGAACCATCCTGGCCTCTTTAGGGGTAGTGAGATAACTGACTTTGGTGCAGTCCAAAGTTGGTTGATACTCGATACTACACTCATTGAGGGTTGTTTTCTTGGAATATTTTGATCGCCAGTTTAGTGGCTAAATCGAAACAATGAACACAGAAAACAATCCAATGATATTGAGCTCCTTAGAACCCGGTTACTTTGATAGGACAGGTTTGAGCCCACCAACTTCAAGAGGGTAATACCCCAAACTTCATGCTGGCCTAAACTCTAAGGGTTGTGGTGTGACTTGTGTGCCTTATCATGTTTGCTTTTGTGAATACTTGTGTTGTGTTTTATCATAGCATCATAACATCATACAGCATCATATACATCCACTAACCACTTCAGGGGTTCGAATCTTCATCTTTGTTCTTGTTTTGTAGGACATGGAAACTATCCGCAGAAAGACAATTCAGGTCAACCTTGTAAGGGTCCCTCCTCAGCTTAAGGAACTTACATCCAGGATTCCCGAGAACTCTTTATTCAGTGAAAGGCATGGTAGACTCATCAGCTTGGTCAATACCAACATTGAAGAGGACATGGTGAAAGTGCTGTTCCAATTCTTTGACCCTCTGCACCACTGTTTTACTTTCCCGGATTATCAACTGGTGCCTACTTTGGAAGAGTTTTCCCAGCTTCTGAAGATTCCCATTCTCAGTCAACTACCCTACAACGGTACGGAAAGGGAACCAAAACTTGAAGAGGTTGCTAAAGCATTATGCCTACAACCATCTGACATCAAGGGACATTGGGAAACCAGAAGTGGTATCAAAGGGTTCTTGGTAAAGTTTCTGTTTGAGAAGGCCCAAGAGTGTTGGAATTCCCTTGACCTACAAGCCTTTGAAGAAGTTGTAGCCCTCCTTGTCTATGGGTTGGTGATGTTCCCTAAGCCAGATCAGCTTATAGATATCAACGCTGTCAAGATCTTCATGTCCAGGAATCCCATACCTATGTTGCTTGGGGACATCCTTCACTCATGTTACACTCGAACCATGAGAAAAAGAGGTGTTCTTATGTGCTGCACTCCTCTCCTGGGAAGGTGGTTTATTTCGCACCTTCCACAATCAGTTTTGAAGAATGAGCGGGGTTTGAGATGGTCACAATGATTAATGACTCTTACGCATGCTGATATACATTGGTGTTCTCAGTCCAGAGAAGATGTCACTATCATTGATCGTTGCAGGGAGTTTCCTAATGTTCCTTTACTTGGAATCAGAGGAGGTATTACTTACAACCCATGCTTGGCTTTGAGACAGTTTGCATATGCTCGGAGGAATGGCCCTCATGATATGCTGATTCCTGACATAGTTTTTGACTTTGATAACGATGCACAAGGACTTCGCCAGAGATTTATCAGAGCTTGGAGGATGCCCAACAAGATAGACAGCAAGACACTGGGGCACAAGAACTCCATCCCCCTGGAGCCTTATCTCAAGTGGGTACGAGCCCGCTCCCAGAAGCTGGTGATGCCATATCCTCATGTTCTCCCTGTGATCAAAGAGCCAGCCTTGGAAGGAGAGGTGCCCTACACTATTCAGCATCCTGACATGCCTACATCCTGGGAAGAAATGTAGAAAAGCTGGATCCAACTCAAGGAAGAACGGAATTCTCTTGAAGCCAATCTACATGCCAGTGAGAAGAAGGTCTTGGAGCTCACGCGTCTACTGCACGAGGAAAAGACTCTCAACACTTACATTGCTCCAAAGAGGATGCGCAGTGTCTTTTGGGATTAATTATTTTGTAATGTTTTGCCCATGAGGCCTTGATGTACTGAATAATTCATTTCCTAATAAAAAGTGTGTTCTTTTTTGGCTACAACGAATTTGAACTTTCGAACCCTTGAATGCATTGCATAAATAGCATATCATGCATCATGTGCATAACAGGTACCCTTTTTCTACAGGTTGCTTAATCTTCTTCGCTGTTTATTTCAGCATTCAAGCATCATGAATCCTGAACTCACTACTGAGCAAGCTATCAAGGCCCTCCAGGCCCAAAACGCCCAATTCCAGGAGATGGTCATGAACTTGGCACAGGGACAACAAGAGCTGAAGGCTTTGCTCCTGAAGAAGAATAAGAAGAAGAAGAGGACTGTGCTATTCAACACTGGGCGCAGACTCGGGAATACATTGCAGAATGAAGCTGAGAGGACTACTCCGTCTGTGGGGGAAGGCAGTCACCAAGGGAGAGAGGTCCCTAGTTCTGTGGTCTCTGACACTGAGACAGACTTCAACGATGAACAGTACCCTCCTGCTGAGGACCGGTACAAACAGCTGGAGGACAGGTTAAATGCTATGGAAATTCAACGTGTGCCTGGGTTGGATTTCGGAGATTTGGGGTTATCTTCTGGGGTGGTGAAACCGCACAAGTTCAAGGCGCCGACCTTTGTGAAGTATGACGGGGCTTCCTGTCCTAAGATGCACCTCCGTTCTTATGTAAGGAAGATCCATCCTTACACAGCAGACAAGAACTTATGGATCCACTTCTTCCAGGAGAGTCTTTCAGGGACTCATCTCGAATGGTTCTATCAGCTGGATGGAACCAACATTCGTAACTGGGAGGATTTGGCCACTGCTTTTTACAAGCAGTATCAATATAATTCCGACCTCGCTCCTACGCGTACCCAACTCCAGGGTATGTCGCTAGGATCGGGAGAAGGTTTTAAGGAGTACGCACAGAAATGGAGAGACCTGGCTGGCAGGGTGCAGCCACCATTGACGGATCGAGAGCTAGTGGACATGTTCTTGGGGACCCTATCTGATCCATTCTTCAACCATATCATTGGTAATTCCTCTGCTGGGTTTACTGACCTGATCCTGACTGGATAAGTATTTCTTACCTTTCTTATTTTTACTTCTTTTGATTATGTACAAATTGTGTCATCAAAGTATATAGTTTTATCATCATCAAAAATGGGGAGATTGTTAGAACAAGATTTAGTTATGTAATTTTATCTCTAAATTTTGATGATAACAAAGAGTAGGTTTGTATGAACAATTTTGGTACTTTAATGTTTTTTATTTTGAGTATTTAACAAATAGTTTCTACTTCTGATGAAAGGTGCTTCCAAGACATTATAAGAGAATAAGTTCTGCTTCTAGCTACACAAGCTCTGATGAAAAGTAGAAAAACACTTCATATGGATCTGAAGTAGTGACTCTGATACAAGTCCAAGAAACCGTGTTCTGAAGATCTGAAGACATAAGTTGTAACTAAAGTCCAAATGCTGAAGACTTATATTTCTGAAGACAAAGGGTTCTGAAAGACAAAATGCTAAAGATTCTAAAGACGCAGTTCTGAAGACTCTAAAGACTTGAAGTTCCGATAACCCAAGGTTCTATAAAACGGTTCTAAAGACCAAGTGCTGAAGACTCTGAAGACTTAAAGTTCTAATGAACCAAGTGTTATTTTCTTACTTCTAACTCATGCTTATCAGAAGCCCCTGAAGTATAAAAGATTAGAAGATAACGTTAAGGTCTACATAGTACATGGTAAAATAAAATATTTCATTCCACTCACACGAAGGACAGATGCGTTGTACGATCTTGTCCCCCAATATGTATCTAGCTTCCAACTTTCTGGAAGTTCCAGAAATACCCTTCAACGGTTATATTATTATATTGGCTATATAAAGGCTTGAAGACTAAGAGAGAAGGCTGCTAATTCACATTCTATAAAGATTGTTCATACACTTTCTTATTTCTTTAGTATATATTATTGAAAATATGTTTACATATTCTCTCGTGTAGAAGCATATCTTTTGTAAGCAAACTTTGTTTAAACTATTGTTTGATTTTCCTTAAGGGAGCAGTTGGTCAGAATCCTTGAGAAGTCTAAGATTAGTGAGTCTTAGAGGTTGTAACATTAGTAACTTGAAGTTATCTTGTGCATTTTGATAATATGTTTGATTATTGGATTATGAGCTTGTTGGGAAAGGTGAAATCACCTTGTCGGGTAGACTAGACTAGCTTGATAGTTTTCAAGTGAACTAGTATAAACGTAACTTGTTATTTCCTTCTTTCTTCTTATCATTATTATCAATAAGAAGAAAACTTGTTTGTGTTGAAAGGTATTTTTAAAGAATATTTTTTGATTTAAAATCAAATTCAAACCCTCACTTCTTATGTTTTTCACACCTTTAACGTACTCCCCCCCCCCCCCCCCCCCCCCTCCCCCAAGAACTAGTCTTGAGAGTTTCCATTATATACTTAAGAGTTTAAGCAAGTGAAGCTCATGAACCCCCTTAACAAGGAAATGTTAGTTTTACTTCAACCATGATAATACAAGACAAATAATATGATCATATGCGTCTTTCTCCATTGTTGAGACTTAAGTGTAACAGGATAATTATTAACCTCTTGAGATTTTAGCAGGCTTAACAGGATAACCATGAACCTAGTGGTAAGTTCATCAATATTGATGATCTTCAACCTTTGAAGAAACAAGCCTTTATAATAACATTAAGGGAAGCTCATCAATATTAACAATATTCAACCTCAATGAACTTGGAAACTAATCACACAAACCCCAACCAAAACTTTTAACAAGTCTTGCTTCGAACCACATAGTTTTTCCCTAAACATGGATTGTGTTGATCAAAGTGCAACAATAATAACCTTTAAGAAATTCATATATTTCTACCCATCATGAATTACATAAACATCTCACTCCCAAAAGATCTTTCTTCACAAAAGCATTTGTCTGTAAGAACTAGTGAGAGAAAGTGAAAATGAAAACTTAGAGAAAGAGAGAGAGAGTGTGTAAATACACAATTTTTCTTCTGGATTATTTGAACCTGGAAATAAGACCTCTATTTATAGGCTTCAAATCCTCCAAAAGAGAAAATATCATAAAATGAAAAATGATCGTTACTAATCGATTAAATCATTTAAGTGTAACAACTATGTTTTCCAAAATAGGTAAGAATTGATATATAATTATTGCTAATCATTTAGATACATTCAATTTCCTTGTGTCTTAACAACGCGTCAATCTAATCGATTGACACTTTGTGTTAATAAATTAGATCCAATCAAAATAATTTTTCTGGATTTTTTATTATTCCTACCACTTTCTAAGCAACATCTATATATTTCTTCAAATCATTTTCTTTTCAAAAATATTTTATAAAAAGGTTTTAAGTGTTGGTGCTTATAGCCATCTACTTCTATAAAGAAAGAACCTCTGCTTTTATAAAAGTTTCACTCACTTACTAAATTTGGATAACTTCCCTAAGCATGTGTTTGATGTATCCATTGGGTTGACTTTTTCTTGAAATCTCCTTTTGAGGCTTTTGATGTAATCTCTATGATTTTTCCTTTGTCCGAGATTTTGTTGATGGACCTTTTCTGTGTCTGAAACTTTGTCGATCATTTATCAACTGAGACTTTGCCAATCTTCTATCATGCTTTTGGCTTACATATTTAATTGATTTGAGTATACTAGTTGACTTTCTAAATGGTTTCATATTTTATTATACCGAATGTTATCTTTCGAATCCTTTATAGTTGTCATCATGTTGCATCTTTATTATGATGGGTATCTGTTTTCTCCTTTTTAGTCAAAAAAAAACTTGTTGCATCTATCATGTTGATTATGTATTTTGTCCTTTGAAGTTTATGTTGCATTTTTTTCATGCTATATATCTGTTATGTTCTACAGAGTTGTCATTATCAAAACAACATCATATTACCTGCAAAACAAGGTTCCACAAGTTATTTTTATAAAAGCATGAGATATTTATGTGAGTTAATGATGTTTTAAATTTCGATTCTTAATTTTAACTTGAAAAGGATGTTTTTATGAGGAATATGTGACACTCTATGTTGATGTTAAAATAAATAATTTGCATGATCTTTTTAAATATGAACTTTGCGGTCAGGGTTTTACATGCACTGCCTGTTGGACTCACTTCCCATTACCTCCCATTTTGGAGTTAGAGGAGGTAGGATGTCGTGTGTATGGAGTATTTTGTGCCACTTTTTCTCCTGATGTTTGTTGAGGGGCGTGAAGTTGTCTGAATATCTTCCAATGTGTTTGAAAGTTTCCATGTCTCGAACCAGCGAGGTATAGTGACTATGGCATTGTTGTTGTGAGGAATTAGTACCGTCAGCACTATGCCCTTTGACATCTCTGGTTTTCCTTTAAGCGTTGCTTTCTTACACTTACATAAAACACCCAACTTGTGCCATAATTTTAACCATGGACGTGGCAGGTTTATAGGAGAGAGAATTATTGAAATGTCCCTCTTTTAAGCCATTTTGATGCTCTCCCCTGGACATTTTTTGATTTGGATGTACCACCATTATAATAGCCTCGTTAAATCGAGTGAGATATTCCCTCAGGAACTCATAATCCCCTTGACAAAAATGGAATAGCCTTGTTGTCAAGACCCTTCGATGCTTGCTCGCCAAAATTTGGTGGAATAGTTTCCTTGAAAGATCTTGATAACTATGCATACAAAGTCAATGGAGGTTCATCTACCACCTTAGAGCCTCCTCTTTGAACCTACTCGACAAGTACTTGCATCTTATAGAACCAATAGCGCCAATTATTTCCATCTAAGTGTTGATGGTAAAGATGTGTTTCTCGGGATTTCTCTATCCATTAAAAGTTATCAGAGACAAAAATTTGAAGTTCTTTGGGATCAGGCGCCCCAGATTTGGTCTGAAAGAGGTTGGGGATCCTGAATCTTATAGATCTTTATGGGGTTGTCTTCATGTTGTCGTTTCTAGAGGTGCACAATGTTTCCTTTCAAGGTTTTGTTGTAGCAACACATCTCTTCCATAGATGTCTGCATCTTCAATTTGGCTTCAATGTCGTTGTTGTTGCTACTACTGGTGGTTGTGCTTCATCTCACCATCGTAAAAGGGTGATTATGGAAACTTGATGTTAAGTGAGAGTTTCTAAATTTTTTTAATTGATGTTCATCTAACCATGATAAAAGGATGATTAAGGAAACTTGTTCATGAAAATATTTTAGGAATTCAAGTGATATGAAATATTAAACACATAATAAGTATTATTAATGAACAAGAAAGATATGTGTGGTGTACACATGATGTCAAAATATTAAAAGCAAATAGTTTAGAACAAGACGATAACTTAGAACAATTTCTCTTGAGGGAGAGCTTCACCGCCTATATATTGTGGTTGTAACACCCCATCTAAATACCCCAATTAATACGAAAAGATTAAAATCAGAGAAATAAAATTGCACGGAAGGGATGCCACAACACAAAACACATTACAAATTATTTTTAAAGAAAACGGGCAGGGTATGTTTGAAGGTATAAGTATTCCAACACAAAACAACATACAATAAATATTTACTTCATTCTCTCGTGCAAACGCAACGGAGCTTCACAATTTCACATCATCTCCATTATGGAGGAATCAAACATAATCCAAGGCATCAAGCCATCATAAATCACATGAGCATATGTTATCAAGTCTCCCATATACAAAACATCATATACAAGAATAAGGATTATATACATCATAATCCAAATACAAAATAATCGAGTTCGACACTAAATAAACCCCCCCTCCAAGTGTTACTACCAGAGCATCGACTCGACCCTAATTAAAATAAAACAGATTGCAATCCAATGCATCCGTTAGCTAGCGCCTCGCGCTACCCGCCTTCGGTACCTGCACAATGCCGTCAAAAGCATTGGCCAACAAAAGGGTAAGAATTCCAATAATCATATAACATGTAATTTTAAGTAAATGAAATGGCAATAAATAGCGCAATACATAATGATCAGGTTCATTTTATCACTCGTAGTATCCTTACTCAAGGGACCCATTTCCAACACATTAACCGTGTAAACCGATTACCCGAAATACTCACATCCTTGGCATATAACCATAATTCAAACAACAACAATATTAGCACATAATCAAAACACATCAACACTCATACATATCATGCACAAATATATATGAGACTCACAACACGACTCAACGTATGCGAATGCGGTACCGACTCGTGGACCCAAGGTTCCACCACCTATGTTTCCATTCCGGATCAAGGTCACTACGTCTTTTCCCACAATAGGGTCACCGTCTAGATATTGTGGACCCAATGTTCCACCACCTATGTTTCCCTTCCGGATCAAGGTCACTACGTCTTTTCCCACAATAGGGTCACCGTCTATAAAATCATGTGAACCCACAGTTTCACCGTCTCTGTTTCAAGACCAACCATGCCATGCAATGTACAATATAACCAATGCATGCAATCAAGACTCACAATAATCTTAACATACACATGCCCTCAAATCCAACCAATGGAACATCAACTATTGTACATGCATGCATACATATGATTTAACCATCTTAACGTCAAGTAGAATGTATACAAACAAGTTACTTACTCACCCAAAACATAAACCATCAATTATCAAATAATTCTAAATCGGAAAATCGGAACACAAACGCGTTCCAAAGAAAGTGCGAAAAATCAGAAATTTGGGGACTACAGAGCTTCAACACGGGCACCCGTGTGCTGCAACACGGCCCGTGTTGAGAGGCCACCAGAACGTGCCAAAGGAAATGCCAAGTCAGAGCTTCAACATGGGCACCCGTGTGCTGCAACACGGCCCGTGTTGTGAAGCCTGCGTGAAAATCTCATTCTTTTGAGTTTTTATCATTCCACTACCATGGTTTTCTTTCCCATTCAATACTCCTAGTTTCTACAAGCTATTACCTAATACATTCACAAACCATACTCTTAATCCAACTTCTTTAAACCATTCCAACAATCAACCAACAAAACCCTATAAATCAACTATCAATTTTTATCCCCAATTCAAAATATATCTACCAAAACCTAATAAATATGAGATGGAGAATCAAACCCTTACCTTGGTGTGGGTTATCTTGAAACAAGAAGATGAAGATGTTACAACTTCACCCTAGCTCCTTTCTTCTCTTCTCCTCTTTCCTTTCTTCTTTCTCCTCTCTCCTTTTCTTCTTCTTCTTTCTCTTCTTTTTCCTACTCTTACTAACTCTTCTTCCTATTTTATAAAACCCTCCTTCTACTACTAACTTTCCTCCCTCTATCTTTCTAAAATTATAATTTGGCCCCAACTATTATTTAACTCAAATTATAATATATAACCCTATTAAACAATATTACACTAAATAATATTCATTCTATATAAACCTAATCATGCCAATTAATCAAACAAAGTCAAATATTACTACACACCAAATTAATATTATTCAAAATAATATTCCGACACAATAAATATTTTTATTTCATATTACCCAATTAATATTTTAATCGATATCAATTGAATATATTTCTCAAAATAGATATAATTTAATAATTTTGGAAAATAATTAATGAAATAACATTTAGATAAAAACGGCGTGTTACAGTGGTCCTTCTCAACTCAAGGATTAGTGTTACAGTTATGCGTAGAAGATACCAAGTTTATACCAAAAACAAACATTTATTAAAGAATATATGCTAAAACCTTAATCACACAATATATGATAAAATATCTACATCCAATTCAGTTCAATGGTTCTCTACATCATGGCCTAAATTATGGTCGCAATCCTTTTTGGAAAACTGATTTGCACTTTAGCTAAGCATCCTTAACTCATTCTTTCTGAAATAAATAGTGGGAAAAAAAACTATTAGTCTTTAAAATATGTAAATAACTCATATAACATAACATGAAATTTGAATTATTTTTGGACATACCAAAAGATCTTTTACAATGAAGAACATCTTCATAGATTGAACTATCAGAATCACAAGACATGCGCAAATCCTCAGCAGAATAAGTAACACTAATTCTTGGAGATGATTCAGAGTAATTTCCTCTAAATTTCTTCACTGATTGAGTTCTTTTAACACCATTTTCATGCTTTGATCCTGATTTTTGACCCCTCAATTTTCTACGCAATGGTTTTAAGAAATTCAAATACTTTTGGAACATTATCCTTGATAATGTTCTACACCTTTCCAAGGAAGGAGTTCTTGAATTTTCTATAGGAACCACTTTTTTTGGTACATATGATATGAAAGAAGGTAAGGTTGAATTTGAATTTGATGAATCTGTTGGTGCACAAAGAAGAGATGAAAGGCAAAAAAATAATATTAAATGACGGCTACAAAATAAGGAATAATGACTTTGCAATTATCCAGATCAAGTTCATACTTCATCTAATGCAAAATGATTCCTTTCTCAAAATACATAAACTCCATCCCTAGAAAGAAACTCATTTTCCCAAGATTTGTCATCTCAAACACATTCATCAGAACTTTCTTGAACTCAGCTATTTCTTATTCAGATCTTCCTGTTAGCAATATGTCATCAACATACAAACATACCAGAACCATATTACCTTCTGAAGTGCGTGGAACATAAACACCATACTCCATCTCACACTTCTGAAACCCATGTTCCTTGAAAAACGAATCAATCTTCAAATTCCAAGCTCTGGGCGCTTGTTTCAATTCATACAAGGCTTTATGTAATTTTAACACCATCCCTTCCTGGTTCTTTTTCTCAAATCCAAGAGGTTATGATACGTATACCTCTTCTTGTAATGGACAATTCAGAAATGCAGACTTTACATCTAAATGCATCAGAGGCCAATTCATGTTAGCAGCTATTGTAATCACTAGTATGATTGTTTCATGTCTCGCTACAGGTGCAAACACTTCAAAGTAATCCAGCCCGGGCTTCTGTAGAAAGCCTCTTGCTATTAATCTTGCTTTGTGTTTTTCAAATGATCCATCTGGCTTTAGCTTCTACTTGAAAACCCATATGATGCTGATGGATTTCTTGCCTTTTGGAAGTTCTGTCAGCTTCCAAGTCTTGTTTCTCTCTATAGAATCAAGTTCTTCTTTCATGGCCTGTAACCAATCGTGTTGCTTAAGAGCCTCTTCCATACTCACGGGTTTAGATTCTACTATCATTGCACACTGAATAACTTCTCCTTCAGACTCTACTTCAGTGTCTTACAACATGTCAAACTCTGCAAATCTTCTTGGGATGCTTCTGACTCTTTGTTGCCTCTGAACTGGACCTTCAGAACTTTGGACACCAGAACTTTCCCATTCAGAAGCACTTGCTTCAGAAATTGGACTTTCTCCAGAACCTTGACTGTCTTTAGAGTTTGGATCACCATCGGAGTCAGAGTCAGAAACATCTTCTCCTTTTGTATCTTCTTCAGAGTCAAAGTCTTTACTGGCTTCAGAAACATATGTTTCTGACTTTTCTTCAGGAGTTCTCTCATCAGAGTCAGGACGAGACCTTTCCCAATTCCAAATTTCTGATTCCTTTACAATGACGTCTCTGTTGAACTCAACTTTGTTAGTTTATGAAAAATAAATTTTGTACAAACCTGTACTGTGGTATCCTACCAGCAACATTACTTTACTTCTATCATCCAACTTCTGTCTTCTAGCTTCTGGGACATGTTTGTAACATACAGAACCAAACACCTTCATATGACTAACACTTTGCTTATCTCCAGTCCACTTTTGAATAGGAAATATTTCCTTCGATTTCTTCGTTGTACATTTGTTGAGTACATAACATGTAGTTGCAACAGCTTCTCCCCACAGAGTATGAGGAAGCTTCTTCTCTTTCAGCATGCTTCTCACCATATCAAGCAAAGTATGGTTTCTTCATTCAGCAAGATCATTGTGTTGAGGAGTATAGGGAGCAGTAACCGTATTCTCAATTCCATTATCCTCACGGAACCTTCTGAATTCTGTGGACTTATATTCACCACCATCATAAGTTCTAAGAATCTTCAGAGTTTGGCCACTCTGATTCTCAACCTTCATTTTGAACTTCTTGAATTCAGCAAACACCTTGTGTTTGAACTTTATGAGAGATACCCATGTTATTCTGGTGAACTCATCAATGAATGAAACAAAATATTTATTCCCTACAGTTGATACTACTGGAAATGGACTGCACACATCAGAATGTACTACTCCCATGGCATGTTTTTCTCTTGGAGCAACTTCTAATGCAAATGGTAATCTTGGTTGCTTCCCTTCAATGCACATCTTGCATGACTTCTTAGGATTTTCGATTTTAAGAATTCCATGTACCAGCTTCTTTGGTTTCAGATGCCCTAAGCTTTTGAAATCCAGATGATCAAATCTCTTATGCCATAACTCACTCTCCTTGACAACACTTGTTTCAATAAGACATTCAGAGTCTGCAGTTCTAACATTCACCTTGAATGTTATATTCTTTCCATGTTCTGACTCCATAATCAGCTTCTGATTATGGTCATACAGTTTCAGAAGATTGTCTTTCATGGTAACTGAAAAACCTTTCTCAATCAGTTGTCCCACACTCATCAGATTGCTTTTCATTCCAGGTACATATCACATATTCTGGATCACTGCTGCTTTCCCATTATTTAGAATGACTCTGACATTTTCCATATCTTCTGTATTAAGATATTTATCATCAGCAAATCTGATCTTTGTACTCTTCCCAAAGTCAAAATCAACCAACCAATTCTTGTTTCCAGTAAGATGGTTTGAACACCCTGTGTCCATAAACCATCATTCTGATGAATTCAGATCATCAGGTTCAAAAGCCAACAATAGTACAGGTTCATCATCTGACTCTCCTCTGGCTATATTTGCTTCTTCTGACTTCATTTCTTTGTTTGACCAGCAATCTTTGGCATAATGACCAAAGTTCTTGAAACAGTAACACTGAGAATTCTCCTTGTCAGACTTATCCTTTCCCTTCTGGATATTCTTCTGCCTATCAGAGTTTGAAGCTTCTGACCTTTGACCACCCTTAGTTTTCTTCCTGGCTTCTGACCAAGTTTTCTTCTGATACTTCTTACCAGAAGTTACTTTCAGAGCATGCTGCTCTACTTCCCTCTCAGAAGTTCTCGCAGTCATACGCATCTCATGCGCCTATAGACTACTCTGCAACCCTTCAACTCTCATGGTGCTCAGATCTTTGGAATGTTCAATTGCTACCACAATATAATAAAACTGAGAAGTTAAAGATCTCAAGATCTTCTCAATGATTATTTGTTCAGAAAGAGTTTCTCCACAAGCTTTCATCTTATTAGTGATCAGAATCACTCTAGAGATGTACTTAGAAACCTTCTCGCTGTCCTTCATGTTGAGATTCTCATATTTCTTTCTGAGAGACTGAAGTTTCACCTTCTTCACTGACGCGTCACCACCGTAACATCTGACCAGTGTGTCCCACGCAGCCTTTGTTGTTTCAAAATCAGCAATCTTCTCAAACACATTTTCATTCACACATTGATGGATGTAGAACAACGCTTTCTGATGTTTCTTCCTTAGTGCCTTTTGTGTTATTTTCTGTGGCTTTGTTGCTTCTGCTTCTAACAGATCATAGCCATCAGTGACAAGATCTAACACATCTTGAGAACCAAATAACACGCGCATCTGGATCTTCCAATGATTTCAGTTTTTGCCATCAAATACTAGAAGCTTGGAATGGACATCACCACCGTTTCCGTTCATCTTCTACCTTGTGCAATTTACGTAGAAACTCAATAAAGCAATGTTTCCCAAATCTCCAGATTCTGAATATTATAATTCCCAATCACACAATATTTTCTCTTGTTGGTGCACAAGGAAGAGATGAAAGGCAAAAAGAATATATTAAATGACGGCTACAAAATAAGGAATAACGATTTACAATGAATTACATTAAACTACTTCACTAGGCTATTTATACACAAAATAAAATCATAAATATCCTTTAACAAAGATATAATAATATTCTCTAAAAAAATATTTCTAAAATATAGATTAATATCCAAAATATATTCCTAAAATATAGATTATATCTAACAAAATCGTTATCATATGGTTCAATATTCTTCAATGATTTATCAAAAAGTGGCATTAAATAACCATTGTAAAAGAGTTGATCAGCGTCAACAAGAATAGTGAGAGAAGATCGTTGTGAAATTGGAAAATCAAATTTGAAATCTTGTGAGTTTATAAAGAATCTTCTTGAAGATGGCATTTTTGGATCCATTTCAATGAAAGAAGAAGCTAATTCATCCGAAGCATCAACAGAAGTTCTAAAGGATGAAGTTTCAAGGCTTTGATCAAGTGATGGTTTAAGGTTCACTAAGCAACTATATGAAAAACTTTCAATTGAAAGAGGATGTGTTGCTTCCATGGCTTCTATCTGCTCTTTGAATGATTTCTTGAAAGAAGGGTAAAGCAAAGCCTCTTCTTTTATGCTGCAAATATTTTGATTAACTTGTGGTCCTATATATAAATGTTTTTAAAAATTTAAGAGGGAGTTTGTTGGTATATTTCGAAAATATTAGTTTGTCATAGCATCCCATTCTTTTATAATGGAGACTTGATATTTGAACATGAAAAAATAAATACCGTATGCACACCGTATGTAAATACACATTCACTCAAGTCTAAAATTACTATTTCAAAAGATAAAAAATTATAATAAACCACAATCTTATTTAAATACGGTGTGGGACACCTTGGAGGTGTCAAAATAACTTTTCCCTTCTTTTAATCATGAAAAGCATAAAGAGGAATATGCATATCATTTAAATTTTGATCATTCAGAATCGAGCTAGAGTAAAAATTAACAAAGTTGATTAATCTAAAACTAGGGTTGTGTTAACAAAGTTGGTTAATATAAAATTAGGATTTTGTGTTTATGTCGTCTCAGATTCAAATGAGACTAATGTGTGGATAATACAAGTTACATAATAGCTATATTTTTGTTATGTAGTTTAGTAGCTAAATTCATACACTTTAAGTGTTGGTTGGAGGGAAACTACGTCGTGCGGATAATAAGGAATTACGGTCTAATTTATACAGACTCCGGTTATATCAAACTGTTTTTTAAATAGTGTTTTTGTAAGTCTATTTAGTTAAAAAGACTAAGCATCAGACCATATAAAAAACTTTTTAAATTTAACAAGCCGGCCTATATAAATAAATATGAATAATTTTTTATATATGTTATGTTTTATATTTTAAATCATAATACATAAATAAAACTTGATTATCTTGGAGAACTTATGAAAACAAGATAATAACACCTTATAAACAATGTTATAAGTTATTTTCACAAATCCACTTAAATAAATAGTCTCACAAAACTAATACTAATAGGTAAGTTAAAATAAATCAATGCGAACAAAATTTTAGTCTCGTTGATTTTTTAGTTTGTTAGTCTATTTAAATATTATTTGAATTTCTTATTTATATATGTCTAAAATAATAGACTTTTATATATAGTAACAAGTTAACCAGGTCTTACAAAAGACTAGACTCATGCTTAAAAATAAGTCTACGACAGGCTACAAATCAAAATTAGACTTCAGTTTTTTTGGCAGGTCAGGCTTAAATTTTGCAAAGCCAAGCTCGGCCCAGCCTATTTCCATCCCTAGTGTTGATAAATAAAGAATTGTTGGATTAAGTTCAAACTTTTGTGAATTATTATTATTATTTTTATTATTATTATTATTATTATTATTTTTTTGAGAATATAAACTTTATTATAATTCCACAAAAAAACAAACAAAACAAAGTCGATCCAAAGGATCCAGACAACTAGGAAACAAAACAACCAGACGAAAATAAAGGATTACAAATTACAGAATACTAAGGGTATCCAAATCGATATGTTGCATAAGATTTTTCTTCATTTTACAACGAATGACTATAGCAAATTTGATCTGCCACACCAAATCAATGGCAATCTGCTTACTGTTGAAAATAAACTTATTTCTGACTGTCGATAACATATAGCATGTTTATGCCAAAGCAGCTTTTAGAACCAAGTCTTTCCAGCGTATCTTCTTGGTTTCACTCATGATCCAGCATCTCTCCTTGTTCCAATTTAGAGGTTCTCTCATATAACCAATCCAATGCAGAATTTCTCCCAAATAATATTTGTCCTCCTACAATAAAAAAAAAGTGATCTATTATTATTATTATTATTATTATTATTATTATTATTATTATTATTATTATTATTATTATTATTATTATTATTATTATTATTATTATTATTATTAGGGTTAAATATATTTTTGGTCCCTATAAATATCTCAAATTTCATATTTAGTCCTTATAAAAATAATGGCAAATTTTAGTCCCTACAAAATTATTATGCACGTAGTTTTAGTCCTTGTTGTTAAACCAATGTGTATTTTTGAATGATTATTTTTGTAGACATGTTTAGAACATTATAAAAAGTTCCTTGGAAAAAAAGAAATTCTAAATTTGATTTCTAAGTCAAGGTTTTCATTATTTTTATCAATATCTTTTGAAATTTAAAAAAAATCATATTTAATTTTTTTCTCATTTTAAAAAATTCTAAAATTTGATAAAGAAACATTTTATAGTGTTCTAAACACGTACAAAAAATATTATTCAAAAATTTAAAAGTTTAAAGGTAATTAAAACAGTTTTAAAAATTTTAGAAAATAGCAGGATCTAAAACTGGACGAACAAAAAATTTTTAGTGACCCAAATTTATCATTTTTTTAATAGGCATTAAAAATTAAATTTGAGATATTTATAAGGATCAAAAAATATTTAACCCTTACTATTATTATTATTATTATTATTATTATTATTATTATTATTATTATTATTATTATTATTATTATTATTATCATCATCATTATTATTGTTATTATTATTGTTATTATTATTATTATTATTATTATTATTATTACTATTATTATTATTAATATTATTGTTATTGTTATTGTTATTATTATTGTTATTGTTATTGCTATTATTATTGTTATTGTTATTGTTGTTGTTATTATTATTATTATTATTATTGTTATTATTATTATTATTGTTTTTATTGTTATTACTATTATTATTATTATTATTATTATTATTATTATTATTATTATTATTATTATTATTATTATTCACTAAAAAAAATGTTATTTGCCAGGGGCTAAACCCCTCCCAAATGGCAAAAACCCCTCACAAAGAGGAAATTTGCGAGGGACCAGGTCCCCTAGCAAAATAGGGGGTCGCAAATTTATTTGCGATGGGCCATACACGTGGATATTTTGTCAGGGGTTAAACCTCTCGTTAAATACAACTTAGTTTTTACACCCTGCAACATACAAGCGTAGGCGCAGGCTATGGCAGCAGATTGGTTGAGAAAATTTGCTTGGCGTAAAGCCTGTGGCAAATGTAAAGTCGTTGTCATTTTCGAGGGGATATGCCCCTGGCAAATTGTTAAAATATTTATAAAAAAATTGATATTAATAAATTAAAAATCAGTAATGATGGTTTTATAAATTATATTATTATAATAAAATTAATATAATAAATATAATAATTAGAATTCAATCAAACATAATAAAAATTAAAATAAAACTTCCTACAAATTACAATAAGATAAAATTCTTAAGTTCAAAATAGTTAACATAAATTATTTCATACAAATTAAAATAAACATGAAATTTTCAAATTTAAATATTTTATTCTTGTTCTTCTTCTTCAACAATTCCTCCATGTCCACTAGTTTCTCCAAATCTACCACCAGAATTTTATGAAGCAAAAAATTGATCAAATCTTTGTACCCGCTCATTTGCAATCCGCATTGCTTCTTGATATTTCTGTGTTTGCCTCCTCATTTCTTCCCGCAACCCCGTTTCTCTTCTCTGCATTTATTGTTGCATCTCTAATTATTTTTTCTTCATCTCTTCAATTTCTGCATTTCTTGCCGCTACTTGGATTGCTGCCTCAGTATTTGCCTAGTTTCTCACAATTTCAAGCATTTCGACGGTTAATATAGGTGGAGTTGATGTTCCTTCTCCATCAGCAAGTCTCATTTTAAAACTCCTATCACGTCGTTTGATAGTTTTGGCGTACCCTCCAACACCATACATTCTCCAATTTTTCTTCTTTCCACCTGAAACATCATACCATGTCAGAAAACCCACAACAGGATCAATAGGATATCCCGGTGGTGGTTTAAGTTCAGGATGCTCTGACAAATGTAGGGCAAGTTGTCTATCAAACTCCTCCTACAAAAAAAATTAATTATTATAATATTTTAAATAAGCTAGGTCCATATAAAAGAATTAAATAAAATGTTTTTAATATAAGAAAAAAATTACTTGAGTGTTTCTTGCACGTTTGTCAACAAACTCTCCATTTCTCTTGAGATGAGTCTCTAGATGGAGCTCATTAAGAAGTGGAGTTCTACCCAACTCTTCATGCTAATTGAATAAGTAAAAAATAAGTAGTTATATGTAATCTAAAATCTAAATGATAAATTAATTAAAAAATAATTAAATTTACGTACCATCATTCGTGCAACTTCAGCAACACTAATACTACCCGCTGCGTAGCCACCAGCTTCAGATGTTCTATTTTTCTTTGCCTTTTCAGATATTTCCTTAAAATTTTCAGAATTCCAATGGGCAATAAGTTCTTGATATACTTCTACTCCTATCCAACGTGGAAGTTGCTTTTTTTCCCCATTTAATTCTAATATTTCTCATGGTGTATGAAAATCGGGGCACTACATTTTGAGTGAAAATTTTCTTCAATTTGGACGTTATCTCTAACATTCCAACAACATTTCTCCTACATTGTTGTATGAATTCAAAATTAAGCAATAAATAATCATGAATATTTCAAAAAATATAAAGGAAATATATTTCAAACAATATGAAGGAAAAATATAAAGGAAAAAATATACCTTAAATGCATTAAACCAATCTTTTTCTGTCATCTTCAAGTACAGCTCCATAACTCGGCCAAAATTTTGTATACTTCTCTTTAATAATGCTTGTTATGATTGATATTTCCTGATGGAGCAAGATCCTAAACACCAAAATCTTGAGTTAGAATTGATTAAATAAAACTCAAATTTAAAATAATATATAACATATATAAACACTTACGATCCAGAGTCGGGCCAAATGACAAGTCTGCCATGATAATATCTAACTTTTTGCGGTGCATTTCTCCTCAAGATGTGCTCCCTCCTTGTTTGCTCCTCAGGAGCACTTGTATCTTCTTGAACAATGGTTTCTCCAGGAGCACTACTAGTATTTCCAGGAGCACTGGAATCTCCGAGAGCACTGGTATCTCCATAATCATCCTCAGAAGGCATGGGTCGGGGCATGCTAGATCCACCTAGCTTCATATGAATGGGACCACTCGACTGCATGGAAGGCATAGGAAAATATGTACCCGGGTCCATTAGAAGTCCAAACCTAATAATTTGGCCTAAAATCCGCTTTCTCCAAATAACGTTTCACTTCACTAGGGTCACTAATAATATTTCTGCAACCACACTTTAAACATGGACATCTTACCCCTCCTTCGCTTCGACAATATTCTTGACCAAACGCATACGAGAGAAATCCGACAACTCTTTTCTTAAAATGCGGTTTAAGCCCACGTCTTCTAAAAAACGGTCTATTATACATCCAACTACGATAGAATTGATAATATTCCATACTGCACATGTTCATGTTTAATTTTATTAAATAAAATAAGAATTGATCTATCGACAATAAACTTTCAATAATTTTTTAATTCTAAACATAAACTATCTTCTTTTCATTTAAAAATATACGACGTATTTATTTAAGTAATAAATATATATATATATATATATATATATATATATATATATATATTATATATATATATATATATATATATATATATATATATATATATATATATATATATATATAGTATATATATATTATATATATATATATATATATATATATATATATATATATATATATATATATAGTATATATATATATATATATATATATATATATATATATATTTAAAAATATACGACGTATTTATTTAAGTAATAAATATACTAATTATATATATAAATATATATTTTTTAGAAACTATATTTTTTTAAAGTTATACATATTTCATAAAAATTATGTTTACTATTTTATACATAAGTATTTACATATTTTCAAAAAAATATACTATTTATATAAAAATATATATTTTTTAGAAACTATATATTTTATTTAAAAATTATATATACTGTTTTTCATACATATATTATTTTACATATACTATTTTACATATACTATTTTTATAAATACTTATTATACATACAATTTTTATACTATTTTTGTACATACATATTTATTATAAATACTATTTTTCAAATATATTTATTATAAATTCTATTTTTTTTAATATATATATATATATATATATATATATATATATATATATATATATAATATATATATATATATATATATATATATATATATATATATATATATATATATATATATTATAATATATATATATATATATATATATATATATAATGTTTCTTAAATATATAAATATTTATATTATTTTTTCAATTCTTTAAAAAAAAATCAAATATATATTATATATTAAAAATTATACATATTATTTTTTATATACATATACTATTTATAAATATTTATTATACATATTGTTTTTTATACATACATATTCATTGTAAATATTGTTTTTTTAAACATATTTTTATTATGAATTCTATTTTTTTAATTATATATATTGTTTTTAATATATATCACAAAATAATATATTTTTTAAATATATTCTCTCTCTCTCTCTCTCTCTCTCTCTCTCTCTCTCTCTCTCTCTCTCTCTCTCTCTCCTCTCTCTCTCTCTCTCTCTCTCTCTCTCTCTCTCTCTCTCTCTCTCTCTCTCTCTCTCTCTCTCTCTCTCTCTCTCTCTCTCTCTCTCTCTCTCTCTCTCTCTCTCTCTCTCTCTCCTCTCTCTCTCTCTCTCTCTCTCTCTCTCTCTCTCTCTCTCTCTCTCTCTCTCTCTCTATATATATATATATATATATATATATATATATATATATATATATATATATATATATATATATATATATATAATATATATATATATATATATATATATATATTATACTATATATATATATATATATATATATATATATATATATATATATATATATATAATATATATATATATATATATAGTATATATATATATATATATATATATATATATATATATATACTGTTTTTCAAATATATAAATATAGATATTACTTTTTCAGTTATTTAAAAAATAATAATATATAAACCCAATATGACATATATAAAAAAATAATATATTTTTTAAATTATTATATATATAAATAATTTCGGAAAAAAAAAATCCAGTTTATAAACTAAATATCACAATACAAATATATACACAAAATATATCTATAAATATATCATAAAATGAAAATTTTATAATAAAAACCTGAAACTGTTGAACAAATACTGTTGTTTCTTGAAGCTTTTTATAGTTTTCTCCAAAATTTAGCTACCTTTGGATATATCAATTAGTAACTGTAAATAAGAATATGAACAAATTACACACTAATATTGAAAATAAATTAAATACATAACAAAATAAATTAATTTATTTACCTGAAACCTTTAGATTGTGATTGAAAATTTTAGGTTTTATTTGGGAAAAAATGAGAAGAAGAACAATGGAAGAGAAGAACATGCAGAGAGGCAGGGAAGAGGGAAGAGATGAGGAAAATATGGAACGAAAACTGAAACAATGGGTAAATAAGTGTTGCAATTATTTGGCTTGAAATTAGCGAGGGGAAGCCCAACTGAAATAAAACGTTCAAAAGTGGCGTGGGGATGCCCCTCGCTAAATAATACATTGGAAAAAGGCCCCTACAGGCGCAGTCTGCACACTGCCATGAGTAGACAAAAGTTGTCTAGATGGCAGGGGTAGCCCCTCGCTATTGTCACGTTGACAAATAGCTTGGGGTTGCCAGTCGCTATTTATAAAGATTTGCGCGCATTTTATTTTTTTCAGGAGGTTGCCCCTCGCAAATGATTATTTTAAAATTCAAAATTTTCCTCTTTTAATTTTACAAGGGGTAACCCCACGCAATATGTTTTTTTTTTCTTCCCTAATCTGCACTTTGCGAGGGGCTATGAACATGTGTACCTGATTTTTTTCCAGGGGTTAAACCCCTAGCAATTTTCATACTTTCTTGTAGTGATTATTATATGTCAAACAAGGTCGGATTAAAATAGCTAATGGGTCAAATTGACTATGTCGACCCAAGTTTATAAAAGTTATTATGTTTCAAGTGAAAAGAGGTGATTGTTCTTCCATTTTATATATTCTCATTTTCTTCAGAAAAACTAAGGGATTTGCACAATATTTATTTTGGTTTGTAGGTGATAAACGACATGAGAAGCAACCCGACGGGTAGGGATGGATTGGCTAGTATTCAGTCCCATGCTTTTCATATTTGGTTCCATTCATAACACTTGTAGAAGGTGTGTGTACGCCCTTATTTTTTTCTCAAACAAGACGTTTTTAGGAAAGAAGATGCATTTGTAAAATGAATCTTTATGGTTTTATAAACTATATCAGCTTTCTTTCACTTTGGTTTTTAATCAATGCATTTTATATCTTTGTGGTTTCATATAAATGTATTCTATATGGTTTCTCAATGGTTAATGTGGTTAAAAATTAAAACTTTTTGTTTAATATCTTCTAACTGTTGGTATTATTTCATTTTGATTTTGTAAATATGTCTTCTTTTCATGCTTTTTACTTGCAGGTAGTGAATGCAATGAGGACAAACATAAAGTTTTGATTTTAAACTACTTTTTTCTTATCACTTTTTGCTTTTTGATAAGTGTAAATCATATCTATTTTTTTTAATACTTTTTGTTGTACTTATCGATTCTTTATTGTTAATTTCAGTTGAATAAACCTGACTTTTGTGTAAATACATTTAGTTTGTATATAATTGAGTTTTCAATTCATTTGTGTATCATTTGACAGATTTTATGTCTTTCGTAGGTATTTGTTGCACATTTTGAGCAACGAGGAATAAGTTGTCAAAGACACAGCTCCAGATGTGCTTTTTCTGAATAAAAGTCCATTTCTGGGAATTTCTGTCCAGGCAGACACACTAAGCAGAAGTTGTAGCGCGCTACGAGTGTTTTGACAGATTTGGCAGAAGTTGTGGTGATTAGCGCGCTTAGCGGGATCAGCCCGCTTAGCGGGGTTAAGGCGATCTCACATGTATTTTAAGTGGCAGGCCGCTTAGCAGGATCAGCCCGCTTAGCGCGGTCTACTGAGTTGAGTTTTATAAACACAAATTTAATTTATTTTTAGGTTATGATTTTGGGGAAGTTTTTTCTCCCAACTCCATCAACCTTCATTTTTGATAAATTAGATTAGAAAACAACACTAGGGTTTTTCTTATGGATGATTGGAGGTGGATTTCTCATCGACCGATGCAGACAAACCGGGAGATTTATGGTTTATCTTTTCTCTTCTCTTTGTATTTCTCTTTTGTTGGGTGTTATATGTATATTTACTTTTAACTCGTGTATATTTTTCGCCCACGGCGTTGTATAAAACTTGCTTTACGAATCTTTGTCGATTATTGTTCTGAATTTTTACTCTATGTTAGGGATTTGGGTTGTTATATAAATATACTGCCCGGATTCTTATTTAGGATGATTATCTGTTAGTTTCCGAACTCTAGAGATAGATTTAGAGCTGACATTCACTTGGGTATCTGTGATTAATGCCTCTATGTTGGTTGTATCGCTCTGAGAGATCATCGACGCAATTATCACAGTTGACTTCTATGTAAAATCAAGCTTCTCAAATGCACTTTTGTTTTGATGAAGACAAACCATTTTGACAAGAAGGCAAAGATTATTGATCAAGCTAAAAGCATCTCTGGATAAAGTCTTTGGTTCAAGCACTTAGCAAATTTCAAGGTATAATGATAATACTTACTTTGAACTTAAGATATAAATGCTTAATGGTCAAAAGAAATATTTTATATTGTCCAAATCTTTACTCAAGTTTTTCTAAGCAAAAACTCAACTTTCACTTGTGTGCAATCGATTTGCATATTGGTGCAATCGATTGCATGCTTCAATTTTTCAAAACATTTGCTATTGTTTCTAAGTGCAACCGATTTGTCTGTTTGTGCAATCAATTGCTCTCAATTAATTTTTGCTATTAACTTCAAGTGCAATCGATTTACAGACTTGTGCAATCGATTGCACACTCAAAATATTTGAATTTTTAGTTGTTGAAACCCCGTGCAATCGATTTACACAAAGGGTACAATCGATTGCATGCTGAACGATTTTGAAAAACAGCAGCTTTACTCATGCCTGTTCATAACACTAATTCATGAAAACATTTCACTCAATCTTGGCAATTGTTCATGATTCATACACATAATTTTATGCTGTTTCAAAAGGGTGCTATGAAAATATAAATAATCATTTTCAAAATCATTTTAAGTACCTCTTCTAATCATATTTTCTGAATTTTCAAAAACCAAACTCAAGCTGTTATACAATTCATACACAAGTTTTCTGCACACTTTCACATATTGTCAACTAGAAAACTTTGAGCATTATATATCTTGAGTCATTGTATACTATTATCATTGGAAGATAAAATCAATTCATTGATAAAATCACTCAAAGTGATCATTTCTACTCAAACTCACTCAAATCAAATATTTCTATATACTTGCTTATTTTTCCAGGATTGTTGGAAATAAGTTCAAGTGGTTTTATAAATATTTTTTTCCACGATTGTTGGATACAAGTAAAGTAACTTTGAGAGGATTGTTCTCATTGTTGACATAATGAAAATCCAATAGGATTGTTCTTGGTCCAAGAGGATTGTTCTTGGTTTTAGGTAGTTCTTGTTTAAGGTTTCCATAATAAGGAAATCTCTTTCATGTTGAAAGGGGACTGGAGTACTCTCAGACTGTGAGGGGAACCAGGATATATCGCTTGTGTCTCTTTATTTTTATGCACTTTACTCTTTCATAAACTCCCCATAAACTAGAAAAATAATATCCATCATCACTAAAACCAGAAAAATTTTAAAGTACCTAATTGACCCCCCCCCCCCCTCTTAGACGCACTTCATACTTACAATTGGTATCAGAGCTTGGTTATAGGTAACTTGTTCCTAAAAGATCCAGAATGGCTTCTGCAAATCAAAATCCCGTTTTCAGAGATGGTGGTAGTAACAACAAGCCTCCTCTATTTTTGGTGAATATTTTGACTTCTGGAAAATACGCATGAAGGCACATCTAGAAGCACAAGGAGAAGAAATACGGGATGCCGTCGAGAATGGTCCATTTATTCCTATAACAGTAATCAATGGTGCTGGCTCATCAAAGCCTAAAGCTGCATGGGACGAAGATGATAAGAAGAAGGTTTTATATGATAAAAAGGCAATAAATCTTCTTCAAGATGCACTTAGCATGGATGAATTCTTTTGTTTCTCGGCATGCAAAATAACGAAAGAAATATGGGATACCTTGGCACAAACTCATGAAGGAACTGTTGAAGTTAAAAGATCAAGACTAAATACTTTGAGTCAAGAATACGAATTATTTTAAATGCAGCCCGGAGAAACCATCATTGACTTGCAAAAGAGATTCGTTCACTTGACAAATCATCTAAGTACTCTAGGTAAGACTTTGACGAATGATGAACTAAATTTGAAAGTACTTAGGTCCTTAACTAGGGAATGGCAACCAAAGGTAACAACAATTTTAGAAAAGAAAAGTCTCTCCTCAATGACTTCCGCAACGTTGTTTGGAAAACATAAAGAATATGAAACAGAACTCGAAAGACTTGAAAAGCATGAAAATCAAGAGAAGAAATCCGATAATATTGCCTTAAAGATTGATTCCAAGGAAGTTGAAAAGGAAGATAATCTGAAAGAAGATGAAAATTTCATGCTTCTTGTTAAAAGGCTTGGTAAGTTTTTTGGTAGAAATGACAAATCCCTTTCTCATACAAAAAGAAAGAAACAATTTAAGAAAAGGGAAGCTTCCACATCAATACAAGAAGTCACATGTTATGAATGCGGTAAGCAAGGTCATATCAAGCCGGATTATCCAAAACTCTCCAAGAAAGGTGGCTACAAAAGCAAAAAGGAATTTAAGAAAAAAAAGGCCTATGTTGCATGGGAGGATAATGAAATAAGTTCTTCGTCCGATTCTGATAGTGATGAAAGTGCAAATCTAGCATTGATGGCCTCACACCATTCCGATAATGAAGATAATGAGGTTAGTAATTAATTTTCTCTTTTTGATAGTGACGCACAAGGTGCTTCCTATCCTTGTTATGCTTTTATATACTTGTTTTAACCTTGTTATATGTGAATATATATGTTAAGTGGTGTTTAAGTTTAAGAAAAATATGTGTTTGGTCATTTTTGGTTGATGTAAATCGATTGCACAATAGTGTAAATCGATTGATCATTGTATTTTTAATTTTTTACCTTTCTGTTTCAGTGCAAATCAATTGCACCATAGTGTAAATCGATTGCACACTGTATGTTTCAGTTTTCTTTTGCTTCTGTCAATGGGTGCAATCGATTTGCAGCATCTGTATGCAAATCGATTGCACCCATTGTAACATGCTTTGATGAAAGAATTTTTTGTTGGTTAGAATTCCTCTCTCTCTCTCTCTCATATTCCCAAGCTCACCTCTATTATTGAAAAGTCAATTAATCTTCATTACATATAATACAACCCACTCATTTCTATTTACTCACAAATCATATCAAAATTTCAGCTCATCAAACATATTCCTCTCAAAACCTAAAAACTTCCAAACCCTAAAAACACCTTACCCATGGCATCAAGGCAAAAACGAAAGGTGTCGGCTTCAGAGAAAGGGAAGAAAAAGGTTGGTTCATCCTCTGTAGAGAATCCATTAATCTCAACTCTCACTGAAGACCAAGAAGCAAGATTTACAAAGGATTTTCAAAGAAAGATAGTGTCAACTCTTAAATATGGTATCCTATCATCTTTTCCCCAGAAATTTTTCTCTTTTCAGAATGATTTAACTTCATATGGACTGGAACTATTAATTTCATCATTTGGTCCATACTATCCGGATTTGGTAAGAGTATTCTTTAGCAATTTGAATCCTCACAAAGGCAAGATGGTTACATATGTGTTAGGGTACAAGAATCTCTCTAACCCCTGAGATTTTTGGTGAGATTCTACATATTCCCTATACTGGAAGCTCTTTGTACGACCCTAAAAACGAGGCATGGGATGATTACAGGAAAAATAAATTTTATTACATCATTGGCAGATTGAGCGAAGCTGAATTCCGTGCCAAAAGAATTCGTGTTCTAGGAGGAGTGATTCCATCTAGAGACTCATGGAGTGCAGGTAACTTTTTTATAGACGATCGACTACTTCATTATTTCATGGTCTATATTATGTTTCCGCGGGATGGAAACCACTGCACCGTGATTGATCAGGAAATGCAGCTGATCTATGCAAGGAAGGGAGGTATAAGTGTTAATTGGGCAAGGCTTATAATGGCTCATATGCTGAGGGTTGATGCAAAATCAAAATTTCTACCATATGCTTACTTTGTTACATTAATTATGGAAGAATTTGGAGTTAAGAATGGGTGTTCATTATAATCCGGAAACAAAAACTATAACTTACATTGGTGAAGATGTGGTTGGTGATGAAGGAAACGGTCAAGAAGTTGTAGGTGGTGAAGTTGTACCTCCTCCATCCACTGCTCCCTCTGGTCCAAGAAATCATGATCTTATGGATTTTATGTCTCAACAATTTGCTTCCATGAATACCAACATCAACAACCAATGGAATGCTATCAATGATTCTACAACAACCCGAATCAATGATTTTTACACAGATGTGAATCAACAATTTTCCTACCTTTACCCTCACCTTCACATACCTCCATATGACCCGAATAATCTTATTGCACCTCCACAACATTACACAGAACCCCTCTACAAAAAAAATTTCCCAATCAAGGATCTTGGTTCTATAACAACCGGGAAATGAATCAAACATAAAGTTTTGTCCAACTTTGTTATTTCTACTGTTTTTTTCTGTTATGACCTTGTTCAGTTATGCTACATTTTGTTTGTTGTTGTTCATATTTCTTTGTAATCATTATGTTACTATGACTATATCTATGACTATTTGTGATGCATGATTGATTATGTTTTTTTTAATGTTGTTTTATTATTGTTTATTTTTTATTGCATCTTTCCCTTCTTTTTGATAATGTCAAAGGGGGAGAAGGATGTGGCACTTTATGCTTGTATATTTCCTGTATTAAATTTATAAGGTACTCTTCAACCAAGATGAAAAAATTCAAAGGATTCCAACCTTCTCATACAAAGGGGGAGTTATACATCTTAGAGGGAGAAGCTTCTTTCTAAAAATTACAATACATCAAGCAAGATCTTTTGTCATCATCAAAAAAGGGGAGAATGTAAAATCAAGATTCTCAAATGTACTTTTGTTTTGATGAAGACAAACTATTTTGACAAGAAGGCAAAGATTATTGATCAAGCTTAAAGCATTTGTGGATAAAGTATTTGGTTCAAGCACTTGGAAGATTTCAAGGTATAATGATAATACTTACTTTGAACTTAAGATATAGATGCTCAATGGTCAAAAGAAATATTGTATACTGTCCAAATCTTTACTCAAGTTGTTCTAAGAAAATATTCAATTTTCACTTGAGTGCAATCGATTGTATGCTTCAATTTTTCAAAACATTTGCTACTGTTTCTAAGTGCAATCGATTTGCATGTTTGTGCAATCGATTGCTCTCAATTAATTTTTGCTATTGACTTCAAGTGCAATCGATTTACATACTTGTGCAATCGATTGCACACTCAAAATATTTTCAAGGATCTAATAACTTCTCTTTTAAGATTCCTTAATAACTTCTCTTCAAGGATCTAATGCTAATTTTGAGTGGAAGATAACTAATGGTTGAAGAAGATTACAAGTACTTTCAAAAAGCTATCAAACTCTTTTGTATGACTTCAAAAGGTCATAACTTGGCCAATTTTTGTCTCCTTGAGCTCATTCTTTTTTCATAATAAACTTGAGGATGTCTACTACAACTTTGTTTAAAGGTTCAAGGCTTAAAAAGATATGGAAAGTATTTGAAGAATTGAAAAGATTATAGGTCATTTGTGGATTTCTCCAAATTTATTCATCATCTTCCAAAGGCCACAACTCTTTCAATTTTTATGATTTTTGAATGATCTCAATTTCACAACTACATTTGATGGTTTTATTCCATTTCATATTTAAAGATAAAGAGCTAATGTTGTTTGGAAGAGCTTGTAAGGTTTAAGAATGTTATAGGTCATTATTGAAGCTCAACACTTAGAAATATTTCTAAGTACAAAAGTCAGGTTGTTCTTCAGATTTCAAATGGATGTAACTTTGTGCTCAGTTAACCAAATAGAGTCTTTCTTGGCACATTGTAAAGACGGTGACATTGGCTTTCAAATGCTTCAAGAATCATCCCATAAAGCTTCCTGAGTTGAGTGAACCATGGATTCAAAGTGGGTACCTTAGAACTGAAGTTTCTCACTAAAGTCAGATTGCAATTTCCATAATGTGGCTTCTAATCACCAATTTTTTTGCGCATTTTTTATCTAAACATGATTAATAAACTTACTCAGACTTGTTTAAGCCTCAAAATACAAGAATTGGATGAGTTTTAGGTGGATTTAGAGTCAAACTTCCCATGCTTACGACCTTCACACGATTACCCTCCAAACTTCATTTTTTCACATGCTTCTCATCATAATTCACTCTCCTATAAATAGAAGACCACTCTCCATTTATTTTCCAAGTTTTAGAGATCCACAATCACTCTGTCAATGTTCACTTGAAGCTTGAAAATTTGAATATCCATTTCATAATTTTAAGCCTTCTCTCTTCAAGTTCTTTAATGATTCATCATTCTCAACTAGTATACAAACTCTCTATCAATTAAACCAAGAAATTAGAGCCATAAATCAAGCTACAGAAGCTCAGTTTCAGAGAAATTTTCTTGAGCTTCTTTCTGGTAGTTTCCTTATTCAAATTGATCCAAACAAGTTACTAATTTGTAGTCCTTTTTCCTCTGAGTATCATACTTCTTTTAATTTTCATTTTGTTAAGAATTTACCATTTATTTATAAATTTAGTTTTGCAATTTTGCTCTAGTAATCTTAAAATCGAGTACAATGTGTTTTACATAAATTTTTCACGAGGGTAAGGTTAGGATTATCTGGAAGAGACGGATCCAATGATAGCACTATGAGCTTCTAACGTTTTCGTTTGAAGAATCTCATAAAATCCCCCATACGTAGGTGTCTGGAGGTTAAAGACGACCTACATGTCATTCTTCAACCAATGATCTTTTGACAATTGTTTTAATTTGATTGGACCGGTTTTAACGGATTCTGTGTGTTTTTTAATAAGGTCCATATCATGCACAACGTGCCAGGTCCCTTGGATCTGTTTACTAAAGTGTTTTGACATTTATTCAATGGTCCATATTTTTAGTGTTATTTTATATTTTGTGATTTTGTTTGTGATCCTGTGTGTTATTCATTAAAGACCATAACAAGCAGAGTGCGTCAGATCCTTTGGATCAGCTTACTAACATACGTGTTTTGACAATGATCAAATGATCCATATTTTTTTGGCTTATTATTTTATTTTCAGATTTTTATTTTAATTGTTTTAAACTTCAAAAATTCATAAAAAAATCCACTTCTAATTAAAAAATCATGAAAAAATTACCAAAAATACTTGAGTTTTCTCTTTCTGATTCTTATTTTTTTCATAATTTTATTTTATGATTTGACATTTTTATGATTTTTTCTCTTTGATTTATTTAATTGTTAAAAAAATAGTTTCTAGTCTTTTAAAATTGTGAAAAAAATATGGAAGGATCCAATGTCCTTTTAACAAATATTGGTGACCTCATTTGTCATTTATTTCTGATTTTACCATTTTTTTGTGATTTTTGATTTATTTTGATTAATTTTGGTAGTTAAAAAATAGTTTCTGACTTTTAAAAAGTTTGAAATTTTTTGTCAACACTTGTTGACTCATGTTTGACCTCTGGTATTTTTTTTATATTTTTATTTGATGTTTTGATACACTTTATTTTTTCATCAATTATATTTTTCAATTAATTAACCATTTAATTGTTTTGTTAAAATTAATTTTAAATTATATTTTACTATTTTTGTGATAGGTTCTGGCTTGGAGACACTTGAGTAATAGTTTGGGTCAAGTTCCTCAACCTCATTGGATCTTGGGTATTGATAAGTTGAAAAAGAACCAAATCCACCAAAATGGATGAATGATGTTGATGTATTTGAAACCATAAATTCATATGAGGCATTGGTTACACTGTGATTTCACCTTTTCCTCTTCATCTCAATCCCTTTCTTCTTTCCTATTGATTGGTTCTTACTGGCCCAAACTTGATGTATGTAAGCCCAAGTATGCTTAAGTGTTAAGCTATGGCCAATAACATTGATAGCTCATTGTGCAGAGGATTTGATTCTATCAATCCTCTAATGAGTCTTCATTAACTTTGACCTATGCTCAAGGCCCAAACCATCATAGATCATATCACTTGGAACTCTCCCTTTTTCATCTTTTATTTGATTGATTCTTAGTGGCCTAAACTTTGTGTTTGTAAGCCCAAAGATGGTTAAATATTGAGCTATGGCCAATAATTTTGAAAGCTCATTATTAGGAGGCTTTGATTCTATCAATCCTTTAATGAGTCTCCATCAATTTTGACCTAGGCTCAATGTTCAAATCATTATGGATCAATCTTCTAAAAAAAAATTTAACCTTTAACTATTAATCGCTAATTTCTAACCATTAACCATTAACAATTGATTTTACTTTATTCTTTTATTTTATGCATTTACTTTATGTCTTTAATTTATGTCATATACCTTTAGCCTTTACATCTCATGCTATTTGTGTTTTTCTCACTTGAGCATTTACTTTTTATTACTTTTATCTTTGCTCACTTTAGCTTTCTTTTTCTTCTATAATACACTTAATAATCAACTTGAACATTAAAAAAGGCTTTAAGATTCTCTAGACTACTTGGTTACTATACTTAGCACTATGGAGTTATGGATTCATGAGACTTAGAATTATAAATCCTAGAGCCTTGAGGTTTTGTGATCTTTGGATGGTTTTTTTTGTGGTTATTCGGAAGTGCTTGGGTTTAGTCCAAGGCATTGGTTTGATTTTTTTCTATGTGCAGGTTATTATGATTTCCGTGTTTTGCCTGTGATTGGGAAGTCCTCTTTATACAGTTGTTACTATGGCTAATTTTTATGAAGACTTTGACATGTTCTTTATTCATCCGAGGCTTAATCATCTTGGTATTATTGCTTGCTTGGGTTTTAATCCAAAAAATGGGAATTCTACATTGTTCTCTTTATATCAAGAGTTGGCTTCTTCTTGGTTAGACCTTTCCTTACCTTATATTTTATATTATGCTTTAGGATAGTCTATTCTTCTCCCGCTCATCTTCTTTAATTTCAAAATCTTCTCCCTCCTTTTCAAATCTCTTCTTGTTCTCAAACTTGAACCACTTTCATAATAATCTTGGACTTAGGTCCATGCATTTTCAAAAATATTTTTTTAATTAAACTCTTAACCTATTTAATCATACTATGACATCATTTTCAAGACTAAAAGTCACTAACCTCATTCAAACCATTTTTCCACTTTGGCTTTTTATTTTAAAACCTTTTCTCAAAAGATTAGACTCTTGTCGATTCTTGTAGTGATTTAAACTACTATACTTCTATAATATATAGTGAAGTGAGCCATTTTCCACTTGGATGTTGAGTGATTTCTTGTTGAATTTAAATCCAAGTTAAGTCATTCACTTTGAGATGATGCAAATTCTCCTTTCTCATAATTATGAGTAGTAAGTATGTTTTCCACTCGGATATGAGGAGATACCTTTTCTTTTTAAAATTAACCAACACATAAAACTTTCAAATTTTTTGAGGAGAATTACGAGTGCCTTGATCCCCTATTGCATGAAAGGTGGTACGTAGGCACAAATTTTCGCAACCGCGGTGGGTGCAAAATTGTAAAAACCACTTCTTTTCTTATCTCCACCATCTATTTTGAAAATATTTCTTTATAGCCAAAATACACAGATTTTCAAAGAGGTTCCCGTGGAGTACCGTAGATGTTTATAATGCTAATACTTCCCTTTTCATAACCAACCCCCTTACCTTGATCTCTTTCTTACTTTGGATTTTATTCTCTATTTTCCCATTCCTTTGGATAAAATAAAGTGAGGTGGCGACTTTCAGTGTTTTGTGACTTAAGTAAATCGAATGGCTTAGTCTCAACATTTATGCCGCTACAGAAAATTGGCGAATTCACTGGGGAAAAGTAAATCGCTAAGTGGGTTGAGCAAATTTTTGTTTATTTGTGTATGTTCTATATTTATTGTATATTTTTATATATGCATGTCATAATTTTTCTAGTTTTTAGGGTGTTTGGTGATCTCTTATAAGTCATACACCTGGACTTGGGAAAACTTAAGATATGCTGGATGGTATAGTCAAGTTAACTTTGAGGGAGTAATCCTAAAAAAGGAGACATGAGATCCCCCGCTCAGTGGAGGCCCCTTTGACTGTAGTATTTGTTTACCGAGCAATCGAGAAGACATTGTTGCTTTCTACCAGGGAGCCAGTGAGGCTAAGAAGCTGTAGAACCCTTAACCCATCTTGGCCTCTTAGGCGTAGTGCAAAGACTATGACGGAGCAATCCTGAAGTTGTTGTCACACAATGTTTCACTCAGACAAGTTTCTCTTGAGAATATTGCTACTTACCGAGCTAATCGGGAAGGTGGTAATATCTAAAATAGGAATGTGGACTTTGGGATTTCCTTAAAACCTTGTTCGGAAGGTGATAAACCATTAGTTCTTATCTTATGAGTAGTACCTTTGGCTTCATGCTCGTGATGTCGAACCTATGAAACCGTGTTTATGATCTTATGTGTGATTGCTGCATAAACATGCATTCATGCATCCATGGAACTCTTTTCAACTTGGTTTTCAAGGGACTTAGAGGTCTTTCTATGTAAACATCATAAGTTTCATCAAACTCAATGGATATTGGGTATTGATGGGGTGAAAACTCTAATCCACCAAAATGGATGATTGATTTTGATGATAACTTGATCAACGCTTTGATCCAATTTGGGATTTACTTTATATCTTCATGTTTGGATGTTTACAATTTAATATCTTGAGTTTCTAGAAAGTCAAATAAAACTAGCATTTGCATATAATGCAACATTTTTCATTTAAATTTGCATTTCACAAAGTTTCCCAGGAGTCTTATATATCCTTTGGCCTTTGTCAGCAAGTTGTCTCACCAGTACAACACTCCGACTAATTATAAGAAGATGATGGAGAACCTTGAACAAGAGAATCTCTAACTTTGTAAGGAAGTGACTTCATTGAGGACCGGTATGGCCAATATTACCGCTTGGGTGGAATCATTGGTGGCATCTCATAATCAACCACCACCTCCTCCTCCTCCTCATGTAACTCAGCCACAACAAACAACCGTCATTTATGAAGTTTTGTCAGTTCCCGTCTCTACTTCTTCAGTTGTTACTGCTTCTTAACATCACATACCTCGTGGTTACACATGGAGAATTCCGGAAGGTTACATGCAAGAAGAATACAACCATGTTGCTCAAGTTACACCCCTTGTTCAACCTACTTTTGTTTGTGAACGTCTTATAATGGATGTTGTTCTTGTTATTAGTGATGAGGTTTATAATGTTGCTCCTCCACCAAGTGAAAGTTTGGGCTTTTATGACAGAATGGATGATTTTCAGGATCAATTCAACAAAATGAAAAAAGCAATGAAAGCCCTCCGAGGGAAAGAGTTATTTCTACAAAATGACAGTGATCTCTGCTTAGTTCCTAATGTGAAAGTGCCAACAAATTTTAAAGTACCATAATTTTAGAAGTACAATGGTGATGTATATCAGAAATATGTCCACTCATACTGGTGATCAACGTTTGCTTATCCATTACTTCTAAGATAGTTTGACTAGCGCTGCTTTGAAATAGTATATGGGATTGGACAATAGCAACATCCGTACATTCAATGACTTGCGTGAAGCTTTTGTAAAGCAGTATAGGTACAACATATTCATGGAACCTAACTGTGACCAACTAAGAGCAAGGTTGCTGCCCAAGTGGTACCCCTGATGGGAGAGAAAGAAATGACTAAGGTCTTCTTAAAAACCCTTGGTTCATTTTTTTATGAAAGAATGTTGGCCAGTGCACCAAGTGATTTCATTGAGATGGTATGTATGAGAGTCCGTTTGGAAGAGCATGCTAGAGAAGGACGATTGTCAAAAGATGAAGGTGCCAGTGCAACCAAGAAGCCATCATATGGTTTTTCTAAAAAGAAAGAAGGAGAGAAGAATGTTGTTATTCAAGAGATAAGAAGTAGACCTCCAAGAAGACGTCATTAGCATCAATAACAGGTTACTTCAATAACTCTGATTGTCAATGTAGTTCCAACTGCTATTGCATATCAGAAGACACCTTATCAAGGTAATCAAGGGCAAGGTTAGAAAAGAGAACCCTTTGATCCCATTCCGATGAGTTATGCAGAATTGTTTCTGACTTTGATCTAGAAGAACCTGGTGTAGACTAGGTCTCCTTCTACTATACCTGCAACTTTGTCATGGTACTATAAAGCTGGTCAGACTTGTGCTTTTCATCAAGGAGCCTTTGGGCATAACATTGAAAACTACTATCCGTTGAAGGCTGATGTGCAAAAGATGGTGAGGTGTGGTATATTATCTTTTAAAGATATCGTTCCTAATGTGAAGGCTAATCCATTACCCAATCATGGAGGTAGAGGTACTGTAAATATGGTTTCTGGTTGTCCTAGAGAGTTCAGAACTTTTGACATAAACTTAGTGAGAGGTGATTTGGTGAAGATGCATGTTGATCTCTGTGAGTTTAGCTATTAGACACACGGCCATGCAGCTTACAGTGTTTGCAATAAAGATATTCTTGGATGTGACAAATTGAGACGTGATCTCCAAGAGATGATGGACGAAGGCCTTATCCACATAATTGTACCAAGGGCTGAATATGAAGAAGAAGTGAACAGGGTTTATAGTTGTCCTGGTGAATTTTGGATTTTTGATGTAATTTGGATGGATGATGACCTGGTACAGCTGCATGCCACATTTTCTAATATGGATGGTCAAGAAAGGAATAATTATGGTTCCTGTCAGATCTGTTGTAGGGATTCACGTGGTTGTTTTATTATGAGAAGATGAATTCAACTATTGTTAGATAAAGGTACTATTCAGGTTGCAGGTATATATATATATATATATATATATATATATATATATATATATATATATATATATATATATATATATATATATATATATATATATATATATATATTGATTATAATGGAGTTATTATGATTGAATACTACTTAGTTGGGGTCGTGTTTGACATCGAGTATGTTTCTGCTGATGAATTCTTTTCGTTTGATGAAGTTAATGATTATATGGTTCATGAGTATGCTAAATAAGTGGGGGTAAATGTCATTGTACCACATTTTGATATTCCCGCTCCTGTGGAGATTGCATATTGTAGCAAGCTTGTTGTAGCTCCTGTGGTTATCTTTCTACCTGGTCCTGTCCCGTACGAATAAAATAAAGTTGTACCTTATAAGTAAAATGTAAATATCATAGAAAATGGTGTGGAAATTCCAATCCAACCTTTGCCCCATGTTGAGAATATTGTTCAGGCCAATCGGGTGACCCGTAGTGGTCGTGTCTTTGCTCCTACATTTTAAAGAGGTGTTGATCATGGAAAAAAGATTGTTGAGACGTATGTTAGACCCAATAAGGTGGTAGGAGAATTTAGCGGTGCTACTCTGGAGAAAAATGTTGAGAATTTATTGAAAATCATCAAGATGAGTGATTATAAGATTGTGGATCAATTGTTGCAAACTCCACCTAAAATTTCCATTTTGGCCTTGTTGATGAACTGTTCTGCTCATCGGGAATATCTGATGAGGGTTTTGGATCAAGATTTTGTTGAAAGAGATGTGTCTCTTGATCAATTTAACGGAGTAGTAGGTAATATAACATCTTGTAACAATTTGAGCTTTTGTGATAAGGAATTACCCGATGAAGGATGAAACCATAACCTGGATCTGCATATATCTATGAATTATAAGAATGACTCCTTGTATAATGTATTGATAGACAATGGATCTACTTTGAATGTCATGCCGAGAAGCACCTTCACGAAGCTCAAGTACCAGTGAACTCCTATGCGCCCTATTGGCATCATAGTAAAAGCTTTTGATGGTTCGAGAAATTGTGTCATTGGAGAGGTGGACTTACCCATTTATATAGGTACACACATGTTTCAAATTACTTTTCATTTTATGGACATTGTCCCAGCCTACAAATGTTTATTGGGACGACCCTCGATTCATGAAGTAGGAGCTGATATATCAACTCTGCATCAGAAGCTGAAATTTGTGTGTGAAGGGAAGGTAATTATTTTAAATGGTGAAAAAGCTTTGTTGATATCTCATTTGTCTTCCTTTAGCATCGTAGAAGCTGATGAAGCCGCTTCTGGGAGTCATTTCCAAGGTTTGTCAGTTGATAATATAAGGAAGAATGAAGACTTTATCACCTCATTTAAAGATGCGCAACAGGTAGTATAGAAGGGCCCTAGTAATGTATGGGGGAAGGTCATTGATACATATATGAACAAGAATAGGACCGGCTTGGGTTTCTCACTAAAGAATGAAGGTGTGAAACCAAAGTCTGCTTTCATCTAATATCAAGACATTTTTCGCAATGCGGGATATCTCCTCCGACTACTCCAAAGATCAATGCTATCCTTGAAGACGAGACAGAGCAAGAGATGCCAAACTTTGTGACGCATGGAGTGAGGGTCTAGAATTGGATCATTGTTGATGTTCCTACTTGCATGAAAATTTCGAAGTAATTTGTTTTTTGCTTGTCTTTTCAAAATCCTCCCACTCTTCCCAAGGTGAAAGAAATATCATATGGGTGTGTCTTTTGTTTTGGATTTTCAAATAATTAATAAAAGTTGTTTTTGATTTCCAATTGTGTTTTTATTTTTTTATTTTTCTTGGAAAATGGTAATAAAAAAACCTTTCCAAATAAATAATAACTGTAAATAAATTTTCATAATCACTTGTTACATTTGTCAGTTTCTAAAATCAATCATAATCATATGTGCAGATTAAATAAAAAACCCGTTGAACATAATGAACCCACACCCTCTCCTAACTTCGAATGTCATGTATATGTGGCTGAAGAAGAAGAATTTGATGAAATCCCTAAAGAGGTTCCTCGGTTTCTTGAGCGCGAGGAAAATACCATTCAACAATACAAAGAGCCGTTGTGGACCATCAACTTGAGTTCAGAGGAAGATGTAGAAGATGTGAAAGAAGTCAAGATTGGGGCACTGCTTCATCCCAATATGAAGAGCAGATTGATTGAGTTACTGAAATACTATGTGGATATCTTTTCTTGGTCCTATCAATATATGCCTGGTTTGGATATTGATATTATGGAGAGTCATTTACCGTTGAAGCTCGAATGTGCACCAATCAAGCAAAAGTTATGAATAACTCATCCCGATATGGCGGTAAAGATTAAAGAGGAGGTATTGAAACAAATTGATGTCAGTTTTCTTGTGACGTCAGCATATTCTCAGTGGATTACCAATATTGTTCCAGTAATTAAGAAAGACGAAAAAGTCCGCATGTCTGTCGATTATAGAGATTTGAATAAAGAAAGTCCAAAAGATGATTTCTCATTGCCACATGTTGATATGTTGGTAGATAGTACAATAAAATTTAAAGTGTTCTCATTCATGGACCGATTTTCTGGATTCAATCAAATCAATATGGCTATTGAGGACATGGAAAAACAACGTTTATGACACCCCGAGGAACATTCGGTTATAGAGTGATGCCCTTCGGGCTGAAGAACGTTGATGCAACGTACCAGAGGGATATGAAAACCATATTCCATGATCTGATGCATAAGGAAATTGAGGTCTATGTTAATGATATGATCGCCAAGTCTTAGACTGAAGAAGGAAAGTTAGGATAATTCAAGAAATTCCTGCACCAAGAACTAAAAAGCAAGTGAGAGGCTTCCTTGGGCGTCTGAATTGCATTTCCAGATTTATTTCCCATATGACCGCCACATGCAAACCAATCTTTAAGCTTATGAAGAAAGATCAAGGTTGCTTATGGATGGATGATTGCCAAAAGACGTTTAAAAGTATTAAAGAGTATTTGCTCGATCCTTCTATCTTGCTTCCACCTATTTAAGGAAGACCATTGATTATGCATCTGACTGTGCTGGATAATTCTATGGGTTGTATTTTGGGACAACAAGATGAACATGAAAAAAATAATATGTCATTTATTATCTGAGCAAGAATTTCATTGAACGTGAGTCACAATATTCTATGCTAGAAAAGACATGTTGTGCTTTGGCATGGGCATCAAAGCGTCTATGACAATATATGATGAATCATACTACTTGGTTGATATCGAAAATGGATCCAATTAAGTATATCTTTGAAAAGCCTGCTCTTAGTGGAAGAATTGCCCATTGGCAGATGTTGTTTTCCGAATATGATATTGAATATCGTACTTAGAAGGCTATTAAAGGCAGTGCGTTGACAGGATACCTTGCTCACCAACCAGTTGATGATTATCAGTCAGTCAAGTATGATTTCCCTGATGAAGATGTGATGTTATTTAAAAGTTAAAGATTGTGATGAGTCTTTGCCTGTGGAAGGCCCTGATCCTGAATCCTGATAGGATATGGTATTTGATGGAGCTGTAAATGCTTATGGAAAAGAAATTGGTGTTGCAATTATCACTCCCCATGGGTCTCATATCCCTTTTACTGAAAGGTTAACCTTTGATTGTACCAATAACATGGTGGAGTATGAAGCTTGTATCATGGGTCTTGAAGAAGCTATGGACCTTAAAATCAAAATTATTGATGTATATGGTGATTCAACTTTAGTGATAAATCAAATTAAAGGAGGATCGGAGAATCGTCATCCTGGTTTCATTCCCTACAGATATTATGCAAGGAGATTATTACCTTTCTTCAATAAAGTAGAATTCCATCACATTCCCTGAGACGAAAATTAGATGGCAGATGCTTTAGCCACTTTGGCGTCTATGTATCAAGTAAATACATGGAATGATTTGCCCCAAATTACAATCCAACGCCTTGATAGGCCAACTCATGTGTTCGCTGCAGAGGTGACATAAGATAATAAACCTTAGTATTATGATATCAAACACTTCCTTCAAACTCAAGAATACCCGCTGGGTGCATCAAACACTTTCCTCAATTAAGATGTGTTGTACAAGAGGAATTACGACATGATCTTGCTCAGATGCATGGATAGACACGAAGCAGACGTATTGATGCATGAGATCCATGAAGGTTCATTCGGTACCCATGTCAATGGATATTCAATGGAAAAGAAGATGCTTAATAAATTTACAGTTGGTTGACAATGAAATCTGACTGTTACGAATTTGCAAAGAAGTTCCATAA
Organism: Vicia faba; assembly: GCA_948472305.1. Classification (NCBI taxonomy): domain Eukaryota; kingdom Viridiplantae; phylum Streptophyta; class Magnoliopsida; order Fabales; family Fabaceae; genus Vicia; species Vicia faba. The sequence goes on from OX451735.1 coordinate 791,946,223, forward strand.
GTGTCAGATTTATGCTGACAACATTAATGTGCCTCCAACGCTCCTCAATGTTATTTCTTCCCCATGGCCTTTCTCTATGTGGGTTATTGATATGATAGGGATGATTGAACTCAAGGCATCGGATGGACATCATTTTATCTTGGTGGAAATTGATTACTTCACCAAAGGGTCGAAGCAGCTTCTTACACTAATGTCACCAAGCAGGTGGTGGTGTGGTTTAATAACAACAATCTTATATGTCGGTATGGTGTGCCAAGCAAGATTATTACTTCCAATGACTCAAAATTGAATAATAAAATCATGATAGAGCTTTGTGAAGAATTCAATATTGTCCATCGTAATTCGTATCCTTACAGGCCCAAGATGAATGAGGCTGTTAAAGCTGCAAATAAGAACATCAAGAATATTATCCAAAAGATGGTCGTTATCTTTAAGGATTAGCATGATATGATCTCTTTTGCTTTTCATGGATATCATACCTCCATCCACACTTCAACAGGGGCAACCCTATTCTCTATTGTGTATGGTATGGAAGCAGTGCTCCCCGTCGAGGTTGAAATTCTCTCTTTACGTGTAATAATGGAAACCAAGTTGTCAGAGGCTGAATGGGTTTAAGACAAGTTTGACAAGTTAAATTTAATTGAAGAAAAGAGAACAATGGCCTTATGTCATGGTCAGTTGTATCATAAAATAATGAAGAAAGTTTTTGATAAGAAGGTCAAGCCTCGTGTATTCGGAAAAGGCGGCCTCGTGCTCAGAAAGATCATGTCTTTAAATGCTTATTCTAGGGGATATTGGACTCCTAATTATGAAGGCCCGTACATTGTTAATAAAGCTTTCTCTGGCGATGTATTAATTCTTGAAACTATGGATAGTGAGGAGTTCCCACATTCCGTGAATGTTGATACAGTCAAGAAATGCTTTGCCTAAAGAAATAAAAGATCAACTCACTAAGTTGAAAACCTGAAAGAGAGGCTTAGGAAAAAATGAGTGTCTATGTAGGTTGAAAACCTAAAAGAGCGGTCTAGGCAAAAGTTAAAGACATAAATAAAATAAATTTTCCTGGTAGGTTGAAAACCCGCAAGGGTAACTGTTGTACCCAAAAATTTGCCCTCCCTTTTTCACAAGAAATCACAGCTTCGGGTTTTCCCTGATTTTTCAGATTGGCTCAAGAATCGGTCAAACAGACTTTTCTTATCAGTCTATCCAAAATTAGGGTTTCCATTGATTTTGAGTCAGTCAATCCAAAATTAGGGTTTCCATTGATTGCAATCAGTCAAGCAGACTTCTCCTTATCAGTCAAACAGATTATTAGGGTTTCTTTTGATTTTGTTGAGTTTGGCTCAGGAATTGATCAAGCAGACTTTTCTTTGACGGTAAATCTGGAATTAGGGTTTTTCACTCGTATTTCTCAAAAGAATTTGAATCCACAGTATTTCAATTGTCTGTCACATTGTTTTGACGCTTGTTCAAGATTGCTGTTTGTTTCTCAAAGCCTAAACATCTGGGATAGAAACTGAGGCTTCTGATTGAAAGTTTGAAGCTTTAGTTTGATCAGTGAAGTGAAAGGTGTGTGGATATTTGTTTGTTTAATTGTGCAAAGCATGTGATTGATTGGAATGCCGGGCGTATTGTGGTTAATGCAAGGTTGTGAGACTACAACGTTTATTGGTTATTTATTTTATCTAAGTTAAAATAATTGGGATGCATTTCCAGTCATTTTAATTCAAGAGATTTAAATAATTAAATAAACAGTGTAAGTTAAAGAATTATCTGCCAAAGATTTTTATTCATTTTTAATTGTTGTTACAAATGTTATTTGGATACTGTAAATTTATTTACAATATTTACAATGATATGTATTACAATAATTGAAAAAGAAAATAAATCTAAATCTCTTGAAGTCTTCTATCTTCTACTTCTGCTTCCCTTATCCAAACTGGTATTTACCTGCAAAGACAAAAGAAGAAGTCAATACAGTTAATTTGAAAAACATTTTCAGACAGATAAATAAAAAACTCATCATTAAAGATTGTTGGCCGGAATCAGATTGTTTTGGTTTTCATCATGTTTTACTCGTCCTCTTTGAAAATCACAAGAAGATTTCTCTTCTTGGTTCACAAAGAGGAAAGTAAAATAATTTTTTTGCAAGCATATAATACAAGGCTGCATACAAAGTACACAAGGTTGCATACAAAGTACACAAAGCTGCACAAGTTCAAACTGAACAAACAAATTGCAATGTCAAACTGAGCAAACTAAGTTGCACAATGTCAAACAAAGCAAACCAAGCTGTCAATAAGCTGTCACTAAGCTGTCAAAATAGAAAAACTGTCAACCAAGCTATCAAAGTACACAAAACTGTCAAGGCAGGAAATATGGAAGTACATTGCAGAGGAAAACCAAGATGCAAGCAAGCAATCTTTTTCAAAACTTTTCATCATTTTCAAGCCAACAACCTTTTCAGAATAAAAGATATATTAAGCAATTAAATATGCTTTTTTGATAGAGAGAGAAAGAGAGAGTGAAGTAGGCTTTGCAGTTTGGCAGGCTATAGAGAGCAGGAAGAATGAAAATATATATAAAATTGTTCTAACAGTTTAAAGGGGGCAGAACACAGAGAGAACCACAAGCTGTGAGGGCAAACAAAACCTGCAAGTTGTAAAACCTGCAAACTGCTTGTAAACACAAGCATAGCAAGCCACAACAAATCCAAAACTGCATCCACCTGCCTAAAACCAGTAGAAAACCTGCACAAGTTCAAACTAACAAACTAAAACCAAATAAGCAAACTCAATCCAAGCCTGCCTGCATAACAACAACCTGCCTGTACCCAAACAAGCCTTAAAACTTGTTCAAATATAACCTCAAGCCTTCTTTCCTTACCAAAAGCCTGAAAACTCAAGCCAGTTCAACTATAACTGCACAATCCAAATCTGCCTGCATAAAAGCTTTCAAAACCAAACCAGCAAAACACCAACCTGCCTTCCTCACCAAACAAGCAAGTCTTAAATTTGCAAAACCACAAACAAGCTGTCAAAGCCTGTTTACAAACTTGCAAAACCACAAGCAACTTGTTAAAATTACAAGTTGTCAAAGCCTACCTGTATCATACAAACAAACCTGCTAAAACCTTCAACAAGCCTGTAACTAGACAAACTTGCCAAAACCTACAGAAGCCTGCCTGTACCATACAAACTTGCAAAAAAAAGCATGCCTTCCCAAAAACTCCACAAACAAATCCAAAACAAAAGAATCTATCAAAACCAAAACTCAAACAAATCCAAACACTAAGTCCATAATAACAATAACAAGCGCCTCAGAACAGGGTTCATCATAGGCAAAACCATCAGCCAACAAAGCCCAAGAGAGGAAGAAAGTCAGAAGCTAACAAACAAGCATCTCAGAAATAATATCCTCATCAAAAAGACCACAAATCCCAAGAGAGGAAGAAAGTCAGAAGCTAACAAACAAGCATCTCAAAAATAATATCCTCATCAAAAAGCCCACAAAACCCAAGGAAGAAGGAAGAGTCAGAAGCCAATAAGCATTCTCAGAATCAAGGTTCATCACAGAATCAACATAGCCAAAACCAAAGAACAACAAGCATCTCAGAAGAATATCATCTTTGACAAAAAGAAAGAGGAAGATTGTAAAAGTTAGCAACAAACAACTTCAGAGTTCATCACAAAAATCATAAGCCAAATCAACAGCAACAACAACAAACATCTCAGAACAAAAGCTCATCATTGAGAATCAACAAAGCCCAAGAGAGGAAGAGAGTCAGAAATGAATGAAATAGGGTTTTCAGAACGAAGATTCATCACAAAACAGTTCAAAGCTAAAGATACAAATACCAGGAAGCAAGCTCTTGCCATCACGTGCTTCCCACCTCCAGCCACCCTAGAGCGCCTCCATCCCAAACTCCCTCTCCATCGCCTCTCCAGGAACGAAGTCACCAAGGTATAATTTTCCCTCTTTATTGTTTCTGCATTTCATATCATAAACACCAAAACACCAAAGATCAAAGCTTTGAAAACAATAAAACATACAATATTAACCATGCAACTATAAAGAACGCATAAGAAAAGGGTACCTTTCGAGTCGTCATTCTGTGCTGTCATGGAAGAGAAGATGGGTGGTGGCGCTCTGGAAACTGGAGGGCTGAAGGGTTAATCAGAGATTCATGGCTGAGAACGACAAAGAAGGTGAGAGGCGAAGAAGATGAGAGGAGAGCGGCGCCGTTCACAAAAAACTGTAAACCTAACTCTGAAGATGCAAACCAAACCCTAACACAAAAACTCTGTACAATGCCATTAGGCTTTCTCCCCTGAACCAAACCCTTAAGCCCAATCTTTCAGCACATACACCCCCTTTTTTTAATCTATTCTATTTTGTTATTTGGGCCAAACATATCCCCTAAAGCCCATTTAACTTCTTTTTGTTTTTCTTATATTTACAAATCAATACCTTTTTTTTTATTATCACCTTATGTTCTTTTTGTTCATAACCTAATTCCTAATTCTTTTTTGTTAAATAAAAATAATATATTAAATTGTTTTTGTACAAAATATTCTTGTTGTACCCCAAAATTTGCCCTCCCATATTCTTCAAAGTTTTGGCAAGCATCATCTCAAGTCTACTCAAGGGTTGCACAGTTCAAACACCCTCTTAAGCCAGTCAAATTAGGGTTTTGGTTCTTGCAAGGATGTTGAGGTTTTCAAGGGCTCAATCAAGTCACATATGCCTATACACATTGTCAAGCATCTACATGCCAAGTTTCAAGGCTCACAAGGCCAAGTTGCACAGTCAAAAATCCTAGTTGCTCTATAGTCAACTGCAGGGGCAAAATGGTCATTTGGCAGTCAAAAGTCAAAAAATTTGGTCAACATCTTATTTTGAAGCCACAATCATCATTTGGTCAAATCTTGACCATGATTTCACAAGAATGGCTCAAAAATCATCAAGATGCAAAAGTTTCTATTTTGGGACAGCTGAAAAGTCAACTGTAACTTGACCAAGGCATAACTTTTTCATGGTTCATCAGAAAAATCCCATCCAATGCTCATTTTGAAGGGGATGACATTTCCTATAACTCATCCTCACATTCCAAGTCCAAGAAATGCTCTCACAAAAAGTTATCAATTTCAACATTATAGGTCATTTTCAAAAGTCAACAAAAAGGCATTTTAATTCAAAGACCATAACTTGAGATTGGTAACTCAAAATGACATGGGACCAAAGGCATTGGTTAGAGGACTTCAAGAACTTTCCAAAATGTCCAAGAACATGTTCATATGATCAAAATTGAGCAAGATATGCATTGGAGAAGTTGGGAAATTTTTGTGAAATGGCAAAAGTCAACTATCCTTGAAACTTCAATTTTTGACAAAAGGTCCCACTTTTTTCCACTTGATTCAGCCTTGTCATGCCACCCACGTGTCCCATGATCAATTTCAAGACCAAATAATTATTTTTCTATTTTTATTTAATTTTTATGGATTTAATTCATTTTAATCCATAATAATTCAAGTAAATCTAAAAAAATTAATTAAATGGTATCTTATGGTTTGAATAGCCTTCATGAAGCATTTGCAACCTACCAATTTAGTGCTAAGCTCATTTAGGCATGAAAATTCAAATTTTGAACAAGCTTTGAAAGGCCTTTAATGGTGGTTAAGACAAAATCCAAAGCTTAATTGCAATGGTCAAAGGCTCCTAAATGTGACTTATTCTCACTCATTACTACATATGCAAGCCTTGCAAGCCTCATTCACAACCTAGAGTGTACACAAACGGCCAGAGCAAAATCCAAAAAGTGTCAAAAAAAAGTGTGAGATCAAAAGGAGTGTTGCAAGCATTTTCAGGCCAAAAGGAGAACGTGACTCTCTTCTTTGCCATACTCTGAAGCTAAAGAAACCCTTGCCACGTCCTAAGGTCCATCATACCGCGCTGTAAGTTTTCTCAGGTCCCCTCAAGTCTCAATATTATTTTTTCTAACAAATTCCCATGCAGCTTCCTAGACGCGTTCCACCATAGGCCTCATACAGATGCGCGCCAAGTGTCTCAAAAGATCAATCCAAAGGCCAAAGGGTGCTCCACACCATGCTCCCTGGTCAACGCGCCTCTGGACGATTCAAAAGTCAAAACGACTTGAGACAATGGGCCTAAATTCCTGATTCACCTCCCTAAGGGTCCAACACCCCCTGGGTTCTTATTTTCTTTTCTTTTTTCTCTTTTTATTTTATTTTCTTTTATAATTTCCCTTTTATTAATTATTAGTTTTATTAATTGTTTAATTAACCCAAACTAATTTTTCCCATAAAATTCAGAAAAACCAAAAAAAAAACATTTTATTATTTATTAACTTATTTTGTAAATAAATTTAAATTAAATTAAATTAGCTTAATTAATTAACTTTAATACTTTTTTACAATAAATAAAAACAATTTAGAATTAGGTTTTTGCTAACTTTTAATTTCTATTTATTTTCTCTTTATTTTCATTAAAAACACAAAAATACAAAAAAACATTTTCTTAATTAATTAATTAATTAGTTATTAGTTTTAATTTCATTAATTACAAAAAAGGACAAAAATTCAATTCTTTCTTAAAAAAGGGTCAAAACCCTTAGGACGTCCCGATTCATTCTTTCGCGCGCAATTTATTTTAATTCATTATATTTATGTAACTGCTTCCGGAAATGTAATAGTTAATTAGGTTTATCTCTTTATTTGCTATTTCTCGCATTCTTATTTCAAAACGGGTTTTTGTTTTTTGGCGATGTATAGACCCACGCCTTGTAATAGCTAGATTTACATTTCTGCAATTTATTTTCCGCACTCCTAATTGTTAAAAAATGCATGAAAGAATGTATGAAAAATAAAACCAATCCGTAGCTCACAAATAACATGTACAAAGACAATTAACTGAAAAACAACACACATGCACATGCCACCCCTAGGGTACGCCTCACTGGTTGCCTCGAACGTGGTCATTAAGTATAGGGTGTCTTAGAGGTCGCCCTTTGTCTAAAGATCAAGTTGCCTCGAAACGGTTGCCTCGGATAAAAGGATCTAAGACATTAGGGTTACCACTAAGGTGTCCTACCATTGCTTCGGTGACCACACTGTCCCGATAATCGAATTGACCCGAACAAGTCCAACGATGGTGCTACCTACCTCTCAATGGTAGGATAGCACTATCTAAAGGACTCTTACACAGCTTGATTCCTTAGAGTAGGTAGATCCTCCTAAGTACTTGCTCTTTTCAAACAAACAAAACAACTTTTCGCACCTACACTTTCAAAAAATTTTCAAACAAATTTTTCATACACTCTTGAGGACTGATACAAGAGTTACTTAGAAATATTTTCGAATGAAACTTTTTCAAAACCCACTCACACTTGAAAAGCAAACAATTTTGAAAACATAAGAGCAAGTACCTAAGAGCCCATGGATAACCATGGATAGAAAGGGTGCTAACACCTTCCCTTTCTATAAATCTACTTCCCGAACCGAGAAACATTCTCGAATAAGGAATTTTGTTGTGCTTTTGTCCTTTCCATAATTGGAGAACATAAAAGACGGTGGCGACTCTTGCTTTACCGCGTCATACACGATCCAGCTTAAAAAACAGTCAGTTCTATTCCCACCGATCACATAACTGGTGACTCTGCTGGGGATATTTATAAGTGAGGTATACCTTAGGACTAAGATCACTTGTGTTTTCAATTGTATGCCTTGTTTGCTTTAACATTGTTGGGCTTGCATCAGTGTTTCATAGATCCTAACCCGGATCTGGGGTACCCTTTTTAGGTAGCAACAAACTGTGAGGGAACTGTGCGGGGTATACTGACATGGTTGAAGCAGTTGCTACGTTGATGTGGCACTTTGGTGAGTACTGGTAACCCTTGAGTCAAGTCAAGGAGAGTACGGGGCCGCCGCATGGTGTCATGAAGCATCAATTGACCTTAGGAACCTTACTTGAACCATCCTGGCCTCTTTAGGGGTAGTGAGATGACTGACTTTGGTGCAGTCCGAAGTTGGTAGATACTCGATACTACACTCATTGAGGGTTGTTTTTTTGGAATATTTTGATCGCCAGTTCAGTGGCTAAATCAAAACAATGAACACAGAAAACGACCCAATGATATTGAGCTCCTTAGAACCCGGTTACTTTTGATAGGACAGGTTTGAGCCCACCAACTTCAAAGAGGGTAGTACCCAAAATTCATGCTGGCCTAAACTCTAAGGGCTCTTTTGTGTGACTTGTGTGCCTTCATACTTGAACTACTTGCATACTTGTTATCTAACAACACGGGTTCCTTGCAGGTTTTTCTTACAGTCCTTAATTGGGACTCATTACAGGGCCTACTTACATCACTCCATGCATAGCATAACATCATACCATTACATACATCCTACATAAGGACTAATCCATTTCAAGGATCTCAAGGGTTTGTGATGCAGGTCATGATGAATCAACAGGTCTAGCAAAGGGCAAAGGGGATTTATTTTCCTTTAGCCAAGGTTGATAACTTGAGTCAGGGGCTATGACCCACTCGATATGGTGAGCCTTGACTCTTGAAGAAGGACTCTCGACAACATGAAATTCCTTCAATCAAGCAACCAGATTCAAATTCTAACAAGCTTCTCTGTTTACCCCACGAGACCCTTGAAAACATCGCATGCATACATACATATCATTGCATTACAGGTACTCTTTTCCACAGGTTGCTTAATCTTCTTCGCTGTTTATTTCAGCAGTCATCATGAATCCTGAATCATCCAATGAACAAGCTATCAAGGCCCTCCAGGCCCAGAACGCCCAGTTCCAGGAGCTGGTCATGAGTTTAGCCCAAGGACAACAGGAATTGAAGACTCTGCTTTTGAAAAAAAAAAGAAGAAGAGGACTGTTTTGTTCAACCCTAGACGCAGATCTGGGAATGGATCACAAAATGAGGCTAAGCTGACCACCCCATCTGCTGGGAAAGACAACCCACAAGGGAGAGAGGTTCCTAGTCCCGTGGTCTCTGACACCGAGACAAATTTCAATGATGAGAAGTACCCTTCTGCTGAGGACAGGTACAAACAGCTGGAGGACAGATTAAAGGCTATGGAGATTCAACGTGTGCCTGGGTTGGATTTTGGAGACTTAGGTTTATCTTCTGGGGTGGTGATCCCTCACAAGTTCAAGGCGCCTGCCTTTGCAAAGTACGACGAGGCTTCCTGTCCTAAGCTGCACCTCCGTTCATACGCAAGGAAGATCTAGCCCTACACGACAGACAAGAACCTATGGATCCATTTCTTCCAGGAAAGTCTTTCAGGGACTCAGCTCGAATGGTTCTATCAGCTGGATGGAACCAGTATTCATAACTGGGAGGACTTGGCAACTGCTTTTTATAAGCAGTATCAGTATAATGCTGACCTCGCTCCTACACGTACCCAACTCCAGGGTATGTCACTGGAGACGGGTAAAGTTTTAAGGAGTACGCGCAAAGGTGGAGAGACCTGGCTGGCAGGGTGCAACCACCGTTGACTGACCGTGAGCTTGTTGACATGTTCTTGGGAACCTTGTCCGGTCCATTCTTCAACCATCTGATTGGGAATTCTTCTGCTGGGTTCACAGATCTGATCTTAACTGGGGAGAGGATAGAAGCTGGTATCAAGTCTGGGAAGATACAGAAAGGCGACTCCTCGAACAGTGAAAAGAAATCATTCAAGAAAGAGTCCAACGCTGCGTACAGTCAGAAGGGCCGTCGTAACCAACACATAGGGGCAGTCATGATCTCTGGTTCGGCGTTACGCCGACAACCGCCAAAGGGAAATCAGCGAAGGCCAGACGAGCCTAAAAGATAATTCACCAACATCAACATGCCATTGTCACAAGCACTACAGCACATGTTGAAGATGAACCTGATTGCGGTGATCAACCCTCCTGCAAATCCTAAGACTTCTTCTCCAAGCTACAACCCAGATGCGAGGTGTGCTTATCATTCTGGTAGCCCGGGGCATGATACTGAGGATTGTTGGGCGCTGAAATACAAGATCCAGAATATGATTGACGCCAAAGAGATCGAATTTGATCCTGCCGAGACTCCCAACGTGATCGCTGCTCCCTTGCCAAAACATGGCTAGGATTGAGAGACTCTTGTTTCATTTAAATTCTAATATTGTATTTTTCTATGCTTATACAAACAATTATCATGTCAAACTCTATTATTTCATTAATGCATTACACGTGTCTGTTTTGAAGTAATTGTGTTCACTATATTCAAAATTGCTTTTATTTTTGTGATGTTCAAACTCTCAATTAATAATTCTAAGCCTCTTGAGGGAGGATGACGAAAACGATACCACGATCTTTACAGTATGCTTTTGAAAAGACCCCGCTGATGAGGTACATGCATTGTTTCAATTCCTAAACACCGGAGTTATAAGGAAGATAATCCCTCGTCAACCCCCTCTAAGCCAAAGAAGTAGGAGTTTTTCTTTTCAAAAATCAAAACCCTTAATCATAACCTGGGGCAGGGTAGTTCTCTCAGTTTGATCCAGATGCACAACGAATGGCATCAAAAGAAGTCCTTCTGAAACAAAAGACAGTGATGGTTCCGGATAAGCATAAAGACAGGCAGTCATTATCTCTCAAAATGAAAGCCCATATAATTCAAAACCTATGAAGGAGACTTACAAAAACTGGGGCATCCTGCTGACTGTAATACAAAAAGAAACAGTTCAGGCAAAAAATAGGTATAACGAAATAAAAAAAAGAAGAGAAAGAGGTCCTACAAACCCTCAACACAAAAGGAAATGACTGCCTATTCAAAATAAATTGTCAATATCCAAACCATCACCGGAATGTCAAAGCAAAGACTCAAACAAGGTCTAACGTATGATCAACTGAGTTTAGGTTTGAAGAACATCACGAAGAGCGGGTGGGTACAAATACTTTGAGCCTTTATCCTTTTTTTTAAACCGTGAACCAGGCCACGATATAACCCTCAAAAAGTCCTAGCTGAAGCATGGGTTAGTTCGAAAGCATACTGTTACGAAAGGTATCCTGACTCCTTAAGGTTTGCGGTAAAATAACGAATTGACATCACAGTTTACAAAAAATTCACTTGTTTTTATGAAAAAATGCATTTTCAAAAGCTTCAAGACAGACATGAGCTTTGCATTTTAATATAATATTGCTTGCATATGACTATTTGTTTGAACAACATAGAAGTTCGCACGACGAATGTCTAATGAACAGAAGCACCTCCAATCAAGGGGCAGGGCATGATCATTGTCCATCATCTGGGGCAGTCCAGTCAAGATTCAGAGAATCTCTCAAATGCCTAATAGCCTGTGGAAAATCTCCGCCTGAGTCACCTGGGGCATTGGACATGAGTTCCAGCTACGAATCTTGCCTGATCAAACATCTTCTGGTCGCATGGCAACACAACAACAAGGGCATCTCCCTACATTCTGAGAGCGTGGACATAGTTGAAAAAATACTACGCATAATCAAAGACCCGCTAGGTTGACACACCTAGGCAAAAATAAGGGCTCCCCGGCGAACCAAAAGGGTTCGGGCAAAAACAAGGGATGAAATGAAAAAATCTGTACACCCGGCAAGTCGAAAACCTGAAAAGGCGGCTTGGGCAAAAAAGGGTATCCCAATGGACTGAAAACCCGAAAGAGCGGTCCGGGAAAAAGTTAGGGATCAAAAGCGTACGACTATGTCCCGTCATCTCCTCACTTGCCTACCAGAAGAAGATTTGTCGAATCGGCAGTTGTCTAACACCTCACAAGGTATCTTCTTCTCTCACGTCAGAAACAGGGGCAATAATGAGTTGTCCAAACGATCTGGTTGCTCTGTCCACCGTGGTACCAAGATAAGTTCAGCTGAAGAACATGACCAAGCTACCTCCACTCCCTGCAGAGTAAGACAAGGTTCAACAATACTCTCCCCCAAGCAGAGTTGGTCTCCCGTCAGCCCTGACAAAGTACAATATCTCCAGCAAGTCAACAACGCTCTCCCCAAGCAGAGTTAGTCTACTGTCAGCCTTAAGGAAGTTGGGTATCCCCAGAAAATCTCAATATTCTCCAGCGGAGTATACAGATATTCCTAAGCAAGCATCCCCAGACGTCTTAATATAAGATTATTCCCCGGTGGAATACAAGACACCCTAATGGAGCCACTTCCCCAGTACAGTTCAAAAGTTTCCCCAGGAGAATTGAATCAATATCCCCAGTAAATTCTGGAAGCTTATCCACACTAGATTATGGAAGCTTATCCCCTGCAGAGAACGAACGCATCTCCCCGGCTCTATTCAGAAGGTTATTCCCCACCAGGGTCTAACTGGGTTATCCTCAGATAATTACCACGGAAAGATCGTCCTCGGCGAAGTTCTTCCTATCCCCAACGGAATTCATCAAATTCCCTAACAAAATTTATCAACGGGAATCCCCAGCGGAGTTATCATCAAAACCTCAGCGAAGTATCTCTTCCCACAGAGTAATTCCCCGCAGAGTAATATCTTCATCAAGTTTATTCCCCAACAGAGTCATCTTCTCCTACCGGTTTATTCTTGCAACCATCATCCCCAGCGGAATGAAGAACTCTAATCTTTAACATCAGCCCAGGATTCAACAAACTCCCGACATTCGTCAAGGATTTATTTTCCCAGACGAGAATACATTCATAAACATCACATCTTTATACATTATAGCATGCATACGCATCATACAACACAAATCTCATTTATTTTTGAGAACATCTTAAAATCATGCAGTTCATGCATCATGACATTGCATACGACTAATACTTTGCCTTTTCAGAAAAAAGTCAATCAAAATATGATTACCATCTACCTTTACAGTTCCAGATCAACGCCGGTAACAAGCCAGGAAGATTCTGTGGACGACTGATCGTGGGTTAATATCCGAAACCAAACAGGACAATTATCTACTTGATCATCCTCAGGCAACCCTACACCGGTTCCTTTTCTTTCAGAAGAAGTCTTACACGGGCTCATCAACAGGCAACCCTACACCGGTTCCTTCTCAACCTCAGATGTAATTTTACACGAACTCATCATCAGGCAACCCTACACCGGTTCCTTCTCAATTTTCAGACGAAGTCTTACGCGGACCCACCCTCCACAAGTAACCCTACACCGGTTCCTTTTCTTTCAGAAGAAGTCTTACACGGACATATCATCAAAGTAACCCTACACCGGTTCCTTTTCTTTCAGAAGAAGTCTTACACGGACTTATCTCAAGATGACCTTACCCCGGTTCATCAAGAAGTCTTACACGGACTTATCTCAAGATGACCTTACCCCGGTTCATCAAGAAGTCTTACACGGACTTATCCCGAAGTAACCTTACCCCGGTTCCTCCAGAAGTCTTACACGGACTTATCTCAAGATGACCTTACCCCTGTTCCTCCAGAAGTCTTACACAGACTTATCTCAAGATAACCTTACCCCGGTTCATCAAGAAGTTTTACACGAACTTATCCTGCAGTAACCTTACCCCGGTTCCTCCAGAAGTCTTACACGGACTTATCTCAAGATGACCTTACCCCGGTTCATCCAGAAGTTTTACACGAACTTATCCTGCAGTAACCTTACCCCAGTTCCTCCAGAAGTCTTACACGGACTTATCTCAAGATGACCTTACCCCAGTTCATCCAGAAGTTTTACACGAACTTATCCTGCAGTAACCTTACCCCGGTTCCTCCAGAAGTCTTACACGGACTTATTCCGAGGTAACCTTACCCTGATTCCTCCAGAAGTTTTACACGAACTTATCCCGAAGAAACCCTACACAGGTTCTCTCTCTCCAGACGTAGTTTTACACGGGCTCTTCGTCAAAGAAACCCTACACAGGTTCTCTCTTCCCAAAGATGCAGTTTTACACGGACTCGTCATCAGAAACCCTACCCAAGTTTTACTCCTTCCAGGATGCAGTTTTACACGGACTCATCATCAAAGTAACCCCACACAGGTTCCCTTCTCAAACTCCAGACGTAGTTTTACACGGACTCGTCATCAGTAAACCCTACACAGGTTTCCTTCTCAGCTCAAGATGCGGTTTTACACGGACTCGTCATCAAAGTTAACCCTACACAGGTTCCTTCTCCATTTCAGATACAGTCTTATACAGACTCATTATCAGTAAACCCTACACAGGTTTCCTTCCTTCAAAGATGCAGTTTTACACAAGCTCATCATCAGTCAACCCTACACAGGTGTCCTTCTTTCCAAGATGCAGTTTTACACGAGTTCATCATCAGGCAACCCTACACAGGTTCCCTCTTTCAACTTACAAAAATTACAATTCAACAGACAACCTCTAGATGGCATCTATAAGCCCATCCACCTATCAACAGTCTCCAAATGGCATCTATAAGCCCATTCCCGGCAAGGTTCTGTCACATCTCTAGATGGCATCTATAAGCCCATCCTCCTATCCACCATCTCTCCAAATGGCATCTGTAAGCCCATTCCCGCCATCACACTGCTGATATTCTACTATGTGAGTGCAAATTTCTGGGCACTCTAGTGTTCAATCATCTTCCACCTTCGGATCACGAAAGGCGCGCTAGCCAATCTACATTCTCAGGTCTAAGAAGATTGAACAGGGGCAACTGTTGTACCCCAAAATTTGCCCTCCCATATTCTTCAAAGTTTTGGCAAGCATCATCTCAAGTCTACTCAAGGGTTGCATAGTTCAAACACCCTCCTAAGCCAATCAAATTAGGATTTTGGTTCTTGCAAGGAAGTTGAGGTTTTCAAGGGCTCAATCAAGTCACATATGCCTATACACATTGTCAAGCATTTACATGTCAAGTTTCAAGGCTCACAAGGTCAAGTTGCGCAGTTAAAAACCATAGTTCCTCTACAGTCAACTGCAGGGACAAAATGGTCATTTGGCAGTCAAAAGTCAAAAATTTTGGTCAACATCTTATTTTGAAGCCACAATCATCATTTGGTCAAATCTTGACCATGATTTCACAAGAATGGCTCAAAAATCATCAAGATGCAAAAGTTTCTATTTTGGGACAGTTGAAAAGTCAACTGTAACTTGACCAAGGTATAACTTTTTCATGGTTCATCATAAAAATCCCATCCAATGCTCATTTTGAAGGGGATGACATTTACTACAACTCATCTTCACATTCCAAGTCCAAGAAATGCTCTCACAAAAAGTTATCAATTTCAACATTATAGGTCATTTTCAAAAGTCAACAAAAAGGCATTTTAAGTCAAAGACCATAACTTGAGATTGGTAACTCAAAATGACATGGGACCAAAGGCATTGGTTAGAGGACTTCAAGACCTTTCCAAAATGTCCAAGAACATGTTCATATGATCAAAATTGAGCAAGATATGCATTGGAGAAGTTGGGAAATATTTATGAAATGGCAAAAGTCAACTATCCTTGAAACTTCAATTTTTGACAAAAGGGCCCACTTTTTTCCACTTGATTCAGCCTTGTCATGCCACCCACGTGTCCCATGATCAATTTCAAGACCAAATAATTATTTTTCTATTTTTATTTAATTTTTATGGATTTAATTTATTTTAATCCATAATAATTCAAGTAAATCTAAAAAAATTAATTAAATGGTATCTTATGGTTTGAATAACCTTCATGAAGCATTTGCAACCTACCAATTTCGTGCTAAGCTCATTTAGGCATGAAAATTCAAATTTTGAACAAGCTTTGAAAGGCCTTTAATGGTGGTTAAGACAAAATCCAAAGCTTAATTGCAATGGTTAAAGGCTCCTAAATGTGACTTATTCTCACTCATTACTACATATGCAAGCCTTGAAAGCCTCATTCACAACCTAGAGTGTGCACAAACGGCCAGAGCAAAATCCAAAAAGTGTCAAAAAAAAGTGTGAGATCAAAAGGAGTGTTGCAAGCATTTTCAGGCCAAAAGGAGAACGTGACTCTCTTCTTTGCCATACTCTGAAGCTAAAGCAACTCTTGCCACGTCCTAAGGTCCATCATACCGTGCTGTAAGTTTTCCCAGGTCCTCCCAAGTCTCAATATTATTTTTTCTAACAAATTCCCATGCAGCTTCCTAGACGCGTTCCACCATAGGCCTCATACAGATGCGCGCCAAGTGTCTCAAAAGATCAATCCAAAGGCCAAAGGGTGCTCCACACCATGCTCCCTGGTCAACGCGCCTCTGGACGATTCAAAAGTCAAAAAGGCTTGAGACAATGGGCCTAAATTCCTGATTCACCTCCCTAAGGGTCCAACACCCCCTAGGTTCTTATTTTCTTTTCTTTTTTCTCTTTTTATTTTCTTTTCTTTTATAATTTCCCTTTTATTAATTATTAGTTTTATTAATTGTTTAATTAACCCAAACTAATTTTTCCCATAAAATTCAGAAAAACCAAAAAAAAACATTTTATTATTTATTAACTTATTTTGTAAATAAATGTAAATTAAATTAAATTAGCTTAATTAATTAACTTTAATACTTTTTACAATAAATAAAAACAATTTTGAATTAGGTTTTTGCTAACTTTTAATTTCTATTTATTTTCTCTTTATTTTCATTAAAAACACAAAAATACAAAAAAACATTTTCTTAATTAATTAATTAATTAGTTATTAGTTTTAATTTCATTAATTACAAAAAAGGACAAAAATTCAATTCTTTCTTAAAAAAGGGTCAAAACCCTTAGGACGTCCCGATTCATTCTTTCGCGCGCAATTTATTTAATTCATTATATTTATGTAACTGCTTCCGGAAATGTAATAGTTAATTAGGTTTATCTCTTTATTTGCTATTTCTCGCATTCTTATTTCAAAACGGGTTTTTGTTTTTTGGCGATGTATAGACCCGCGCCTTGTAATAGCTAGATTTACATTTCTGCAATTTATTTTCCACACTCCTAACTGTTAAAAAATGCATGAAAGAATGTATGAAAAATAAAACCAATTCGTAGCTCACAAATAACATGTACAAAGACAATTAACTGAAAAACAACACACATGCACATGCCACCCCTAGGGTACGCCTCACTGGTTGCCTCGAACGTGGTCATCAAGTATAGGGTGTCTTAGAGGTCGCCCTTTGTCTAAAGAACCAGTTGCCTCGAAACGGTTGCCTCAGATAAAAGGATCTAAGACATTAGGGTTACCACTAAGGTGTCCTACCATTGCTTCGGTGACCACACTATCCCGATAATCGAATTGACCCGAACAACTCCAACGATGGTGCTACCTACCTCTCAATGGTAGGATAGCACTATCTAAAGGAATCTTACACAGCTTGATTCCTTAGAGTAGGTAGATCCTCCTAAGTACTTGCTCTTTTCAAACAAACAAAACAACTTTTCGCACCTACACTTTCAAAAAAATTTCAAACAAATTTTTCATACACTCTTGAGGACTGATACAAGAGTTACTTAGAAATTTTTTCGAACGAAACTTTTTCAAAACCCACTCACACTTGAAAAGCAAACAATTTTGAAAACATAAGAGCAAGTACCTAAGAGCCCATGGATAACCATGGATAGAAAGGGTGCTAACACCTTCCCTTTCTATAAATCTACCTCCAGAACCGAGAAACGTTCTCGAATAAGGAATTTTGCTGTGCTTTTGTCCTTTCCATAATTGGAGAACATAAAAGACGGTGGCGACTCTTGCTTTACCGCGACATACGCGATCCAGCTTAAAAAACAGTCTGTTCTATTCCCACCGATCACAATTCTTAATAGCTTTTTAATATTTATTACATTTAAAAGTATGTAAATAATAGATTTTTTATCTTAAAACTTTTTGTTTAATAAATCTTTTTATATAAATTCCTAAATAACATTAACCAAAATATATAAATATTAGAATTTATTAGGTTAAATAATTCTCTTTTTCTTTAAAAACTTTTTGTTTATATAAAACTAACAAAAATATAAAAATAATAATGAACACTTAATTTTCATTTAATCATTTGTAAATAACCACATACACCTCACAATACTTTTGATTCTCTTTATTTCTTATATCTTGTTATATTTTTACATTGAGAATGCGACGATTCAATTTGGTTGTAACATAATATTTGGACATTACTCTTCTGATAAGACTCATCCCCATTTGTAAACATTTGTACCCCCATTCTCGGATACTTATTTGTAATAGCTTAGACTTTAAATTCCCGCAATTTATCGCTTTCCATATACTATATAGTAATTAGGGTTTGTATGCGAAGATTCAAAATCAACCGCTAGATAACCTAATACAAGATAAATGCATGAAAATCAATACACAATTCACACTTGCACCTCTAGGGTAACCTCGCTTGTTGCCTCGGAAAATGCAATCATGTCCCTCGAGTATGAGACACTCTAGAAAATGTCCCTTCAATAAACAAAGATCGTAGTTCCTCGATGACCCTCGATGTTGCCTTCGATAAAACGATCTCGTCCCTTACAAAATTTCTAGAGCGTCTCACAAGTTGCCTTCAATGATTGCATACGATGACCCGCGCCTGTCCCATTTAACATCCTAACGCAAGGTTGTTCATCAAACACAATGGTGAAACAACACTGTTAAAAGGGTCAAAAACATAAGAAAAATCTTTGAGTAAAATAGGGTAGACAAATCTTAGTTACTTGATCAAAAAACTTGCAAAACATCCTTGCCATTTTTCAAACACACTTCACAAACACAACTTCAAAAACAATTTCCAAACAACTTTCAAAACATTGAATTATCTTTTCAAAAAGACACACACACCTTTGTATATATCCAAACAAGAATCATTAGAAAGGTTGCCTAGACAAGGCATCTTTTTCAAAACATTTTTCAAAACCACACACACAAAGCACCATTTCAAACAATTGAAAAGAAAAGGCAAGTGATCTAAGCAAGTAACTAAGAGCCCATGGATAACCATGGATAGAAAGGGTGCTAATACCTTCCCTTTCTATAATCTACTCCCCGAACCCAAGAAAACATCTCAAAGGTCTTTCCTGTGCTTTTTGACCTTTCCTTAGGATAAAATAAAAAGTCGGTGGCGACTCTTGCTAAACCGAAACATTTGCGAACACAAACGCAAAACTCAAGTCAGTTCTTCCACCGTATCACAGAACTGGCGACTCTGCTGGGGATTCTTCTAAAAGTGGGGTTACCTTAGGTTTTTAGATCACCTTTACATGCTTACCTTGATTGCTTTGATTGCTTTACTTTTTGGGTTCCTTGTTTGGGTTTGTTTTAAATCCTACACCCGGATTTGGGGTCACCTTTTAGGTAAGTAGCAATAAACTGTGAGGGAACTGTGTGGGGTATACCGACATGGTTGAAGCAGTAGCTATGTTAGTGTGACATATTTGTGGGTACCGGTAGCCTTTGAGTTAATCAAAGAGAATACGGGGCCGCTGAGTGATGTCATGAAGCACTAACGAACTCTTAGAACCTTACTTGACCATCTTGGCCTTTTTAGGGGTAGTGAGATGACCGACTTTGGTGCAGTCCGAAGTTGGTAGATACTCGATACTACACTCATTGAAGATTGTTTTCTTGGGATATTTTGGTCGCCAGTTAAGTGGCTAAACCAAAACAATGAACATAGAAAATAATCCAGTGATATTGAGCTCCTTAGAACCCGATTTCTATTTTAGGACAGGTTGAGCCAACTAACTTCAAGAGGGTACTTACCTACAAACCTCATGCAAGCCTAAACCTAAGGACTTGTCTGCTTTATGTGAATATGATTACCTGTATATACACTCACTTACTTTTGCATACATGTACATAACATCATAACATCATACCATAGCATTTTCAATAACCATTTCAAGGATCTCGAGGGTCTTTTGATGTAGGGTCACGTTGAACCAGACATCTACCAAAGGGCAGAAGGGTTCCTCTCTAAACAAACACCGTCAAAGGTCAAGTGCAACAACTTGAATCAGGGGCTATGACCCACTTGACATGGTGAGCTTGATTCTCGTGGAAGGACATCCACCGATACAAAACTCTCCAATCAAAGATGTTGATCGAAGTTCAATCTCTAAACATTTCTCTTGTGTTTACCCCGAGAGATTCTTGAAAACATGCATCCACATATCATACATTGTATCATAACAGGTTTTCCTTTTCAGGCTTCCTTATTCTCCTACTGTTTATTTCAGAAGAGATGGCTCTAGAAAGGATTGTCAAAGATATCCAAGATCAAAATGCTCAACTTCAAGAAATGTTCTTGAACCTGTCCCAGGGGAAAGAAGAAGTGAAAGCTCTCCTCACAAGGGGCATGGTCTTGGGGAATTCAAGCAGTGTCAAGAATGATCAGTTGGAAGAGCTGCAGATTGAGCTGTCAACAATGAAGATCCATATGATGGGACAACTGGTGGGCCAGATGGCTCTCATTCAAGACCTGGCTCAAAGACAAGAAGAGCTCAGGGTTCTCGTCAATAAACTGCTTCAGTACAACCAAATGGGGCAAACATCCAGGGTCTAAGATCAAGTCATCATTCAACCTCCTTTGAGACAAGAAGACAAGGGAAAGGCTCCCCAACTTGCTTCAGGGTCACAAGCCCAGCAACAACCTCGTCAGTGTCAACAGGGTAATCGGCGTAAGAAAATTACGTCTGGAAGACATTTCTGAGACTGACATACCATCATCCCTAATACTGAAACGCCTGTTGGTGGTCAATCTGCTTTCCTTAAGGGATCCTATTAGGAAGCCCAATACCTCTACTCCTAGCTATCACCCTGACGCGTTTTGTGTATACCATTCCCATAGTCCTGGACATGACACCGATGACTGTTGGGCTTTGAAAAATAAGATCCAAGACTTGATCGACGAAGGAGTGTTGGAATTCATGCCAGATGGTGAGATGAAAATATTCCGCTAAGGGTTCTCCACCTAAAATGACAAAGCTCGAACTGGGAGACTTTTGTTCCATTTGAATTTTCAAGTTGTAATTTCTTTTGTATTCAAACAATTATCTATTGATGTCAAACTCTGTTTCATTAATGCATTGCATATGTTTGTCTTGAATTCATCCATTCGTTTTCACTATTCTTATGCTTTCTTTATGATGTTTAACTCTTGATAAAAAGCTACAAGCCTTTAGAGGGAGGATGACGAAACAATGCCATAATCCTACACAATATGCTTTTGAACAGACCTTGATGACGATGTACAGGCGTTTCTTTCAAATCCTAAGCACTGGAGTTATATGGAAGATAATCCCTAGTCAACCCCTTCGAGCCAAAGAAGTAGGAGTTTTCTGTTTTTAAACAAATTGAAACCGTTGATTTAAACCTGGGGCAGGGTAGTCTCTCAGTTAATTCAAAAAAAAAAAGAGATGCACATTGAAGTCGCAAACTCTCAGTTCGTAACACAACGAATGACATCAAAAACATTCCTTTGGAACCAAAAGACAGTGGTGGTTCCTTATCTCATAGGCAGTCATCATCTCTCAAAAGAGAAAAACCCACTGAGCCAAAACCTATAAAGGAGGCTTAAGAAAGCTGTGGCATCCCGCTGACTGTAATCTCGAAAACAGGAACAGTGAGGCAAAAGTTAGGGATAACAAATCAAAAGAAAAAGGTCATTATAAATCCTCAATAACATGAAAAATGTTGCAAAAAATGATGTCTGCCTTCCATAAAATTCAACTGGTGTGAACCATCACCAAAATGTCGTTCCAAACTCGAATAGAGTTCGACGCACAATTAACTGAGTTTAGGACTGAAGGACATCACGAAGAGCGGGTGGGAACAAATATACTTTGAGCCTTTATCCTTTGTTTCTTAAACCGTGAACCAAGCCACGTTACAACCCTTCAAAAGTCCTAATTAAAGCATGGGTTAGTTCGAAAGCATACTGTTACAAAAGGTATCCTGACTCCTGTAAGGCTTTTCCCTAAATGTTGTGTTGAATTTGTCTTATAAAAAGTTTTCTGCTAAAAAACGCATTTTTCAAAACTTCAAGACAAGCATAAACTTTGCATTATTTGAATATCGTTGTTTGCACATGGTTTACAACAAAGAAATTCATATAGTGAATGTTCGGAGGAACGAAAGCTCTCTCAGTGAGGAAAATCACTTCAAGTGGGATGATACTCCCGTTGCAAAAATCTCCCGTCGACAAAAAGAGACTTGGTTTGGTATTGTCCAACAAATCTGGGGCAGTCCAGTCAAGATTTCAACAAATCTTTCAAAATCCATTAAACCTGGGGCAGTCCAGTCAAGATTTTAAGAAATCTCTCAACTTCAGATACAGTCCAGATATGCTCCAGACACGGTTGCCATTCTGTCACTTATTCAGATCCCAGTTACAATTTCAGATACACTACAGACACGGAAGTCATTCTGCTACTCATACAGATCTCAACTTCATATTCAGTCCAGGTACGCTCCAGGCACGGTTTCCATTCTGTCACTTATTCAGATCCCAATTACAGTTTCAGATACACTCCAGACACGGAAGTCATTCTGCTACTCATACAGATCTCAACTTCAGATATAGTCCAGATACGCTCCAAACACGGTTGCCATTCTGTCACTCATTCAGATCCCAGTTACAGTTTCAGATACACTCCAGACACGGAAGTCATTCTGCTACTCATATAAATCTCAAACTCCAGATACAGTCCAGATATGCTCTAGACACGGTTTCCATTCTGTCACTCATTCAGATCCCAGTTACAGTTTCAGATACACTCCAGACACGGAAGTCATTCTGCTACTCATACAGATCTCAAACTCCAGATACAGTCCAGATACGCTCCAGACACGGTTGCCATTTTGTCACTCATTCAGATCCCAATTACAGTTTCAGATACACTCCAGACATGGAAGTCATTCTACTACTCATACAGATCTCAACTCCAGATACAGTCCAGATACGCTCCAGACACGGTTGCCATTCTGTCACTTATTTATATCCCAGTTACAGTTTCAGATACACTCCAGACATGGAAGTCATTCTTCTACTCATACAGATCTCAACTTCAGATACAGTCCAGATACGCTCCAGACACGGTTCCCATTCTGTCACTCATTCAGATCCCAGTTACAGTTTCAGATACACTCCAGTCACGAAAGTGATTCTGCTACTCATACAGATCTCAAACTCCAAATACAGTCCAGATATGCTCCAGACACGGTTGCCATTCTGTCACTCATTCAGATCCCAGTTATAGTTTCAGATACACTCCATACACGGAAGTCATTCTGCTACTCATACAGATCTCAAACACCAGATACAGTCCAGATACGCTCCAAACACGGTTGCCATTCTGTCACTCATTCAGATCCCAGTTACAGTTTCAGATACACTCCAGACACGGAAGTTATTCTTCTACTCATACAGATCTCAACTCCAGATACAGTCCATATACGCTCTAAACACGGTTTCCATTCTGTCACTTATTCAGATCCCAGTTACAGTTTCAGATACACTCCAGACACGGAAGTCATTCTGCTACTCATACAGATCTCAAACTCCAGATACAGTCCAGATATGCTCCAGACACGGTTGCCATTCTGTCACTAATTCAGAATTTATCCTCAGCCAAAGATGCTCCAAACGCAGATACCTTCCTACTTCTCATCCTTTCACCTATAACATACAATTCAACTTCCTGATATTCTCGACAGAATGAAGTTTCTCATTCTTAAAGCGGCATACAACCTAGACCTAAACTTCCTCCAGACAGGAATAAGCTTTTCACAGAGTCCTAAGTTTTTACTCTCCAACAGGATAGCCACTCCGCAACAGTATGGCTATTCCCCACAAAATTCTTATTCCCCAAGTAGAATGAAGACTCTCATTCTCAGTTCCTCATAGAGTATTCAGATATTCCCCAGTGAGGATCTCCTCAAAACAGGGATCCCCAATAGATTGGCATAAAACCCAAACTCCTGTTTCCCCAACAGTGGTCCCCAGGACTTCTCATTTTTCAACGATCAAAGGATTTTCAATCCCCAGCAGCAGTCAAAGATTTACTTTCCCTGGCAGCAGTCAAAGATTTCATTATCCAGGATTTAGCTTCCTCAGCAAGACAACTACTCAGCTTACATGTGCATCCATTTCATTCATATATCATAAATATTGATGAAACACAATTCATTGCATCATACATACCATTGCAGCATAACTTATTTTTTTAGCTAACATTTTACCCTTTTCAGGACAAGATTAAAAGGCTTTTGTTAACCATTAATTAGATACATAATAGATACACCCCAGACACAGCGGTCATTCTATTACTCTTTCAGACTTCGGCAATCCGATACAGACTAGATACGCTCCAGACACGGCAGCCATTCTATCCCTCATTTAGGTCCAACTATCAACCTCAAAGTTCAGATACGCGCCAGACACGAATGCCATTTTATCCTTTACACCAGCAGTTTGATTCTCCCCAGTGCAATCTCCACGGAAGTCATTCTGCTACTCATACAGACTTCAACTTTTGAAAACAGTTTACGGATGCTTCCCAACATGGATGTTGATCTATTACTTATTCAACTTCAAAACTTCTGAAAACAGTTTACAGATTCTCCAAACATGGATGTCAATCTATTGCTTATTCAGACCCCCAGTTCAGAGATGTTCCAAACATGGATGCCTTTCTGATACTCACCCACTCACCTACAACATTCTCCAGATGGCATCTTTAAGCCCATCTCTGACAAGATTTTGTCACATCTCCAAATGGCATCTTTAAGCCCATTCCCTCAACAACGCTTTGACGAGTGCAAATTTTTGGGGCACTCTAGTGTCCAATCTTCTTTTACCTTTGAGCCGTGAACGGAAAAACTGCCAATCTAACTCTTCAGGTTCAAGAAGATTGAACAGGGGCAACTGTTGTACCCCAAAATTTGCCCTCCTTTTTTCACAAGAAATCACAGCTTTGGGTTTTCCCTGATTTTTCAGATTGGCTCCTGAATTGGTCAAACAGACTTTTCTTATCAGTCTATCCAAAATTAGGGTTTCCATTGATTTTGAGTCAGTCAATCCAAAATTAGGGTTTCCATTGATTGGAATCAGTCAAGCAGACTTCTCCTTATCAGTCAAACAGATTATTAGGATTTCTTTTGATTTTGTTGAGTTTGGCTCAGGAATTGATCAAGCAGACTTTTCTTTGACGGTAAATCTGGAATTAGGGTTTTTCACTCGTATTTCTCAGAATAATTTGAATCCACAGTATTTCAATTGACTGTCACATTGTTCTGACGCTTGTTCAAGATTGTTGTTTGTTTCTCAAAGCCTAAACATCTGGGATAGAAACCGAGGCTTCTGATTGAAAGTTTGAAGCTTTAGTTTGATCAGTGAAGTGAAAGGTGTGTGGATATTTGTTTGTTTAACTGTGCAAAGCATGTGATTGATTGGAATGTCGGGCGTATTGTGGTTAATGCAAGGTTGTGAGACTACAACGTTTATTGGTTATTTATTTTATCTAAGTTAAAATAATTGGGATGCATTTCCAGTCATTTTAATTCAAGAGATTTAAATAATTAAATAAACAGTGTAAGTTAAAGAATTATCTGACAAAGATTTTTATTCATTTTTAATTGTTGTTACAAATGTTATTTGGATACTGTAAATTTATTTACAATATTTACAATGATATTGATTACAATAATTGAAAAAGAAAATAAATCTAAATCTCTTGAAGTCTTCTATCTTCTACTACTGCTTCCCTTATCCCAACTGGTATTTACCTGCAAAGACAAAAGAAGAAGTCAATACAGTTAATTTGAAAAACATTTTCAGACAGATAAATAAAAAACTCATCATTAAAGATTGTTGGCCGGAATCAGATTGTTTTGGTTTTCATCTTGTTTTACTCGTCCTCTTTGCAAATCACTAGAAGATTTCTCTTCTTGGTTCACAAAGAGGAAATTAAAATAATTTTTTTGCAAGCATATAATACAAGGCTGCATACAAAGTACACAAGGTTTCATACAAAGTACACAAAGCTGCACAAGTTCAAACTGAACAAACAAATTGCAATGTCAAACTGAGCAAACTAAGTTGCACAATGTCAAACAAAGCAAACCAAGCTGTCAACAAGTTGTCATTAAGCTGTCAAAATAGAAAACTGTCAACCAAGCTGTCAAAGTACACAAAATTGTCAAGGCAGGAAATATGGAAGTACATTGCAGAGGAAAACCAAGATGCAAGCAAGCAATCTTTTTCAAAACTTTTCATCATTTTCAAGCCAACAACCTTTTCAGAATAAAAGATATATTAAGCAATTAAATATGCTTTTTTGATAGAGAGAGAAAGAGAGAGTGAAATAGGCTTTGCAGTTTGGCAGGCTATAGAGAGCAGGAAGAAAGAAAATAAATATAACATTGTTCTAACAGTTCAAAGGGGGAAGAACACAGAGAGAACCACAAGCTGTGAGGGAAAACAAAACCTGCAAGTTGTAAAACCTGTAAACTGCTTGTAAACACAAGCATAGCAAGCCACAACAAATCCAGAACTGCATCCACCTGCCTAAAACCAGTAGAAAACCTGCACAAGTTCAAACTAACAAACTAAAACCAAATAAGCAAACTCAATCCAAGCCTGCCTGCATAACAACAGCCTGCCTATACCAAAACAAGCCTTAAAACTTGTTCAAATATAACCTCAAGCCTGCTTTCCCTACCAAAAGCCAGAAAACTCAAGCCAGTTCAACTGTAACTGCACAATCC
This sequence comes from Vicia faba, assembly GCA_948472305.1. NCBI lineage: Eukaryota > Viridiplantae > Streptophyta > Magnoliopsida > Fabales > Fabaceae > Vicia > Vicia faba. The sequence continues at coordinate 791,972,904 of OX451735.1, forward strand.
AAACCTTCCTGCATAAAAGCTTTCAAAACCAAACCAGCAAAACACCAACTTGCCTTCCTCACCAAACAAGCAAGTCTCAAATTTGCAAAACCACAAACAAGTTGTCAAAGCTTGTTTACAAACTTGCAAAACCACAAGCAACCTGTTAAAATTACAAGCTATCAAAGCCTGCCTGTATCAGACAAACAAACCTACTAAAACCTTCAACAAGCCTATAACCAGACAAACTTGCCAAAACCTATAGAAGCCTTCCTGTACCATACAAACTTGCAAAAAAAAGCCTGCCTTCCCAAAAACTCCACAAACAAATCCAAAACAAAAGAATCTATCAAAACCAAAACTCAAACAAATCCAAACACTAAGTCCACAATAACAATAACAAGCGCCTCAGAACAGGGTTCATCATAGGCAAAACCATCAGCCAACAAAGCCCAAGAGAGGAAGAAAGTCAGAAGCTAACAAACAAGCATTTCAGAAATAATATCCTCATCAAAAAGCCCACAAAGCCCAAGAGAGGAAGAAAGTCAGAAGCTAACAAACAAGCATCTCAGAAATAATATCCTCATCAAAAAGCCCACAAAACCCAAGGAAGAAGGAAGAGTCAGAAGCAAATAAGCATTCTCAGAATCAAGGTTCATCACAGAATCAATATATCCAAAACCAAAGAACAACAAGCATCTCAGAAGAATATCATCATTGGCAAAAAGAAAGAGGAAGATTGTAAAAGTTAGCAACAAACAACTTCAGAGTTCATCACAAAAATCATAAGCCAAATCAACAACAACAACAACAAACATCTCAGAAAAAAAGCTCATCATTGAGAATCAACAAAGCCCAAGAGAGGAAGAGAGTCAGAAACGAATGAAATAGGGTTTTCAGAACGAAGATTCATCACAAAACAGTTCAAAGCTAAAGATACAAATACCAGGAAGCAAGCTCTTGCCATCACGTGCCTCCCACCTCCGGCCACCCTAGAGCGCCTCCATCCCAAACTCCCACTCCATCGCCTCTCCAGGAACGAAGTCACCAAGGTATAATTTTCCCTCTTTCTTTTTTCTGCATTTCATATCATAAACACCAAAACACCAAATATCAAAGCTTTGAAAACAATAAAACAAACAAGATTAACCATGCAACTGTAAAGAACGCATAAGAAAAGGGTACCTTTCGAGCCGTCATTCCGTGCTGTCATGGAAGAGAAGATGGGTGGTGGCGCTCTGGCAACTGGAGGGCTGAAGGGTTAATCAGAGATTCATGGCTGAGAACGATGAAGAAGGTGAGAGGCGAAGAATATGAGAGGAGAGCGGCGTCGTTCACAAAAAACTGTAAACCTAACTCTGAAGATGCAAACCAAACCCTAACACAAAAACTATGTACAATGCCATTGGGCTTTCGCCCCTGAACCAAACCCTTAAGCCCAATCTTTCAGCACATACACCCCCTTTTTTTTAATCTGTTCTGTTTTGTTATTTGGGCCAAACATATCCCCTAAAGGCCATTTAACTTCTTTTTCTTTTTCTTATATTTACAAATTAATACCTTTTTTTTTATTATCACCTTATGTTCTTTTTGTTCATAACCTAATTCCTAATTATTTTTTGTTAAATAAAATTAATATATTAAATTGTTTTTGTACAAAATATTCTAAATAGCTTTTTAATATTTATTACATTTAAAAGTATGTAAATAATAGATTTTTTGTCTTAAAACTTTTTGTTTAATAAATCTTTTTATATAAATTCCTAAATAACATTAACCAAAATATATAAATATTAGAATTTATTAGGTTAAATAATTCTCTTTTTCTTTAAAAACTTTTTGTTTATATAAAACTAACAAAAATATAAAAATAATAATGAACACTTAATTTTCATTTAATCATTTGTAAATAACCACATACACCTCACAATACTTTTGATTCTCTTTATTTCTTATATCTTGTTATATTTTTACATTGAGAATGCGACGATTCGATTTGGTTGTAACATAATATTTGGACATTACTATTCTGATAAGACTCATCCCCATTTGTAAACATTTGTACCCCCATTCCCGGATACTTATTTGTAATATCTTAGACTTTAAATTCCCGCAATTTATCGCTTTCCATATACTGTATAGTAATTAGGGTTTGTATGCGAAGATTCAAAATCAACCGCTAGATAACCTAATACAAGATAAATGCATGAAAATAAATACATAATTCACACTTGCACCTCTAGGGTAACCTCGCTTGTTTCCTCGGAAAATGAAATCATGTCCCTCGAGTATGAGACACTCTAGCAAATGTCCTTTCGATAAACAAAGATCGTAGTCCCTCGATGACCCTCGATGTTGCCTTCGATAAAACAATCTCGTCCCTTACAAAATTACTAGAGCGTCTCACAAGTTGCCTTCAATGATTGCATACGATGACCCGCGCCTGTCCCATTTAACATCCTAACGCAAGGTTGTTCATCAAACACAATGGTGAAACAACACTGTTAAAAGGGTCAAAAACATAAGAAAAATCTTTGAGTAAAATAGGGTAGACAAACCTTAGTTACTTGATCAAAAACCTTGCAAAACATCCTTGCCATTTTTCAAACACACTTCACAAACACAACTTCAAAAACAATTTCCAAACAACTTTCAAAACATTGAATTATCTTTTCAAAAAGACACACACACCTTTGTATATATCCAAACAAGAATCATTACAAAGGTTTCCTAGACAAGGCATCTTTTTCAAAACATTTTTCAAAACCACACACACAAAGCACCATTTCAAACAATTGAAAAGCAAAGGCAAGTGATCTAAGCAAGTAACTAAGAGCTCATTGATAACCATGGATAGAAAGGGTGATAATACCTTACCTCTCTATAATCTACTCCCTGAACCCAAGAAAACATCTCAAAGGTCTTTCCTGTGCCTTTTGACCTTTCCTTAGGATAAAATAAAAAGTCGGTGGCGACTCTTGCTAAACCGAAACATTTGCGAACACAAATGCAAAACTCAAGTCAGTTCTCCCACCGTATCACAGTAACCTAGGCAAAAGTTAGGGATTTCTTTGCAAGTAATTGCGTCATACAAGACTTGATCATTGAAGCAACAATCTTATTGGATTCTCATCGCACTTCAACTGAAGTCGATGCACAAGAGTTCTAAGTTGTTAGGGAGAATAGTGGTCATTGTGTTTTAATGTACCTTTTCCATATATTTACCATTTTCCAAACTTTGTAATCATCTATGGAGTCATTCCATTTGCGGACTACCATTCGAATAATAAAGTTTGAGCATTTATCCAATGCTTTGTAATTCTTATTTTTGTTCTGCTTACAAAAATTTCATTTATTTTTTATAATAATTTTCAAAATAAAAAGACTTAAAGAAATTAATAATAAAGCATGTTTTTCTTTGAAAATAATTTGCAAAAAGAACTTTTTACTTCAATTTTATGAATCAAGGAGACAAAAGTGGTGGTTCCAAAGATGGGCGAGTTCCAGAGTTTTGAAAGTTTTCTCCAGAAGGTATTTAACAAGCACATGGTTTCCCTTTGATTTTTCTTTGGATGGTTGGACTCCCCCCGGTTTATTTATGAGGTGTTAGGGTTGTAATCCCATATCCACCATTTGAGTCTTGAGTCAAATTCCTCCAAATGAGTGTGATCCGTCGTCCTAATTGAAGTTATGATCAAGCAGATATTATAAAGTTGGTTAACGTTACTCAATTGTTAGGTCCTTGCTCCATTCATGATGAGACTTAATATTATTATCTCCAAGTGCGGCTCTGTTACTATTGTGTGCTCCCCAAGTAGCCAAACAAGGGCAGTATATTTTTCTAAAAAATGTTGATATGATTGTCAATTTTTGGGTTTTCTCTCGCTATGTGTTAATTTTGAATTAAAATCCCCACAAATTTGACTTCTTGCTGTGACGTTAACTTCTTATTTTTCTCGGATAAACTGAAGATAATATTTCCCTCTAAAGTTCTTATCCTCGTGAAATTTCTTCGATCTTCCCCAGAGAAGTTGGTGCAACCACTATTCTTGGTATTGAAGAATGTTTATGATCTCCCCTCAATAGAAATGATATCACTTTCCCTAGAGAAATCAGTTTTCCATTCCCTAAAGAAGCCTAGAGGAGTTTGTTATATCCATGTGGCTTTATGGTTCATTATCAGATTAAGCTTTGATTATTTTCAAGCCATATTTCTTTCCCAGAGAATGCAAGCCTTGAAGTAGTACATTAATTCCTCAGTTGCTTGCTTACACTCTTATGGGATTGTCGCTCTGGATTCATTTTAGCCGAGAGATGTCTTCATCCAAGTTTTTGTTATGTCTGGTTATCCCCAGTTTTCGGTGTATGTTTTGTCAGCATATACACGACATACATTCATACATACATACATAATGCATAATCTGAACTAAAATTCATTGCTCATTCGCATTTTTAATGTTTTTTTATATATTTTATCCTCTTTGTAAAGTTATGTTATCCTCTTCCCATTAGACTGTGAGCCTTAAGTAGAAAGTGTATATCTTTTCCCTTTCCCCACTCAGTTATTTCCTCGTGGACGATTTACTTTAGCCTTCATACCCAGCTCATTACAGGGATGAAATTGATCTCTATTTGAGTTTATTTCTCATTGGGAGGTGTCTTGGTTGATTATTTCACTCTGCTTCGTTCCTGGTTTAAATTTTCTGGTCTCCGACAACTATGTTATTTTGGTCTCTCTAGGTTGTGAAACCTAGATGGAGAAGGTGCATTTATTTTTCACATGGGGACTTTATCTCCTCAGCTGAAATGTGTTTATTTTTTCCCCAGGAAATCAAGATTTATTTACCAATAGTATTATTGCAATCCTTCTCATAGCAACAACTAGCAGTCTCTTTATTTGAGCAATTTGTACTTCCCCAATAATTCTGTTAGTTCTCAAAGAAGATTTGATGTACTAAATTGGATGGTGGTTCAATGTTGAGATTTGTTACTCCGTTGGATGGCAGTCTCTTCGTTATGAGAGATAGTTCATTGTTGAGATTTGTTACTCTGATGGATGGTGGTCTCTTTGTTATGAGAGATAGTTCATTGTTGGGATTTGTTACTTGTTGCAGCAGTACATCAGCAAGCAAAAAGTAAGTTATTAATTTACCAGGTGATATTTAGGTTATATGGTATCGTGTCCACAAAGATTAGTTATCAATTCACCATTCGACAAATCATTCGTTAATGAGTTTGGGGGAAAATGGGTTGTTTGTAACGAAAGGTCATATAAGTAGTCAAAGATGTTTGTTGATTTGATCTTTCCTGAAAAGGTAAAGAGTTAGTCATATGCATTGTAATGATGTAATAAATGCTTTGTGTAATGTTGTTCTCAAAATAAATGAGATTATATTGTATGCAATATGTATACGCATGCCATGGTGTATTAATATGGAATGCTATGGCGATATTTCCTAGTCTGGGAAAATAAATCCCTGACTATTGTTGTAGAGTACTGGGAAGCTAAATAACGGACTGCTGTTTGGTAGATGAGGAAAGTGAGTCTTTCATTTCTATTGGGGATGATGAATGGAAATGGTTTACTGGGGATTTCCTCTTTCCGTTTGAGGATATTCTGTCGGGGATCTTTGACTCCGGCTTGAGAATGACTCTGAGGGGAAGTAGATACTTTCTTGGGAGATTTTACCCATGTAGATAAATAAAATATGTTGGGGGATAAACTTATGCAGCTAGAGAAATAAACTCTACCGAGGATAAGGCTTTATAAACTGTTCGAGATTATAAAAACTAAGCTGGACTTCAGCTCTCTGAGGGAACTTTGCTGGAGGAGGTAATTCCTGCTTTGGGGAAGAAGAGATCAAAACTTTGGTTGTTTTCACTCTGCTGGAGGACATAACTGTTGGGACTACAAATGGATTTTTAGACTTGTTCTCGTTTCTTAAAGTCATTAGCAACTGTCCTTCTATTTTTCATGCAAGTATTTGTAAACAGTAATCATATTCAAATGCATGTGTAAAAAAAAATCACTGGACGTTTTTTGCAAAACAAAACAGAAAAATAAAAACAAAACGTGTTGTACTTTCAAAGAAGTGTTTTGTATTTATTTTGAAGTTTTCCTAAAATAGGCGTTTTTTGTACCAAGAGACTGATATTCTAGTAGGAGAATGCCGTCGTGAAAATGAAAATCTTAAGAAATAGTATACAAAGGGAAAACAGCTATGTGTAATAATCTCATTGAGTTTCAATTTTTCTATTGCCCTTATGTCCTTGAGTGTCTCATCACTTTTCTAGTTGTACGAAGTTGACTGGATTGATTGATATTGTTTGAGCTTGATGGTTGATACTGAAGTCTGGTTGCAAGGTAATCTAATGGGACATAGTTATACGCTTTAAATCCCTAAATTTTTCCTGGACCGCCCTTTCGGGATTTCAGACTACTGAGATAACCTTTTTTGCCCGAGCCGCCTTTTCAGGTTTTCGACTTGCTGGGTGTACAAATTTTTCTTTTGTGTTTATCCCTAATTTTTCCCCGAACCCTTTTGGTTCATCGGGATGCCCTTATTTTTTATTAGGCTATTCAACCTAGAGGGTCTTTATTCATGCATAATATTTTTTTAACTATGTCCACATTCACAGGGTGAGGAAGGTCGTCACCATCCATGGTGGTTAGAATCATGGCTCCACCAGAAAATATACTTTTGATTACAAATGGCCCTTCGTATGTGGGAGTCTATTTTCCCCTGGAATCACCTTGTGGTAGTATGATGCGCTTGATTACTAGATCACCCACTTGATATACGTGATGTCTGACCTTCTTGTTAAAAGCCTTGATCATACGCTTCTGGTACATCTGAGCATGACAAATAACCGTTAACCTTTTCTCATCAATCAGATTCAGTTGGTCAAGCGGAGTCTGGATGTAATCATCTTCATTCAAACTTGCATCCTTCATGATTCTCAAAGAAGGGATCTTGACTTCGATGGGTAGGACAACCTCCATACCATACACAAGAGAGAAAAGTGTTTCCCCTATTGACGTACGTGTTGAGGTGCATTAACCATGAAGAGAAAATGGTAACATCTCATGTTAGTCTTTATATGTCACCGTCATCTTCTGTATGATTTTCTTAATGTTCTTGTTAGCAGCCTCCATAGTGCCATTCTTCTTTGGCCGATAGGGAGAAGAGTTATGATGCTGGATCTTGAATTGCTTATAGAATTAGGTGATCATAGTATTGTTGAGATTTGTACCATTATCTGTGATGATTATTTCTAGAACACTATACTGACATATAAGGTTATGCTTCATGAACCGCGCCACAACATTCTTGGTAATAGTAGCAAAGGAGACAGCTTCTACCCACTTCGTGAAGTAATCAATGGCGACTAGAAAAAAGCAATGTACATTAGAAGCGGTAGGTCTAATCTCTCCAATCATGTCGATGCCCCACATTGAAAAGGGCCAAGGAGAAGTCAATACATTTAAGGGAACCAGAGGTATATGTACTTTATCAGCATAGATCTAACATTTATGGAAAGTGCGGGAATGCTGATAACAGTCTGCTTACATAATGGACTAGTAGTATCCTTCCTGTAGGATATTTTTAGCCATAGTGTGTCCACTAGAATGGGTGCCAAAGGTACCTTCGTGTAAATCTGCCATAATCCTCTCTGCTTTGATCTTGTCTACACATCAAAGTAAAGTAGAGTTGTGGTTGCGCTTGTAGAGGATTCCATTATTGAGGAAGAACTTCGAGATACCTTTTCACTTCATGGAACCAAGGTTTATCCATTACTTCCTCTGTATCAATCTCATAGAAGTAGGATAGTTCATCCAATCTCTCAATAGTGATCTGGGGAGCTTCGTTGTCCCATCTTACCTTGAACATGGATGACATAGTAGCTAGCGCGTCTTCTAACTGATTCTCCTCTCGTGGAAAATGTTCAAAGGTGACTTCTTCAAAGTGTGGGAGCAATGTCAGTACATGTTCTCTGTAGGGGATGAGATTAGGATGCTTCATGTCCGACTCTCCTTTTATTTGACTTATTACCAAGCCTGAATCTCCGAAAACACTTAAAAGCTTGATCCTCAGGTCAATAGCAGCTTTGAGATTCATGATGCATGCTTCATACTCAGCCATATTGTTGGTACAGTTGAAAGATAGTCTGGCAGTGAAAGGAGTATGAAAACCCTCAGGAGATATGATTACAGCACCGATACCATTTCCAAGTGCGTTGAAAGCTCCGTCAAAAACCATAGTCCATCGGGATCCTTTCTCAGGTCCTTCATCCGGTCCAGGTTTATCACAATCAGTTACTAACATGATGCTCTCGTCTGGGAACTCAAAATTCATGGAATGGTAGTCGTCCACGACCTAGTGGGCCAAATGATCAGCTAATACACTTCTCTTGATTGCTTTCTAGTTTTTATATTGAATATCGTATTCAGTCAGGATCATTTTCCATCTCGCTATTCTTCCGGAGAGAGCGGGCTTCTCGAAGATATACTTGATCGGGTCCATCTTAGATATCAATAAAGTAGTGTGGGTCAACATATATTATCTCAGTCAGTGAGCAGTCCATGCCAAAGCGCAACAATTTTTCTCGAGCAGTGAGTATCTTATTTCACAGTCGGTAAAAATTTTTATAAGGTAGTATATTGCATGCTCTTTTTGACCAGACTCGTCATGCTGCCCTAGCACACACCCCATGGAATTATCTAACACTGTTAAGTACATTATCAAAGGTCTTCCTTCGATCGAAGGCATCAGAGTTGGAGGCTCTTGTAGGTATTCCTTGATTCTGTCAATGGCAGTCTGACATTCGTCATTCCACCTTGCCACTTGATCTTTCTTCAGGAGTTTGAAGATTGGCTCACAAGTAGTAGTTAGATGGGAATGAACCTGGAAATGTAGTTTAGGCGTCCCAAGAAACCTCTAACTTCCTTCTCAGTGCGAGGAGCCGACATTTCTTGTATAGCTTTTACCTTTGCAAGGTCTACTTGAATACCCTTGTCGCTGATAATGAAACCTAATAGTTTACCAGACCTTACTCCAAAGGTGCACTTGTTCGGATTTAATTTCAACTTGTACGTCTTCAATCTCTCGAACAACTTTTGCAAGTGATCAAGGTGTTCTTCTTCCATTTGAGATCTGGCTATGATGTCATTAATATAGACCTCTATCTCATGGTGAATCATATCATGGAACAAAGCTACCATGGCTCGCTGATAGGTTTCCCCTGCATTCTTCAATCCAAATGCAATTACCTTATAACAGAAAGTGCCCCACTGTGTGACAAAGGTTGTCTTCTCCATGTTAATGGGTGCCATCATGATCTGATTGTAGCCATAGAAATTGTCCATGAAGGAAAATATCTTATGATGTGCGGTGTTGTCAACCAGAACATCAATATGGGGAAGCAGAAAGTCATCCTTGGGGCTTGCCTTATTCAAGTCTCTGTAGTCCACACACATACGTACCTTGCCGTTCTTCTTAGGAACCGGGGCTACGTTAGCAACCCATTGTGGATAGGAGGTGACAACTAAGAACCCAGCGTCCAACTGTTTCATAACTTCTGCCTTGATCTTCTCTGACATTTTAGGACGCATACGACAAACCTTCTGCTTTACTGGAGGGCAATCCTCTTTTTTTAGCAAGCGATGAACCACAATATCAATGTCTAGTCCTGGCATGTCTTCATATGACTAAGCAAATATCTCAACATAATCATGCAACATCTGTATTAACCGCTTTTTGACAATATGCTCCAAGTTTGCACCTATCTTGACTTCTTTTTTATCCTCTTTTGTACCCAGATTCACTGTCTCAACTGGCTCTTCATGAGGTTGTATAACTCTTTCTTCCTGTTGTAACAGTCTGGCAAGTTCTCCTGGTACCTCACCATCTTCCTCACCTTCGTCCCCGGCTTGGTTGATCAGATTTTTAAATTCATAACTGGAAATAGCATAACCGTTATCAATGGGATCCAGAGTGTATATTAATCTGTAGTTTGATATGTGAGTTTGTGTAAGAGCATAGCTGCATTAACAAAGTAAAAAGCAGGAAAGAAAGACATAGAGCGCAAAATTTGTATGCAAAACGTCCAATGCTTTATTAATGAAATATGAGATTGAAACATGATAACCCTCACAAATAAACCATTGTGCCCCGGGTAAGACACATGGCCATAGAGTTAATATTGTTCATTTATTATATATCCAAAAACAAGAAAGACAATTACTTCTGAATAAAATTAATCGGTACAAAGTCTTTAGCCGTCTAGTTACTGAGTCCACTATTGGTAGTAGGGAAGATCCAGCTGTCTAAGTCATAGTCACCATCACTGTCTTCTAAAGCGTTGACCCCATGATTGCTGATGCGTAGGGGAGGTCTTCCAGCGCGAGCACGACGAATTGCCCTTTGAACCCCTGAAGTGAAACCCAAGCCAAACTTATCAGATTTGTATGGAATGTCAGGGACTTGCCCCAAATGGTACACCCACCTTCTTCAATATCTGCCTTGGCATCTTTGAGTGAAGCCATCTCCAATGGAGGTCTGATGATCTTAGGCATACTGGAAACAGTCTCAGTTGCAGCCATGGTCTAAGGCACCTTTTCAAAATACTGACAAGGAGTCTCCATGAACTCGCTGTTCATTTTGACATACCTGAAAGAGTTCAGGTGGCTTACCATGTACTCCTGCTCACCATGTATTATTACGATCTTTCCCTTTATTGGGTACTTCAACATCTGATGCAGAGTGGAAGTAGCAACTCCATCCCCGTGGATCCATAGGCGACCCAACAAATAAGAATAATATGGTCTTATATCCATTACGTAAAAGGTGGATTCAAAGGTTTGGGAACCAACTTTGATAGGGATGTCTACCTCCCCGTGCACCATTCTTTTCGAACCATCAAAAGCCCTCACCACAATGTTGTTGGGCTTTAGAATCAAACCTTCACAGTATATTCTGTCAAGAGCCTTCTTGGGCAGAACATTCAATGACGAACCAGTATCCACTAGAACATGGGCAAAAGTAGTGCCCCTGCACTCGATGAAGACATATAGCGCATCATTGTATTTCCTTCCCCTGGGTGTCAAATCAGCATCAGAAAAACCAATCCATTATCATCAGTCAAACTAGCCACAAAATCTTCGAATTGATAAGTGGAGGTTTCCTGCGGCACATGAGCAGTTTTGAGGAATTTTACGAAAGCCTTTGCATGGGCTTTGGATCACAACAGCAGGGACAACATTAAAATCTTGGAAGAGGTCTGCCTCAGCTGTTCGACCATATTTTAGTCACTCTTTTCAATTATTTTCAAGATTTCTTCCATTTCTTTCTTAGAGACCTCTGGAATAGATTCTGAATGTGCCTTCGTCTGGACAGGCTCAATCAATATGTCTTTGACCCGAGTCTCAGCCGACTCGGTGATAGGGGTGGAAATAGGGGTAATCACAAGAATTGCGGTGGTAGTATCAGCAGGAACAACAGTAGGAATGATCACAAGAATAGTAACGAATTTTGGAGGAGAAATCTCAGGGGAGAATACTCTTCCACTTCTTGTTATTTTGCTTGTCCCAACGATGTTGCCAATGTCGGGATCAATATTTTCAGAAACTTGGTCTTCAGCAGCCAACAGGTCTTGCTTGACGCCATAGTAATAGATTTCAGCCCCATAGTTCCAGGGAACAACCTTGTCCAAGGAGTATGGGATTGGCCCTGGCATAGTGATGATCATAGGAGTCAACTTCGGAGCAGATGTAATCCTGACAGGTCTTTTGGTTGAGACCCTGGGAGGATTGGCGGAAATGGTTATAATCAAAACATCCTTACAAGAAACAGTTGTGACGGGAGTCTTCTCAAATAGGATCTCTTTATCATCCATCAGGCGCTGAACACCTGCTTTCAAAAAATAGAAACCACTCGGTAGAGATAAATGTAAGTGTCAATCTTCACTACAGTCCGGAAATAAACCAGCTTGCAACAAATTCCACTTAACAGTCATGAGAGGAGTAACGAGTTCCTCAACAGAAGTGACAAACATATCATCGTCAACAGCATTAACACCATGACCGTGTTCGGGCATGGGAGAAGTTATAACATTAGGAATCACATGAGCGTCAAATTCAATCTCCTTTGCCTCAATAAGGTCTTGCACCTTGTTTTTCAAAGCCCAATAATCGTTTATATCATGGCCTGGACTTTCTGAATGGTAAGCACAATGAGCATTTAGGTTGTAGCAAGGAAATATAGTGTTGGGATTCTTGGGAGCTTCCCTCAAAGTTACCAAATTGGATTTCAATAAGTGGGGCAAGACTTGAGACAAATTCATATTGATCCGGGTAAACTGTCTCATAGGCCTTTCTGCTCTAGGCTGATTGTTCTGCTGTTGAGTAGTTGTAGGCTTGGATATCATCACAGCCCCTACCATTGGACGATGCTCGGTTCTACCCTGATTTCATTGACTATAAACAACACCGACCTCTTTCTTTCCCACAAAAGGTCTCTTTCATGCACTTGAAGATGCCTCCTTTTGAATCTTGCCACTTCTAATACCAGCTTTCACTCTTTCTCCAGTTAGGATCAGCTCAGTAAACCAACTGAGGAGCTTCCAATTATATGGTTGAAAAATGGACCAGATAGAGTACCCAAAAACATATCCACCAACTCCCTATCAGACAGAGGGGGTTGGAATCTTCCTTCTAGGTCTCTCCACTTATGAGCGTAGTCTTTAAAACCCTCGCTCGAACCCATAAACATACTTTCGAGTTGTGTACGGGTGGGAGCAAGGTATGCATTATACTGATACTGCTTGTAGAAGGCAGCAACTAGGTCTTCCCCGTTACTAATATTGGTCCCCTCCAGCTGATAGAACCACTCTAGCTGAGTCCTAGATAGACTGTCTTGGAAGAAGTGGACCCATAAATCCCTGTCAGCGGTGTGGGGATGAATCTTTCCCATATAAGATTGGAGATGCATCTTGGGACATGAGACCCCATCATATTTAGCAAACACCAGAACCGTGAACTTATGCGGGATGACAACCCTAGAAACTAAGCCCAGCTCTTCAAAATCCATCCCAAGTACTTTCTGGATTTCTATTTCATTTAGACGATCCTCCTGCTTTTTGTATTTATCATTAGTAGGAGGATACTTCTCCTAATCATAATCAGATTCATCATCAGATTCCTCCGGGATGAGGTCTTCCTATCTCGTCTCCCCTTCCTAACTGTCTCCTTCTTTTGATGAAGTTACTAGTTCTGACGCTCTCCGCACTGGTCCTCTGATCCTTCTTCCCAGATTCACTAACCCAGTTGGCCTCTTTGGATTCTTCATTTTGTCCTTCAGTATGAGAGCCTTCATATCTTCTTGCCCTTTAGCTAGAGCCACAATCATTTATTAGAACTAGGCATTTTGTGCCTGGAGATCCTTGATGTTTTGTTCAAAAGCCATTTCTTTACTTGCTGAAATAAATAGCGAAGAAGATGAGAAACCTTCTTTGAAACCTGGTTATGCAATGATATGTATGATATATGTATGCAATGATTTCAAGGATTTCTAAGACTTAAATTTTATTAAACAGAAAGAGAACAAACGTTAATTGCATTAAGAAGTTTTAACGATCACAATGATGCCTCTTGGGCTTACAAAGGAAGTAACAAAGCAAAAATAAACTCTCCAAGCAAAAGAAAGACTCAAGCTTCCTACAGGCGCATCGTCTTTGGTGCAATGTAAGCATTTATACTCTTCTCTTCGTGAAGTAACCTGGTGATCTTTAAAACCTTCTTCTCACTGGCATAGAATTGGCTTTTAAAGGTATCCCGTTCTTCTTTGAGTTGGATCTAGGATTTCTGTAGATCCTCGAAATCAGTTGGCATGTCAGGATGAAGAACAATGTAAGGAGTTTCTCCCTCAGTAATTGGCTCCATAATCACAGGTAATACGGCAGGGTAAGGCATCATAAGACATTGAGCACGGGCTCGCACCCATCTGAGAGGAAAATCAGGGAATTCCCCACAGAGATCAATGATGGTAACATTCTTCAAGGATCGAGATTATCAATGAATATCCGAATGTGTGAGGGACATATACCTATGAGACCATCTCATACCCTGCTCATTCTTTAAAATATATTGAGGTAGGTGCGAAAGAAACCACTTAGCCAATAGAGGAGTGTAACAAAGAAGGGTCCCTCTTCTCTTTAGAGTGCGAGTATGCAGAGAGTGTAGAATATCTCCAAGTAAAGTAGGAACCATATTATGAGATAGAAAAACCTTGACCGCATTCACATCTATGAGTTGGTCCGGATTAGGAAATATCACTATACCATAGATGAGAAGAGCCAACACTTCTTCAAATGCTTGTAAATCCAGGGTATCCTAAAAATGGTGAGCTTTCTCAAATAGAAACTTCACTAGAAATCCCTTGATGCCTCTTCTAGTTTCCCAATTTGCCACTACATCAGACCATTGTAAAGAAAGAGCTTGAGCAATCTCTTCAAGCTTTGGGTCTTTTTCCATACTGTTGAATGCAAACTAATTAAGGATAGGTACCCCTAATAACTGAGAAAACTCCTCCATAGTAGGCACTAACTGAGAATTAGAAAATTGAAACAGTGATGTAACGGGTCAAAGAACTGAAAGAGCACCTTTATCATTTCTTCATCAAAGTTTGAGGTGACAAAGTTAAGAAGTCGACCATGTGTTTCAGTTAATGGAGAGCTTTCAGGGACCCTTGATGCCAAGTCCTTAAGTTAAGGAGGTACCCTTACGAGGTTAACTTGTATAGTATTCCTGCGAGTGGATGCCATTTCCAACAAGACAAGACAAAGATAAGCCCTAGAAAATCCTTGAAATGGTTAGTATGATATGCCATGTTATGATGTCATGATTATGCTAAGAAATCACAGATATAGAAAGCACAAGCAAATCACAAAAAGACCTTAGGTTTAAGGCTTGCATGGGTTTTAAGTTAATACCCTCTTTAAGTTTGATTGGTTCAACCTGTCCTATAAATAGTAACCGGGTTCTAAGGGATCTCAATATCACCGATCCTGCCTACAAGTTTCGTTCCGATAGACAACTGACTTGCCACCAAACAAAACTCGGGAGTCAGATCTCTATGAGTGTAGTATCGAGTATAAACCGACTTTGGGGATACACCAAAGGTGGCTATTTGACTACATCCTAATAGCCAAGTTGTTCAATTAAAGGTTCTAAGGTCAGTTGATGCTTTATGACACCATGCAGCGGCCCCGTATTCTCCATGACTACTCAAGGGCTACCGGTACCAACCAAAGTATCACATCAATGTAGCTATCTCTTCAACCGTGTCGGTATACCCCACACAATTTCCATGATCTATTGCTACTTACCTAAAAGGTGCCTCAGATCCGGGTGTAGAATCTATAGTAACCCAAACAAAGCCCTCAAAAGTAAAGCAATCAAAGCATACAAAGCAGTTAAATAATGAACTAACTCTAAGGTAACCCCCCTTTTTATAGTCCCCAGCAGAGTCACCAGTTCTGTGATATGGTGGCAGAACCGTTTGTTATATACTATACTGGTTTTGCATTTTGTGTTCGCAAATGTTGTGGTAAGAAAGAGTCACCACCAACTTTTCTTTTACCCAACAAAGGAAAGGATGAAAAGAACATAAAAAGACCTTTTCGAGAGTTTTTTGAGTAAGGGGGTAGATTATGGAAAGGGAAGGTGTTAGCACCCTTTCCATCCGTGGTTTTCCACGGGCTCTTAGAGGTTTGCTCATTTTAAAAATACCTTTGTGCTTTGTGTTTGAAAATGTTTTGAAAACACCTTGGTACGGTGAGCTTTGTAATGTTTCTCGGGATAGTGGAGAAAGTATTTAAAGTGTTTTGAAATTGTTTTTGAAGAGAAGTTTTTGTGTAAGTGCAAATTTTTTTAGCAAACTTCTAACAACTATCTACTTTGTTACTCGAAAAGGGTCTTTGTTTTCCTCTTTTCCTTTAGGCAATGTTGTCCTACTATTAGTGAGTAGGTAGCTTTGTCATCGAATGTTTGAGGGACAATCGAAGGGACATTTTACAGTCACGAAGGTAACTTATGGAGACGCTTTAGATTTTTTCTTTTAGGTAATAGATCATTTACTGAAAGGCAACTGTAGGGTCATCGAGGGACTGTGATCTTTTGATTTATGGGTCTTTGGTAAAGCGTTCCTGCCTCATGACTATTTTATTTCTTAAAGGCAACCAAAGTGGGATACCCTAGAGGTGCTTGTGTGCAATTGTGTTCAATTCAGTGATTTTTCTTTTTGTTATTGTTTGCTAATGTTTGATTATTAGTCTTTTCATACACGCCTAGCTACTAACAGTTAAAATGTACAGGAAATAAAGTGCGAAAGCATAAATCTAGAATATTACATGGCTTTCGGGAAGGGGGAATTACACTGTACAAAATGGGGGAGAAAAAAATAAAGGAAACTGTAAAAGCCCTATTTAATCTATTACATACCAGCATGCATTTACATTTATAAAACTGCGAAAACAAAATAACGCGCGCAAGATAAAACAATACGTCTAACAACCTAAGAAAAATTCTTAGTAAAGAAAAATATTTTTTTGTTTTTGGTTTTGTTAAAGAAAAATTAATTCTAAATTTAATTAAGAAAAATAAATATTAAACAGAAAATTAATCTAGGTTATAAAAGAAAAACTAATCATAATATATTTTTTGTATTTTTTATTATGAAAACAAAATAATTTAATTAAATTATAAGTTTTAGTTCATTTTAAATTAAGAAAATAGTTAAAATTTAATTAATTAATTAATTAAAGGAATTAATCATTTAATTAAAAAATCTATGCCTAATTTTTTTGTGAGTTTTTTTTATTATTATGTTAATTAAATAATAAAAGAAAACAAAATAAATAAATAAAATACAAACAAAACAAAAATGCCCAAATGGGCTGAAATGCTAAAAGAAAAATAAGGGGGTGTGCTGGAATTTTGTGCTAGGCACAAAACATTGGAGCCCATTGTACCGTTGGATCCAGTGTGGACTGGCCTTGAAGGTGCATGATAGACTTTGCATTAGGGCACTCAGATCTGGATTAATCATGATCTGATGGTCATGGTCCGGGGCTTATATTAGACCTGCATAGCTAAGGTACATTGGATATGTAATCAAGAAATGTTAGAAAAAACAAACGTTGGACCTGGAACTCGAACCCAGGTCCTATCCCTTATACGCACGCTTCATTACCAACTGAGATGTCAGGCCAATCGTTTATACATGTCAAACAATAATAATATATTTGAAATTTCCAGAAATTATTTAAAACAAAAAGGAAAATGCACGCAGATTCAAACTTCCCAATGAGGGGCTGCCACGCATTGTCTTCTTCCTCCCTCTATCGTCTTTGATTATAATACCTATAGTGACCATTTTGATCTGTCACTATAGCACCTGCAACCTATAAAACTCACAATACGCAACGAAAATGAATTTTGAGGCCATGGGTTGATTGGTCTCATCCTCCTGAGCAAGATGGTGTCCTTAGTTTGGGCTAATTTTGGCCATTGTGAAAAATCCCAATTTAGAGGTTCGAACCCTAACAATGGTGGAATGTCATTCTTGTACCTAGGCTTCAATTGGACAATTCTAAAACCTTTTATGCATCCATACAAACACAAAAATGCAATTAAAATTGATTAATAACGCAAGAATATAAGAACACGAAGTTAAGAAAATTATGGCAAACCGTGACTTGTAGGAAGCGTTTTGTTGTGTTTCAAGGCTTGGTAACAGTCGGAAGAGCTTCAAGGGATATCCAGGAATGGATTAGGAACCTTGTTTGGGACTAAAGCAGGCTTGAGACTGAAATTCAAATTTGACAAATTTGGTATTTTTTTGATAAATTTTCAGAGATTCCCCAGGCTATGTGTGCGTGTTTGGAACTGGCTAATGGCTTGTTTATATATATATGGATGAGGAGACATGAGAAAACAAGTTTGTAACAACAATAATCAATTGTTTGAATGCCATGAATATCCATTTGTAACCTTGGCCAAAGTTATGGGATTTTGTATATTTTTCAAACATGCATGAATGTGGACTTGCTGGCCTTGTTGTACACGAAAATTAGGGTCCCTTCATGCATTAAAACAAGCCTTAACCATATAATTTGCAATAATTTTGATTTATTTGACTTTTAATTAAATAAAATTAATATAAAATGCAAATCAAATCAAGACTATGCAAAAATGGTTTTAGGAGTCCTCTATACTCTTAGGAAGATGTTTGAAATCCAAGGAAATGAGCCATTGCCTTAAAAGCTCAAATTTGCTCAATGCACTTTTCTTGAAATTTGCCAAATTTTCCCAAATTGGGAAAGCCATAATTTGCTCAATTTTAATCTCATGATGAATATCTAAGACTTTTTGGAAAGCCCAAGATGTCTACTTCAATCCATCTTTTGATAAATTTTGAATTTGAATATGTAATCTTCATGTTAAAGGTCTTGGAAAAAAGTGGCTTTTAATGACTTTCTAAAAATGACCTGTAATGTATGAACTTGTATCTTTCAAATGGTGCATTTATGGACTTGAGGGCTGAAGTTAAGTTTTAGATAATTGAATTACCTTCAAAATAAGCTTTGGTTGGGGAAAAATGGATGAAGTGTGAGAAAGTTATGCCTGGTCAAAGTTTGGTTGACTTTTCCTATAGAAACCCTAATTAGTAATTTTTGGCTTTTGATGAATTAGGAGCATTTATTGAGGAATAATGATCAACCCTTGATCAAATGATGGATATAACTTCAAAATGTTGAGGTTGACCAAAAATCTTAAGTTTGACTGTATATAGGCCACAATTGACTTTTGATCTAACATTGTTGATTTTCAAGCATTTGAGCAATTGACTGAGCAAACTTGTTGTGCAAGGCATGAAATTTGGCATGGGTAATCTTGAGGATATATTAGGATCATTTCAAACATTTGAGACCATTTGAGCTCACACATCATGATGAAAACTGAAACCCTAGTTAAAGGTTTATTGCCTTAGGAGGAGAATTTGTCTAGTCAATTCTTAGTCATCCTAGGGAAAGTTGGGGACCTCAATGGACATGTGTTGAATAAAAAGAGAGGGCAAATTTTGGGGTACAACAGAAACAATAAACCAGTCCTCAACAACGACACCATTTTGTTACAACAGTACAGTGGCAAGAAAAAAGTAAGTTATTAATTTAGCGGGTGATATTTAGGTCATATCGTATCGTGTCCATAGAGATTGGTTATCGATTCGTCGTTTGAAAAATCACTCGTTAATGAGTTTGGGGGAAAATAGGTTATTTGTAAAGAAAGAGTAAAAATTATTGACAAGAAAATAAATTAATTCTTCCAAGGAACAACTTATCAAACATGCATATAATCTACTCCTCACAAACTTAAACCTATCGACTTTTTATACTCAACCTATGATACTCGTCAAGGTCATCATGTGTCAAACACAACACCCACTATATCACCTCGGTGGCGATCTCTCAACCAACCTCAACAAAACATAAGTCAACCGTGACACTCGCGTTAACAATCTCTCAGTCAACAGAACCAACGTAGAGGCATTAATCACAACACCCAAGTGAATGCCAGCTCTAAATCTATCTGTAGAATCCAGAAACTAACAGACCATCATCCTAGATAAGAATTCGAGCAGTATATGTCTATACCAATCCACACAGATTTGTAAAGAAAATTAAATATAACGCCATGGGCAAAAAATATACATAAGATCAAAGTAAATACATATACACAAGCTAACTAAAAGATAATACACAAATAAAAATAGAAATGAACCACAAATCTCCCGGTTTGTCAGCACCATTCAAAGAGCAATCCACCCTGGATCATCCGTATGCAAGCTACATAGTTATCATCTAAGCTAATCCTAGAGAAAAATGAGGGTTGATGAAGTTGGGAGCAAAAACTATCCCCAAAACCATAACCAAACAAAATGAAAAATGAAATATAAACAATTTCTTCCCCGCACACGTCACGAAATGACATAAAACCATCGCCTAGCGACAGTTCCTAAATATAAGGCCCAGGTTGCGCCACATACACAACTGACCAAAAATATCCACCGTCGCTCGACAAAGGGAAGCTTCGCCTTGAGACATCCTTATTTCTCAAGTCAGTAGCTATTGGAAAAATGATCCAGTTCTCTCACCCCCTCCCCCCTCTCCCACCTCCTCGGTCCCCTGGCGAGGTAGAAGCGAAGGCTCCTCGTCCAGGCTTCGCCCGACGAGGCACACTAGAACATCAATTTTTGTTGCTCTTTCTGCATAACTCCGATGACTCTCTCTTTTTGTCCTTATTCCTTTATTGATCCAATAATGCATCTTGGAGCTTTTATTCCTCTTGCTCCAGCCATGCTCAAATACCTACAAAATGAATGGAAAAAAATCAAAGGGTACACTGTGTACAAAAAAACACAAAAAAACACTAACTAAATGAATTTATACACAAAGTTGGTTTATTCAACAAATATTAACAACAAAGAGTCGATAAGTGCAACAAAAGTATATACAAAAATAACTACAATTTACACTTATCAAACTCTCCCCAACTTGAATTTGTTTGTCCTCAAATAAGAAACAAACAACTCGAAGAAACAAAAACGATCAACCAAAGAATCATGAAACAACAAGTTTTGAAAACGGAAAACAAATGCAATGGTTCAAATGAAAAACAATACACACAAAGTAAACACTTACCACTAAAATGCGACTATAACATAAACATGAAACTGTTGCTAAATACATAAATCATGCCAAACATTCTAAAATAACACTAGTTCAGAAATGAATCACATCTAGCAAAATCAATCATCAGTAGATGACAAACACACAAAAATGAGGTATTTCCACTCATCCAACAACCTTACAAACAAAAGATTAAATTATACACTCCTCCAAAAATCATGTTAAAAACATAAAAGCAAGAATCGCAAGGGCTTTTCAAGGTTGTAATATGGATTGGTTAACAAGTAAGGGATAAGTCGTAAAGCTAATTGAAACAATAAATTTCCTTAACCTAAGGGAGTGATCAACTCACAAAGACTCAAACAAAACAATTTCAATCAAACTTTCTTATTTATTCCAAATTTTAAAACCAATCACAATACTTATTAACACAACTATTTGAACTCTTTTTTGTTTTTCTTTTTCAAATATTTTTCATTTTTTTTCTTTTCATTTTTTTTTCTTTTTCTTTTCTATCTTTTTTCCACTTTTTTTTCTTTTCTTTTTCACAACTTCATAGTAATACACATAAGAGCAAGCAAACAATTCCTCTCCCCATCTTGAATTCAACTGTAATCATAATATAAATACATATACACAACCCAACTAAAATAAAATACACAAAGAAAAAGAGAAATGAACCATAAATCTCCCGATTTGTTAGCATCGATCAAAGGGCAATCCACCCCAGATCATTTGTATGCAAGCTCCATAATTGTTATCTAAGCTAAGTCCTAAAGCTAATCGAAACAATAACTTTCCTTAACCTAAGAGAGTGATCAACTCACAAAGACTCAAACAAAATAATTTCAATCAAACTTTCTTATTTATTCCAAATTTTAAAACCAATCACAATACTTATTAACACAACTATTTGAACTCTTTTTTGTTTTTGTTTTTCAAATATTTTTCATTTTTTTTCTTTTCATTTTTTTTCTTTTTCTTTTCTATCTTTTTTCCACTTTTTTTTTCTTTTCTTTTTCACAAATTCATAGTAATACACACAAGAGCAAGCAAACAATTCCTCTCCCCATCTTGAATTCAATCGTCATCATAATATAAATACATATACACAACCCAACTAAAATAAAATACACAAAGAAAAAGAGAAATGAACCATAAATCTCCCTATTTGTTAGCATCGATCAAAGAGAAATCCACCCCAGATCATCTGTATGCAAGCTCCATAATTGTTATCTAAGCTAATCCTAGAGAAAAATGAGGGTTAATGGAGTTGAGAGCAAAAAATATCCCCAAAACTATAACCAAAAAAATGAAATGAAAAATGAAATATATAAAATTCCTGCCCCACATACGTCGCCCGATGACATAAAAGCGTCGCCCGGTGACGATTCCTAAATACAAGGCCCAGGTTTTGCCACGTACGCAACTGGCCAAAAATATCCACCCTCTCCCGGCAAAAGGAAGCTTCGCTCAGCGACATCCTTATTTCTCGCTATTGTACCTCAAAATTTTCCCTTCCATTTTAAGGCAAATAATTTCAATAGGTCTCCTCATGCTCATGAAGTTCTCAATTGCTCAAGACTACCCAAGGGTTGACCAGACAAAGCCTCCTCCTAAGAAATTGACCTACAACTAGGGTTTTTATTTTCTCAAAGAAAATTGGATTTATAATGACTCAAGTGGATTTCATAGGTCCTCATATGTATCAAGGTTTCCTCATGCCAGGTTTCAAGCCTTGCAACACAAGTTTGCTCAGTCAATTAGTCAGATGATTGAAAATTAACTAAATTGGACAAAAAGTCAACTTTGACCAATTTAGAGTCAAACTTCAAGATTTTTTGGTCAACATCAATAATTTAAAGTCACACTCATCATTTGATCAAGGGTTGATCATGATTCATCAAGAAAACTCAAGATTCCTCATAAGTCAAAAGTTACTAAATTAGGGGTTTCTTTAGGAGAAGTCAAGTGAACTTTGATCAAGCATAAATTTCACATACTTCATCAGAAATTTTTCAACCAAAGCCTATCTTAAAGGAAATATAATTCTCTACAACTTTATCTATTTATTCTTTAGGCCAAAAATGCTTCATTTGAGAGATATAGGCCAAAATATTACAAGTCATTTTAAAAGTCAACAAAAAGACATCTTTTGTCAAAGCAATTTACATCAGGTTAAATTCTTCAAATGAAAAATGACCAACATGAAAATTGTGGGAGACATCTTGAGGTTTCCAAAAAGTTATAGATCATCTTCATATGACGAAAATTGAGTGAGTTATGATTGGTGCAAGCTGGGCAATTTTGAGAAAATGCATGAAATCCAAATTGAGAAAATTTGAATATTTGGGCTAATGGGCCTATCATTTAAGGTTCAAACGTGTTCCTGACCTCCTAATAGACCTCTGAATCCATTCATTTATTTTTGTGGTTTTTATTTCTTTTTATTTTGATTTTGTTCAATTAAAAGAAAAATAAATCAAATAAAATACCAAATAAATGATATAAGGCATGGAGATCTATTTTTGAATCAAATCATAAACCCAAAAAGATAGTGACAACTTGCAAAAAACGTGTATAGATGATTGGTACATGATTGTCCTAAAAAAGAAAGAATTCATGTAAAAATTCCAATAAAATATTTGGTCATGAAATATAAATATTTGATTCATGTTTGTTGACCTAAACCACTCTCTTATAAATACCTAACATGTTCAGACATCAAAGACACGAAATTTGCCTCAAGAACAAGCTTGTCCAACCTCCTTATAATCAATTTCATAACAACCAGGGTCGTTTTCCACCACCCCTTGGATTTCATCTTCTTATGGGAGAGATGGGAGGAAATCAAAACAAAAGGAACCACCAGTTGCCTGAGTTTGGTTATAACAATGAAGATCAGTTTTCTGTACGAAAATATGACTCAAGTTTTCCGGTTGAGGACAAGAAGTATCGTATGCTCGAGGAGCATTTAAAGGTTATGGAAGGTCAGGGTGTTCTAGGGATGGGCGCCAATGATTTAGGACTGGTGCCTGGAGTAATGGTTCCCCATAAGTTCAAGCCTCTTGTTTTTGAAAAAAGTATAATGGGCTCACTTGTCCACGGATTCATACAAAATATTATTATCACAAAATGTCTATGCACACATAAGAGGAAGGGATGTTGATTCATTACTTCCAAGATAGCTTGTCCGGGGCATCTTCGGAATGGTATATGAATTTTTAAAGTTCATGTATCTGAAGCTGGAGAGACTTGGTAGAGGCCTTTGATAAGTGTAATACGGTGGGAGAACTAACTTGGATGTTTTATGTTTTTATCACAATTGTTGCGGATAGCAAGAGTCTCCACCGACTTTTATTTTATTCAATAAAGGAAATGGTCAAAAGAACAGGAAATACCTTTTGAGAATTTTCTTGAGTTGGGGGTGTAACACCCCAATTCTACCCGACAATTATTAATGTAAATCATAGTTATAAACATTCATGCAAACAAATCAGAATGCCACAAATTCATCTTTAAAAACACATTGCATTCATCGTGGATACATAACACTTTAAAACTTCGGATGAACCATCAGCATAATACTTTAATCTCTAAATTTAACAATTTAAACATCTACGCAATGGAATTCATAATAACATCTTTATCCATCGTTACAGCAACTTCAAAATAACACATACCTAATAACTGTCAAACTAAATTTCAACAACTGAAATACTCAACAATTAAAAGCAACAAATGTTCATCCCCCCGAGTGTTACATATCAAAGCAATGACACCGACTCGAATTACTGAAGGTATACAACCTTCACTCTCGATTACCTGCACGTTACCAACGTAAGGGTAACATTCAAACCGAAGGGGTGAGATATCTAACAATATAATAAAACATATGATAATTAATATATTAAATTAGATCACATAACATCACCACTTCTCATCTTATGAACAAAAATAATCGCAACAGAAATACCAACTACAATACACATTCATCACATCAATTCACAACTTCTTTATGCAATCATATAATGCGACTCAATACTATGCAAATGCATGTGGTACCATTAGAGCAAAACTCCCATCTTAAAAATTTGCCAATAAATAGAGGCATCAACAAGGCATAAGCCTTCATCTTAATATTCTCTAATACAGGCCATCTTAACGAGCATAAGCTCCATCTTTAAATGCAATGTATGCGACATAATCATGAATGTAATGACAACACCATAATTAACAACATCTTAACACAACATCATCGTTGACCATAAGCCTACATCTTAATAGCTGCCAATCATTAGAGGCATCTCAACATCTTTCCTCAACATCATTCATCATCATAATTCGTCAAACATCATTTATACATCATAATTCATCAAACATCATTTATCATCAATAACTCAGCCATACATCAGTAAATCGTCAATCTTGCAACGTTGACCATAGGCCTACAACGTGATATTGCCTATAACTAATTAATCATCCAAGGCTTACTTCTAAACTACCAAACCTCTACATACTAATATTCTGTAATACTACATCATTATCATCATTAATCCTACTGTTACAAACCAAACAATAATCTATAAACATCTCATCCTTATCATTCTTCACAAAAATCAACCTAGCGATTAACGCCGGAACTAACTCTAATCCTAATTTGGATACTAGGATTATCCTTCATATTCTTCATTTTAATCCTTATAAATGAATTTCGTCGCGTTAGCTATTCAACACTTCGGACGACGCCTCAAACGGAGTCCGAACACTCAAGTTACAGCCTTTGGAAAATGAATCTGTCATAAACCAGACAACATGGATCGACGCGTAATGCCTTGGGTCGACACGTACTGAACTGAACACGCTAGATGAGTTGATGCATACTCTCTTGTATCAACTCATACTGAGTCTTCAACACTTCATGTATCGACACATGATCATTCGCATCGACTCATCCTGAGTCTAAAAGCCTTCATGTATCGATGCATAACATTTAGGGTCCACAAATACTGTTCTGTCACGGATAGTTTCTGTGATTTCACTATGTTTTCACTATGGTTTCCATACTTTAGGCCCAAAAAACATCTTCTAAGAATAGATATTCATCATTTATAATTATCCTATAATTCTACATCAAATATACAACATTGGGACATCATTACTCATCTTACAATCATCGATTCTCATCATACAACAACATATAATTCAATCATGAACAAGACAACATTTTTCACATCTAATCCCATACACCAATCATCATAAACCCTATTATAGAGTCAGAACCCCACCTTTATATTGGATTTAAGGTTGCTCTATAACTTTTCCAATTGAGTCTCGTTCTGCCTTTTTTCCTCCTTTCCAACAACTTTCACATTCTCTTCTTCTAACCCTTATTCTTTCTCTCTTACTGCTTCTTCTTTTCTATTATTTCTAACAATAAAATAATCCTGTAAGTGCCCTGGCTGGAGAGTTGGCCTCATTTGTAAAACAAATAAGAAAGCATGTTTACCCAGATCCCCTCTGTTGTTTTAATATGTGGTGTTGAAGAAGTTCAACATCTGGACCAACATGTTATGTAAGATGTCACAACATCAACATGTGACATCGCGCCTGAAACTAAGTACTGTTTAAGTAACTATGTTATATGTTGAATGTTTGTAACAGCTATGACCTATAACCCAACTATTCTAAGTGATCTAGGTTATTTGTTGTGTTGAAAAAGTTCAACATCTAGGAAAACATGTTAGATGTAATGTCATGACATCTGACTTGACATCACGACAACAGAATTGATAATTCAGTTACAGTTCTGGTACTTAAATACTCTGAGAATATATGTGGCGTTTCTTGTGGAGAATCTGAAGATCAATCAAGAATCAATCAGAATATTTGAAGAAAATACTGTTTCTAAATATGGAGATATTTTAGGAACTAGAAGATTAAAGACCTTGATTATAGGAGAAGTTTGCTGCTGAGTTGTAACAGCAAGGAGAAAAACTTGCTGAGTTAGGTAATAGGTTATAAATAGCAGATTGTAACCTAGGGTTTAAGGGACACACACAATGTAACATTAGAAGGTGTTTTTGTTAGGTAAACCTGTCGGTCTGTGGCAAGGTTACCATGTATGTAACTCGAAACCTGTAGGTAAGAGTTTGAGTGTTCTTGGATGAAGCTGTGAAGCAAGTCTAAGTATTTCTGCATTACTTCATATTCATTGTAATGTAGGAAACCAAGTGGGAGGGCACTGCTTCTTGAGTAGGAGTAAGACTTCTGTTGTTGCGACAATAGGAATGGAAACTGGTAGGTTTCTATCTAGGAGTTCCTAGGTATAGGTTGCACTGGGTAGATGATTAAGTGAAGGATGGGAACTTGTGAAGTTTAGTCCTGAATTAATATTGCTAATAGTGGATCTTCTTCCTGGCTTGGTATGCCCCCAAAGTAGGTGTATTACACCGAACTGGGTCAACAATTGATTTGTGTTTTTACCTTCAATACTTTATAATTCTGTCTGTTATACAACAAGGTAAAACTGTAATGTTGAAACAGATGATGTCTCAGAACATGTTAAGACATCATGCTGATATCTGTGCATGAGAAACAGAACTGTGAAGGTTGTTTGCTCTCTGTTGATCATGTGTACCAGATAGACAGAACTAGGTACATCGTGTGATCTATCCTCTGCACCTTCAAAGTATGTCTGGTACAACTTGGATAAAACTGTGTGAATGTTACAGATGATGTCAAAAGAGATGAATGGATATCCTGCTGGTTTGTGTGCATGATAAACAGAACTAAGGGGTTTGTTTGCTTCATGGTATGTGATAGATGATGTTGCAACCAATGTTGAGACATCAGGCTATGAATGGATAGTTTACAAACCAAAGCTACTTGTTCGAGAACTGCAGATATGGCAACCTCTATGCTTCTGTTATACTTTAGTACTGAATCACAAAAAAATTGGGTATCTACCTTGCAGTGTATTTATTATGTCATATCAGATGTCTAGACATTGAGTATAACATCTGAAGACTGGCATACACCAGAATTTCAATTGGTATCAGAGCAGGCATCCTGTTCTGTTTCTGGATGAGATCCATGGGTGATACTTTCTGGTATCTACAAGGTCAATTTTAGTACTGAAGATTGTAACCTGGAATGGTTTGCTATTTCCCTGAATGGTCCCTTGAAGTGGGAGGATGGACTATTCTTGACAGGAATTGTGTGTACCTGTCTCTGGTGATTGGCATTTGGCCTGGTTGTGTGATAGCTGCTCTAGGTTTGATATTAGGATGTGTGTACGCCTGAAGTTGTGTGTAGTAGTCATGCTAGGTTTGAACCATAATCAGACTTGGTCTATTTTTTGAAGGCTAGTCTGATGGAGTGTGTGTGTGCAAAGATTGGGGTGTATTATGTTCTTCCGCTGTGTAATACCTGGCAAAACTCAAGCTCTCATGTGTTTCCCCTCTTATGGATTGAAGGCCATTGTATTCAAGAATTCAACAAGATGTCACAGATACTTGAGTCCTCTCAAGTCCACTCATAAAGACGTTCTTCGTTCAGGATGGTAAGAATCACATAATCACGGATTAGTGTTGTATGAAGACCTTGAAGAATTTCAAGGAGGGCCTTGTTCCAAGGTGATGTAACTGATGTTCTATGTGATGGTGGAACAAGGATGCAGCTACTAGTTGAAGAAGCATATGTTTCGGGTGCCAAACAATGGGATACCTTTGTTTGAAACCTACTCCTGACTTGGAAGAGGAGACATCTGCATGTGCAAAGTTGACAATGGTAAAGTCAACTATGTCTGTGTACACCCGAAGGTTACTTTAGGAGTCAGAACTCTAGAAGTAAAGCTGGTCAGGGCTGAGCAATTGTTTCCTGAAGTACTATGGTGTGAAGAAAGATAAGCTCACTGGTTAATAAAAGCCAATGATGGTGCAGCACTATTGCTCCTTCATAGTAGTAGATTGGGATCAAGAGTCTTGAATATGAAGACTCAGAGTTTGGTTAATGTATAGCTCTTGGAGTTAAGTAGATCTGGTAGGGATGTCATATGTCATGTCGAGACGTTTGTGCACAATGCATGGATATTTTGTGTGGAGCTTCCATGACTGATAGCTTGAGGGGGAGATTTGGTTAACCTTCTCACATTAGTTCAGCCTGGTGTTTAGCTGACTGTTGACCTATGTCACATGGGTTCTGGTTGTCGTGTGACATATTTGCAAGGAAGGATTCATCTCTCTCATTCCTAATGATGAATCTGATCTGGTAGGAGTCTCAAGTCGGTTGAAGTAAGTAGAGTTTGTTCAGAGAAAATTCTATTTACTTGAGTCAAGGGTGGCAACCTAGATATCTCAACTCTTTGGTCTCTCAAAGAAAGAGCTTGCAAGAAGAAGATATTATCACAAGAAGAGTGATACCTTAGAGCTATCTCCTTGGTGACAGCAAAATCATTTGATCCTTGAAAAGGTTTCCTAGAAACATGTTCAGACTTAAAACCACAAGAAGAAGAAGACATCATAATCTAGATGATGGTCACTTGGATCAGTCTGGAGCTGAATTCAACAACTAGATGTTATAACATAATGCTGCGACATTTGGTTCAACATCAGATTCTTGCTTGGTGAAGTGGCTCATCAACTTAAGATAGGATGATCTACGAAGTTGAAGATTAGATCCTCCAAAAGGATCGTCTCTTTGCAGCTCTTTGGAGTTGTTACATGTTCCTGTCTCAGTGTATCTAAGCCTTTTGTGATAACTTGTAGCCTGAAGTTCAAATTTCAATTGGAAGATCAGAATATCTTTGGAAGAAGTCTGATAAACATGAAGGTGGCATTTGATTCATGAAGGAGATAATCAAACAGTGGCATTTGGTCTATCTCAGCAGTGGATTCTGAGAATCAAGATAATCAACATATGACAGCTGATTATTATCAAGAAAGTTTGATTCACAGTATGAATGTGTTCAATCAATATTGTTGAACAGAGGGTGCGCTCTTGAAGACATGAAGATGCGTCTTATGTTTTCCATTCATCAAGGGGTCTTATTTACTTTGAATCAGAAGCTGCTGAGTATTGAATGTGTCCTACTTGTTTCCATGAGGAGAAGTGATTGTCCCTAACAGGGGGAGTATTGGTTTGTACAAAAGGTCTTCATCAAACTCGTAGGATATAAAGTGTGGCACCTTATTAACTATTGGAATGATGTGTTCAAAACTGAAGAAGACTATGTCTGACCGAATGTCATCACATTGGTAATGACATTGTTCCTAATTTCCTCTAAAACTACAGAGAGGAGGAAAATTGGATGAAGTATGGATTATTACTAATAAATCCATGTGTGTACAGTTGTATGACTCAGAGGGAGTAACCATCCTCTTTGAGAAAATGGAATGGCTTCAAGCTGCTAATCTGAAAATAGCAGAATGTATGACGACATAGGATTTGAGCATGTTTTCATCTGCTAAGAAAACAGAGCTGTTGTGTCTCATTATGAAACAGTTTAGTGAGCTGGAATGTTTAGGTGATAACTTGTCATCTAATAAAGGTATTATATAACTAATGCAGAGTGTAATATACCAACGATGTTTCTTGGAAAGGGGATCCTAAGACAAGGGAGTAGTCTGTTCTAAAAGACAAATGTCTGTTTTAAAAGGGCATCCTGACATGGTCAAAGGGTCAAACCCAAGGGTAGGTACCTGCATTAAAACCAGTCCTAGGGTACTGAAACTGTCAGAGTAAAGTACCAAGGTCGTTACTATCTATGCCAAAGTTGCATTATTTATGAAGACTCTCTCTATTCCTTCTCTTCATCAGAAGGTTTCAGCAATATGAAGTTTGTTAGCATCTGGGAAAATTGTGCATGGGTATGGATCTGTATGGGCAGTCTTTGTCAAATTCTGGCCAAAAAGGGGGAGAAAGATACAGATAGGGACTCAGGCGAGACTCAGGTGAAAGCAACAGACGGCAATGTCCAGCAAGACTCAGGAGAAAGCAACATAATCCCTAAGTAAGTGACTTTGGTTGTGTCTTGTGTTCTGAGTTAAGAGGATAGTTGTGACTTGTGATCTGAGTTACATGATCACAAGTAATAATCTGGAGAAAAGAAATCCTCTTGGGGCATCGATGGAGTGGAGTTGCTCACAGTTGACGACAGAGGTTTGTTGTTTGCTCAAAGGACATCAACCTCTACAAAAGAAGATGTTAGACAAGATGTTGTAACATCTCAACTGTGTTGTGGCCTGGTCCCAAAATATAACTTGCACTTATTTGTTTTAGCCAAAATTTGCCAAAGGGGGAGATTGTAAGTGCCCTGGCTGGAGAGTTGGCCTCATTTGTAAAACAAATAAGAAAGCATGTTTACCCAGATCCCCTCTGTTGTTTTAATATGTGGTGTTGAAGAAGTTCAACATCTGGACCAACATGTTATGTAAGATGTCACAACATCAGCATGTGACATCGCGCCTGAAACTAAGTACTGTTTAAGTAACTATGTTATATGTTGAATGTTTGTAACAGCTGTGACCTATAACCTAACTATTCTAAGTGATCTAGGTTATTTGTTGTGTTGAAAAAGTTCAACATCTAGGAAAACATGTTAGATGTAATGTCATGACATCTGACTTGACATCACGACAACAGAATTGATAATTCAGTTACAGTTCTGGTACTTAAATACTCTGAGAATATATGTGGTGTTTCTTGTGGAGAATCTGAAGATCAATCAAGAATCAATCAGAATATTTGAAGAAAATACTGTTTCTAAATATGGAGATATTTTAGGAACTAGAAGATTGAAGACCTTGATTATAGGAGAAGTTTGCTGCTGAGTTGTAACAGCAAGGAGAAAAACTTGCTGAGTTAGGTAATAGGTTATAAATAGCAGATTGTAACCTAGGGTTTAAGGGACACACACAATGTAACATTAGAAGGTGTTTTTGTTAGGTAAACCTGTCGGTCTGTGGCAAGGTTACCATGTATGTAACTCGAAACCTGTAGGTAAGAGTTTGAGTGTTCTTGGATGAAGCTGTGAAGCAAGTCTAAGTATTTCTGCATTACTTCATATTCATTATAATGTAGGAAACCAAGTGGGAGGGCACTGCTTCTTGAGTAGGAGTAAGACTTCTGTTGTTGCGACAATAGGAATGGAAACTGGTAGGTTTCTATCTAGGAGTTCCTAGGTATAGGTTGCACTGGGTAGATGATTAAGTGAAGGATGGGAACTTGTGAAGTTTAGTCCTAAATTAATATTGCTAATAGTGGATCTTCTTCCTGGCTTGGTATGCCCCCAGAGTAGGTGTATTACACCGAACTGGGTCAACAATTGATTTGTGTTTTTACCTTCAACACTTTATAATTCTGTCTGTTATACAACAAGGTAAAACTGTAATGTTGAAACAGATGATGTCTCAGAACATGTTAAGACATCATGCTGATATCTGTGCATGAGAAACAGAACTGTGAAGGTTGTTTGCTCTCTGTTGATCATGTGTACCAGATGGACAGAACTAGGTACATCGTGTGATCT
Organism: Vicia faba; assembly: GCA_948472305.1. NCBI lineage: Eukaryota > Viridiplantae > Streptophyta > Magnoliopsida > Fabales > Fabaceae > Vicia > Vicia faba. Next base: position 792,005,161 of record OX451735.1, read on the forward strand.
ATCCTCTGCACCTTCAAAGTATGTCTGGTACAACTTGGATAAAACTGTGTGAATGTTACAGATGATGTCAAAAGAGATGAATGGATATCCTGCTGGTTTGTGTGCATGATAAACAGAACTAAGGGGTTTGTTTGCTTCATGGTATGTGATAGATGATGTTGCAACCAATGTTGAGACATCAGGCTATGAATGGATAGTTTACAAACCAAAGCTACTTGTTCGAGAACTGCAGATATGGCAACCTCTATGCTTCTGTTATACTTTAGTACTGAAACATAAAAAAATTGGGTATCTACCTTGCAGTGTATTTATTATGTCATATCAGATGTCTAGACATTGAGTATAACATCTGAAGACTGGCATACACCAGAATTTCAAATCCTATTATTCTCTATATGCCTTAATGGGCTTAAAACTCCTACACCCCCTTTTTACTACATCTATTCCTTTAAAACAAGCCCACATAAGATAATATTATCGTTCTAATATTATTCCACAACTTAATAAAATAATTAAATCCAACTAATCACCACACAACTTCACAACTATTCCAAAAATAATTTAATTAAATAATTAATTAAATTACGGGCGTTACAACTCTCCCCCACTTAAAATATTTTCTTCCTCGAAAATTTACCTTAATCAAACAACTCAGAATAGGAGTCCCGCATCTTGCTCTCCAACTCTCAAGTCATGCTTTCTCCAGAAGCTTCTAGCCAAACCACTTTAACCAAAGCAATCTCTTTGCCCCTCAGAGTCTTTATTTCAGGATTCTCGATCCATACAGGCAGCGTCTCCACCGTAAGATTATCCCGTACTTGCATATCATCCATATGAATCACATGATATGGATCTGAAATATACTTCCGAAGTTGTGACACATGAAACACATCATGCAAATTCGAAAGCTTAGGCGGTAAAGCCACTCTATAAGCAACATTCCCCACTCTCTTTGAAATCTAATATGGTCCAATAAAGCGAGAAGTGAGCTTCTTAGACTTCAATGCTCGCTCAACACCAGTCACATGTGTAACTCTCAAAAACACATGGTCACCCGCTTGAAATTCTAAATCTTTCCTTCGCTTGTCATGATAAATCTTCTGTCTACTTTGGGAAGCTTTCATCTTTTCTCGAATCAACTTCACCTTCTCAGTAGTCTCACGCTTCAGTTGGTCGTGTAAATAATTTTACTGGCTTGTTTTAGGTATCAACCTCTGACCTTTGTAATTTGTTTATGATAGTCATTGACTAATCTTATCCTGAAAGGGGAAAAGCATTAGATGTAAGCAATTTCATGATGTATGAAATGCATGGTACAATGAGATTTTGATATATGCATTCATGTTATTAATGTTCATGATATATGGATGTGATGTATGCGTATGTGAGCTAATGTGTTGTACTGTTTGTTAGATTGGGGAAAATTAATCCCTGACTACTGTTGAGGATATGGAGTTTAAGTCTTCATGTTTTGAAGTTGAAATGCTAATGAATTTCCGCTTAGATAAATAAACTTTGTTGTAAGGGAAACTTCGTGTACTGTTTGTAAAATCCTGTTGTGGAATCCTGAGTAATTGGTTGACTTCTATTGGGGATTGATAACTGGAAGTTTTGTTCCGTTGGGGATTAAACTTCATACTGCGGGGGATTTTATGGAATAAATCAAAGATATTTCCCTATCTTTTAAATCAAACAGTGATTTTATTTTTACTTTGTTTATTTGTAAACATTAATTATGTTCAAATGCATATGTTCAAAAATAAATCATTGGACGTTTTTGTAAACAAAACACATGAGTAAAGAAAAATAGATAGTTTTGAACTTTCAAAGGGATATCTTTGTATTGGCTTTGAGTAAGTATTTTTGTACAATGAGACAAACATTCTAGTAAGAGAATTCCGTCATAAAAAATGAAAATTTTGATACAAAGAAAAGATAGCTATGTGCAATAATCCCATGGGGTTCCCATTCTGCTATAGCCTTCGTATCTTTGAGCATCTTGTCTATTTGTTGCCTTGTCCGAAGCTGATGGAATTGATTAGAACCGTCGAGTTTGCAGGTTGTCCGTAAGGTGATCCAACGGGACATAGTCATATGCTATAATTCCCTAACTTTTTCCTGGACCTCCCTTTTGGGTTTTCAGTCCACCGGGATACCCTTTTTTGCCCAAGCCTCCCTTTCGGGTTTTCAGCTTGCCGGGTGTACATATATTTTTGTTTTATTGTTAATTTTTGCCTGAACCTTTTTGGTTCGCCGGGATGCCCTTGTTTTTCCTAGGTGTGTCAAACTAGCGGGTCTCTTATGCGTAGTTTCTTTTGACTATGTCTGTGTTCACAAGGTGTGGCAGGTCGTCACCATCCATGGTGGTCAAGATCATTGCTCCACCAGAGAATATGATTTTGATTACAAATGGTCCTTCGTATGTAAGGGTCCATTTTCCCATGGGATCACCTTGCGGCAGTATGATACGTTTCATCACCAAATCCCCGACTTGATAGACTTGGCGTCTGACCTTTTTGTTGAAAGCCTTGATCATCAGTTTTTGATACATTTTACCATGACAGACAATAGTAAGCCTTTTCTCATCAATCAAGTTTAATTGATCAAGTCGAGTATGGATCCAATCGTCTTCATTCAGTCCTTCATCCTTCATAATTCTCAAAGAGGGGATCTGGACCTCAATAGGCAAGATAACCTTAATGACGTATATCAGAGAGTAGGGTGTTGCCCTGGTTGATGTGCAAGTTGTGGTATGATACCCGTGGAGAGCGAATGGTAGCATCTCATGCTAGTCTTTGTATGTGTCTTTCATTTTCTGTATGATCTTTTTAATGTTCTTATTTGCAGCTTCGACAACACCATTCATCTTGGGCCGGTAAGGGGAATAATTGTGATGCTGGATCTTGAATTGTTCGCACAGGGCGGTGATCATAGTATTGTTTAGATTCGTACCATTGTCTCTGATGATTCTCTCTGGGACACCATATCGATAAATGAGATTCTGCTTAATGAACCAGGCTACAATATTCTTGGTCACGGAAGTGAAAGAGGCTGCCTCAACCCACTTTGTAACATAGTCGATGGCCACTAAGATGAAGCGGTGTCCATTAGAGGCTGTTGGTTTGATTTCCCCAATCATATCGATACCCTACATAGCAAAGGGCTAAGGAGCCGTCAAGATATTCAGAGGAACTGGAGGTACATGCACCTTGTCAGCATAGATCTGACACTTATGGCAGGTTCGAGAGTGTTGATAGAAATATGCTTCCATGGTAGACCGGTAATAGCCTTCCCGTAGGATCTTCTTTTCCATCGTATGCCCACTGAAATGGGTGCCAAAAGTGCCCTCATGCAACTCAGCCATGATCTTTTCTACCTCAACCTTGTCTATGCAATGGAGAAAAATAGAGTCATGGTTGCGTTTGAACAGAATTCCATTATTAAGGATGAACTTAGTAGAGAATCTCCTTAAGAACTTCTTATCATTGACTGAAGCTCCTTCCGAATATTCTTGAGCCTCGAGATACCTCTTGACTTCGTGAAACCAAGGCTGGTCCACTACTTCTTCAGTATTAATCTCGTGACAGTGAGCTGGTTCATTCATTCATTCAATGGTGATCTGGTGAGCCTCGTTATCCCATTTAAGTTTAAACATGGAGGACATTGTGGCTAGTGCGTCTGCTAGCTGATTTTCTTCTCGCGGGAAATGCTCGAAAGTAATCTTCTCGAAATGTGGGATCAATGTCAACACATGTTCTTTGTAAGGGATAAGGTTAGGGTGTTTGGTGTCCCATTCCCCTTTGATCTGGATGATTACCAAAGCTAAATATCCGAATACATTTAAGGATTTGATCCCCAAGTCTATGGCAGCTTTGAGACCAAAAATTCACCCTTCATATTCTTCCATGTTATTTGTACAATTGAAGAAGAGTCTTGCCGTAAAGGGAGTATGACATCCTTTAGGAGATATGAGTACAACACCTATACCATTGCCGAGTGCGTTGGATGCCCCATCAAAAACCAGGGTCCATCGGGATCCTTGTTCAGGTCCGTCATATGGTCTGAACTCTTCATGGTTGTTTAACATCATGATGTCTTCATCTGGGAATTCGAACTTCATGGACTGGTAGTCTTCCACAGCTTGGTGATCTAGGTGATCAGCTAGTACACTGCCCTTTATTTCTTTCTGGGTAGTATACTATATGTCATATTCCGTCAGGATCATCTGCCATCTCGTTATTCTCCCAGAAAGGGAAGGGTTCTCGAAGATGTATTTTATTGGATCCATTTTGGATATCAATAAGGTAGTATGGGTCAGCATATACTGTCTTAGCCGGCGAGCAGCCCATGCCAGAGCGCAACAAGTTTTCTCGAGCAGTGAATATCTTGTTTCACAGTCAGTAAACTTTTTTCTCAAGTAATAAATAACATGCTCTTTTTGGCCAGACTCGTCATGCTGCCCCAACACACACCCCATTGAGTTTTCCAAAATAGTTAGATACATGATCAATGGTCTTCCCTCGACTAGTGGCATTAAAACAAGAGGATCTTATAAATACTCTTTGATCTTATCGAAAGCAGTTTGGCACTCGTCATTCCATTTACTACTTGTTATTTCTTCAGTAATTTGAAGATTGGTTCACAAGTAGTTGTCAGATGAGAAATGAATCTGGCAATGTAGTTTAAATGTCCCAAGAATCCTTTGCCTTCCTTCTTAGTATGAGGAGCAGGCATCTCTTGTATCGCTTTTACCTTGGCAGGATCCACTTCGATTCCTTTATTGCTGAAAACAAAGCCTAGGAGTTTACCAGACCTTACTCCAAACGTGCATTTATTTGAGTTCAATCTTAGCTTGTACTTCTTTAGCCTCTCAAACAGTTTCTGTAAATGATCAAGATGCTCTTCTTCTGTTTGAGATCTAGCTATCATGTCGTCCACATAGACCTCTATTTTGTGATGTACCATATCGTGAAATAGAGCTACCATGGCACGTTGATAGGTTTCCCCAGCGTTCTTCAATCCGAATGGCATAACCTTGTAACAGAATGTGCCCCATTGTGTGACAAAGGTTGTTTTCTCCATGTCCTCAAGCGCCATTTTGATTTGGTTGTAACCTGAGAAACCGTTCATGAAGGAAAACACTTTGTGTTGTGCCGTATTTTCAACTAGAATATCAATGTGGGGGAGTGGGAAATCATCCTTAGGGCTTGCCTTATTCAAATCTTTGTAGTCCATGCATATCCGTACCTTGTCGTCCTTTTTAGGCACGAGAACAACATTGGAAAACCATTGCGGATAGGAGGTGATAGCTGTCATACCCCAAATTTTGACCTAAGATACCACCTCCCATCTGCATTATTACATATCAAGCGTTCACAAGCGATTCGACCTATTTTTTGCCAATTCTCGAGTCAGGTTTCAAAATTCATAACTTCTTCAAATTTCAACAATTTTTTAGTGGTTCTTTTGCATATGATTCTCCTTTGCAACAACTACAACTTTTCTTTACAAGTCAAGGGATGATTATGCTTTGAAAATCCACCAAAAAATAGAAACGTTAGAAATTGTTGTGAATTTAGTGAAATTTAACTGGTTTTTGTCCGACTTTACTAAATCATGAATTTTTTTCATTTTTTATCATTTTTCTTTTATTCTTATTTTCATAAAAAGAAAATCCACGAAATATATTTAGTTCATATCAGTTTTACTTTATCCAAAATATAAAAAAATTTATAGTTTTGTTAGTTTCATTTAATTTATATATTTAATTCATTGATAATTCAAAAAATCTCAAAATACATATAAGTTTTTTGGCTTTTTACATTTTTTGAGTATGTAAGTCTATTTTGTGTTTCTTTAGTTGCAATTCAAAAATTTGAAAATATATGGTTTGATTTTTCATTTATTTTTATTTCTTTTATGATTAATTTTGGTGTAAATTTTGATTATAATTCCATTTGAAATATTTTTAAGTCGAATTATTAATAGATTTTAGAACCAATTTTAATATCTCTTTTATTTCACTTTTGTATTTTTCAATTTAGTTTTTACTAACAGTTTATTTTATTATTATTGTCATTACTATTATTATTAATATTATAATTATTATGTTATGTCTATGTAAGTCTAAATATGCTGTCAAATACTACACTCCAAAGCCTCTTTGTTGTCCACTTTAACCATATTGCTGCATTGTATCATAAACAGTCCAAAGACTTGCAACAAGAAACATTCAAACCCTGCACAAATAATGCCAAGAAAAACAGTCAAATAACCTCTGCTGCCCTGTTATAAGACAAGCATATCAGTCCAGAAATAACATCAAAAATAACAAATTAAAAAGCTGAATCAAAAAGTGACAAAGTATAACACCAATTTTGTTCAAATCCTACTGTTATTTCCCCCCTCAAATTGCAGGGGTCTTTGGATATAAGAGGCATTTTTAGAAACAATGAGGAGAGTCCACGGATTAGAGAAAAAAATTATTGATATAGGAGAAGAAAAAAATATCAACAGAAAAAGGGAGAGAGGAGAGCATACGAACACACAAAAAACCAGTAGGGGTTATGAATATTGGGGAGGAGAGAAAATTCCAGACAAAAAGCAACAATCTGGAATAAATAAAACACAACGACTCAGAAGCATACCCATGGCTTTAGGAAGAAAATAAGATCGGAGCATCAAGGAGAAAAGGTTCACCTGATTTATCTTCACTTCAGAGAAGGATTAAGTCGGTAATCTCTACTTCCTCTTTCGTTTGTTCTTTCATTTATGTTATTCCTGTTGTAAGAGATCCTTCTTTAAACCTTTTTTTTCCGCTGCTGCATAAAGAGAGTGAGTTTCATTACCATTCGTTACTTGTTTAAATCAATCAAGTGAAAAAGGTTAAAACCCAAACAGAACCGTTAAAGAGTTATCACCCAAATCGACCTTAATCCATTCATAAACCAAAAAAAGATTAGTTCAAGCAAACTTCAATACTTGTTCACAAATCTATAAACCAATAAAAATAGATTTGCATAACCAGATAAACACTGCCTTACATCAAGAAAATTAAAACAGAGGAAATGAGAAACTCAAAACAATAGCCATCTCACACTAAGCGTCTGCTAACTTCTCATCCATAACTCCCATAGCTATCTCTATGGTACAACGTCAATCTCCCATCGAACCTCGCCAGCTCCCGATTCCACCTCTCGTCAAAATGCTCGATTCGCAAAAACCTCAATTCTCAATTTGCTTCTCTCTACGTGTTGCGCAATCTTGAAATCAGAGACGATGCAAACAAAGCCGCCATTGTTAAAGTTGGTTCTGTTTATAAGATGCTTAAGCTTGTTGAATCTTTAGATGCTACTGTTCACGGCCAAAAGCGATGATCGAGAGGGAGTTTGTTGGCCTTTGTTGTTCGATGTAGGTGACGAATAGATGAAGAAAAGGATAGGATAATGGTGATGATCGGTGTAGTGGAGAGAGGAAGAGATAGAATCGCTTTTTGGATTGTTTCAATTTTTTTTCCTTTAATCATTTCATTGTAAATAGGAATAATAATAAATCTGCTATGTCCCTTCCCAAGACAACAACGAACGACGCTTCTCCCCTTCAACTAGGGTTTTCAAAACCCTTCACATCCTTTCTCAAACCGGGCCGGTGTTGGGCCCATTTTCTTTGGCCCAATCCATTATCATTATTAGCCTTTTCTTTTAATTAAATCATAGTAATAACAATTAAAGAACATAGTTCACTTGGCAAGGCTAGTACACTGCAATCTAAGAAAATGTGAGTTCAACACCTTGTGAAAACATTTTTATTTTGTTTTTGTTAACTCTTTAACCTTATTTTAAAAAAAAAAATATATATATATTAGTAAATCTTATAACTAATTTAGTTTAGTATTAATTTAAATTTATTTTATAACTTTATTTGTGTTAGCTTTAATTTAGTAAACTTTAGAATTTTATGTGTTGTAGTATTATTTTAGTAACTTAAGGATTTTATTTCATTTAGATTTGATTTAGTAAATTTTAGAATTTTATTTGTTTTAGTTTTAATTTAGTAAATTTTAGAATTTTATTTGTTTTAATTTTATTTTAGTAACTTTAGAATTTTATTTCATTTAGATTTGATTTAGTAAACTTTAGGATTTTATTTCATTTAGATTTGATTTAGTAAACTTTAGGATTTTATTTCATTTAGATTTGATTTAGTAAATTTTAGAATTTTATTTGTTTTAGTTTAGTTTAATAACTTTGGAATTTTATTTGATTTTATTTAGTTAACTCTAGAATTTCATTAGTTTTAGTTTTAGTTTAGTGGCTTTAGAATTTATTTGATTTAGGATTAGTTACTTTAGAATTTTTATTTGATTTAGATTTAGTTTAATAACTTTAGAGTTTTTATTTGATTTAAATTTAGTTTAGTAGTTTTAGAATTTTATTTGATTTAGATTTAGTTTAGTAACTTTGGAATTTTTATTTGTTTTAGATTTGATTTAGCAACCTTGGAATACTAATTTAGTTTGGATTTAATGTACTAATTTTAAAATTTTAATTTAGTTTAGATCTAATTAAGTAATTTTAGAACTATTTTTACAACCTTAGAATTTGTAGTTAGTTTAGAATTTTTTTTAGTAAGTAATCTTAAATTTTTAATTTAGTTTAAATAACTTCTTTAGATAATTAGTTACATTCTCTTTTATTTTATTTAAATATCTTTGTCATTTTAATTTCTGGATGCCTTTAGGTCATTAATCTGTTTCGTTATATTTATTTTCTTGTGAATTTTGATTGCTTATATTTTGATGTCTATTTTATTTTGCTCGCTCGATTTAATTCAAGGGAAATGTTTTAACTTTGTTGACTTCATGTTATCAAACACATCTCATACAATCGTGTGAATACCCTCATTCATCTTTTGTTTGTTTACTATGTTGTTAAACCTAAGATAATTTTCCCAAAAGATTCAATTTTTAAACTCACACCTTTTAAGTCAAAACTAGGACATTAGGTCGCTGTCTCTTCAAAATCTCATCCGCACCAATCTTTAGCCAAACAGACTATTTTAATCAAACAAACAATTTTAAAAAAACAAATATTTCAAAAGGTTCCTATAGAATACTATAGATACATTGGGTGCTAATACCTTCCCCTTGTATAACCAACCCCCGAACTCTAGACCTCTTTTCAAAACGCCTTGTATTTTCATTACTTTTAAAAGTATTATTTTACATTGCATACTTTAGGGTTTTATTTCGCTCTTTTCCCTTTTCCCTTGGAAATAATAAAGCGCGGTGGCGACTCTTGCTTTTGTGAGACGAATTAATTAATAATTCGATCTCCGATTTACCCCGCTACATTTTTTTATCGCTACAATAGCCAATAATCTAGCGTTGAATTATTTCATGACTTCTGCTTTGATCTTCTCTGACATGTCTGATCGCATTCGAAGGACCTTTTGTTTTACCGGGGGGAAATCCTCTTTTGTAGGTAGACGATGTACTACAATATCTGCATCATGTCCTGACATGTCTTTATACGACCAGGCAAAGACCTCAACATAATCGTGTAGCAACTGAATCAGGACACTGGGTTCTAGATTGGCACCCAACTTGACTTCTCTTTTGTCTTCTTCGGTACCTAGGTTGATTGTGTCCACTGGTTCTTCGTGGGGCTGAATGGTCCTCTCTTCCTGTTGCAGTAACCTGGCGAGTTCCCCTGGTACTTCACAATCTTCCTCACCTTCGTCTTCAGTTTGGTAGATTATATTTTCAAAGTCACATAAGGCCATAGCAGAACCGTTACCCATGGTGTTGTACCCCAAAATTTGCCCTCCCATTTCTCAATGATTTCTCATCACAAAGCCCTTGGAGCTCAAGATCCAGTTAGGGTTTCATCTGCTCAAGATTTCTCCTTGCACTGTTGACCCAAATTAGGGTTTGTGTTTGCACAAAGATGTTTTGACCTAAAATACCTAATATGACTTTCATGCTTCATATTGGACTCCCAAGTTTATCCATACCAAGTTTCAAGTCTTGATTCCAAATTTTACCCAGTCAATTGGGCAGTTGACCTAGAAATCAGCTATATTGGGGAAAAAGTCAACTGTGGCCAATTGACAGTCAAATCTCATGAAAATTGATCCACATCAACATTATGAACTCACATGGACCATTTGATCAAGTTTGGATCACAATTCCATAAGAAACTTGATCAGATTATCAAAAGGGCAAAATGGTCATTTTTAGGGTTTTGACTGCACAAAGGCAATTTTTGACTATTTGACCTATCCAATGGCAAACCAAGCTCACATATGGACTCAAGGACCCCATGGAATGGTCTTTACATGTTCAACAAGTTCAAAATATCCAAAATACACAAGATTGACAGTTGAATTTCCCAGTCAATTGATCAATTTTAACTGTATACTGAAAAGTCAAACTTTGACTTTTTGGTCAAAATCAAGGGTCAAGATTCATTTTTCATTAAAACATGCCAAATCATGAAACTTGTTCATCAAGAAATCCAAAATTTCAAATTAGGGTTTGAAATGAAGATTTTTCATAACTTAGAATTTTTTTAAGTTATGAAAAACCCTAATTTTTTCCTAACTTTGCCCCACTTTCTCACCAAGATTCATTTTGATTCAAGCAAAAGTCAAAACATGAAAGTTGTAGCCCATTGCATAATCTACAACTTTGATTCACAAAGTTTTCCAAAAAGAAGCTTGTATCTCAAGTTATAATTTTTGGAACAAGGGTACCAAACCATTCTTAACTTAGAGAAAATTTGACCTATTTTAGGCAAGGTTTTTACCTAACTTCAAGACCATTTTTCACATACTTCCACTTGGCATTTAAATTTTCATTTCAAATATGGATTGCAGTACACATTCCAAGCTTTCCAAAATGTCCAAGAACTCATCAAACAACCTCATTGTTAGGGAGAATCGAATTTTGCAATATGGGAAAAACTCACTTTTGATTTGGCCAATTTACATGTCCATAACTTGTGCATTTTCAAACTCAGCATGTGCAAGCTACATTGCAGGCCTCTAATACCATTTTTACTCAATAATTAAATGATAAACCATTGTGCCAAGATGTTGTTCTATGCATTTGGACATTACATGGAGAATTAATCCTTATTTAGAAAAAGCAATATATCCATTTTGATAAAGTTGCACTTTATGTCAAATTTACAATCCAAGTGGTACAGTTAAGATCTCTTTGGCATAAGTTTATGGACTAATTGCACTGATCACGACTAAGTGGTTCAGCATAGAATGGGGGCCTGTACAGGCTAGAAACACCAACTTGCCTTCTCTTGCTTAAAGTGTAAGAAAGCTAGCATTTTGTACAACAACTTTCATCTCAGCAAACCAAGCCTTAAGAAAAGTTATCAAACACATTCAAAAGATCCATTCTGAGCTAGAACATGAACCAACCCTCCCCAACACCCTCTCATTCACAGAATCACCCTCAAACTGCAAAAACAGGGCATATTCTGCAGTTTGAATCCCACAACTGATTTCCATCGCGCATTCTTGCCCAAACCAGTTCAAACACCTTCCCTACCATCAATGCAAACTATCCAAAGCATTAGAAGTGGACTGTAACTCCTCTAATCAGTTTGGCCATTTTCATTTTCTTGTTTTACAGGTGGAGTGCTACAACTCGATTCAGCTAGTTTCAAAGCAAAGTAAAACTTGGAATAGCATCCCTGGACCTCAAGGAAGCTGTACCAATCATCACCTTGCACTGAAAGTACCTCAATCATCAGATACAACTTCAACTGAACAGGTAAGTTCATGAATTCGTATCTCTCTATCCAGGCATTGTTAGCTTTAGGTTTGTGAAGAAAATATATCACATTCATAGCCCTGAACATGTCCATGTAGTTAGTTTTCATTTATGTTACGTGTGTCATGAGAATTTGATGTCTGAACATTGATAAAAAATTAGGTTAAGATTTGGGAATGGAGAAATTCTCTCTCATTTTTTAGAGTTAGATCAAGTTTTTGGTATGTATGGATTCGTTGTTTGATGCTTAACATTTCTTATGTTGTAAGTTTGTGCAAAAAGTCAAGGAATCCAGATGTTTGAATCAGTGTACAGGCGCGCGTTTTTGACATTGTTTCTGGCCAGAGGTTGAAGAAGGACTTGGTGGGCTGGGCCTGTTTTATTATTTCTTTTCGCACAATGTTTTTGCTTTTACACCCCCTAGGCCCATTATGTTTATTTTCATGATTTTTTGACTTTTCTTTTTCATTCTGACTTATTTATTTTTCCTCATGATATTAAAAATATAAAAATAATATTTTAAACCATTTTTGAATTTATTAGGCATTTATTTGTTTAGATGGTTATTTGTACATAAATAAATATATAAACTTACTTTTATTTTAAAATACCAAAAATAATGCAAACACATTTATTTTATAATTTTTATTTTATTTTATCTTCTGAAAATGTTTTATATAAAATATACTTTTTTTTTATATAAATATTAATTATTATTATTTTTGTATATATATTACATATTTAGAAATTAATACAAATATATATATATATATATATATATATATATATATATATATATATATATATATATATATATATATATATATATATATATATATATATATATATATATATATATATATATATATATATATATATATATATATATATATATTAGAATATTTAGTAAATAATACAAAATATATACATTTTTTATTTTATCAATATTTGACATTAAAAATACCTTTTTTTATAAATATACTTCATTTTTATTTTATTTTTGTATATAATAAATAAACATTGTACATATTAAATAAATAATACCTTTTACTTAATAAATTAGGGTTTTGCCCTAAAACATAAAAAACTCCAAAAAATAATACTTTTTTTATTTTGTTTATGTGACATAAAAAATAAATTTTTTCCATACATATAAAAAACCTTTTTGCATCTTGCATATTTATCTTATTTCTATTTAATTTGTGCAATTAAATATCTTGTAAACAATTCCAAATTGATGTAATAGTTAGGTTTAAATTCCTTGTCAAATACCCCCCATTTGAACATTTGTACCCCCCTTCCCATATTGTGTTGTAATAGCTTAGGAATTTTAAATTTCGCACTTTATTGCTTTCTAAATATACCATGTTAGAATTAGGGTTTGTATGCAAATAAAAGGAACAAAAATAGTTTGACCTAATTTCAAGATAATCAAGCATGAAAATGAACAACACCAATCACACTTGCACCCCTAGGGTATTCCACTTGTTTCCTTCAATAAATGGGCCATATTGCATGTTAGGTCTCTTTGGGCAAAACAAACAATTCAAATGATCATAGTCCCTCGATGACGCTTTCGAAAAGTTGCCTAAAAATGATCAAGTCCCTTAAAGGAAAATTGCCCAAAGATACTTGGCACCATTGCAATTATGGTCTAAACGATGACCCGCGCCCGTCCCTTTCACATCCTAACACAAGATTGTCCACCAAATGTAATGGTGGAACAAAATTGTTAAAAGGGTTAAAACATAGCAAAAATCTTTGAGAACTTTAGGATAGATAGCTCTTAAGTACTTGTCAACTTGCAAAACAAAAAACACTTGCCTATTTTTCAAACCATACTTTCAAAACAAACTTTCAAAAAAAACCTTGAAACATCTTTTCAAAAAGACAAACACCTTTTGTAAAACATTCGAGTAAAGAATTGTTACAAGGGTAGCCTAGACAAGGCATCTTTTTCAAAACATTTTCAAAAACCACACACAAAACACCATTTTCAAACAATTGAAAACCAAGGCAAGTTGATCTAAGCAAGTACCTAAGAGCCCATGGATAACCATGGATAGAAAGGGTGCTAATACCTTCCCTCTCTATAATCTACTCCCCGAACCCACGAAAAATCTCAAAGGTTTTTGCTGTGCTTTTTTAACCTTTCCTTTAGGATAAAATAAAAATTCGGTGGCGACTCTTGCTCAACCGAAACATTTGCGAAAACAAACACAAAACCACAGTCAGTTCTCCCACCGTATCACAGAACTGGCGACTCTGCTGGGGAAAATTTTAAAAGTGGAGTAACCTTAGGGCTTAGATCACCCTCTTGCATGATTAAATTGTTTGATTTGATTGCTTTATATTTTGGCTCTCTTGTTTGGGTTTGCAATCCTACACCCGGATTTTGGGAAACATTTCATAGATAGCAATACATTGTGGAAACTGTGCGGGGTATACCGACACGGTCGAAGCAATAGCTATATTAGTGCGACATATTTGTGAGTACCGGTAACCCTTGAGTTCAATCAAGGAGAGTACGGGGCCACCGAGTGATGTCACTAAGCACTAATGACCTAGAACCTTACTTGACCATCTTGGCCTTTTATTAGGGGTAGTGAGATGACCGGCTTTGGTGCAGTCCGAAGTTGGTAGATACTCGATACTACACTCATTGAGGGTTGTTTTCTTGGAATATTTTGGTCGCTAGTTAAGTGGCTAAACCAAAACAATGAACAATGAAAACAATCCAGTAATATTGAGCTCCTTAGAACCCGGTTACTATTTATAGGACAGGTTTTTAAGCCAACTACACTCAAGAGGGTACTTACCTATGAAACCCCATGCAAGCCTGAAACTAGGGTTTGGTGTGATTTGCTTGTACATATGTTTGTGCATACATCATAAACATCATAAAGCATCATATGCATTCACTAACCATTTCAAGGGTTTAGATCTTCATCTTTGTTCTTGTTTTACAGGTCATGGAAATTCCTCGCAGAAAAACCATCCAAGTCAACCTTGTGAGAATCTCTCCTCAACTCAAGGAGCTCACCTCAAGAATTCCGGAAAGCTCATCCTTCAGTGAAAGACATGGTAGACTGCTCAGCTTAGTCAACACCAACATTGAAGAAGACATGATGAAAGTGTTATTCTAGTTCTTTGACCCTCTTCACCACTGTTTCACTTTCCCCGATTACCAGTTGGTACCCACTTTGGAGGAGTTTTCTCAACTCCTAAGAATCCCTATCCTTAATCAACTACCCTTCAACGGTACGGAAAAGGAACCAAAGCCGGAAGATGTTGCTCGAGCATTACATCTACAACCATCCGGCATCAAGGGGCATTGGGAAACCAGAAGCGGCGTCAAAGGATTCTTAGCAAAATTCTTGTTTGAGAAGGCACAAGAATGTTGGAATTCATTGGACCTTCAAGCCTTTGAAGAAATTGTGGCACTCTATGGGTTGGTCTTGTTCCCAAATTCTGACCAATTGATAGATGTCAACGCCGTCAAAATCTTCTTGTCCAGAAATCCAATACCAACATTGCTTAGGGATATCCTTCACTCATTTTACACACGAACAATGAGACAGAGGGGTGTTCTCATGTGCTGTACTCCTCTCCTTGCAAGGTGGTTTATTTCGCACCTTCCACAATCTGTCTTGAAGAATGACCAAGGCTCAAGGTGGTCCCAACGGTTGATGACTCTTACTCACTTTGATGTACATTGGTGTTCTCGGTCCAGAGAAAATGTCATCATCATCGATTGTTGTGGAGAGTTTCCTAATGTTCCTTTACTTGGAATCAGAGGAGGCATTACCTACAACCCTTGTCTAGCTTTGAGACAATTTGGATATGCACGGAAGGATGGCCCTCATGACATGTTGATTCCTGACCTAGTTTTTGACTTCGACAACGATGCGCAAGGACTTCGCCAAAGATTCATCAGAGCTTGGGGGAGGCCCAACAAGGTTGATAGCAAGACTCTGGGACAGAAGAACTCCATCCCTCTTGAGCCTTATCTCAAGTGGGTACGAGCCCGAGCCCAAAGTCTAATGATGCCTTATCCTCATGTACTCCCTGTGATTAAAGAGCCCGTCAAGGAAGGAGAGGTTCCCTACACCATCCTACATCCTGACATGCCTACATCGTGGGAGGAAATGCAGAAAAGTTGGATTCAGCTCAAGGAGGAACGGAACACTTTTGAAGCTAGCTTCTACGCCAGTGAGAAGAAGGTTCTAGAGCTTACCCGCCGACTCCATGAGCAAGAGGCCCTCAACACCTTCATTGCGCCAAAGAGGATGCGCAATGTCTTTTTACCTTGAGAAGTTGTTTTTGTAATATTTGGCCCATGGGGCATTTATGTACTAACAAATTTCTTCTTATTAATATGACGTGCGTTCTTCTTTGTCTGCAACAATTTTGAATGTTCCAAATCCTTGAATGCATTGCATACATAAGCATATCATTCATCATGTGCATAAGAAGGTCTCACTCCAGGTTTCTTTATCTGTATGATGTTTATTTCAGTAGGATGGATCTTTAGCAAACAGTCAAAGACCTGCAAACTCAAAATGCACAGTTCCAGCAACTCCTGATGACCTTGGCTAAGGGTCAAGAGGATCTCAAGACCTTGCTGGGGAATAAAGACCCAGTGAAAAATAAGAAAAAGAGACTCAGGGTGGCTACTTTAGGGAGAATATTTGAAGGAGAGGCCAGGAGAGTGCTTGAATTTCCTCCTACTTCTGATGAAGGGACCAGTAAAGGAGGTGGGGCTGCGGTACCTTCCGAGTCCGATATGGAAGAAGAGGAGGTCGAAGAGGATGAAGACTACTCTGATCAACAATACCCTCCAGCTGATGATAAATACAAGGGTTTAGAAGACAGGTTGGCCGCCATGGAGCTACAGAGAGTACCGGGTTTGGATTTTGAAGACTTGGGTTTAGTTGCCAGGATTGTGATTCCCCCAAAGTTCAAAGTGCCAGTTTTTGTGAGGTATGATGGGCTGTCCTGTCCAAAAATGCATCTCAGGTCCTACGTAAGAAAGATCCAACCCTATACGGCAGATAAGAACCTTTGGATCCACTTTTTTCAAGATAGCCTTTCTGGAGCTCAATTGGAGTGGTTTTATCAGCTAGAGGGAACCAGCGTCAGAAACTGGGAAGACTTGGCCACCGCCTTTTACAAACAATATAAGTACAATTCTGACCTTGCTCCTACGCGTACCCAACTTCAGGGTATGTCACTGGGAACAGGCGAAGGATTCAAAGAATATGCACAAAAATGGAGGCATTTGGCTGGCAGGGTGCAGCCTCCTTTAACCGACCGTGAACTTGTTGATATGTTTCAAGGGACCCTATCTGGGCCATTTTTCAATCATCTGATTGGTAACTCTTCCGCGGGGTTTACCGATTTGATCTTAACAGGCGAAAGAATAGAAGCTGGCATCAAGTCAGGAAAGATTCAGAAGGGTGTCGCTGCAAGTGTTGAGAAGAAGCCTTTCAAGAAGGAAACGGCTATTGTATACTCCCAAAGAAGAGCAGGGAAGACTGAGCGCCGGCCAACTGTGGGGGCCGTAATGATTCAAAATCGTCAAGTGAGCAGCCTCGCTATAACCAGTCCAGACCAAATCAACAACGAGTGGAACGACAACAACGACAGTTCACCCGCATTAATATGACACCAGCGCAAGTGCTTCCCCATCTGTTGAAGTTGAATCTCGCCACTATCAAGGAGGCACCAAAAAATGTGAATACGTCCTCTCCACATTATCATCCTAATGCTAAATGCGCCTACCATTCTGACAGTGTCGGGCACGACACCAATGATTGTTGGGCACTCAAGCATAAAATCCAAGACCTGATAGAGGCGAAGGAGGTGGAGTTCGACGCTCCAGAGAAGCCTAATGTGATATCTGCTCCCATGCCGAAGCACGGCCGAAATGTCAATACCATCGAAGAAGATTTGTATGTTGCTGATGTCAATGATCTGATAACTCCATTGTTAACCATCAAGCTGAATCTGTTAAGGGTCGGGATCTTCCCGGGATGTAAAGAAGACTGCTATTGTTGTTACTCTCTGCCGTTTGATTGTCCGTTACTGAAGAAAGGCATCCAAGGCCTAATGGACAGTCGACAGATTTTGTTTGAAAAAGTTTCTGCTATTCCAACCCATACTGAAGATGTCTCAATCATAACCATTCACGCCAATCTTTCCAAGGCCGTCAGAAAGCCTGTTAAGATTACACCAGCTACGAAGTCTGTTCCTTTGAAGATAACAATGCCAGGGCCTGTCCCCTATGTTTCTGAGAAGTCAATACCATGGAACTATGGCGGTGTCGTCTACTACCATGGTATTAAACAAATCGAAATAACTGAAGAAAGTTCGGATGATGAAGAAGCCAGCATTGGAAACATTGCAGGCACGAGCAAAATCACCCAGAGCGGGAGAATATTTTCTCCAGAGATTGCCCCTCCAAGAGCAATCTTTGGACCCACATCTGCTGACAAGGTTATCCCTGCACCAATAAAACTCTCCGCTAGAACCCCATTGATTGAAGATGTTTTTGTTCCTAGTTTTGTCCCTCCTACCGCTGCTGATAAAGGTAAGGGAATCCAAGATGAGCTCGTCAGGACGAGGGCTCAACCCTTGGCCATCCCGGAGACCTCCAAGAAAGAAATGGATGAGATCTTGAAGATAATCAAAAGGAGTGATTACGATGTGGTAGAACAACTGGGGCAAACCCCCTCAAAGATCTCCATGCTGGCACTACTACTTTGCTCAGAAGCGCACGCTAAAGCTTTGATAAAATTCCTGAAGGCAGCCCATGTGCCCCAGGAAACCTCTGCGGATCAATTCCAAAATTGCGTGGCTAGCCTTACTGCGGACAATGGATTAGGTTTCTCTGATGCCGACCTAACTCCTAAAGGTAGAAACCATAATGATGCTTTGCACATTTCAGTCGAGTTCCGAGGAACTACTCTCGCACATGTCTTGGTCGACACTGGTTCGTCGCTGAATGTACTGCCTAAGAAGGCCTTGGACCGACTAGATTGTGAAGGGTTGGAGTTGAAACCGAGTGATATTGTTGTCAGAGCTTTCGATGGTTCGAAGAGAATGGTCCATGGGGAGGTTGATATTCCCATCAAGATAGGCACTGAGGTGTTTAAATCTACTTTCTATGTGATGGACATCCGTCCGTCATACTCTTGCTTGTTGGGTAGGCCTTGGATACACCATGCTGGGGCAGTCACCTCCTCCTTACATCAGATGTTGAAGTATCCTGTCAAGGGAAAGATCATTACTGTCCATGGTGAAGAGGAGTACATGATCAGTCACTTGAACTCCTTCCGGTATGTGGAGGTAGAAGGTGAGTTCATTGAGACGCCTTTCCATCATTTCAAAGAAGTCCTCCCTGAAATAGCAGTAGCAAAGTTGGCAGCTGAGACACCGAGGCAGATGGCTAGGATGGCATCCCTAGAGGACGCAAAGGCTGCAATAAAGGAGGGGAAGAATTCAGCATGGGGGCAGTTGCCTGATATTCCGCATAAAACAGACAAATTTGGATTAGGATTCACCACCGCAGGCCAGAAAGCTATGCGCCGTTCGAAGATTGAAAGAGCGCCAGTCAAAATTTCTCCCTACGGAATCAACGCTTTGGAGGATGAAGACAAAGAGAGCAACATCGAGGAGTGGATTTACCCAACTGTCAAAGGAGGATTGTGCAACTGGGAGGCAAAAGACTTTGTCCCCATCACTTTTATTCATCAGTAATTTATCTGTCAAACATTTCCTATTTGGTCTGTAATATTTATTTTCGAACAATCCGCACACTACCTTTTCACCTCATGCCTTGCCCGGGATATGTAGGTCCATTTGTAAGGGTTTTGATTATTTTTCATATCCATATGCCATGTTTAATGATTCATTGGACGTTTTTCATTTGATAAACTGCTTGTGTTCATTTTCTTTCCTTTTGCATTTTTTGTTTAAGGATGGCTATCCCTTACACACACCCACACTCACAAATGCAGGTACCCATCCACTCCGGATTCCATGGGTGACTATTCTGCTATATCCTTCAATAACTCTGAAGATCTGGTCAATCAAGCCGAGTATGAAGATGACGAAGGTTGTGAAGTACCAGGGGAACTAGCCAGACTTCTACAGCAAGAGGAAAGGGCCATCTTACCGCACGAAGAGTCATTGGAAACTGTCAACTTAGGGACCGAGGAAGACCGGATGGAGGTGCAAGTGGGTGCCAATCTAGAACCAAGTGTCAAGGAACGCCTGATACAGTTGTTGAATGAGTATGTTGAAATATTTGCTATGTCTTATGAAGACATGCCGAGTTTAGACACAGACATCGTGGTTCACCGTCTCCCCACAAGAGAGGATTGTCCACCGATCAAGCAAAAAGTCCGCCGAATGAGGCCTGACATGTCTGAAAAAATCAAAGCAGAAGTGATGAAGCAATTCGACGCTGGCTTTCTGGCTGTTACGTCCTATCCTCAATGGGTCGCTAATATCGTGCCAGTACCTAAGAAAGATGGCAAAGTCAGGATGTGTGTGGACTACCGGGATTTGAATAGGGCCAGCCCCAAAGATGATTTTCCGCTTCCACACATTGACATTTTGATCGACAACACAGCTCAGCACAAAGTGTTTTCCTTCATGGATGGATTCTCGGGTTACAATCAAATCAAAATGGCCCCCGAGGATATGGAGAAAACAACTTTTGTCACACAATGGGGCACTTTCTGTTACAAGGTGATGCCGTTCGGGCTGAAGAACGCTGGGGCAACTTATCAACGTGCCATGGTAGCTTTGTTTCATGATATGATACATCATGAGATTGAAGTTTACGTAGACGATATGATAGCTCGGTCACAAACAGAGGAGGAGCACCTTGAACATCTAGAAAAGCTGTTTGCCAGGTTGAAAGAATACAAACTCAGGCTGAATCCAAGTAAGTGCACTTTTGGAGTTAGGTCTGGTAAACTTCTAGAATTCATTGTGAGCAACAAAGGCATTGAAGTCGATCCAGCAAAAGTGAAAGCAATACAAGAGATGCCTGCTCCCCGTACTGAAAAGTAGGTTAGAGGGTTCTTGGGGTGCTTGAACTATATCGCCAGATTCATCTCTCATCTGACTTCTACCTGTGAGCCAATTTTCAAACTCTTGAAGAAAGATCAGGTAGTCTAATGGAACGACGATTGCCAAGCTGCTTTCGATAAGATCAAGGAGTATTTGCTAGAACCTCCTATTCTGATACCACCCGTCGAAGGAAGACCATTGATCATGTATCTGACCGTCTTGGATAACTCAATGGGGTGTGTTTTGGGCCAGCATGACGAGTCTGGTCGAAAATAGCATGCCATTTATTACCTTAGCAAAAAGTTTACCGACTGTGAGACTCGCTACTCACTGCTCGAGAAAACTTGCTGCGCTTTGGTATGGGCTGCTCGCCGACTAAGGCAGTATATGTTGACTCATACTACCCTGTTGATTTCCAAAATGGATCCTATCAAGTATATCTTCGAAAAGCCCGCCTTATCTGGAAGGATAGCTAGATGGAAAATGATCCTAACTGAGTATGACATCCAGTACACCACTCAAAAAGCTATAAAAGGGAGTGTGTTAGCTGATCATCTGGCTCATCAAGCTATCGAAGATTATCAACCCATGAGATTTGACTTCCCAGACGAGGACATCATGAATTTGGACAACATTGAAGGTAACGGACCGTATGACGGACCCGAAAAGGGATCCCGATGGACCCTGTACTTTGATGGTGCTTCAAATGCACTTGGAAACGGTATCGGCGCGGTACTCATTTCTCCGGAAGGTTGTCACACACCTTTCACGGCCCGACTTTGCTTCAGCTGCACAAACAACATGGCTGAGTATGAAGCTTGCATCTTTGGTCTTAAGGCTGCTATAGACTTGGGGATCAAATCTTTGATCGTATTTGGGGACTCGACTTTGGTTATCAGTCAAATCAAAGGAGAGTGGGATACCAAGCATCCTAATCTTATCCCATACAAAGAACATGTCCTGACATTGTTGCCTCATTTCGAGCAAATTACCTTCGAGCATTTCCCGCGAGAAGAGAATCAGCTAGCAGATGCTCTAGCCACAATGTCCTCCATGTTTAAACTCAACTGGGATAACGAGGCTCCCCAAATCACCATCAAGCGAATGGATGAACCTGCGCATTGTCACGAGATTAATACCGAAGAAGTAGTGGAACAACCCTGGTTCCATGAAATCAAAAGGTATCTCCAGACTAGAGATTATCCCGAAGGAGCTTCCGTAAATGACAAGAAGTTCTTAAGGAAATTTGCTGCCAAATTCTTCCTGAGCAACGACATCCTTTACAAACGAAGCCATGATTGTGTATTACTCCGATGCGTAGACAAAGCTGAAGCAGAATTGATCATGACTGAGATACACAGCGGCACATTTGGCACTCACTTGAGCGGGCATACAATGGCTAAGAAGATCCTAAGGGCATGCTATTACTGGTCTACCATGGAAGCTGACTGCCATCAACATTCCCGTACTTGCCACAAATGTCAAGTCTACGCTGACAAAGTTCATATCCCTCCGGTTCCTCTCAACATTCAGACTGCTCCTTGGCCATTTGCAATGTGGGGCATTGACATGATTGGAGAGATCAAGCCCACGGCTTCCAACGGACATTGTTTCATCCTGGTCGCCATTGACTATTTCACCAAATGGGTCAAAGCAGCTTCCTTCGCCTCTGTTACTAAAAATGTGGTTGCCCGCTTCATCAAGCAAAATCTCATATGCCGGTATGGTGTTCCAGACAGGATCATCACAGACAACGGTACAAATCTGAATAACACGATGATCACCGCTTTGTGCGAACAATTCAAGATTTATCATCACAATTCATCTCCCTATTGGCCGAAGATGAACGGTGCTGTTAAAGCTGTGAACAAAAACATTAAGAAGATCATTCAGAAAATGACAGTCACTTACAAAGACTGGCATGAGATGTTACCGTTTGCTCTACATGGATACCGTACGACGGCACGTACTTCAACCGGGGCAACCCCATTTTCTTTGGTATATGGCATGGAAGCTGTCCTGCCTATGGAGGTTCAGATTCCTTCTCTAAGGATTATGAAGGACACAGATTTGAATGAAGATGATTGGATGCAGACCCGACTTGATCAACTCAATCTGATCGACGAGAAGCGACTCGCTGCTATATGCCATGGTTAGACGTATCAAAAACGAATGATCAAGGCCTTCAATAAGAAAGTCAGACGTCAGGTGTATCAAGTCGGAGATCTCATAATCAAGCGGATTATCTTGCCGCAAAGTGATCCCAGGGGAAAATGGACTCCTACATATGAAGGACCATTTGTGATCAAGAGCATATTTTCTGGTGGTGCGATGATTCTAACCACCATGGACGGCGACGATTTTCCGCACCCTGCGAACGCAGACATAGTCAAAAGATACTACGCATAAAATAACCCGACAAGTTGAAAACCCGAAAGGGCGGCTTGGGAAAAAATGGGCATCCCGGTGAACCGAAAACCCGAAAGGGCAGTTCAGGCAAAAATTAGGGATAAAAACAAAAAATCTGTACACCCGGCAAGTTGAAAACCCGAAAGGGCGGCTTGGGCAAAAAGGGGTTTCCCGGTGGATCGAAAACCCGAAAGGGTGATTCGGGCAAAAGTTAGGGAATTAAAGCGTATGACTATGTCTCGTCGGATCACTTCAAAGACAATCTCTTCATCAAACAGTTCCAGGTTTCTGATCAATCCAGTCATCGGCAGACGAAGCATTGAATGGACAAATGTTCAGAGTTGTGAAGGCTATAGCGGAATGGAATCCCATGGAATTATTTCACATAGCCATCTTTATTTTGTATAAATCTTTCAATATTTACGACAAAATCCTCTTACTAGGATGATTGTCTCCTTTGTACAAATATACTCAGAGAAAGTCATACAAATACTTTTCCCAGAAATTTGTGTCATTTCCTTTTTCTTCTTTCTCTTGCACTAATTGTTTTATTTTGAGAAACGTCCAATGTTTTGTTAAATAGGCATATGCATTTGAACATAATCATTTCCTTATGAATCAAGAAAGAGGATTACTGATAGGTTGAAGGTACAGCTGGATATCTTGATACCCTTTCAAAAGAAACCCCCGGGAGATTTGGAATCCATATCCCCGACAAGTCTTGAAGCTTATCCCCAGTAGATTCTGGAAGCTTATCCCCTGCAGAGTACGGACGTCTCTCCCGAGTTTTTTCAAAGTTATTCCTCATGAGGGCTTATAACTGGGTTACCCTCAGCTAATTGCCACGGAAGGTCGCACTCGGCAAGTGTCTTCCTATCCCCAGCGGAGTTCATCAGAGTTCCCCAACATAACTTATCAATACAATCCCCAGAGGAGTTTATCTTTGTTATCCCCAGCCAGAGAATCCTCCAGAACTCAATTCCCCTCAGAGTTTAAGTTTCAGTATCCCCATCAGAGCTAAAACTTCAGGCTATCAATCCCCAGCGGAGCCAGGCTAGTGAACCTTCTCCCCACAGAAATGCCTTCTCACTAGACTAGAGATTCTCAGTCTTATCTCCCCAGCTTAAGTCTACCAGGTTCTAAAATCCCCAGTAGACATCATCAGGAATTCTCTTACCCTGCAAGTCACCAAGGGAATTCCAAGTCCCTACAAGTGGTTCTGAGGCCCCTTGACGTTTGAAGGTCTGGTATTCCCCAGAAGATTGGTATTCCCCAAGCAAATCTGCAGACTTTCAGTTTTCAGTTCCTCATTGTATATTCAAGATTCTCCAATGAAGATCTCCTCAAGACAGGAATTCCCCAGAAGATTGGTATACAACACAAGCCCCTTATTCTCCAGCAACCACCAGGAATTATTCTTCCCGGCAGCAAGACAGCTCTCCAGCTTACATGCGCATCCATTTACATTCATATCATATAACATGCATTGTATCATGCATCATGACATTGCATATAACTAACTCTTTGCCTTTGCAGGTAAGATCAGTCGACAGACAAAAATCATTATCTTTCGAGATTCTTCCCAGGAATAGTTCAGATGTGACCCAGACATGGCAACATTCTGATACTTATTCCAGATTCATCCAGATGCAGTTTTACACAAGCTCATCATCAGGAAACCCTACACCGGTTCCTCCTCAAACTTCAAGATTTTTGAAAACAGTTCACGGGTTCTCCAAGTAACGGATGTTAACCTATCGCTTGTTCAGTTTCTTCTCAAGACTTCTGAAAACAGTTTACAGATTCTTCCCAATAACGGATGTTAATCTATCGCTTGTTCAGATACAACTTTTGAAAACAGTTTACGGACGCTTCCCAACAACGGATGCTGCTCTATTGCTTATTCAACTTCAAGATTTCTGAAAACAGTTCACGGGTTCTCCAGTAACGGATGTTTACCTATCACTTGTTCAGTTTCTTCTCAAGACTTCTGAAAACAGCTTATGGATTCTTCCCAACAACGGATGTTAATCTATCAACTTGTTCAGATGCAACTTTTGAAAACAGTTTACAGACGCTTCCCAACAACGGATGTTGCTCTATTGCTTATTCAACTTCAAGATTTCTGAAAACAGTTCACGGGTTCTCCAAGTAACGGATGTTGACCTATCACTTGTTCAGTTTCTTCTCAAGACTTCTGAAAACTGCTTATGGATTCTTCCCAACAACGGATGTTAATCTATCAACTTGTTCAGATGCAACTTTTGAAAACAGTTTACGGACGCTTCCCAATAACGGATGCTGCTCTATTGCTTATTCAACTCCAAGATTTCTGAAAACAGTTCACGGGTCCTCCAAGTAACGGATGTTAACCTATCGCTTGTTCAGTCTCTTCTCAAGACTTCTGAAAACAGTTTATGGATTCTTCCCAACAACGGATGTTAATCTATCGCTTGTTCAGATGCACCTTTTGAAAACAGTTTACGGATACCTCCAGACACGGATGTCAATTTATTGCTTATTCAGACCCCAGTTCAGATGTGGTTCAAAACATGGACACCTTTCTGATACTCTTTCCAGATGGCATCTTTAAGCCCATCCCCGACAAGTTTCTGTCACTCTTCCAGATGGCATCGTTAAGCCCATCTCCAAATGGCATCTCTAAGCCCATTCCCGCATCCATTGCTTTGACGAGTGCAAATTTAAGGGCACTCTAGTGTCTAATCTCCTTTTACCCTCGAGTCACGAAAGGCAAACTTGCCAATCTAACTCTTCAGGTTCAAGAATATTGAACAGGGGCAACTGTTGTACCCCAAAATTTGCCCTCCCATTTCTCAATGATTTCTCATCACAAAGCCCTTGGAGCTCAAGATCCAGTTAGGGTTTCATCTGCTCAAGATTTCTCCTTGCACTGTTGACCCAAATTAGGGTTTGTGTTTCCACAAAGATGTTTTAACCTAAAATTCCTAAGATGACTTTCATGCTTCATATTGGACTCCCAAGTTTATCCATACCAAGTTTCAAGTCTTGATTCCAAATTTTACCCAGTCAATTGGACAGTTGACCTATAAATCAGCTGTATTGGGGAAAAAGTCAACTGTGGCCAATTGACAGTCAAATCTCATGAAAATTGACCCACATCAACATTATGAACTCACATGGACCATTTGATCAAGTTTGGATCACAATTCCATAAGAAACTTGATCAGATCATCAAAAGGGCAAAATGGTCATTTTTAGGGTTTTGACTGCACAAAGGCAATTTTTGACTGTTTGACCTATCCAATGGCAAACCAAGCTCACATATGGACTCAAGGACCCCATGTAATGGTCTTGACATGTTCAACAAGTTCAAAAGATCCCAAATACACAAGATTGACAGTTGAATTTCCCAGTCAATTGATCAATTTTGACTGTATACTGAAAAGTAAAACTTTGACTTTTTGGACAAAATGAAGGGTCAAGACTCATTTTTCATTAAAACATGCCAAATCATGAAACTTGTTCATCAAGAAATCCAAAATTGCAAATTAGGGTTTGAAATGAAGATTTTTCATAACTTAGAATTTTTCTAAGTTATTAAAAACCCTAATTTTTTCCTAACTTTGCCCCACTTTCTCACCAAGATTCATTTGGATTCAAGAAAAAGTCAAAACATGAAAGTTGTAGCCCATTGCATAATCTACAACTTTGATTCACAAAGTATTCCCAAAAGAAGCTTGTATCTCAAGTTACAATTTTTGGAACAAGGGTACCAAACCATTCATAACTTAGAGAAAATTTGACCTATTTTAGGCAAGGTTTTTACCTAACTTCAAGACCATTTTTCACATACTTCCACTTGGAATTTCAATTTTCATTTCAAAGATGGATTGCAGTACACATTCCAAGCTTTCCAAAATGTCCAAGAACTCATCAAACAACCTCATGGTTAGGGAGAATCTAATTTTGCAATATGGGAAAAACTCACTTTTGATTTGCCCAATTTACATGTCCATAACTTGTGCATTTTCAAACTCAGCATGTGCAAGCTACATTGCAGGCCTCTAATCCCATTTTTACTCAATAATTCAATGCTAAACCATTGTGCCAAGATGTTGTTCTATGCATTTGGACATTACGTGGAGAATTAATCCTTATTTAGAAAAAGCAATATATCCATTTTGATAAAGTTGCACTTTATGTCAAATTTACAATCCAAGTGGTACAGTTAAGATCTCTTTGGCACAAGTTTATGGACTAATTGCACTGATCAAGACTAAGTGGTTCACCATAGAATGGGGGCCTGTACAGGCTAGAAACACCAACTTGCCATCTCTTGCTTAAAGTGTAAGAAAGCTAGCATTTTGTACAACAACTTTCATCTCAGCAAACCAAGCCTTAAGAAAAGTTATCAAACACATTCAAAAGATCCATTCTGAGCTAGAACACGAACCAACCCTCCCCAACACCCTCTCATTCACATAATCACCCTCAAACTGCAAAAACAGGGCATATTTTGCAGTTTGAATCCCACAACTGATTTCCATCGCGCATTCTTGCCCAAACCAGTTCAAACACCTTCCCTACCATCAATGAAAACTATCCAAAGCATTAGAAGTGGACTGTAACTCCTCTAATCAGTTTGGCCATTTTCATTTTCTTGTTTTACAGGTGGAGTGCTACAACTCGATTCAGCTAGTTTCAAAGCAAAGTAAAACTTGGAATAGCATCCCTGGACCTCAAGGAAGCTGTACCAATCATCATCTTGCACTGAAAGTACCTCAATCATCAGATACAACTTCAACTGAACAGGTATGTTCATGAATTCGTATCTCTCTATCCAGGCATTGTTAGCTTTAGGTTTGTGAAGAAAATATGTCACATTCATAGTCCTGAACATGTCCATGTAGTTAGTTTTCATTAATGTTACGTGTGTCATGAGAATTTGATGTCTGAACATTGATAAAAAATTAGGTTAAGATTTGGGAATGGAGAAATTCTCTCTCATTTTTTAGAGTTAGATCAAATTTTTGGTATGTATGGATTCGTTGTTTGATGCTTAACATTTCTTATGTTGTAAGTTTGTGCAAAAAGTCAAGGAATCCAGATGTTTGAATCAGTGTACAGGCGCGCGTTTTTGACATTGTTTCTGGCCAGAGGTTGAAGAAGGACTTGGTGGGCTGGGCCTGTTTTGTTATTTCTTTTCACACCATGTTTTTGCTTTTACACCCCCTAGGCCCATTATGTTTATTTTCATGATTTTTTGACTTTTCTTTTTCATTCTGACTCATTTATTTTTCCTCATGATATTAAAAATATAAAAATAATTTTTTAAACCATTTTTGAATTTATTAGGCATTTATTTGTTTAGATGGTTATTTGTACATAAATAAATATATAAAGTTACTTTTATTTAAAAATACCAAAAATAATGCAAACACATTTATTTTCTAATTTTTATTTTATTTTATCTTCTGAAAATGTTTTATATAAAATATATTTTTTTTTATATAAATATTAAATATTATTATTTTTGTATATATAATACATATTTAGAAACTAATACAAATATATATATATATATATATATATATATATATATATATATATATATATATATATATATATATATATATATATATATATATATATATATATATATATATATATATATATATATATATATATATATATTTATTTATTAGAATATTTAGTAAATAATACAAAATATATACATTTTTTATTTTATCAATATTTGACATTAAAAATACCTTTTTTTATAAATATACTTCATTTTTATTTTATTTTTGTATATAATAAATAAACATTGTACATATTAAATAAATAATACCTTTTACTTAATAAATTAGGGTTTTGCCCTAAAACATAAAAAACTCCAAAAAATAATACTTTTTTTTATTTTGTTTATGTGACATAAAAAATACTTTTTTTTCCATACATATAAAAAACCTTTTTGCATCTTGCATATTTATCTTATTTCTATTTAATTTGTGCAATTAAATATCTTGTAAACAATTCCAAATTGATGTAATAGTTAGGTTTAAATTCCTTGTCAAATACCCCCCATTTGAACATTTGTACCCCCCTTCCCATATTGTGTTGTAATAGCTTAGGAATTTTAAATTTCGCACTTTATTGCTTTCTAAATATACCATGTTAGAATTAGGGTTTGTATGCAAATAAAAGGAACAAAAATAGTTTGACCTAATTTCAAGATAATCAAGCATGAAAATGAACAACACCAATCACACTTGCACCCCTAGGGTATTCCACTTGTTGCCTTCAATAAATGGGCCATATTGCATGTTAGATCTCTTTGGGCAAAACAAACAATTCAAATGATCATAGTCCCTCGATGACGCTTTCGAAAAGTTGCCTAAAAATGATCAAGTCCCTTAAAGGAAAATTGCCCAAAGATACTTGGCACCATTGCAATTATGGTCTAAACGATGACCCGCGCCCGTCCCTTTCACATCCTAACACAAGATTGTTCACCAAATGCAATGGTGGAACAAAATTGTTAAAAGGGTTAAAACATAGCAAAAATCTTTGAGAACTTTAGGGTAGATAGCTCTTAAGTACTTGTCAACTTGCAAAACAAAAAACACTTGCCTATTTTTCAAACCATACTTTCAAAACAAACTTTCAAAAAAAACCTTGAAACATCTTTTCAAAAAGACAAACACCTTTTGTAAAACATTCGAGTAAAGAATTGTTACAAGGGTAGCCTAGACAAGGCATCTTTTTCAAAACATTTTCAAAAACCACACACAAAACACCATTTTCAAACAATTGAAAACCAAGGCAAGTTGATCTAAGCAAGTACCTAAGAGCCCATGGATAACCATGGATAGAAAGGGTGCTAATACCTTCCCTCTCTATAATCTACTCCCCGAACCCACGAAAAATCTCAAAGGTTTTTGTTGTGCTTTTTTAACCTTTCCTTTAGGATAAAATAAAAAGTCGGTGGCGACTCTTGCTCAACCGAAACATTTGCGAAAATAAACGCAAAACCACAGTCAGTTCTCCCACCGTATCACACATGGGATCCCGAATGGATGTAGACCTGCATTGTGAGTGTGTGTAAGAGTATAGCTATCTTTGAAAGAAATGAAAATTTAAAAAAGAAAAATAATGAGCACAAGGTTTGTCTGTAAAAAACGTCCATGATTCATTGATGTCGTATGGAAATGAGATAATAACCCTTACAAATGGACCATTGTGCCTCGGGTAAGACACAAGGTTTTAAGAGTCTAAATTATTTTAATATTATTGATCTGACCAAATGTAAAGACAAATTGTTGTTGGATAAACGTGATCGGGACAAAATCTCTAGTTTCCCAATTGTTGAGCCCTCCACTGACAGTTGGGAAAATCCAATCCTCCAGGTTATAGTTGTCTTCATCATCCTCCACGGTGCTGACTTGGTGGTTGCTGATCTTCAAGGGTGGTACTCCGACACGAGCACGTCGTACAACCTTCTGGGCTCATGAAGTGAAACCCAAACCGAATTTGTCAGATTTGTATGGGATATCTGGGAGTTGACTCCAAATAGTGCACCCACCTTCTTCTATCACTGCCTTGGCATCCTTCAAAGATGACATCTTGAGTGGAGGCCTTGTGATCTTGGGAACTTGAGACACAACCTTGGTTACTTCCACAGTTTGCGAGACTTCTTCAAAGTGCTGGAATGGAGTTTCAATAAATTCCCCATCTAATTCCATATATCTGAAGGAATTTAGATGGCTGACCATATACTCTTCTTCTCCATGAACAGTGATGATCTTCCTCTGAATTGGATATTTCAGCATTTGATGCAACGTAGAAGTAACAGAACCAGCATTGTGAATCTATGGTCGGCCCAATAAGCAGGAGTATGAAGGGAGAATATCCATTACATAAAAAGTTAAATCAAATGTTTGGATTCCAACTTTTATGGGGATGTCCACTTCCCCATGCACCATCCTTTTTGAGCCGTCAAAAGCCCTCAATACTATATTGCTCGGTTTCAATGTCAATCCTTCACAGTCAAGCCTATCAAGAGCCTTTTTAGGAAACACATTCAAAGACAAACCAGTGTCCACCAAAACATGAGCCAATGTCGTGCCCCTTCATTCGACTGAGACATGTAATGTCTCATTATGCTTCCTCCCTCTTGGCGTTAAATCAGCATCTGAAAAACCTAAGCCATTATCTGCAGTCAAGGTGGCTACGCAGTCTTGGAACTGATCGGCAGATGTTTCTTGGGGTACATAGGCACTTTTCAGGAATTTTACCAAGGCATTTGCATGCGCCACGGAACATAATAATAAAGCCAGCATGGAAATTTTTGATGGAGTTTGCCCAGTTGCTCGACTACGTTGTAGTCGCTTCATTTTATGATCTTTAGAATTTCCTCCATCTCTTTTCGGGAGGTCTTAGGGATAGCTACTGATTGTGCCTTCGTCCGGACAGGCTCAACCAGAATACCTTTACCTAGAGTCTCGGTTGACTCGGCAGCAGGAAGGTCAGTAGTAGTGATAACAGGGATTGTAACAATTTTGTCAACAGGAGTATTAGAAGAGATGATTGTAGGACCGGGAATAGCCTTTGGAGGAGCAACAACAACAGGAATAATTACAGGTCCAGAAATAGCTTTTGGGGGAGCAATTTCTGGAGAGAATACCCTTCCGCTTCGGGTTATCCTACTAGTCCCTATGATATTACTGATATCGGAGTCAACTTTCTCAGAACCTGAATCTTCAACAGCTGGCCAATCTTGCTTGATACCGTGGTAGTAGACATCACCTCCATAATTCCACGGGAGGGTTTTGTCTGACGAATACGGGATTGGTCCAGGCATTTTAATTATCAACGGAGCTACTTTAAGAACTGATGTAATTCTAACGGGTCTTTTGGTGGAGACCCTAGAAGAATTGTCGAAAATGGTCACGATGGAAACATCATTATAAGAAACAGTTGGAATTTAATTCTTCTCGAACAAAATCTCCTTGTTATCTATTAGGAATTAAATGCATGCTTTTAACAACGGACAACTGGTTAGTGAGGATAAATAGAAATGACAACTTTCATCACAGCCTGGGAATACATCGGCATTCAACAAGTTCTTTTTGATAGTAAGGAGTGGGGTCACAAGTTCATCAACTGAGGTAACAAACATATCTTCTTCAACGACATTGACATCACAGTCGTGTTTGGCCATAGGGGCAGTAATGACATTCAGAATTTCTGGCTTATCGAATTCGATCTCTTTGGCTTCAAGAAGGTCTTGTACTTTGTTCTTCAGAGCCCAACAGTTGTTAGTGTCATGGTCGGGACTCTCGTAATGGTATGCACAGCGTGCATTAGGATGATAGTAAGGAGAGGTTGTGTTAGGATTCTTTGGAGCTTCTTTCAAAGTCATTAGATTGGATCTTAACAAATGTGGAAATACTTGAGATAATGTCATATTAATTAGGGTGAATTGTGTGACTGGTCTTTCCATTCTTGGCTGGTTGCTTCTTTGCTGAGCAGGTGCGGGTTTAGGAATCATGACAACCCCCACCATTGGACGGTGTTCAGCCCTATCTTGATTTCTCTAAGGATATACAAAAACAACTTCTTTCTTTCCGATGAATGGTTTCCTTATGGAAACATAGGATTCATCTTTTTGAATCTTCCCATTCTTTATCCCGGCTTCCACCCTTTCTCTGGTTAATATCAATTCAGTAAAACCTGCCGATGAACTCCCAATTAAGTGATTGAAGAAAGGACCGGACAAGGTGCCCAAGAACATGTCTACTAATTCTCTTTCAGATAGGGGAGGCTGGTCTCTTCCTGCTAAGTCCCTCCATTTTTGTGTGTAGTCTTTGAAGCCCTCACTTGAAACCATGGCCATACTCTGGAGTTGAGTACGGGTGGGCGCAAGATCATCATTGTATTGTTATTGTTTGTAAAAGGCAGCGGCCAAAACTTCCTAGTTATGAACATTGGCTCTTTCTAGCTGATAAAACCAATCAAGTTGAGTTCCTGACAGACTGTCTTGGAAGAAGTGCACCCATAAATCCTTGTCTGCGGTATGAGGTTGGATTTTCCTCACATAGGACCGGAGATGCATTTTGGGACATGAAACTCCATCGTATTTGGAGAACACCGGTGCTTTGAATTTTTGGAGGAATGAAAATCCCAGATACTAATCCCAACTTCTCAAAGTCCTATCCAGGCACTTTTTGGATTTTCATTACACTTAACCGTTATTCTAGATGCTTATACTTATCGTCAGCTGGAGGATACTATTTTTCTGAATAATCTTCTTCTTCCTCTTCCTCTTCCTCTTCTGAATCTGGCTGAACAACTGCTTCCTTGCCTTTCCCATCTTGATTGTCTTTCTCACCAGATGATGTAGCAAAGTCTAAAGTCCTTCTTGCTTGTCCTTTGAATCTTCTTCCTATATATAGAATTCTGGTTACTTTCTTTGCTTTCTTATTTTTCTCTTCAACAAGCAAGGTCTTCAACTCTTCTTGTCCTTTGGCTAGAGTTAATAACATCTGTTGAAACTGAGCATTTTGTGCTTGGAGGTCCTTCACCGTTTGCTTGAGATCCATCTTACTGAAATAAACCGTAGAAAGATGAGGAGACTTGCTGCAAGAAACCTGCTTATGTTATGATGAATGGTAAGTGCATATGCAATGATTTCAGGGATTTTAAAGATTCAAATTTGTTTTAGACAAAAAGAAACACATGTTATATTAATAATATAAAGCTTGAGTACATCAATGCCTCTTCGGACAAAATAATACAAAAACTATAAGATAAAAAGGTGGTACGCATCCTCTTTGGTGCGATGTAGGCATTCAAAGTCTGCTCCTCATGAAGTTGCTTAGTGAGCTCCAAAACCTTCTTCTCGCTAGCGTAGAATTGGGCTCCGAAAGTGTCTCACTCCCCCTTGAGTTGTATCCAATCTCTTTGTAAGACTTCAATAGAAGTGGGCATGTCAGGATGTAGGATGGAGTATGGAATATCCCCTTCCATAACAGGCTCAATGATTACCTGGAGAATGGAGGGATAAGGCATCATAAGACCCTAAGCACGAGTTCATACCCATTTGAGGTAAGGCTCAAGAGGGATGTAATTCTTATGCCTCAATGTCTTGTTATCTACCTTTTTCAACATCCTCTAAGCTCAGATGAACCTTTGGCGAAGACTTTGTTCTCGTAGTCAAATACCAAACCTTGAATGAGAATCTCATGTGGGCCATCCTTTCGGGCGTAACCAAACTTTCTTAAGACTAAGCAGGGGTTGTAGGTGATACCTCCCCTAATTCCAAGTAAAGGGACATTAGGGAATTCTCCACAACGACCGACAATAGTAACATTCTCTATAGATCGGGAACACCGATGGATGTCTGAATGTTTGAGCGTCATTAACCTTTGTGACCACCTTGAGCCTTGCTTGTTCTTTAATACAAATTGGGGAAGATTCAAAATAAACCATCTTGCCAAGAGAGGAGTGCAACACATATGGACACCTCTTTTCCTTATATTACGAGTGTGAAAAGAATGTAGAATGTCCCCTAGCAAAGTAGGCACCGGGTTACGGGATATGAAGATTTTGACGGTGTTCACATCTATGAGTTGGTCAGGATTTGGAAACAAAACCATCCCATAGATGAGGAGAGCCACAATTTCCTAAAAGGCTTTCAAATCTAAGGAGTTCCAACAGTTTTGGGCTTTCTCAAACAAGAACTTTGCTAGGAAACCTTTGACACCACTCCTTGTTTCCCAATTAGTTGTGACATCAGATGATTGCAAGTGTAGTGCTTGAGCAATATCTACTGGCTTTGGGTGTCTTTCCGTACCGTTGAAAGGTAGTCGATTGAGAATGGGAATTCTCAAAAGTTGGGAGAATTCTTCCAAAGTTGGCACAAGTTGATAATCGGGAAATGTGAAGCAAAAGTGTAAAGGATCAAAGAACTAAAAGAGCACCTTCATCATGTCCTTATCAGTGTTGGAGGTGACCAAGTTGAGTAGGCGACCAAGTCTCTCCGTGAATGGAGAATTTTCTGGAATCCTTGAAGCTAGCTCCTTAAGTTGTGGAGAGATCCTTATAAGATCGACTTGAATGGTTTTCTTGCGAATATAATCTATCCTACAAAACAGAACAAAAGTAAATCCCAAGATCCTTGAAATGGTTAGTGAATGAGTATGATGTCGTGATGTTTATGATTTTATGTACAAGTATGTATATCAAAACAAAGCAAACAAGTCCTTAGGTTTAGGCTTACATGGGCTTTCATAGGTAAGTACCCTCTTGAAGTTTAGTTGGCTCAAACTTGTCCTAACAATAGTAGCCGGGTTCTAAGGAGCTCAATAACACTGGTTTGTTTCCTTGGTCATTGTTTCAGCACAAGCCTCTTTAATGGCGACCGAAATATCCCAAAAAAAAACAATGATTGTAGTATCAAGTATATACCAACTTCGAACTGTACCAAAGCCGGTCATCTCACTACGTCCTAAAGGCCAAGTTGGTCAAGTAAAGGTTCCAAAAGTTCATTAGTGCTTCATGACATCACTCAGCGGCCCCGTATTCTCCTTGATTAATTCAAGGGCTACCGGTACCCATAAATATGCCGCACTAACATATCTATTGCTTAGACCATGTCGGTATACCCCGCACAGTTTCCATAATGTATTTCTACTTACCTATAAGGTATCCCAAATTTGGGTAGAGGATTTAAACCCAAACAAAGAACCATAATGTAAAGCATACAAGTCAAACAATGTAAGAAAGTAAATGTGATCTAACCCTAAGGTAACACCACTTTTAGAATTATCCCCAGCAGAGTCGCCAGTTCTGTGATACGGTGGGAGAACTGACTTGAAGGTTTTGCGTTTGATTACAAATGTTGCGGTTAGCAAGAGTCGCCACTGAATTTTCTCTTATCCAAAAGGAAAGGTGAAAAATCACATGAAAGACCTTTGAGATTATTTCTTGAGTTCGGGGGGTAGATTATGAAAAGGGAAGGTATTAGCACCCTTTTCAGCCATGGTTTTTCACGGGCTCTCAGTTACTTGCTAGATCACTTGCTTTTTGTTTGAAATTGTGCTTTGTTTGGATTTTGAAAGTATTTTGCAAAGAGGCCATTGTTTAGGCAATCTTTGTAATGATTCTCGTTCGTAAGAATGTATACAAATATGTTTGATCTTTTGAAAATGTTTTCAAGTTTGTAAGAGGTTTTGAAAGTGTAGGTGTTTGTTTTGAAAATAGCAAGGATGTTTTGAAGATTGAGCAAGTAATTAGGACCATTCTACCTACTCAAAAATTCTTTCATGTTCATTTTCTCTTTCCTTTTACATGGTTATCTTACCATCGATTTGGTAAGTAACCCTATCTTTGGATGTAAACGGGACGGACGTGGGTCATCGTATAACCATGACTAGCAATGTTGCAAGGTATCTTAGCATTCTCTTTTAGAGATTAATATCATTTGAAAGGAAACTTAGATAGCGTCATCGAGGGACTATGATCTTATATTTTGTTTGATTTTGCTAAGATACCTCACATGCGTAATATGGCCATTTTGTAAAGGCAACCAAGTGGATTTACCCTAGAGGTGCTTGTGTGCAAGTGTATTGTTTTTCATGCTTGATTTTGTCTTTCATTAGGGTTTTCTAATTAATTGGTTTTAATCTTTCCATACAAACCCTAATTACTAGCATTTGTATATAAAGCGATAAATTGCGGAACTTTACTATGCTATTACAATACTTGTGGGAGGGGGTGTATAAAATATAAATGGGGATTGCAAGAAAATAAACCTAATTAATCTATTACAACCATATTGAATTTATACAAGAATTGAAATAAATAATGTACATAATGAATAAATATACAAGAATGCAAATGTGAAGAAAATGGAAATTTTGGTTGGATTTTTTAGGAAAAGGGAATTTGTTTTAACTTAATAATTAAAAGAAAATAATTAATTAAAACCTAAATTTATTAAGAAAAAGGTTTTAAATAAAACCCTAAATCTATTAATTGATCAAAAAGAAATTAAGTTTAAGAAAAGTAATTTTTGGTATTTTTGTCTTGAGAATAAATTATAGTATTATAAAATGTTTTTGGTCCTTTTTTGTTTTAAAATAATATATTTTAATGGTGTAAAAGAAAATAACTAAAACCTATTTTTAATTAAATATACAAAGTATTTAATGAAATAAATAAAGTATGATAAAATAAAATAATTTTTTATGAGAAAAAATAAATAAACTATGTCAAAATATAAATCCACTATTTTTATATTTTTTATGATTTTTTAATATTAGAAAAATATTTAAGAATATAAATAAATAAATAAAATAAGAAAAAGAAAATAAAACTGGGCCAGGGGTGTTGATAGCCTGCAAAGGGGGGTTAGAGGTAAAAAAAAACATAGAGGCCCAAAGGAAGGCCCGACGCCTGCCAAAAAGAAAGTCATAATGTATGGAAAAATGGAAAAAATCAAAAGGGTACCATTGGGGCTCGAACCCAGGTCTCTCTGGTTACAGGCGCGCGCTTCTACCACTGGGGTGGCTATACATCCGTTTATATAAATCAAACAATAAATACATATGGTAAACATGTTCGTGAGGCCAACTTCATCATCAACCTCACACCTGGCCAGAAGCTCTGTAACTCAATCAATCCTCAACAAAAATGAAAACTATAAACATGAAACTTGTAGCAAATTTCCTCACGATTTCAAAAATGTAAAGCATTAAAACTATAGATCAAAGAAAAACATGAATTTCATTGGCCCTGATCTGAACCCTAAAAATCTCAGAAATTTCAATGTTAAAATTCTCTAAGTTCAAACAAAATTAATGAAAATTATGAACATGGTTAGCTTTAGGGCAATGATATCTACATGTTTCATTCACAAATAAATCATTGACGATGCATGTATGAAAAGTTCCAAAGTTAGAAAACTTACCTTGCAAGAGGGTATCGGGTTTGAAGTTTGAGCAGCTTTCAATGAGTTCCAATGATTGGGTTAGCTTCCTCAAGTCCCCAGGAACCTAAAAGGATGCTTAGCTTGAGCTTAAAGTGCTTAAGGAGTTATGGAGAAGTCCAAGTGCAAAGCTCTATTTTTGAAAATGGTGGATGATGATGGAGGTGTTACAGTAGTGCTGCAGGGGTTGGGATTGTTTGTGTATGCTGTTTAGAAACTTTTGAAAGCAAAAGACCAAGAAACGCACGAGTAGATTTGAGGATTGGCTTCAAAAGTCAGAAATGACAAGTTTTGAAGTGTTTTTGGTGATTTTGTGTTCTAGGTGTTTTCAGGGCTTAAACGTTCGTGTATTTTGTGGAAAATGGTTTGTGTATGTATAAACAAAAGGTCTTGAGTGGTTTGGCAAGTCATAAGTACAAGTTTCAAGCTTTTTGCTATGTTTTGATTTTCAAGAAAAGTGGGAAACCAAGTTTCAATGTGTAGTACAAGCATGGGTTGGGTGATTGTAAGTGTCTAAAACATTTATCTTGTGTTATAAGACATGTATGATCAAAAGAGAACAAGTGAAATGCACAAGAACAAGTTTTGTACAAAAGTCACTTTATCAAAATGGCAATGTGCACTTTCTTTCAAAAATGGATATAAAGCATGGCCTTGCATTGAATGCTTGAAATGAGACCTCTAACAGCTGTGCAAGCAATTAATTATGGAGTGCCTAACAAGTTTGAGGCCTGTAAAGTAGAGGTTATGCAGCATAACTTTGAATTTTGAAATTGTTCATCACAAAATGACTTGTAATTCAAGTGATAAAACCCTAAATTCATCTCTTCGATTCTCCCTACTCAAATATGATCTCAAGAAGTTCTTTGACATTTTGGAAAGCTTGAAATGTGATCCACAACCCATATTTTAATTTCTTTTGAATACTCCCCTTGGAACCATATTAAAAAGTGCCATGAAGTTGGGTCAAAATCCGGACCAAATTAGGGCAAGATTTCACTAAGTGTTTTGTTTCATGACCACATGTTCTTAAAATTATAACTTGAGATCCAAGCACTTTTGGAAGAAGTTGTATAAAGAAAAGTTATATATTTCATGGAGATCTACAAATTTAATGTTGGAAGCTTCCTTTGAATCAGCTTTCATCATGGTGAAAATTTTGCTCAAAGTTAGGAAAAAATAAGAAATTTTTAACACTTAGAAAAATTTCTAAGTTTAGAAATTTTAACTTTTCAAAATGAAATCTTGAATTTTGGATTTCTTGATGAATAAGTTTCATATTTTAACATGTTTTGATGAATTGTGATCTTTGACATTGAATTTTGACCGAAAAGTCAAAGTTTGACTTTTGAGTGTACAATTGACTTTTAATTAGTTGACTGCAAAATTCATATGTCAATCCATTGGACTTGCAATGTTTTGAGCTATGTCATTAGGTTAAAATGATGCAATTGGACTCTTGATATCATGCCTTAAACCAATTGATCATTTGCTAGGTCAAAAATCAGAAATTGCCCTTTCCCAGTCAAAACCCTAATTTTGACCATTTTGCCCTTTTGAAGAGTTGATCAAATTTCTCGAGGAATTGTGGTCCAAACTTTATCAAATGATACATATGATTTTAAAATGTTGATGTGGATAAAAAATTATTAAGTGTTACTGTAAATTGGCCATAATTGACTTTTTCCCCAATACAGCTGATTTTTTAGGCCAATTGCTCAATTGATTGAGCAAAAGTGTGATCCAAGGCTTGAAACTTGACATGAGTAATCTTGGGGGTCCATAATGATCCATGAAAGTCATATTAAGCATTGAAAGTTAAAATATCCTTGTGCAATCTCAAACCCTAATTTTGGTCATCAATGCTTAAGGAAGTGTCTTGAGCTGATCAACCCTAGTGCAGTCTTGAGCCAAAGGAGATCTTGTGAGCAAAATAATTGATAAATGAGAGGGAAAATTTTGGGGTACAACAGATATTTTCTGTGAATTCACTGCATTTTCACTACGGTTTCCATACTTTAGGACCTAAAAACATCTTCTAATCATAGATAATCATCAATTATAATTATCCTATAATTCTACATCAAATATACAACATTGGGACATCATTACTCATCTTACAATCATTGATTCTCATCATACAACAACATATAATTCAATCATGAACAAGACAACATTTTTCACATCTAATCCCATAAACCAATCATCATAAACCCTATTATAGAGTCTGAACCCAACCCTTACCTTAGATTGAAGGTTGCTCTATAACTTTTCCAATTGAATCTCGTTCTGCCTCTTTTCCTCATTTCCAACAACTTTCACGTTCTCTTCTTCTAACCCTTATTCTTTCTCTCTTACTGCTTCTTCTTTTCTATTATTTCTAATAACAATAAAATAACCCTATTATTCTATTTATGCCATAATGGGCTTAAAATTCCTACACCCCTTTTTACTACTTCTATTCCTGTAAAACAAGCCCACATAAGATAATAATATCATTCTAATATTATTCCATAACTTAATAAAATAATTAAATCCAACTAATCACAACACAACATCACAAATATTCCAAAAATAATTTAATTAAATAATTAAGTAAATTACGGGCGTTACAACTCTCCCCCACTTAGAATATTTTCGTCCTCGAGAATTTAACTTAATCAAACAACTCATGATAGGAGTCCTGCATCTTGCTCTCCAACTCCCAAGTCATGCTTTCTCCGGAAGCTCCTAGCCAAACCACTTTAACCAAAGCAATCTCTTTGCCCCTCATAGTCTTTATTTCACGACCCCCCCCACACTCTCTTCGAAATCTGAAATGGTCCAATAAAGCGAGAAGTGAGATTCTTAGACTTCAATGCTCGCCGAACACCATTCACAGGTGTAACTCTCAAAAACACATGGTCACCCGCTTGAAATTCTAAATCTTTCCTTCGCTTTTCATGATAACTCTTCTGTCTACTTTGGGAAGCTTTCATCTTTTCTAGAATTATCTTCACCTTCTCAGTAGTTTCACAAACAAGTTCAGGCCCAAGTACTACACTTTTACCAGATTCATGCCAACATAAAGGAGTCCTACATCTTCGACCATACAACGCTTCAAAAGGTGCCATCCCAATACTGGAATGGTAACTGTTATCATAAGTGAACTCTATCAACGGAAGATAAGTATCCCATGAAAATCCCTGCTATAGAACACATTCCCTTAGAAAGTCTTCTAACGATTGGATAGTTCGTTCAGTCTGACCATCTGTCTGAGGATGATACACTGAACTCAACCTCAACTTAGAACCCAACGCTTCTTGCAAACTCTTCCAAAAATCAGAAGTAAATCTTGGATCTCTATCTGACACAAAGCACAAAGGAACATGATGCAGCTTCACAATCACATTAGTGTAAATCTTAGCTAACTTTGACACTGGAAAACTGATGTTAATAGGAATGAAATGAGCCAACTTCGTAATCTTCTCAACAATCACCCAAATTGAATCATGTCCTCTTATAGTATTAGGTAATCCCGTCACAAAGTCCATCGAAATTCTATCCCATTTCCATTCTGGAACTTCTAACGGTTGCATCAACCCTGCAGGCTTCTGATATTCAACTTTCGACTTCTGACAAGTCAAACATGTCTACACAAACTGAGCCACATCACTCTTCATTCCAGGCCACCAAAACAAACCTTTCAAATCTTGATACATCTTTGTAGCTCCTAGATGAATACTCAACTTACTTCTATGACCCTCTTCAAGTATCAATTTCTTCATCTCAACATCATTAGGAATACAAATCTGATTACGAAATCTCAACACACCTTGTGCATCTAGCTTAAAATCATTATTCTCATACTGATAGTTCCCAACTATCGAATCTACTAGTTTCACATCCAACTTCTGAGCTTCTCTGATATTGTCTAGAAATTCATTATTAACCTTCAACATACCCAACATAACACTCCACGATGTCACCTCTCAAACTAAGCTCATATCTCTGAACTGCTCAATTAAATCCAACTCTTTAACCATCATTGTTGACATATGTAAAGTCTTTCGACTAAACACATCAGCTACCACATTCGCTTTTCCTGGATGATAATTCAAACTGAAATCATAATCCTTTAACAATTCCAACCATCTTCGTTGCCTCATATTCAACTCCTTGTGATCAAATAAATACTTTAAGCTCTTATGGTCACTAAACACATCAAATCTAGAACCATAAATATAATGCCTCCAAATCTTCAACACAAAGACAAATGCAGCAAGTTCTAAATCATGCGTAGGGTAGTTCTTCTCACGAGTCCTTAACTTCCTTGATGCATAAGCAACTACCTTATCATTCTGCATAAGCATGCCTCCTAAACCCATCTTATAAGGATCACAATATACCACAAAAGGCTCTCCTGGATTAGACAACATCTAAATCGAAGCCGACATCAATCTCTTTTTCAATTCTGTAAAACTTTTTTTCGCACTAAACATCCAACACAAAAGCTCTACCTTTACAAGTTAACTTAGTCAACAGAAGTACCAACTTAGAAAAACCCTCGATAAACCTTCTATAGTAACCAGCTAATCCCAAAAAGCTCCTAATCTCAGTAGCTGACTTTGGAGTTTCCCATTGCAACACCGTATCAACCTTCAATGGATCTACAACGATGCCACTACCTGAGATCACATGACCAAGAAAGCTAACCTCCTTTAACCATAATTCACACTTGGACAGCTTTGCATACAACTTCTTCTCTCTCAAAACTTGCAATACTACCCTTAAGTGTTCTGCATGCTCTTCTTCTGACTTAGAATAAATCAAAATATCATCAATGAACACCACTACAAACCGATCCAAATAAGAATGAAAGATATGATTCATATATTCCATGAATACTCCCGGCGCATTAGTAACACCTAAAAGCATTGCCTAATACTCATAATGTCCATACGCGTTCTGAAAGCCGTCTTCTAGATATCTTCATCCTTCACTTTAATCTGATTGTAACCCGACCTCAAATTAATCTTACTAAACACCCGAGCATCCACAAATTGGTGCATCAAGTAATCTATTCTTAGAAGTGGATACTTGTTCTTAATCGTCAATTTATTCAACTGTCTATAATCAACACAAAGCCTCATACTTCCATCTTTCTTCTTTACTAACAACACTGGAGCTCCCCATGGCGATACACTTGGTCTTACAAACTTCTTTTAAAATAACTCTTCCAATTGCTTCTTTAACTCTGACAATGCAGATGCAGACATCCTGTATGGTGCCATAGACACAAGTCTTGTACCAGGTACAAGATCAATTGCAAATTCAACTTCCCTCTCCGGTGGTACATCTGGGATCTCATCGGGAAAACTTCAAGAAATTCAAACACCACCTGCAATTCCTCAATTATAGCTTCAGTCTCTACAGATAGAGATGCCATCAACGAGAACATTTGTGCTTCCTCTTGCATCAACTTCCTCAACTGTTTAGCAGACAACAGACTCTCTTCCTCTTCTTCAGGAGTAGAAAACCTCACAGACTTGTCATAACAGTTAATATGAACACAATTATGCTCTAACCAGTTCATACCCAAAATCACATCCAAACCTCTTAACATTAAACAAACCAAATCAACGGCAAAGTCTCTGTCGAAGATCGACAAGGGAAACTTTAAACACATAAAATAAGTAGTCACCGACCCCTTGGCTGGAGTATCGACGACCACTTCTTCATTCAAAGAAGACAACATAAGACCCAATCTTACAACACAATCAGCAGCAATAAAACAATAAGTAGCACCGGTATCAATAATAGTAATTAAAGGAGTACTATTAATGAAACATGTACATCTGATAAGTCTGTACTCAGCAGTTGTCTGATCCTTAACCAAAGGAAACACTTTACCACTTGTCTGCACCCTCTTTGGTTTCTAACACTGACTACCAATGTACCCTTCTTCGCTACAATTGAAACAAATCACATCCTTATGCTTGCACTCAAATACAACATGTTCGTTCTTACTACAACGGAAACACCTCTTTACTTCCGTAGTACACACATTACTATTATGCCCAGGTTTCCCACATTTAAAACAAACCACACCAGCAGAAGCATCTCCCCCACTAGTCCTCTGACCATGAGAAACTTTCTATTTACCTTTACTAGATGGGGTATCATAAGGCTTACCACGGTTCTGTTGGTGTTTATCCCTCTTCTCATTGATAATCTTGTAATGAGCATTATTATCCTCCTCATAAATTCTGCAACTATCAATCAAATCAGCAAAGACACGCATCTTCTAGTATCCAACTGCCTTCTTGATCTCTGGGCGCAACCCGTTCTCAAACTTGATACACTTCGAAAACTCAGCATCTGCCTCAGCGTAGTGCGGATAAAACTTAGCCAACTCAGAAAACTTGGCAGCATACTCAACAACTGACATATTCCCTTTCTTCAGCTCAAGGAATTCAATCTCCTTCTTACCATGGACATCTTCAGGAAAGTACTTCCTCAGAAATTCCCTACGGAACACAACCCAAGTGACATTCTCACC
This sequence comes from Vicia faba, assembly GCA_948472305.1. Taxonomy (NCBI): domain Eukaryota; kingdom Viridiplantae; phylum Streptophyta; class Magnoliopsida; order Fabales; family Fabaceae; genus Vicia; species Vicia faba. The sequence continues at coordinate 792,049,963 of OX451735.1, forward strand.
CGCAGATTCCAATCTCTCACAAGTCTCTAGCCACCAGTCATCAGCCTCGACTGCTAGCATATGAGTACCATACCGAACCTTCTGTGCTGGAGTGCAGTCCATCACAGAGAAGATTCTCTCAATCTCTTTCAGCCAATCCAATGCTCCGTCAGGATCATACTTTCCCTTGAACGTAGGTGGATTCTCCCTCTGGAAGGTCGCCAAGCTACGAGATCCAGCATTCCCATCAGCATTCGGCTAATTCTATATCGCGTGACCATTGCTTCTAAAGCAGTAGCAAGTGCAACATTATTCCTTCCAGCCATCTCAACTTATCACTACAACATAAACAACGGTTAGAACTAAAATTAACAATACTCGATTGTTAGACAAATACGAATCGACGATAAGGTCGGACCAACCTTTTGCTCTGATACCAACTTTGTAACACCCTAATTCTACCCGATAATTATAAATGTAAATCAGAGTTATACACATTCATGCAAACGAATTAGGATGCCACAAATTCATCTTTAAAAACACATTGCATTCGTCGTGGATACATAACACTTTAAAACTTCGGATGAACCATCAACATAATACTTTAATCTCTTAATTAAACAATTTAAACATCTACGCAGCGGAATTTATAATAACATCTTTATACATCGTTACAACAACTTCAAAACAACGCATACTTAATAACAATCAAACTAAAGTTCAACAACTGAAATAATCAACAATTAAAAGCAACAAGCGTTCATCCCCCCGAGTGTTACATATCAGAGCAATGACACCGACTCGAACTAATGAAGGTATACAACCTTCACTCTCGATTACCTACACATTACCAACGTAAGGATAACATTCAAACAGAAGGGGTGAGATATATAATAATATAATAAAATGTATGATAATTAATATATTAAATTAGATCACATAACATCACCACTTCTCATCTTATGAACAACAATAATCGCAACAGAAATACCAACTATAAAACACATTCATCACATCATTTCACAACTTCTTTATGCAATCAGATAATGCGACTCAGTACTATGAAAATGAGGGTGTTACCATTGGAGCAGAACTCCAATCTTAAAAATCTGCCAATAAATAGAGGCATCAACAAGGCATAAGCCTTCTTATTAATATTCGCTAATACAGGCCATCTCAACGAGCATAAGCTCCATCTTGAAATGAAATGTATGTGACACAATCATGAATGTAATGAAAACACCATAATTAACAACATCTCAACACAACATCATCGTTGACCATAAGCCTACATCTTAATAGCTGCCAATTATTAGAGGCGTCTCAACATATTTCCTCAACATCATTCATCATCATAATTCGTCAAACATCATTTATACATCACAATTCATCAAACATCATTTATACATCATAATCATCAAACATCATTTATCATCAACAACTCATCCATACAACAGTAAATCGTCAATCTTGCAACGTTGACCATCGGCCTACGACGTGATATTGGCTATAATTAATTAATCATCTAATGCTTAATTATAAACTACCAAACCTCTACATACCATTATTCTGTAATACTACATCATTATCATCATTAATCCTACTGTTACAAACCAAACAGTAATCTATAAACATCTCATCCTCATCATTCTTCACAAAAATTAACATAGCGATTAACGCGAGAACTAAGTCTAATCCTAATTTGGATACTAGGATTATCCTTACTATTCCTCATTTTAATCATTAAGAATGAAGTTCGTCGCGTTAGCTATCCAATGCTTCAGACGGAACCTCAAACCGAGTCCGAACACTCAAGTTACAGCCTTTGGAAAATGAATTTTTCATAAACTAGACAACATGGATCGAAGCGTAATGCCTTAGGTCGACGTGTACTTAACTGAACATGCTACATGAGTCGATGCATACTCTGTTTTATCGACTCATACTGAGTATACAACACTGCATGTATCGGCACATGCTACTTCGCATCGACTCATCCTGGATCTAAAAGCCTTCATGTATCGACACATAACATTTGCGGTCGACACATACTATTCTGTCAGAAATATTTTCTGTGATTTCACTGCGTTTTCACTATGGTTTCCATACTTTAGGACCTAAAAACATCTTCCAATCATAGATAATCATCAGTTATAATTATCCTATAATTCTACATCAAATATACAACATTGGGACATCATTACTCATCTAACAATCATCGATTCTCATCATACAACAACATATAATTCAATGATGAACAACACAAAATTTTTCACATCTAATTCCATAAACCAATCATCATAAACCCTATTATAGAGTGATAACCCCACCCTTACCTTGGATTGAAGTTTGATCTATAACTTTTCCAATTGAATCTCGTTCTGCCTCTTTTCCTCCTTTCCAACAACTTTCACATTCTCTTCTTCTAACCCTTATTCTTTCTCTCTTACTGATTCTTCTTTTCTATTATTTCTAACAACAATAAAATAACCCTATTATTCTCTTTATGCCTTAATGGGCTTACAACTCCTACACTCCCTATTTTTTTACTTCCATTCCTTTAAAACAAGCCCACATCAAATAATATTATCATTCTAATATTATTCCACAACTTAATAAAATAATTAAATCCAACTAATCACAACACAACTTCACAAATATTCTAAAAATAATTTAATTAAATAATTAATTAAATTACGGACGTTACAACTCTCCCCCACTTAGAATATTTTCATCCTCGAAAATTTACCTTAATCAAACAACTCAGGATAGGAGTCCCGCATCTTGCTCTCCAACTCCCAATTCATGCTTTCTCCAGCAGCTCCTAGCCAAACTATTTTAACCAAAGAAATCTCTTTTCCCCTCAGAGTCTTTATTTCACGATCTGTGATCCGTACATGCATCGTCTCCATCGTAATATTATCCCGTACTTGAACATCGTCCATATGAATCACATGAGATAAATCTGAAATATACTTATAGAGTTGTGACACATGAAACACATCATGCAAATTCTAAAGATTAGGCGGTAAAGCCACTCTATAAGAAACATTCCCCACTCTCTTTGAAATATGATATGGTCCAATAAAGCGAGAAGTGAGCTTCTTAGACTTCAATGCTCGCCCAACACCAGTCACAGGTGTAACTCTCAAAAACACATGGTTACCAGCTTGAAATTCTAAATCTTTCCTTCGCTTGTCATGATAACTCTTCTGTCTACTTTGGGAAGCTTTCATCTTTTCTCGAATCAACTTCACCTTCTCAGTAGTCTCATGAACATGTTCAGTCCCAAGTACTACATTTCACCAGATTCATGCCAACATAAAGGAGTTCTACATCTTCGATCATACAACGGTTAAAAAGGTGCCATCCCAATACTGGAATGGTAACTGTTATTATAAGTGAACTCTATCAATGGAAGATAAGTATCCCACGAACCTCCCTGCTCTAGAACACATGCCCTCGGCAAGTCTTCTAAAAATTGGATAGTTCGTTCAGTCTGACCATCTATCTGAGGATGATACGCTGAACTCAACCTCAACATAGAACCCAACGCTTCTTGCAAACTCTTCCAAAAATCATAAGTAAATATTAGATCTCTATCTGACACAATGCACAAAGGAACACCATGCAGCTTCACAATCACACTAGTGTAAATCTCATCCAACTTCGACACTAGAAAACTGATGTTAATAGGAATTAAATGAGCTGACTTCGTAAGCCTATCAACAATCACCCAAATTGAATCATGTCCTCTTATAGTATTAGGTAATCCCATCACAAAGTCCATCGAAATGCTATCCCATTTCCATTATAGAATTCTAACGGTTGCATCAACCCTGCAGGCTTCTTATGTTCAACTTTCGACTTCTGACAAGTCAAACATGCATACATAAACCGAGCCACATCAATCTTCATTCCAGGCCACCAAAATAAACCTTTCAAATCTTGATACATCTTTGTAGCTCCTGGATAAATACTCAACTTACTTCTATGACTCTCTTCAAGTATCACTTTCTTCATCTCAGCATCATCTGGAATACAAATCCGATTACAAAATATCAACACACCTTGCGCATCTAGCTTAAAATCATTATTCTCAGACTGGTCGATCCCAACCATCGAATCTACCAGTTTCACATCAAACTTCTGAGCTTCTCTGATATTGTATAGAAATTCATTATTAACCTTCAACATACCCAACATAACACTCTGCGGTGTCACCTCGCAAACTAAGCTCATATCTCTGAACTTCTCAATTAATTCCAACTCTTTAACCATCATTGTCGACATATGTAAAGTCTTTCGACTCAACACATCAGCTACCACATTCGTTTCTCCTGGATGATAATTCAAACTGAAATCATAATCCTTTAACAATTCCAACCATCTTTGTTGCCTCATATTCAACTCCTTCTGATCGAATAAATACTTTAATCTCTTATGGTCACTAAACACTTCAAATCTAGAACCATAAAGATAATTCCTCCAAATCTTCAACACAAAGACAACTGCAGCAAGCTCTAAATCATGCGTAGGATAGTTCTTCTCATGAGTCCTTAACTTCCTTGACGCATAAGCAACTATCTTATCATTTTACATATGCACACATCCTAAAACCATCTTAGAAGCATCACAATATACCACAAAAGGCTCTCTTGGATTAGGCAACGTCAAAATCGAAGCCGACGTCAATCTCTTCTTCAATTTTGTAAAACTTTCTTCGCAATGAATATCCCACACAAAAGCTCTACCTTTACAAGTCAAATTAGTCATCGGAAGTGCCAACTTAGAAAAACCCCCGATAAACCTTCTATAGTAACCAACTAATCCCAAAAAGATCATAATCTCAATAGCTGACTTCGGAGTTTCCCATTGCAACACCGCATCAACCTTTAATGGATCTACAGCGATGCCACTACCTGAGATCACATGACCAAGAAAGCTATCCTCCTTTAACCATAATTCACACTTGGACAACTTTGCATACAACTTCTTCTCTCTTAAAACTTGCAATACTACCCTTAAATGTTCTGCATGCTCGTCTTCTGACTTAGAATAAATCAAAATATCATCAATGAACACCACTACAAACCGATCCAAATAAGAATGAAAGATATGATTCATATATTCCATGAATACTCCAGGCGCATTAGTAAAACCGAAAGGCATCACCGAATACTCATAATTTCTATAACGCGTTCTGAAAGCCGTCTTCTGGATATCTCCATCCTTCATTTTAATCTGATGGTAACCCGACCTCAAATCAATCTTACTAAACAGACGAGCATCCACCAATTGGTCCATCAAGTCATCTAATCTTGGAAGCGGATACTTGTTCTTAATCGTCACTTTATTCAATTGTCTATAATCAACACAAAGCCTCATACTTCCATCTTTCTTCGTTACTAACAACACTGGATCTCCCCATGGCGATACACTTGGTCATACAAACTTCTTTTTAAGTAACTCTTCCAATTGCTTCTTTAACTCTGACAATTCAGATGCAGGCATCTTGTATGGTGTCATAGATACAGGTCTGGTACCAGGTACAAGATCAATTGCAAAAAATTAACTTCCCTCTCCGGCGGTACATCTGGGATCTCATCGGGGAAAACTTCAAGAAATTCACACACCACCTGCAACTCCTCAATTATAGCTTAAGTCTCTACAGATAGCGACACCATCAACGAGAACATTTGTGCTTTCTCTTGCATCAACTTCCTCAACTGTTTAGCAGACAACAGACTATCTTCCTCTTCGTCAGGAGTAGAAAACCTCACAGACTTATCATAATAGTTAATATGAACACAGTTATGCTCTAACCAGTTCATACCCAAAATCACATCCAAATGTCTTAACAGTAAACAAACCAAATCAACAGCAAAGTCTCTGTCGAAGATCGAAAAGGGACACTTTAAACACACAAAAGAAGTAGTCATCGACCCCTTGGCTGGAGTATCGACGGCCATTTCTCCATTCAAAGAAGACAACATAAGACCCAATCTTTCAACACAATCAACAGCAATAAAACAATGAGTAGCATAGGTATCAATAATAGTAATTAAAGGAGTATTATTAATGAAACATGTACCTCTGATAAGTCTGTCCTTAGCAGCTGTCTAATCCTAAACCAAAGCAAACACTTTACCACTTGTCTGTGCCCTCTTTGGTTTCTGACACTGACTACCAATGTGCCCTTCTTCGCTACAATTGAAATAAATCACATCCTTATGCTTGCACTCAGATTCAACATATCTGTTCTTACCACAACGGAAACACCTCTTTACTTCCGTAGTACACATGTTACTCTTATTCCCAGGTTTCCCACATTTAAAACAAACCACACCAGCTGGAGCATCTCCCCCACTAGTCCTATGATCCTGAGGAAATTTCTGTTTACCTTTACCATCTAGGGTATCATAAGGCTTACCACGGTTCTGTTGGTGCTTACCCCTCTTCTCACTGATAAAATTGTAATGAGCATTATTATCCTCCTCATAAATTCTGCAACTATCAATCAAATCAGCAAAGACACGGATCTTCTGGTATTCATCTGCCTTTTTGATCTTTGGCTGCAACCCGTCATCAAACTTGATACACTTCCAATCTATGACAAGTCTCTAGCCACTAGTCATCAGCCTCGACTGCTAGCATATGAGTACCATACCGAACCTTCTGCGTTGGAGTGAAGTCCATCACACGGAAGATTCTCTCTATCTCTTTCAGCCAATCCAATGCTCCATCAGGATCATACTTTCCCTTGAATGTATGTGGATTCTCCCTCTGGAAGGTCGCCAAGCTACGAGATCCAGCATTCAGATGATTCTCCATCGCGTGAGCCATTGTTTCTAAAGCAGCAGCAAGTGCAACATCATTCCTTCCAGCCATCTCAACTTATCACTATAAGATAAACAACGGTTAGAACTCAAATTAACAATACTCAATTGTTAGGCAACTACGACTCGACGACAAGGTCGGACCAACCTTTTGCTCTGATACCAACTTTATAACACCCCAATTATACCCGACAATTATAAATGTAAATCAGAGTTATAAACATTCATGCAAACGAATCAGGATGCCACAAATTCATCTTTAAAAACACATTGCATTCATCGTGGATGCATATCAATTTAAAACTTCGGATGAACCATCAGCATAATACTTTAATCTCTTAATACAACAATTTAAACATCTACGCAGCGGAATTCGTAATAATATATTTATCCATCGTTACAGAAACTTCAAAAAACACATGCTTAATAACAATCAAACTAAAGTTCAACAACTGAAATAATCAACAATTAAAATCAACAAGCGTTCCTCACCCCGAGTGTTACATATAAGAGCAATTACACCGACTCGAACTACTGAAGGTATACAACCTTCACTCTCGATTACCTGCACGTTACCAACGTAAGGGTAACATTCAAATAGAAGGGGTGAGATATCTAACAATATAATAAAACGTATGATAATAAATATATTAAATTAGATCACATAACATCACCACTTCTTATCTTATGAACAACAAAATCACAACAGAAATACCAACTATAATACACATTAATCACATCAATTCACAACTTCTTTATGCAATCATATAATGCGACTCAATATTATGTAAATGCATGCGGTACCGTTGGAGTAGAACTCCCATCTTAAAAATCTGCCAAAAAATAGAAGCATAAACAAGACATAAGCCTTCATCTTAATATTCGTCAATACAGGCCATCTCAACGAGCATAAGCTCCATCTTGAAATGCAATGTATGCGACACAATCATGAATGTAATGAAAACACCATAATTAATAACATCTCAACACAACATCATCGTTGACCATAAGCCTACATCTTAATAGCTGCCAATTATTAGAGGCGTCTCAACATCTTTCCTCAACATCATTCATCATCATAATTCGTCAAACATCATTTATACATCACAATTCATCAAACATCATTTATACATCATAATCATCAAACATCATTTATCATCAACAACTCAACCATACAACATTGAATCGTCAATCTAGCAACGTTGACCATAGGCCTACGACGTGATATTGCCTATGATTAATTAATCATATAAGGCTTACTTCTAAACTACCAAAACTCTACATACTACTATTCTCTAATACTACATCATTATCATCATTAATCCTACTGTTACAAACCAAACAGTAATCTATAAACATCTCATCCTCATCATTCTTCACAAAAATCAACATAGCGATAAGCGCGGGAACTAACTCTAATCCTAATTTGGATACTAGGATTATCCTTCCTATTTTTCATTTTAATCCTTAAGAATGAAATTCTTCACGTTATCTATTCAACGCTTCGGACGGCACCTCAAATGGAGTCCGAACACTCAAGTTACAGCCTTTGGAAAATGAATCTATGATAAACCAGACAACGTGGATCGACGTGTAATGCCTTGGGTCGAAGCGTAATGAACTGAACACGCTACATAAGTTGACTCATAATCTCTTGTATCAACTCATACTGAGTCTACAACATTGCATTTATCGATACATGCTCCTTTGCATCGACTCATCCTGAGTCTAAAAGCCTTCATGTATCGACGCATAACATTTGGGGTCGACACATATTGTTCTGTCACGGATATTTTTTGCGATTTCACTGCGTTTTCACTATGGTTTCCATACTTTAGGCCCTAAAAACATATTCTAATCATAGATAATCATCAGTTATAATTATCATATAATTCTACATCAAATATACATCATTGGGACATCATTACTCATCTTACAATCATCGATTCTCATCATACAACAACATATAATTCAATCATGAACAAGACAACATTTTTCACATCTAATCCCATAAACAATCATCATAAACCCTATTATAGATTCAGAACCCCACCCTTACCTTGGATTAAAGGTTTCTCTATAACTTTTCCAATTTAATCTCGTTCTGCCTCTTTTCCTCGTTTCCAACAACTTTCACGTTCTCTTCTTCTAACCCTTATTCTTTCTCTCTTACTGCTTCTTCTTTTCTATTATTTCTAACAACAATAAAATAATCCTATTATTCTCTTTATGCCTTAATGGGCTTAAAACTCCTACACCCCTTTTTTACTACTTCTATTCCTTTAAAACAAGCCCACGTCAGATAATATTATGAGTCTAATATTATTCCTCAAATTAATAAAATAATTAAATCCAACTAAACACAACACAACTTCACAAATATTCCAAAAAAAAATTTAATTAAATAATTAATTAAATTACGGGCGTTACAGGGGGATAGGTTATAAAAAGGGAAGGTGTTAGCACCATTTTCATCGATAGTTATCTATCGGTTTCTTAATTGCTAGCTCACTTTGAAAATGCTTTGTAAAATGTGTTTGTGTTTGTTTGAAAGTATTTTTGAAAACTGCCTTCGTCTAGGTAAACCTTGTAATGATTCTCGTCTCTATAAGAATGTATACAAAGTGTTGACTTTCAAAAATATTTCATGAAAGTATTGGTGTGTTTGAAAGATGTTTTATTTTGAAATGTTTGTGAGCAAGCAACTATGAGCGTTCTACCTACTCAAAAGAAAGTTTTTGTTTTTTTCCTCCTCTTGTAGATAGTGTTAACTTACCATTAGTTAGTAAGAAACCATATCATTGGATGTGAAGGGACAGACGTGGGTCATCATACAGTCATAGAAGGCAACATTTTAGGATACCTTAGCAATTTTTTGTAAGGGGCTAAGGTTGTTTACCGAAGAAAACATCGAAGGGTCATCGACGGAATACGATCTCATAATCGAGGGTCTTTGCTAAAGTATCCCATGTTCGAGGGACATGACTGTTTTAATCTAAGGCAACAAGTGTGGGTTAACCCTAGATGTACATGTGTGTAAAGTGTATTATTTTCATTTATTTTGTCTTGAATTAGGGTTGTCTATTTGTTTTATTTTAAGTCTTGTCATACAAACCGTAATTACTAGCTATAATATGAAAAGCAGTAAATTGTGGAATTTAAAAGTCCTACACTATTACAATACTTTAGAGGATGGGGGATACAAATTATAAATGGGGATGATAATTAAAGCAAACTCTAATTACTATTATAAGGATTTTACAATTACATAAATTATAGTGCAAAATAATAGAATGTACAAAAAATGCAAAGATGAAGAAGAGAGAAAAGAAAATTGTTTTTGTGGCTTTTGTAGAAAAAGGTTCTAATTAACCTAATTTAACTAATTAATTTTGAAAATAAGTTAATTAATTATCAAAACCAAAAGTCTAAGTTAAAAGAAAATTAAACAAAAAATGAAGTCTAGTTTAGTTTTAATTAATTTAAGAAAAAAATGTTTTTTAAGGTTTTTTTAATTATTTATAAAATAAAATAAGGTAAAGATAAAACAAAAATCTTTTAGTCTATTTATCTAAGAAAATATATTTTGATTAAAAATAAAAATAATCAAATAAAATAAAAGAAGAAAAGAAAATAAAATAAGAAATATAAATTAAAGGGGGTTTGAAAAGAAAAAAGGTGTGAAAAGTAGCATTTTGTTACGCCCAAGGCTGTTTTTGAAATCAAAAAATAAAGAAAATGTAAGGGGTTGGCGCGTTTTTAGTAAGAGAGGGGGTGAGAGATAGTAAAATGTAACAGGCCCAGTCAGGGGAGGCCCATGTGCGCTGTCAAACAAAAAAAAAGAGTCAAAATAATATGAAAAAATAAATAAAAAAACGGACGCTGGGGCTCGAACCCAAATCCTAAAGGTGAAAGGCGCGCGCTTTAACCACTGGGGTGGTGATATATTTGTTGATTTATACAAAACCATCAATTATATTATAAATGCGCTGTTGACTGTGAACTTCATCTTCTTCCTTGTGCCATAACCAGAACAACAAATTTTAATTTTGTATCTTGCTCATTTCTCAACCATTTCAGATATTGTAAACATCAAACTCGTTAGAAATTTCACCACGATTTCAAATATGTAAGTAACTTAAGCTATGGATTAAAGATGAACACGAATGTTGCTTGGTACCAAATCTGACCTAGTATTTTTTCAGAAAGTTCAAATTCAAAATTCACATCACTCAAGCAATATAAATGAATTCTAAGGACATGGTTAGTTTCAGGGCTATGATGTCTAAATTTTATCTTTTAAAATCAAAGCCAAATGATGCTTGTATGAAGAGTTGAAAATTCATAAAACTCACCTTGCAAATGGAGACTGTGTTTTGAGTTTGAGAAATCTTCAAGGTGTTGTAATGATCTGGTTAGCTTCACTGAACCTCCAGGAAGCTATTGCAATGCTAACTTTAGATTGAGAGTGGCTATATTGTTCTAGAGAAGTCAATGTGCAAGATGCTGTTTTTGAAAATGGAAAATAGTGATGGAGGTGTTACAGTCATGTAACAGGTGTTTGGTTAGGTTCTAAATGATATATTGATGCTTTGTGATTCATTTTGATGAAGAACGCACGAGTGAAATGGGAGTTTGAGGTGTGACGTCAAAAATGGAACAAAAAAGAGGTTTTGATGCAATTCTGAGTTTGAGGGAGTTTGGGAGAGTTTTAAGGCTTGTAATTTTTTATCCTTGGCTTTTAAACAATGTCTCAATTGATAGCAAAATTTTTAAGGGCTTGAGATGATCAGAATCACAAGATCACATGTTATGGATTTTTGACTTGTTTTTGAAGCAACCTTGACAAATATGGTTTCAAGACAAGGTACAATGCTTGTAGGGTGGCTAGAAGATTTAAACATGTTTTATCTGAACTTGTAGATGAAGTTTGTGCATAAGGAACAAGTGCAAGGCTCAAGATAAGTTGACTTTGTGATCAAAGCATCAGTTCAAGAATGGCAATGATGCCTTTGTGCCATAAATGAAAATGTAGCTTGGATAAAGGTTCAAACACTTGGAAAAAGGCTCAATGAGTTGTGTAAACATCTAATCATGGAAAGATTTGAAAGTTAGAAGGCCTGCAAAGTAAGATTGTGCAGTATAGGTTTGGGTTTTGGTTATGTATTCATCATCAACATGACTTGTAATTTAAGAATGGATTCCCAACTTATTTCCTTTGATTATCTTAGCTCAAGCATGCTCTCTTCAAGTTCTTGGACATTTTGGAAAGCTTGAAACATTATCTACAATCTTCATGTTGATAATTTTGGCTAAATCATCTTGGATCTAGGTGAAAATTGGCCAAGAAGTTAGGTCAAAAATCTGCCTAAACTTGTCAAAATTTTCACTAAGTGTTTTATGAAAATGTCACGACTTCAGGGGCTTATATCCTCAAATCTAAGCATTTTTTAGAAATCAACCCTCTAATACAAAGTTATAGAATTCATCAAGATCTACAACTTTCATGTTGAAATATACTTAGAAAATTTTCTAAGTCTGGAAACTTTGACTTTTTGTCGACTTTCTTGATTCTTGTTGACCAAGTTTGATATTTTCAGTATCCTGATGAATCGTAATCTTTAAAAATCAATGTTGATCAAAAAGTAAAAGTTTTACTTTTTGTGTATCAGTTGACTTTTCATCAGTTGATCTAAAACTCAACTATCAATCCGTTAATCTTGGGAAATGACTTGAGTCGTGAAATTATGTCAAAATAATATACTTGAATCCTTGAGATCATACCTCAAAACATTAAGTCATGTGTTAGGTCAAAAGTCAATGACTGTTCATTCCCAGTCAAAACCATAATTTTGACCATTTTTCCCTTTTGATGATTTGAACACTTTTCTTGAGGAACTGTGATCAAACCTTAATCAATTGATAAATATGACTTCAAAATATTGATATGGGCCAAAAATATTGAAGTTTTATTGTAGGTTGACCATAGTTGACATTTTATCCAATACAACTGAATTTCAGTCATTGGATCAATTGACTGAGCAAAATTGTGATCCAAGATATGAAACTTGGCATGAGTATTCTTGGAGACCCATAATAAACCATGAAAGTATTTTGAGGCATTATAAATCAAATTTCCCATGTGAAAACCAAAAACCTAATTGGTGGCCTCATTGCTTAGGAGATGAGTTTGTCTTATCAATTCTTGAGAAGCTTTAAGCATTGGAGATCCTTTGTGAGAAATGTCTTGAGAAAAGAGAGGGCAAATTTTGGGGTACAAGACTAAGAATTATCAATACAACATCGATATGGAGCCTAATCGTACTCAACTGCAGAACTTGTCTCAAGGTCCAAATGAATCCTTCAAGGAATACGCCCAGAAGTGGCGTGAACTAGTTGCTCGAGTTCAACCTCCGTTGATGGAGAGAGAACTTATTGATATGTTTACGAGCACTTTGTAAGGGCCATACTATAATCGCATTATAGGAAGCACTTCTGCGGGTTTCTCTGAGTTGGTTATGACAGGTGAAAGAATAGAGGTTGGTTTGATGATGGGATGAATCCGGATTGGAAACTCCAGTGGCTCCTTAGGAGGGGGTAATAAAAAACCCTTTGATGCATATACCAGGAACAAGGAGGGTGAAACTAATGCTATTTATGAATATAGGGGAAGATGGAGGAACGTTCGGCATCATCAAGTTAATGTTGTATCTGTTCTGGTGAATGCTCCTCAACAACAGCGTCTGCAACAACAAAGGCAGCCAAACGTTCCTCGATAGAACAATAATAATCAACAAAGGTAGCCTATAATATTTGATCCTCTGCCCATGAGATATTCTGAAGCACTCCAGCACTTGCTTGAGTTAAAGTTGGTAACTTTGAAGAATATTCCGCTAATCCCGAGAGGCTTCCAGCCAACTATGATGCTAATGCTAGATGTGTGTTCCATTCTAGTGGTGTAAGCCATGATGTGAAGAACTGATATGCTTTGAAGTGAAACATACATAATTTGTTGGATACAAAAGATATCCAGTTCACGCCTGTTGTACCCCAAAATTTGCCCTCCCATATTCCTCAAAACATTTCAAGAAAGATCCCCAAGTTGCTCAAGGTAATCCAAGGGTTGGCCAGACAAGCTCTCTCCTAAGGCAGTCTACCTCAAATTAGGGTTTCATGTTGCATCAAGATACTTGATTCCAAGGGACCCCAAAGGCTCAACATTGTCCTAATATGTTCTCAAGATCATCCATGTCAAATTTCAAGCCCTACAGAGGAAATTTGCTCAGTCAATTGCTCAAAGGCCTGGAAATCGATCATGCTAGGGCAAAAGTCAACTGTGGCCCACATACAGTCAAACTTCAAGTTTTTTGGTCAACATCTTCATTTTGAAGTATATTTCATCATTTGATCAAGGGTTGATCATGATTCATCAAGGATTGCTCATAATTCATCAAGAACCAAAAGTTGCTAAATTAGGGTTTTGTAGGAAAAGTCAACTCAACTTTGACCAAGCATAACTTTCTCATACTTTATGAGAAATAACCAATCCAAAGATCATTTTGAAGAGGATGCAATTCCATACAATCCATATTCAGCTCCCAAGTTCATAATATGCACTCACAAGACGTTATGAATTTGGACATTATAGGTCATTTTGAAAAGTCAACAAAAACACCTTTTTTGTCAAAGCTTCATACATGAGCATGAAATATCAAATTGAGATGATACCAAAAGGGTTTATTAGAGGACATCTCAATCTTTCTAAAAAGTCAAATAACACCTCCAAAGGGTCAAAATTGAGGAAGTTATGCATTGGTGAAGTTGACCCTTTTTGTAAAATTGCCAAAAGTCAACTATGCCTAAAACTTCAATTTTTGCCAAATGGGCCCAATCTTTTTCACTTGTTTTGAGTTGGAAACGTAGTCCACGAGCTCTAGCCCTTGCCACTTGTCCTTATCATGTTTTTATTATTTATTTTGATTTTTATTTGAATGAATTCAAATTAAATCAAAATAAATCATATAAAATCCAAAATATTGAAAACAAAAGATTTTGTGCTTGTTTCAGGTTTTATTATACAGCTAGTATCAAATCAAACTCGTGTAAAGGCATGTGTGCACAAAAAGATTGGATTTGGATCATTTTTGGAAAGATTTTAAGGTGAATCAAATCAAGATCAAGGACATTGATGGAGGAATATTGAGGCCAGGTTTTCAAACCTAATTCACTCCTCAATACATATAGAAGCAATGCAGATCAAAAGCTAAGTTGGAAGCAGGCGCAGCATCAAGAACACAAACTTGAAAAATCAAGAAAAAGTGCAAACTCGAATTCAGTGTTCCAGGCATCCTCAAGGCATCCTAGCTATCTCAATCACTTCCTGAGATTCCCAGCAAGTGAAAGCAATTGAAACCAAGCATTTTCAAGCCCTATATCGTGTTGTAAGTCCATCATGACCTTGCTTATTTCTTGAATTCAGTTTGCATGATTTAGACTTGTTAGCATGAATTGACCATATATTCTTGATCCATAGAACATTTGCAAACTTTCTGCATCGTTTAATTTCATTTATATGCCCTGTACAAGATTTCACCATGGCTAGGTTTTCTTGCTTCGATTTGGGAACTCTGTGTGCAAGCAAAATTAGGTCGTGAAAAGGCCACCAATGTGTTCAGCAAGACTAGATGAAGCTATCCATGGCCTTCATTGTTATTTAACATGCTTGTGTTGAGTTTTGAGAATGTGCAGGCCTATACCTACGAACATATGTCCATAAGTAAAAGTGTCCCAACTTTTACCAACTACGCAGGGAGGGAGACGAATACGTGGCCAGCCATCATTCGCTCATTTGAAAATTCACGCTAATATCTGTTTATTTCGCTTGTTTATTTTATATTATTTCTTATTTATGTTACATACAACAAAAACAATTGGCCCAGTGGTAGCCAGGCGAGCTTTAAGGCGTTAGGAGGCTTGAGGTCAGGGGTTCGACCCTTGCCTCCAACATTTGTGTTTTTCTTAATTACTTTCAGGTTATCTCATGCGTATACAAACCCAATGACCACCATACATCCTTATAATCCAGTGTGCCAAGTGTCTTGAGACACAGATCTGATGGCCAACAAGGGAGGAGCATCATAAGCCAAGTCAAATGCAGAGCATGTGATCAGGGAAGTCAATGTGGACTTCCATCTTTTGGGCCCAGAATCGGATTTTTGCACCCCCAAATACTTTTCAGGCCCATTCTCTCTTTCTATTTTCTTTTATATTTTATTTTATCATTTAATTTATTTATTTTATTTTACTAACCAATTAAATTATTTTCTTTTTATCAAAAAATCACAAAAAATATACTTTTCATAAATTAGGTTTAGATTTTATTTTTATTAAAAAATTTAATTGATTTAATTAGGTTTGTTAATTTAGATAACTTTAATTTCTTTTTTGTACATAATTAATATTAATTAGAACAAATAGGTTTTATTTATAATTTAATTATATTTTCTTTTTCCTAAAAATAATCAAAAACACAAAAATAGGTCATGTAATTATTTTTATTAATTAATTTAATTAAATAATTAATTGCATATTTAATTTAGAAAACTTATTTCTTTTATTAAAAACAAAAAAAAAACAAATTTTCTTTTAATTAGGTTAGAAGGGTCAAAACCCTAATTTCTCATCGATCTAATTTTCATCGCGCGCTTTATTATTATTTTTATCTATATTGATGTAACTGCATACAGTTTGTAATAGTTAATAAGGACGTTTATTTCCATTTATCGCTTTATTTTCAAAGGGTTTGTTTTTGGCTATGTAAATACCCGAAGCCTTGTAATAGCGTAGTTTAATTTCCGCATTTTAAATTCCGCAAATTATTAACTGTTAGATGTATGATATTAGGATGCATAACAAGAATATATGAAATTTTAAAACAGTTAGACAACCCTAAATGTACAAAGATAATAAATCTGAAATTGAATCACTCGCACATGCGCACTCCTAGGGTACACTCCCACTTAGTTGCCTTCGGTAAACGGTCATTGAGTATAGGATGCTTTAGTGGTCGTCCTTTTGTCTAAACAAAGATCAAAGTCCCGATTCGGAAAGTTGTCTCGGAATGGTTGCCTCGGAATTGTTGCCTCAAATAATTGATCTAAGACATTAGGGTTATTACTAAGACGTCATAACATTGCTTTAGTGACCATACGTCCCTATCGAATTGACCATCAAAACTCCAACGACAATGCTACCTACTCACTAATAGTGGGATAGCATTGTCTAAAGGAAACAAGCATAGAACGATTCTTTTTCGAGTAGGTAGATTAGTTCTTAAGTACTTGCTCAATCAAAACAAAATTTTCACACTTACACTCCTTTACAAACAAAGTTTTCAAAAACACTTCATTACACTCTTGAAGACAGAAGCAAGAGTTAAATTGAAGTCAAAACAAAAGCTTTTCAAATCATACAAACACAAAGAAAACAATTTTGAAAATGATGAGCAAGTACCTAAGAGCCCGTAGATAACTACGGATAGAAAGGGTGCTAATACCTTCCCTTTCTATAATCTACCCCCCGTACTCAGAAATATCTCGAAAAATGAATTTTTCCGTGCTTTTTTCCTTTCCTTGTTGGATAAAATAAAAGACGGTGGCGACTCTTGCTTACCGCGACATTTTGCGAAAACAAACGCAAAACGCAAACCAGCAAATTCCTTAAAAAATAGGGAAACACGTCCCGGTTCTGGCCACCGTACCACAGAACTGGCGACTCTGTTGGGGATGTATATAAGTGGGGTGTACCTTAGGATTAGTTCATCATATTGTTTTCAATTGTTTGATCTGATTGCTTTATATTTGTGGGCTTTGTATCGGAGTTACTATAGATCCTAACTCGGATCTGGGGATACCTTTTAGGTAAGTAGCAATAGACTGTGAGGGAACTGTACGGTGTAGACCGATACGGTTGAAGTAGTAGCTACGTTGGTGTGACACATTAGTTGGTACCTATATCCCTTGTGGAGGAACAAGGAGAGTATGAGGCTGCTAATGGGTCATTAAGCATCAACTGACCTTAGAACCTATAATTGACCAACTTGGCCATAGAAAGTAGCAGTATGCTACACTCATTGAGACCATACTCTCGAGATGGTTCTGGCCGCGAGAAAAGATTGCGTGTCTGGAATTATGACCGATGGAGGATGGTCAGTGATATTGAGAACCTCTAGAACCCAGTTAATATTACTAGGACAGGTTGAACCAACTAAACTGCAAGAGGGTAAAACTTAAACTCCATGCCAGCCTGAAATTTCAGGGCTATTGTGTGACTTGTTTGCCCTTACCATGTTTCCTATATGTGATACCTGTGGTGTGTTTTTATCATGACATCATGCATCATGACATCGCATGCATATTTCATTAGACTATACATTTCAAAGACCGAGGGGATTCATCTTTGTTCTATTTTGTAGATCATGGCTTCTATGCGCAGAAATACCATTCGGATCAGTTTCATGCAAATCCCTGCTCAGCTCAGAGAGTTGGTTTCAAAGGTTCCTGATACTTCTTCCTTTGTTAGAAGACATGGTCACCTCCTTAGCTTGGTCACTTCAATGTTGGATGAGCAAATGATGAGTGTCCTGTTCCAGTTCTTAGACTTGTTGCACCACTGTTTCACCTTCCCGGACTATCAGTTAGTCCCTACATTGGAGGAGTTTTCTGATTTACTTGGCATATCTATTCTAGAGCAGACACCCTTTACAGGTTTGGAGATAGCTCCTAGGCCAGAGGATATTGCTTCAACTCTACATCTAAAAATGGCTGACGTAGCGTCTAATTGGGAAAACTTAGACTTTCAAGCTTTTGAAGACATCCTGGCTCTCCTCATCTACGGCTTGGTTCTGTTCCCAAATCCTGATTCTTTTGTCGATGTGAACGCAATCAAGATTTTCATGTCTCGTAACCCAGTTCCTACTCTCTTAGGTGACATTCTACATTCTCTCTATACTCGTACTGTTCGGAGAAGGGGAACTCTCATGTGTTGTACACCGCTGCTGGCGAGGTGGTTTATTTCTCACCTCCCCAAATTTGTCTTGAAGAATGAGGAAGGTATGGGTTGGGCTTACAGGATCATGTCCCTTGCTCATACGGACATTCTTTGGAGTACTAAGGATATGGAAAGGGTAGCTGTCATTGGTCGGTGTGGGGAATACCCCAATGTTCCATTGCTTGGAATTAGAGGAGGAATAACCTATAATCCTTATTTGTCCTTACGACAGTTTGGACGAGCTCAAAGGGACGGTCCTCGTGAGTTGCTGCTTACAGGCATTGTCTTTGACTTCAAGGGGATGTTGAGGGAAATCGCCGCAGGTTTATACGAGCTTGGGACAGGGTTAACAGGTCTGATCCACATGAGTTAGGAATGAATACTTCTCTCTCGATGCAACTATACCTCCAGTGGGTTCGAGCCCGTGCTCAAAAGCTGGGGATGCCATATGAAGCTGTTTTGCCGGTAATTATGGAACATACTGATGAAGAAGGGGTTCCTTATACGGTCATCCATCCTTATATGCCTACTGATATTGGGGCATTGAAAAGGTCTTGGATCCAGTTAAGGGAAGAAAGGGATACCTACAGAGAGAAATATCATGAGAAGGAGAGGAAGATCCCGAAGCTTACCAGGCAGCTGAAGAACGAGAGGACAATCAACGATTATGTCAGCACGAAAGGAAAACGACCATGGGAATTTTGATGTCTTTTATTGTCTCTAGTTTAGATTTTCTTTTTAGTATTTCTTTTGTAATGCCTTAAAGGCATTTGTTAAACATTGTTTCAAGTTTTAATCTAATAAAGTGTGTTTTATTTTGGTTTACAAATTTGAATCTCCCAAAGTCTTTGAAATCATTTCATACGCATTCCATTTCCATGCACCTCATTACATGTACTGTTACAGGTTTCTTATCTTCTTCGCCGTTTATTTCAGCAATCATGTCTTCTGAAACACCTACTGATCAAGCCATCAAGGCTCTACAAGCTCAGAATGCTCAGTTCCAGGAGATGTTCTTGAACTTGGCCAAGAGTCAACAAGATTTGAAGACACTTATCTTGAAGGACAAGAAGAAGAAGAAGAAGAAGAAGAAAAGGGTGGTCCTCCTGAATATGGGTCACAGGTTTGGGAATAGGTTGAGACAGGAAGCTGATTTGTCCCATTCATCTGGAGGAGGAGAGAATCAAGAGGAAAGGAAGGGTCCTAGCCCTGTGGTTTTTGACAATGACATTGACTTTGATGAAGACCAGTATCCTCCTGCCGAGGATAGGTATAAGCAACTCGAAGACCGGTTGAGCACAATGGAGATCCAGAAGATACCTGGGTTGGACTTCGGAGATTTGGGTTTGGCATCTGGGGTGGTGATCCCACAAAACTTTAAGGCTCCTGTCTTTGCTAAGTACGATGGGATATCTTGTCCGAAGTTACACCTCCGCTCGTACGTCAAAAAGATTCAACCATATACTGCTGATAGGAACCTTTGGGTTCATTTCTTTCAAGATAGTCTGTCAGGGACTCAACTTGAATGGTTATATCAACTAGAAGGAGCCAATGTCCGCAACTGGGAGGACCTTGCTGCTGCTTTTTACAAGCAATACCAGTATAATGCCGACCTTGCTCCCACGCGTACTCAACTTCAGGGTATGTCTATGGGTGCGAGCGAAGGTTTTAAGGACTACGCTCAGAAGTGGAGAGATCTTGCTGGAAGAGTACAACCCCCTCTGGCTGATAGGGAGTTGGTGGATATGTTTCTTGGGACTTTATCTGGTCCATACTTCAATCATTTGATCGGTAGCTCATTGTCCGGGTTTACTGAATTGATCATGACTAGGGAGAGAGTTGAAGCTGGTATTAAAAGTGGCAAGATACAGAAAGGTGCTTCGTCAAGTACAGAGAAGAAGCCTTTTAGAAAAGAAGCTAGTGCAGTTTACAACTCGAGGAGCCAGAACCGTCCTGAACGCCGCCAAGCAGTCAATGCAGTCGTAATATCAAGACCAATTGTTGCCCCACAACGCAATAATCAGCAAAGAGTAGAGAGACCACAAAGGCAGTATACTCGGCTCAGTATGACTCTATCCCAAATTCTGCCGCAACTATTGAAAACCAACTTGGTGATCCTGAAGGAGGCTCCAAAGAATTCCAGTACTACATCACCGTTGTATAATCTGAACGCCCGTTGTGCTTATCACTCTGATAGCCCGGGGCATGATACCAATAACTGTTGGACTTTGAAGAATAAAGTGCAGGATCTGATTGATGCTAAGGAGATCGAGTTTGAAGCGCCGAAAAAGCCTAATGTCATGACTGCTCCTATGCCAAAGCATGGAGTAAATATTGTGGACGATGATTCATTTGTAACCTCTGTGTAAGATATTTGTACTCTGTTGTTGACCGTTAAGAAGAACTTATTGTTGGCCGGTTTATTTCCAGGCTGCAGCGAAGGTTTCCACCTATGTTCCATCCTACCTGCTGGCTGTCATTTGTTGAAATCAGGTGTTCAGTACCCGATGGACAACAAAGAGATCTTGTTCGAGAAAACTTTGGTTCTATTGATTCCCGTTGAAGATGTTTCCATAATCACCATTTCTGCCAATTCTTCCAAGGCTTCCTCGAGAAAGCCCGTTAGAATTACATCTGTTCCGAGAGTTGCTCCATTGATCATTACTATTTCTAGACCTATCCCTTACACGTCGAATAAGGATGTCCCATGGCACTATGGGGCCGATGTGTATTATCATGGTATTAAACAAGACTTGAAGGTTGAGGAGGCTGATACTGATGTCAGCAATATCGTCTGGTCTAGCAAGGTCACTCGCAGCGGAAGAATTTTCTCTCCTGAGATCTCCCCACCAAATGTTTAGAAGCCTGTTGCTATTACACCTGCCAGTACATCTGCTACTATCCTTATTCATGTTCTAATCATTACCCCTTTCACCGAGTCATCTGACGCTCGGGGCAAAGGGATCACCGGTGAGCCTGCCCGCACGAAGGCACCGAAGAAGATTATTGTTGAAACCTCTAGGCAGGAGATATAGGAGATTTTGAAGATCATCAAGAAAAGCGACTACAACATAGTCGAACAGCTGGGGCAAACCCCGTCGAAGATCTCTATGTTATCTTTATTATTGTGCTCAGAAGCCCACACAAAGGCTTTAATTGCTTTCCTGAAAACTGCGCATGTACCGCAAGAAACATCTGCTGATCAATTCAAAGATTGTGTGGCTAGTTTGACCACTGACAACGGGTTGGGTTTCTCCGACGCAGATTTGACTGCCAAAGGAAAGAATCACAATGACGCTCTGCACGTTTCAATCGAGTGCAGGGACACTACTCTAGCTCACGTGCTGGTGGATACTGGGTCCTCGTTGAATGTTTTAC
Source organism: Vicia faba (assembly GCA_948472305.1). Classification (NCBI taxonomy): domain Eukaryota; kingdom Viridiplantae; phylum Streptophyta; class Magnoliopsida; order Fabales; family Fabaceae; genus Vicia; species Vicia faba. The sequence goes on from OX451735.1 coordinate 792,072,207, forward strand.
CCAAAAAAGCGTTAGACCGGTTGGACTGTGAAGGGTTGGTGCTGAAGCCAAGCAATATTGTGGTTAGGTCCTTTGATGGGTCCAAAAGGATGGTACATGGAGAGGTGGATGTTCCAGTTAAGGTTGCTTCTCAGACTTTCGCGTCTACATTTTATGTGATGGACATTCGACCATCTTATTCTTGTTTGCTGGGTTGCGCGTGGATCCATAAGGCTGGGGCAGTAACTTCTACGCTCCATCAGATGTTAAAATATCCAATGAAAGGGAAAATCATTACAGTACGAGGAGAAGAGGAATACATGGTAAGCCACCTTAACTCTTTTCGGTATGTGAAGATGGATGGGGAGTTCATTGAAACCCCGTGTCAAAACTTTGAAGAAGTTCCCCAGACTCTGGCGTCGATTGAAACTGTTGTTGAAGATCCTCCAATGAAGATGGCTTCCCTCAAGGATGCCCAGGATGTTATTGAAAAAGGTGGGTGTGCGAATTGGGGCCAACTCCCTGACTTTGCACACAAGACTAACAAGTTTGGTTTGGGTTTTACTGCAAAAGCTCAAAGGGTTGTTCGGCGTGCGCGGATTGGAAGACCTCCCCTACGTATCAGTAATCCGGAAGTGAATGCGATTGAAGATGATGATGAAGAGTCTGAGTTTGACAATGGATTTACCCGACTACCGACGGCGGATTAAGCAATTGGACGTCAAAGGACTTCGTGCCCATTTATTTTATTACACAGTAATAAGACTTTTGTTTTGAGATTTGTAACAGACAATTTGAAACTTTTACGGCCTGGTGCCTTGCCCGAGACACTGTGGCTTTATTTGTGAGGGCTTATTATGTGTCATTTCCATACATCATCAATAAAAGCATTGGACGTTTTCTTGCATTACGAATTTTATGCTCCTTATTTTTCTTTTCTATCTTGCAAAACAACTATTTGTCTCACACACACTCACATATACAGGTCCACATTCACTCTGGATCCCACTGATAACGACTCTGCTACTGCAAATTATGACTTCGAAAGTCCGATCAACCAAGCCGAGGACAAAGGTGAGGATGATTGTGAAGTTCCTGGGGAACTTGCTAGACTGTTACTTCAGGAAGAGAGGGCCATACAACCGTATGAAGAGCCACTGGAAACAATAAATCTGGGTACAGAAGTAGACAAGAAAGAGGTCAAGATCGGTGCAAATCTGGAGTCTAGTGTTAAGCAATGGTTGATACAGATGTTGCGCGACTATGTTGAGATCTTTGCCTGGTCTTATGAAGATATGCCTGTGTTAGATACCGATATTGTGGTTCACCGCTTGCCAACTAAGGAAGACTGTCCTCCAGTGAAACAAAAAGTTCACCGAATGCGCCCAGAGATGTTTGAGAAAATCAAGGCTGAGGTCATGAAACAGTTTGACACCGGATTTCTAGCTGTTACTTCTTACCCGCAGTGGGTTCCCAACGTGGTTCCGGTGCCAAAGAAAGATGGTAAGGTTCGAATGTGTGTTGACTATAGGGATATGAACAGGGAAAGCCCCAAGGATGATTTCCCTCTGCCTCATATCGACGTTCTGGTTGACAACATCGCACAGCATAAGGTCTTCTCCTTTATGGATGGTTTCTCTGGTTACAATCAGATTAAGATGGCTCCCGAGGATATGGAAAAGACAACCTTTGTTTCTCAATGGGGTACCTTTTTCTACAAGGTCATGCCGTTCGAATTGAAGAATGCTGGGGCAACATATCAGCGCGCCATGGTCGCTTTATTCCATGACATGATTCACCATGAGATTGAGGTATACGTTGACGACATGATTGCAAGATCCCAGACTGAAGAGGAACATCTTGACCACCTCCAGAAGCTATTTGACAGGTTGAAGTTGTACAAGATGAGGTTAAACCCGAACAAGTTCACCTTCGGGGTAAGGTCTGGTAAGCTGTTGGGTTTCGTTGTTAGTGATAAAGGTATTCAAGTGGATCCTGCAAAGGTGAAGGCTATACAGGAAATTCCAGCTCCCCGAACTGAAAAAGAAGTCAGAGGCTTTTTGGGACGTCTGAACTATATTGCCCGATTCATTTTGCACCTGACTGCTACTTGTGATCCAATCTTCAAGCTACTGAAGAAAGATCAAGTGGTAAGATGGAATGATGAATGTCAAGCCTCTTTCAAAAGGATCAAAGAATATCTCCAAGAGCCACCTATTCTGATGCCTCTAGTTGAAGGAATACCTTTGATCTTATACTTGACAGTACTCGACAATTCGATGGGGTGCATGTTGGGGCAGCATGACGAGTCTGGCCGAAAAGAGCATGCTATTTACTACCTTAGCAAAATGTTTACCGACTGCGAGACTCGATACTCGTTGCTTGAGAAAACTTGTTGCGCTTTGGCATGGGCTACTCGCCGGCTGAGACAGTATACGCTGACTCACACTACTTTGTTGATATCAAAGATGGATCCAATCAAGTATATCTTCGAAAAGCCTTCCTTGTCCGAAAGAATAGCAAGATGGCAGATGATCTTGACCGAGTATGACATCCAATACACGACCCAAAAAGCAATCAAGAGAAGTATGTTGGCGGATTATTTGGCGCATCAGGCCATGGATGATTACCAGTGTATGAACTTTGAATTCCCGGATGAGAACATCATGTTGGTGACTGACTGTGAAACACCTGGGCCGGATGAAGGACCTGAGGAGGGATCTCGATGGTCTATGTATTTTGATGGAGCTTCAAACGCTCTGGGTAATGGGATTGGCTCCGTGATCATATCTCCTGGAGGCTGTCATACTCCGTTCACCGCCCGATTATGTTTTAACTGCACCAACAACATGGCGGAGTATGAAGCGTGCATCATGGGTCTTCGAGCAGCTATTGACCTAAGGATTAAGTTCTTAAGTATATTCAGAGATTCCGCTCTCGTGATCATTCAGATCAAAGGCGAGTGGGATACGAAGCACCCAAATCTTATTCCTTACAAAGAGTATGTGTTCACGTTGCTTCCACACTTCGAGGAGATAACCTTTGAACACTTCCCCAGAGAGGAGAATCAGTTGGCGGACACGCTAGCTATGATGTCTTCTATGTTCAAGGTCAGATGGGACAATGAGGCTCCCCAGGTTACCATTGAGAGGTTTGACGAACCTGCACATTGTTTATGACATTGAGACTGAGGAGGTAGCAGATAAACCCTGGTTTCCCAAGGTAAAAAGGTTGAGGCTCAAGAGTATCCCGAGGGTGCATCTGTTAATGATAAGAAGTTTCTGAGGAGGTTCGCGGCGAAGTTATTCATCAGTAATGGTATTCTTTACAAGCGTAACCATGATTCAACCTTACTGCGATGTATGGACAAGAACGAGGCAGAAAGGATCACGGCAGAGTTACATGAAGGTACTTTCGGGACTCATTCTAGTGGACACACCATGGCAAAGAAAATCCTACGGGAAGGATATTATTGGTCTCTACTATGGAAGCCGACTGTTATCAGCATTCTCGGACCTGTCATAAGTGCCAAGTCTATGCTGATAAGGTGCACATACCTCCAGTACCTCTGAACGTCTTGACAGCTCCTTGGCCTTTTGCAATGTGGGGCATCGATATAATTGGTGAGATCAGACCTACTGCATCCAACGGGCATCGTTTCATCTTGGTAGGGATTGATTACTTTACGAAGTGGGTTGAAACAGCTTCCTTTGCTACTATAACTAAGAACGTCATGGCACGGTTTATTCGGCACAATCTGATATGTTGATATGGTGTACCAGAGAGGATCATTACGGACAACAGTACAAATCTCAACAATATGATGATCACCGAGCTCTGCAAGCAGTTCAAGATACAGCATCACAACTCTTCTCCTTACCGGTCGAAGATGAATGGGGCTGTTGAAGCGGCTAATAAGAATATCAAGAAGATTGTGCAGAAGATGACGGTGACATATAAAGACTGGCACGAGATGTTACCGTTTGCTCTTCATGGGTACCATATCTCGGCGCGGACGTTAACAGGGGCAACACCCTATTCTTTGGTATATGGCATGGAGGTCGTCTTGCCCATTGAAGTTCAGATACCCTCTCTTCGGATCATGAAGGACGCAGGTTTGAGCGAAGATGACTAGATTCAGACCCGGATTGATCAGCTGAACTTAATCAACGAGAAGAGACTCACTACTATTTGTCATGGTCAAACGTATCAAAAGCGAATGATTAAGGCATTTAACAAGAAAGTTAAGCGACAAGAGTATCAAGTTTGGGATCTGGTAATCAAGTGCATAATATTGCCGCAATGTGATCCCAAGGGAAAATGGACCCCCACGTACGAAGGGCCATTTATGGTTAAGAACATTTTCTCAGGAGGAGCTATGATTCTAACCACCATGGGTGGTGACGACCTTCCTCACCCCGTCAATGCAGACATAGTGAAAAAATACTACGCATAATCAAAGACCCGCTAGGTTGACTGGCCTAAGAAAAAATAAGGGCTTCCCGGCGAACCAAAAGGGTTCGGGGAAAAATAAGGGATGAAAATGAAAAAATATGTACACCCGGCAAGTCGAAAACCTGAAAAGGCGGATTGGGTAAAAAAGGGTATCCCGGTGGACTGAAAACCCGAAAGGGCGGTCCAGGAAAAAATTAGGGACCAAAGCGTAACACTATGTCTCATTTGATCACCTTGTAACCAGACTTCGGTATCGACTATCAAGCTCGAACGGCACCAAACAACCTGATATACCTTGAACCAAGTAGCAAAGTGATGAGATGCTCGAGGACATAAGGGAAATAGCAGAGTTGGAACCCAGTGGGATTATTCACATAGCTGTTTTTCTTTATTTTTCATAAATTGTATAAATTCTATTGTTTGGCGGCGTTCTCTTACTAGGACACCAACCTCTTGTACAAAAACACCTATTTACAGGCTAATTTCAAAATCAATACAATTCATTTTCACAAAGAAATTTCAAATTGTTTTCTTTTTCTGTTTTGTTTTGCAAGAACATCCAGTGTTCATTTTTGATATATGCATTTGACATTAATTGCTGATCATGAATATTTACATCCGAAACAAAAGACGATTACTCGTAATATCAGAAACAGGGGCAAACAAGAAATGTCCAAGCCTTACAGTTGCTTTATTCACCAGGTATTGGGATTGACCTAGTTGGAGAAAACGATTGAAAGTACATTCACTACCCGCAGAGTAAGGGAAAGATAGTGGTGTTAATTCTCCCCAGCTGAGGCTCATAACCGCGAATGAGTCGGTGATATTCTCCTCCAAGCTGAGTTTATCTACCACCAGCATTGGAAGATTATCCATAATAGAGTCTGGAAAACTATCCCATTAGAGTCTAAAAGGTTGTTCCCCGTGAAGTCGCAACTGGAAAATCATCCCCAGTGGAGTTCATTCCCTTTTAGAAACAGAAACTCAATCCCCAACAGAGTTTATCATCGTCGGCAATGATGATTCATCCCCAGCCAAGGTTATTTCTCCATATCAACAGGTCCTCTAGCAGAATATGTCCTTCTCACAGAGTCATTTCCTCATCAGTTTATTCCCAGCGGAGTTATCCTTTCCTGCAGGTTTATTCTCACAATCATCTTCATTCATTATCCCCAGCGGAAACAAAGAATTCAACTCTTTTCTCCAGCAGCAATCCGGGATTTATTTTCCCCATCTAAAAACAACACATTTCCATACATCATGACACATGCATATATGCATCATACAAACACAATCTCATTTATTTTGAGAACATCATTGCTTGATACATATCATGCATTACATAAAGCTAACCTTTACCTTTCAGGAAAGATACAATCAAATTCTCACAAAATTCAAGTTGTGAAGCCCGGGTATGACTGGATAATAGTTTAATCCCCAGTTGAATAAAGGATGACCGAAGCTCCTAAAATTCAACTTTCCTCTTCAATAGAGATGATTCCTCAGTCGAATACAGACGACCGAAGTTCCTAAAATTCAATAGAGATGATTCCTCAGTCGAATACGGACGACCGAAGTTCCTAAAATTCAACAGAGATGATTCCTCAATCGAATACGGACGACCGAAGTTCCTAAAATTCAACAGAGATGATTCCTCAGTAGAATACAGACGATCGAAGCTCCTAAAATTCAACTTTCCTCTTTAATAGAGATGATTCCTCAGTCGAATACGGACGACCGAAGTTCCTAAAATTCAACAGAGATGATTCCTCGGTCGAATACGGACGACCGAAGTTCCTAAAATTCAATATAGATGTTTCCTCAGTAGAATACGGACGACCGAATTTCCTAAAATTCAAACAGAGACGACTCACCATCAGAATAACGGACGACCGAAGCTCCTAAAATTCTACTTCTCTCAATAAAGATCAGTATTCCCTAGCGAAATCTTCCTCAACGACAGGTATACAAGCTCTCGCTAAGGAATCTCTTATGCGATCAACACTCCTTTAGATGGCATCTTCAAGCCCATCCCCTCGTTAGAAATTTCCAAACGACGTCTGTAAGCTCATTCCCGATATCGCAAGATGGACACCACTTCATGCGAGTGCAAATTTCTGGGCACTCTAGTGTTCAATCATCTTCCACCTTCAGATCACGAAAGGCAGACAAGCCAATCTAAATCTTCAGGTTTAAGAAAATTGAACTGGGGTAGCTGTTGTATCCCAAAATTTGCCCTCCCATATTCCTCAAAACATTTCAAGAAAGATCCCCAAGTTGCTCAAGGTAATCCAAGGGTTGGCCAGACAAGCTCTCTCCTAAGGCAGTCTACCTCAAATTAGGGTTTCATGTTGCATCAAGATACATGAGTCCAAGGTACCCCAAAAGCTCAAAATTGTCTTAATATGTTCTAAAGATCATCTGTGTCAAGTTTCAAGCCCTACAGAGGAAATTTGCTCAGTCAATTGCTCAAAGGCCTGAAAATCAACTATGCTAGGGCAAAAGTCAACTATGGCCCACATACAGTCAAACTTCAAGATTTTTGGTCAACATCCTCATTTTGAAGTATATTTCATCATTTTATCAAGGGTTGATCATGATTCATCAAGGATTTCTCATAATTCATCAAGAACCAAAAGTTGCTAAATTAGGGTTTTGTAGGAAAAGTCAACTCAACTTTGACCAAGCATAACTTTCTCATCCTTTATGAGGAATGGCCCATCCAAAGCTCGTTTTGAAGAGGATGTAATTCCCTATAATCCATCCTCAGCTCCAAAGTTCATAATATGCACTCACAAGAAGTTATGAATTTGGACATTATAGGTCATTTTGAAAAGTCAACAAAAACACCTTTTTGTCAAAGCTTCATACATGAGCAAGGAATATCAAATTGAGATGAGACAAAAAGGGTTGATTATAGGACATCTCAAGCTTTCTAAAAAGTTCAAGAACACCTCCAAAGGGTCAAAATTGAGGAAGTTATGCATTTGTGAAGTTGACCCTTTTTGCAAAATTGCCAAAAGTCAACTATGCCTAAAACTTCATTTTTTGCCAAATGGGCCCAATCTTTTTCACTTGTTTTGAGTTGGCAACATAGTCCACGAGATCTATCCCTTGCCACTTGTTCTTATCATGTTTTTATTATTTATTTTGATTTTTATTTGAATTAATTCAATTTAAATCAAAACAAATCATATAAAATCCAAAATATTGAAAACAAAAGATTTTGTGCTTGTTTCAGGTTTTATTATATAGCTAGCATCAAATCAAACTCGTGTAAAGGCATGTGTGCACAAAAAGATTGGATTTGGATCATTTTTGGAAAGATTTTAAGGTGAATCAAATCAAGATCAAGGACATTGATGGAAGAAGATTGAGGCCAGGTTTTCAAACCTAATTCACTCCTCAATACATATAGAAGCAATGCAGATCAAAAGCTAGGTTGGAAGCAGGCGCATCATCAAGAACACAAACTTGAAAAATCAAGAAAAAGTGCAAACTCGAATTCAGTGTTCCAGGCATCCTCAAGGCATCCTAGCTATATCAATCACTTCCTGAGATTCCCAGCAAGCGAAAGCAATCGAAACCAAGCATTTTCAAGCCCTATATCGCGCTGTAAGTCCATCACAACCTTGCTTATTTCTTGAATTCGATTTGCATGATTTAGACATTGTTAGCATGAATTGACCATATAGTCTTGATCCATAGAACATTTGCAAACTTTCTGCATCGTTTAATTTCATTTATATGCCTTGTACAAGATTTCACCATGGCTAGGTTTTCTTGCTTCGATTTGGAAACTTTATGTGCAGGAAAAATTAGGCCATGAAAAGGCAACCAATGTGTTCAGCAAGACTAGACGAAGCTATCCATGGCCTTCATTGTTTTTAACATGCTTGTGTTGAGTTTTGAGAATGTGCAGGCCTATAGCTACAGACATATAACCGTAGGTAAAAGTGTCCCAACTTTTACCAACGATGCAGGGAGGGAGACGAATATGTGGCCAGCCATCATTCTCTCATTTAAAAATTCGCGCTAATATCTTTTTATTTCGCTTGATTATTTTTTATTATTTCTTGTTTATGTTACATACAACAAAAATAATTGGCCCAGTGGTAGCCAGGCGGGCTTTAAGGCGTTAGGAGGCTTGAGGTCAGGGGTTCAACCTCTGCCTCCAACATTTGTTTTTTTCTTAATTCCTGTCAGGTGATCTCATGCGTATACAAACCCAATGACCACCATACATCCTCATAATCCAGTGTGCCAAGTGTCTTGAGACCCAGATCTAATGGCCAGCAAGGGAGGAGCATCATAAGCCAAGTCAAACGCAGAGCATGTGATCAGGGAAGTCAACGTGGACTGCCATCTTTTGGGCCCAGAATCTGATTTTTGCACCCCCAAATACTTTTCAGGCCCATTCTCTCTTTCTATTTTCTTTTATATTTTATTTTATATCATTTAATTTATTTATTTTATTTTACTAACCAATTAAATTATTTTCTTTTTATCAAAAAATCACAAAAAATATACTTTTCATAAATTAAGTTTAGATTTTATTTTTATTAAAAAATTTAATTAATTTAATTAGGTTTGTTAATTTAGATAACTTTAATTTCTTTTTTGTACATAATTAAAGTTAATTAGAACAAATAGGTTTTATTTCTAATTTAATTATATTTTCTTTTTCCTAAAAATAATCAAAAACACAAAAATAGGTCATGTAATTATTTTTATTAATTAATTAATTAAATAATTAATTGCATATTTAATTTAGAAAACTTATTTCTTTTATTAAAAACAACAAAAAAACAATTTTTCTTTTAATTAGGTTAGAAGGGTCAAAACCCTAATTTCTCATCGATCTAATTTTCATCGCACGCTTTATTATTATTTTTATCTATATTAATGTAACTGCCTACAGTTTGTAATAGTTAATTAGGACGTTTATTTACATTTATCGCTTTATTTTCAAAGGGTTTGTTTTTGGCTATGTAAATACCTGAAGCCTTGTAATAGCGTAGTTTAATTTCTGCATTTTAAATTCGGCAAATTATTAACTGTTAGATGTATGATATTAGGATGCATAACAAGAATATATGAAATTTTAAAACAGTTAGACAACTCTAAATGTGCAAAGATAATAAATCTGAAATTGAATCACTCGCACATGCGCACTCCCAGGGTACACTCCCACTTGATTGCCTTCGGTAAACGGTCATTGAGTATAGGATGCTTTAGTGGTCGTCCTTTTGTCTAAACAAAGATCAAAGTCCCGATTCAGAAAGTTGCCTCGGAATGGTTGCCTCAGAATTGTTGCCTCGAATTATTGATTTAAGGCATTAGGGTTATTACTAAGACGTCCTGACATTGCTTTAGTGACTGTAAGTCCCTTTCGAATTGACCCTCAAAACTCCAACGACAATGCTACCTACTCACTAATAGTGGGATAGCATTGTCTAAAGGAAACAAGCATAGAACAATTCTTTTTCGAGTAGGTAGATTAGTTCTTAAGTACTTGCTCAATCAAAACAAATTTTTCACACTTACACTCCTTTACAAACAAAGTTTTCAAAAACACTTCATTGCACTCTTGAAGACAGAAGCAAGAGTTAAATCGAAGTCAAAACAAAAGCTTTTCAAATCACACAAACACAAAGAAAACAATTTTGAAAATGATGAGCAAGTACCTAAGAGCCCGTAGATAACTACGGATAGAAAGGGTGCTAATACCTTCCCTTTCTATAATCTACCCCCCGTACTCAGAAATATCTCGAAAAAGGAATTTTTCTGTGCTTTTTTCCTTTCCTTGTTGGATAAAATAAAAGACGACGGCGACTCTTGCTTACCGCGACATTTTGCGAAAACAAACGCAAAACGCAAACCAGTAAATTCCTTAAAAATAGGGAAACACGTCCTGGTTCTGGCCACCGTACCACAACGCCCAACAACGGTCCTAATGTTATCCAGCATCTTATGCCGCCTCATGGAAGCCCAACTGTTAATGCTATTGTTGATGAGGGTGAAATTTTAAACTTGGTTATGGATGTGGGTTTGTTGACCACCCTTTTTCCGTTTGTTAAAAGATATTTGGTTGATAATGGTGTTTTCCCAAATTGTGTTCCTGACTGCTGCAAGTGTAAGGAGCAGCCAGAGGTTTGCGTTGACTTGAAAGCTCGTATTTAAGATTTGATTAATTATGGTTTTGTACTGTTTGACAGAAAGGTGGAAAGTAGTTTCGAAGAAGATCATATTGAGGACGACAATGTGAATGCTGATAATTTATGCGATATTGGTCGGATGACAAGAATTGGAAGAGTGTTTGTTCCTTAGAATGTACAATATGCTGCCAATGTTTTGGCAAGAACCAAGGCAAATAAGCGATGATTGATAACCAGAGATTTGTGCAGGCTAATGTTCCTAAACTAATTGTTGAGCCCGGGGCTTCTACAACTCCCAACAAAGTTAAAAGTTAATGAGGATAATCAGAAAGAGTGATTACAACATCATAGATCAGCTACATCAGACACTTTCTAAGATGTATATCTTGTCCCTGTTGATATATGTTAAGGCTCACAGGAATGCCTTAATAAAATTGTTGAAGAATGCTTTTATGCTGTAAGAGATGACGATTGGCCAGTTTGAAATAATGTGTGCCAATATATTAGCCAGAAATGGTTTGGGCTTTACTTACTTCGATCTCCCTCATGAGGGGAGCAACCATAACAAAGCATTACACATTTCCATGGACTGCAAGGGTACAACTTTATCATGTGTGTTGGTGGATACAAGATCTTCGTTGAATGTTTTTCTGAAGTATGCACTAACAAGGATTGATTATTCTAGTCTAGAATTGCGTCCTAGTGATTTGGTGGTGAAAGTTTTAGATGGATCCAGGCGATCATTATTTGGTGAAGTGGACTTACCTATCAAGGATGTCCCTCGTATTTTTACTACTACATTCTATGTAATTGACATTCAGTCAGCATATTGTTTCTTGTTGGGACGTCCATGGATTCACAAAGAAAGGGCAGTTTTATCAACCCTTCATTAGAAGCTCAAGTATCCTATGGATGGTAAAACGATCATCGTTTGTGGTGAAGAAGAGTACATTGTTAGTCATCTGACTTCATTTTGTTATGTGGAAGTTGAAGGAGAAGTATATGAAACTCTTTTCCATGCATTTGAAATAGTACATACGGTCAATGTCCCTCCATCTGAGCGGAGGAAGAAACCTAAGACTTCTATGTCTTCTTTTAAGGATGCTTAAGCAGTGGTCGAGGCTGATCACCCTGAAGGATGGGGTCAGGTTGTGGATGTTATTCTAAAATTCAACAAGTTTGGCTTGGGTTTCAATCCTGGAAACCAGAGTGTAGCTCTACTAAAGTTCTCCAGTTCTGGTATTGTCCAAGATGGTTGAACCAATGCAATTGGTGATGATGGAGACAATGTCTACAACATTGATGATTGGATCCGCCCTAGTATTCCAGTTTAAGAGCTCAATAATTGGACTTCTGTGGACGTCATCCAAGTTACAACTACTCAGGAGTAACTTTCTTGTTTACTTTTATCATGTCATAATTCCTACGCTCTGCCCAAGGCGTAGTGAATCTTTGTGTAGGGCAACCATGTTTTCTTTTTCAAAAGTTTATCATTAATTAAAGGACATTTTTGTATACAAATATTGTGTTCCCTTTCTTTCTATTTTTACTTTTCCTCTAAATGTCAATGTTTTCTTTTCCACACACTATCACTAAAGCATAAAAATATCACTAATGCAGATGCACATCCACCCCAGATTCCATTGATAACGATTTTGATATCACTAACTATGACTTTGATAATCCGATTTATTAATTCGAAGAAGAAGGTGAGGAAGATTGTGAACTCACTGAAGAGTTGGAAAGATTGTTAAAGTAAGAGGAAAAGGTCATTCAACCACACTAGGAATCTCTGGAGGTGATTGATTTGGGAGTTGAAGGTGTAAAGAAAGAGGTCGAGATAGGGGTTGATTTAGAGGAAAGTGTGAAGGAAAGACTGATCGAAATGCTCTGTGAGTATGTTAATATGTTTGCCTGGTCCTATGAAGATATTCCTGGTCTGGACACGAATATTGCTGTGCATAAGTTACCACTTCGAGAAGACTGTCCTATGATCAAGCAAAAGCTTCAAATAACTCAACCTGGGATGTCTAAGAAGATTAAAGAGGAGGTTAAAAAGCAGTTCGATGTCGGTTTCTTGAAAGTTATCTCTTATCAACCACGTATTGCAAATATTGTGCCGGTACCAATGAAGGATGGCAAATTCAGAATGTGTGTTGATTATAGGGACTTGAACATAGAAATCCCTAAAGATGATTTCCCGCTTTCCCATATTGATATTTTGGTGGACAATATTTCTCAATCAAAAGTGTTTTCCTTCATGGATGGATTTTCTAGTTACAATTAGATAAAGATGGCTCCACAAGACACAAAGAAGACAACTTTCATTACACCATGGGGAACATTCTGCTATAAGGTGATGCTCTTTGGTATGAAGAATACAAGGGAAATGTATCAATATGTTATGGTAACTCTGTTTCATGACATGATGGGTAAGGATATTGAAGTATATGTTGACGATATGATTTCCAAATCTCAGACAAAGGAAGAACATATGGTCAATTTGCAGAAATTGTTAAAAAGACTAAGGAAATTCAGACTGAGGCTAGTCCTAACACGTGCAGCTTCAGAGTGAGATATGGAAAGGTATTGGGATTTATTGTAAGTGATAAAGGTATTGAGGTTGATCATGCTAAAATAAAAGCAATACAAGAAATTCTCGGGGAGGTTAAACTAAATTTCTAGATTTATATCTCATCTCACAGCCACGTGTGAACCATTATTTAAATTGCTAAAGAAAGATTAAGCAGTCAGGTGAAATAAAAACTATTAAAGAGAACTCGACATAGTAAAATAATACTTATAGGAACCCCCTATTCTTATGCCTCGAGTGGAGGGAAATTCATTAATTATGTATCTAACAGTTCTTGAAAATTCCATGGGTTGCATGCTCGGTCAACATGACGAGACTGGAAAGAAAGAACATACAATCTATTAATTAAGTAATATGTTTACAGAGTGCGATTCAAGATACTTTTTCCTTGAAAATACATGTTGTGCACTAGCTTGGGCTGCTAAACGCCTAAGACAATATATGTTGACGCATACCACCTACTTGATATCTAAGATGCATCATATCAAGTAAATGTTTGAGAAGCCGGCTCTCACAAGAAGGGTATCCCATTGGAAGATGATTTTGACTGAATATGACATCCAATATACTACTCAAAAAGCCATCAAGGGTAGTGTATGGGCAGATTATCTTGCTCAACAACCCGTGGATGATTATCTGCCAATGAAGTTTGAATTCCCAGATGAAGGCATCATGTATATCAGGGATTTCAACATTCCTAGCCTTGAAGAACTATCTGAACCAGGATTGCAACGGACGATGGTGTTTGATGGTGTCTCGAATGCCATGTGAAATGGCGTTGGAGCTCTTATTACTTCTCCCGTAGGCTTTGATATTTCTTTCATAGCCATAGTTTGTTTTGATTGCACTAACAATATGGAAGAATATAAAGCTTTTATATATGAGATTGAAGCTACAATTAATTTGCGAATCAAGTTTTTGAAAGTTTATGGAGACTGAGCTCTTGTGATTAGCCAAATTAATGGAGATTGGGAGACTCGTCACCCGAATCTGATCCCTTACAAAGGATATGTTATGAAGTTGATTTCGTACTTTGAGGAGATCATGTTTCAACATATCTCGAGGGAAGAAAATAATCTTACAGATGCTTTGGATACTCTATTATCCATGTTTAAATTAAAGTGGGCTAATGAAGCACCTTCAATCACTATCAAAAGATTGAATAAGCTAGAAATTTGTTTTGAGACTGAAATGGAAGTGGATGGTAAACCATGGTTTCACGATATTAAAAGGTACCTTGATGTTCAAGAGTATCCTAAAGATGTCTCTGTCACAGACAAAAAGTTTTTGAGAAGGTTGTCAGCCAAGTTTTTCCTCAACAATGGTGTGTTGTACAAAATAAATCATGATGGTATATTGCTCTGATGTGTGAACAAGAATGAAACAGCAAAAATAATTGAAGAAATACATGAGGGTGCCTTTGGGACTCACTCCAATGGACACACCATGGCCAAAAAGATTTTGCGAGCTGGTTATTATTGGTGCACCATGGAAAATGATTGATATAACCATGCCAGAATTTGCTACAAATGTCAAGTGTATTCTAACAAAGTCCATGTGCCTCCCATTCCTTTAAATGTCTAGACCTCTCTGGCCTTTTGCAATATGGGCCATTGATATGATTGGCAAGATTGAGCCAACTGCCTTCTATGGTCATTATTTCATTCTGGTTTCCATAGATTACTTCACCAAATAGGTCTAAGTTGCATCTTATGCAAATGTTACTAAGCAGGTGGTTACTCGCTTCATCAAACACAACATCATTTATCGTTATGTGGTTCCCAAGAAGATCATCACAGATAATGGGATGAATCTCAACAATAAGATAATGAAAGAGTTGTGCGAAAGCTTTAAAATCAAGCACCACGATTCTTCTTCGTATCGTCCGAAGTTGAATGGCGCTGTTGAAGCGGTCAAAAAGAATATCAAGAAGATTGTGCAAAAAATGGTGGTAACCTATAAAGATTGGCATGAGATGTTGCCTTTCGCTTTGCATGGCTATCGTACTTCAGTACGTACTTCGACTAGGGCAACCCCGTTCTCACTTGTTTATGGAATGGAAGCAATTTTTCCTCTGGGAGTTGAGATTTCTTCTCTGAGGATTATGAAAGATGTTGAGCTTGATGAATCTAAATGGGTACATAATCAGTTAGATAAGTTAAACCTCATTAATGAGAATATACTAGCGGTTGTATGTCATGGTCAGGTGTACCAAAAGAATATGAGAAGTGCATTTGACAAGAGGGTGCATCCTCAAAGCTATCAAGTTAGTGACCTTGTTCTGAAAAGAACTATTCTTCCTCAACGTTATCCCAGAGGCAAGTGGTCTCCGGCTTAGAAGGACCATTTTTTATAAAGAAAGTATTCCCTAGAAGAGCCATGATGCTTACAACTATGGATGGTGAAGACTTCCCACTCCCTGTGAATGCAGACATAGTTAAAAAATACTTCTCATAAAAGAGAAGCGTGAGTCGACGGCTCAGGAAAAAAAGGGCATCCCGGTGAACCAAAAAAATGAATAAAAAGGTTAGGGAAAAAATTAGGGATAAAAAAGAAGAAGTGAAAAGAATGAAAAAGAATAATAAGTACACCCACTAAGTTGAAAACCCGGAAGCAAGACTTAGGCAAAAAAGGGTATCCTGGTGGATTGAAAACTCAAAAGGGAGATCTAGGCAAAAGTTAGGGATTTAAAACAAATGACGACGTTTAGTGACGGATCTTTGATTTTATCTACTGCTATAATTGGTCACCCCAAAGGGTAGGAATCATTTCAATCATGTTCTTCATAAAGAAAAGTGATGATTGCTTCAAGGTCATAAGAGTTATAACAGAACCAGAACCTGATGGATATTCGTTTTCACATTGCCATTTTTGTAATACTCTTTTGTTTTACATTTGCAATTACTTCTTTCTAGGAATTACTTCCTGGTGTAAATGCCTATTTACAGACCAACTTCAATCAATAAGAGTCTTATTTTTTATCCAAAAATACAACTTTATTTTCTTTTACTGTTTTGTTTAAAAAAACGTCTGATACCTTTTTTATAAACGTTCCCATTTGAAAACTTGATGGTTTTTACACAACATGATAAATAAAAAACAAATATTACTTTTAAGTTTCTTTCTATCCTGGTTGGTGGACAAAGCAGTCATGCTATACTTGGGGCATGTTTGGTGGATTTGTTTTGCTGGAATCTTCATTCGCTCACTTATGTGTAATATGCCAATACCAGAACAACATCTTTCAAGATGACAACGATATCTCCAGCTTGGGTCATTTCCCCAACAACACTGAAGTTTCTACTTCTCCTTAGTGAGTCTTCCCCAAGCAAAGGGATTATGGCCAAAAAAGTGTGACTGATTTGGAAATTCTTGGGAAATATTCCCCAGCAACTCTTGAAATTTTCTTCTCCCCAACATCGCCAAGCGGAAAATCCTTGTCTAAAAGTTGTGATTTATGATATTTCTCAGTATAGAATCTGCATCCCCAACAGATATGTGTTATTATTGTGTTCATTGGAGAATGTATATTACACGAAGCAGAGTTCTTAATTCCCCAGCCGAGAGCTCAGGTTGAGAATTTTCTTATTCCGTGACAAGTCGCTTTAACAGGATTTCATATTCAAGAATTCTTTCATCTCCTCAGTGGAAGCTTATCTTAAGACTCCTTATGCTGGGAATATTTCTCATCCACCAGCCAAGTATGTTTGAGAATTGTTCATTTTTCCCAAGATGAGTCGTATTGAGGATTATATCACTCCCTAGAAGAAGCCACTTTATGAGATCTCTTGCTCAGAATCTTTTATCTCCCCAGATAAGTTGCCTTATTTGAGATCTCTTATTCAAGAATTTTTCATTTCCCCAGCTGATTCGTTTCATCGAAAGTTCTTATTCAAGGATTTTATGTTTTTCCCAGTATAGTTTGATCCTGAATGATAATAAGTTTCATATGCCTAAAGGAATACACTGTTGCAGCTTCTTACCCGGGGTTTCTTGTATCCCTAACATGCTCTTTCTTTTTGAAGATCGTTCATAAATCCCTAGTTGAGTTTCTTACGCCAAGATTACCTCCTCTCTAGCAAGAGTTATATGCATAAATTCTCTTATCTCTATTTTGGATCCTCATATCCCCAGTAGTGCAAATTTATGTCATCCCCAGGCGAGAGGTTGACAATTTGTTCCCCAAGCAGTCAGAGGTGAATTTTGATTCCCCAATGTTGTACCCCAAAATTTGCCCTCCCATATTCTTCAAGATTTGCCAAGATCAATCTCCAGATGATTCAAAATCTCTCAAGGGTTGCACAGTCCAATTGCCTCCTAACACAGTCAAAATTAGGGTTTTGGTTCTTGCAAAGAAATTGAGGTTTCCAAGGGTCCAATTAAGTCCCACATGCCTATAAACATTGTCAAGCATCCATATAACAAGTCTCAAGACTCACAGCATCAAATTACACAGTCAAAAACCCTAATTGCTCCATAGTCAACTGTAGGGGCAAAATGATCATTTGACAGTCAAAAGTCAAAAAAATTTGTCAACATCTTATTTTGAAGCCACAATCATCATTTGATCAATTCTTGATCATGATTCCAAAAGCATGGCTCAAAAAGTCTCAAGATGCAAAAGTTTCTATTTTTGGACAGTTGAAAAGTCAACTGCAAGTTGACCAGGGCATAACTTCTTCATGGTTTATCAGAAAAATCCCATCCAAAGCTCATTTTGAAGAGAAGGACATTTCCTACAATTCATCTTCACACTTCAAGACCAAGAAATGCTCTCACAAAAAGTTATCAATTTCAACATTATAGGTCATTTTCAAAAGTCAACAAAAAGGCACTTTAAGTCAAAGACCATAACTTGAGATTGGTAAATCAAAATGACATGGGACCAAAGGCATTGGTTAGAGGACTTCAAGACCTTTCCAAAATGTCCAAGAACATATTCATAGCTTCAAAATTGAGCAAGATATACCTTGGAGAAGTTGGGAAATTTTTGGGAATTTTGAAAAGTCAACTTTGCCTAAAACACTTCAAATTTGCTAATGGGCCTCAAATTCTTCCTTGAATCATTACCCAAAGCCTATGCACGACCCATTGAGATCAAAGGGATTTATTTTCTTATTTTTAATTAATTAATTGAATTTTTTTTCTTATTAATTCATTTAATTAGATTTAATTATGAGAAAATATCAAATAATGCTTTTCAAATCTTTTTGTACAGCAAATCATACTAGGGCAAGCTGGCAAGTCGTTTCACATTCAAAAAGGGAAGATTTTCCATTATTGGCAAGGGTTTCCATGAAAAAAAGATTGAAAAAAGATATGATAAAAATCAAATATTGAAATCATCAATTCATGGACTTATGGGCTTGTTTTTTGACCTAGAATCGTTCATATACTTATGCACAACCTAACCTAATTCAGAGACACATGAAAAAGCTGCTGAGAAGAGATAACCAATTTGCAACTTTTGGCCAAAAACTTGAAAACTGATTTCATAGTTAGAGCATAATTCAAAGCTTCTGAAGGATTCCAACACGTTGCCTAAACATCCAGGAAGCGTTTGCAATCAAGAACGAGTCAAAACGTGCAAAGAATTGAAGAACACAGGCTATACGGTTTGCCACATTTCCTTGAATTCCATATCATGATTCATGCCCTTTTAACCATTTTTCTTGAGTGATTTATACTAATATTAACCTTCTGAAGCGATTGGTACAACTTAATTGTGATAATGTTGCCTAAAGCAAAATCCACCATTGATGAAACCTAGGGTTTCAGAATTTCAAAATTAGGGGTTCTCATATATGGTAAAATTAGACCACCAAACCTGTATGGACAGAATCGTTGCATCAAGACGAAGCAAATGGAAACCTCACGCTCAATTTATCTTATCTGTGGGCCTATTCGCTATTATGCATTGTTCTATTTAGTGGGGGTTTAAAACCCCCGCTATTTGTTTTCTATTTGCAGGAAAAACAAGGAAGAAGATGGACGTGGCCTGATGCTATTGGGAGATTCAAATCTGGCGCGTAATTTGTGTCTTATACCACTAACCATTGTTTTGTATATATTATATTGTCTATCCATTATGTATACAAAGAAACGCAATAGCTCAGTTGGCTGGCAACGTGTCCCTTAAGCATTGGGACCTGGGTTCGATTCCCAGGTCCCCCCATTTAATCCATGATTTTTGTTATAACATGTTCCTATGCAGCGTTCAACCAAAGGCTTACCATACATGCCCATGCTTAGGCCTGCCAAGTGGATATGATGATTGATCCAAGGGCCAGTGAACGAATTCCAGGGTGTACCCCAGTCAACCACACGCACTCAAGCTGGAAAGGTCAAACAGGCTTTGTGTTCATCGGCCAAATTTGCTTCAAACACACCTCTACATGGGCCTGACACCCCCCATTGGTTTGCTTTATTTTTTTTTATTCTCTTTTCTTTTCTTTTAATTTCTTTTAATCATTTAATTGTTTTAATTATATTTTTTACCATAAATTTCTTTTCATAATAAAAATCAGAAAAATAAAAAATACAAAAATATGTTTAATTATTTATTAATTTACTCATTAATTTATTTTTGTAAATAAATGTTAATAATTAATTTAGTTAATTTAGGTTAAACTTTAATCTTTTTTCTTAATAAATAAAAAACATCTAGAATTAGGTTTTTGACATTTTCATCTTTTTCTTAAATTAAACTTTTTCCTCATTATTTATTATTTATTACTATTATTAATTGTTAATTTTGTAAATAAACATGTAATTTAATTAACTAGTAAATTAAGTCAACTTAGATATTCTCTCTAATAACTAAAAATAATCTAGAATTAGGGTTCCCATTTAATTTTAATTTTCTTTATTTCGTAAATACAAAAAACATAAAAATATCTTTTTTTTAATTTAATGATTAATTAGCTTTTTAATTCAATTTAATTTCAAAAGGGTCAAAACCCTCGGACGTCTAATTTTATCTCTTTTTGCGCATTTATTTTCTTATTGATCATTATGTAACTGCTCAAGGATTTTAATAGTAATTAGGTTTATCGCTTCCCTTTTTACTTTCCGCACTTTTATCAAAAACGGGTCTTTGTACTTTGGCGATGTATAGACCAGCGCCTTGTAATAGCGTAGCCTTTATCTTTCCGCATTTAAATTTCCGCACTCTTAAATTCTAAATTGCATGAAAGAATGTATGGTTAATTAAAAAACAAGCGTAGCTCACAATGCATGATCAAAGATAACTGTTAAACTGAAAACAACACACAAATACACACACCACTTCTAGGGTACGCCTCACTTGTTGCCTTCGAAACGTGGTCGTCAAGTATAGGACGTTTTAGTAAGTCCTTATGTCCATGATCCAGTTGCCTCGAAACAGTTGCCTCGAAACAAGTTGCCTCGAAACAGTTGCCTCGAAACGGTTGCCTCGGATTAAAAAAGGATTAAGGACATAAGGGTAGCTTCTAAGGTGTCCTACTGTTACTTCGGTGACCACACTGTCCCTACAATCGAATTGACCCGAACACCTCCAACGATGATGCTACCTACCTCTCAATGGTGGGATGGCACTACCTTAAGGACATTTACACAGCCTGATTCCTTAGGGTAGGTAGATGACTCGTAGATACTTGCTCTCTTCAAAAACGAATCAAAACTCTTTTTACACCGACACTTTCAAAAAGTTTTCAAAACAATTTTTCAAACACTCTTGAGGACTGATACAAGAGTTATTCAGAAATCTTTAAAGGAAACTTTTTCAAACCCACTCACATTTTGAAAAGCAAACACTTTGAAAACACAATGAGCAAGTATCTAAGAGCCCATGGATAACCATGGATAGAAAGGGTGCTAACACCTTCCCTTTCTATAAATCTACCTCCCGAACCGAGAAACTATCTCATAAGGAATTTTGCTGTGCTTTTGTCCTGTCCATGTTGGAGAAAATAAAATATGGTGGCGAATCTTGCTTACCACGACATTTCGCGAACCAGCGTTAAACAGTCAGTTCTAAATCCACCGATCACACCCAAGTAGTCTTCAGTTGGCGTCCCTTATCGGAGTTTAGAGTTTCAACCTGATCTTCTCCAGAAGGGTTTGCAGTCTATTTTTGAAAATTCCCTCAGAGTTTGTAGCCCGTATTTACCGATTGCTCAGTTTGTTACTCCCCATAGAGTTTCAGCTTTTCAAGGGCTCTTCTCCAACATTTCCTTGTATCTTATTTTCTCCAGCAAAATCATGCATCATCGTATTGCATCCTCAAAGTGTACTTTTCCCATTTCTTTTTTGGAACATTACTCCATGAAAAAATAATAATAATAATTCAAACATGCATTAAAACATAAGCCATTATTATTTCTATTTTCCCTAGTGGATTTACTAAAAACTCTAGATTATATCCCCAGCGAGGTCAATTTACCCTCAGTATTCTGGTTTTCACCCATACAAATATCCTTTTTGATGTTACTATTAAGTTATCGAGTGTCTACCCACTCTCTTTGGTAATGGTCCAGTTTCTCCCTGGCGCATTTCTTCTCGGGTTTAGTCTTTACTACTCTTTTTAGTTCACTTTAATGTCTGTTGATATACCTTCCGAATACCAGTCTTACCCCTGATGTTCATTTTCATCCTAGTTTTATCTAGTTGCTCATAAGTCGAGTTTTATCTCCTTACCTCTGTGTGCAATCCAGTTTTGTCCTGGTACTCATCTTTGGACTAGTTTTGTCTAGTCTTCTTGAGTCGAGTTTTCTACTAATTTTTTAATTCTAATCTTTTGACCAAGTTTTATCTAGTCTTCTTGAGCCTAGTTTTTAATCGTTATTTGTCTCTTTTATTCCTTGGGTTCATTGAGCATCGTCTATTGTCTACCCTTGTTTGAGACAAGCAGGTGTCTTGTGAAATACATGCACTTCCGTCACCTTTCTATAGGATCCAATTTCTATTGTTGTCCTATTGAGTACTTTTTCAAAATATAGTTTTATCTAGTTCCTCTTAGGTCGAGTTTTTACCTCTTTGCCTTGTTTGTAAACATGTTTCTACCTTGCACATTCTTCATAGCACTCCCGGAGGCCGAGTTTTATCTCGATAACCCCTACTCGATCCCACCAGCATTCAACTAGTGTGTTAATGGTATAAGTTCAGTTTTACTTGTCCTTTGTTGAATGAGACCAATTTATTTCTAGTAACCAGTTCAAATCTGATATCTATTCGTATATTTCGAGTCTAGTTTTGTCTAGTCGTATTGGGTTGAGTTTTATCTCATTCTTGCAATCTGTGTTCCAGTTTTGTCCTGCCACATTCTTTTGATTCTATTTTTTCTAGTCTTATTGGTTTGAGTTTTATCTCATTTTTGGTGACTTGTATCCCAATTTTGTCCTGGCACATTCTTTTAGAGTCTAGTATTATTGAGTCTTCTTAGGTCGAGTTTTATCTCATTTTTATGATCTATGGTCCAGTTTCACCTAGCACATCCTTCTAGATTATAGCATCCACTGGTTAACTTTGTGTAAGTCCAATCTCTACTTGGCTTACTTTTCAAGTCTAGTATCTTCTGGCTCGTTGATCAGATCCAATTTCTACTTGGTATATCTTTTGAGTCCAATTTTATCTTACACTCTTTGGTAATTTCAGTACTTACTAGTCTTCCCCTCTTTCACCTAGTTTGCTTTGTATCATTATCACAAAAATAAAACTTCTCTTGTTGATTTTCTCTCTTATTCAAAAGTGTAAGTTTTCAGGTTCTTTTAGTATTCAATCCTCTTCCACTTCAAACGTTCGAAATGCATTCGTACATTGTGACACGATCAAGGTATTCTAGCTCCCAAGATCCTCTACAAGCTATGAAAGGTGGTTGTGTTATCAATCAGTGCAAGAAGGATCTTATGCCCTTAATCTTTGAGTCACTAAAGCTACAAGGGTTTATCATACCTTAAGACATTTCAATTGTCTCTGTGATTCATCAGAAGTTTGAAATTGCAAGTGTTGATTTTTGAATCAGTATTCTCATATGCATCTCTTGAGATTAGGGTTTTGTCCAGATGAAGTGCTTGTTACTTGTTTGGGCTAAATTTGTGAAGAAATATCCTCTCATTGTTATATGAGACATATTTATTCAATAAATTCCTCATGATGTTCCTTGGAATTAGGGTTGAGACTGGATCATCACCTCCTAGCACAAAGGGCCAAAATTAGGGTTTTTGATTTAATCAGGAAATCCCTAACTTATGGGAAATACTAGATTCCATGCTTCTTTACATGTCTATGAGCACTTATGATTGAAGGATTGAGCATCCATTTTGATTGGAAGAGGTTCAATTGATCAATTGGGGGTAAAATAGTTATCTGAGCAAAAGTCAACAAAAGTCAACTGTTGATCAAGTGGACTTATGGTCAAAGTTGAGGTCAATGATCATGTTTCAACATCACATGGCCTATGGCAGAAGAAATTCAAGAGAATGATGGATTTTGAAGTTAACTTGTTCATGAAGGTATCTTGGTGAAATTTGAAAATTTGCCAAGTATGGAAACTCATAAGGCTGAATTTCAAAAACTCATAACTTGTTCATCTTTTATTGAAAAATTGCAAATCTTACATGGTTGGAAAAAGGATGAAAATTTCTTCAACTTTGTCATTGTGAGCTCAGGTCCAAAAAGTGAAAGGAGAGGAAGTTATATGGATTAGAAAGTTTAGACACTTGGTAAAATTTCCAAGGCATGTACATAAAGTCTGAATTCTTCATGCCCATTTTTGAGGATTTAAGTAGACTCGATTCAAAAAGTCATCAACATGAGAATTTAAATTCAAAGGCTTCACTTCAAATTTTATTCAAAGATTGTAGAAAATGGTGCACTATGGAGAGAGAGATATAGTGATTAGGATTTGAAGGCTCAAGAGGGTATTTTTCTAGCAAGCATGCGTACCAGGCCTGGAATTTTATCAAACATTTGGTAGGAACATGTTCATATCCATTTTTCTTGTTGAATAAATCACCATTTTGATAAATGATCAACATCAAAATTGAATTTTAAACTTCCCTCTTCAACTTTGATTCAAATTTTGTTCCATTTAGATTACTATGGAGAGAGTTATTGAGTTTAGAAATTGGAGGGTTGAAGCTGCCAAGCATTGCTAGTTATCACGCGCACGCAGGAGATGGCCAGGCCTGGTCAGCTATGCACTTCACTTTTTCGTGCCAATATTTGAGGTCCTTACAAGATTTAATTTAATTTTTCATCAACATAAACATTGATCTATATTATGTAAGCTTTCTAATTGAACCAAGTTTGTGTCAAATAATCGAGGAATGTGGAAGAAATAAGGATAAGGATGGGATGGGTCATATGCTTATATATGCACACCAATTTTGGCAAGAAATAGAATTATTGTGCACACACACTTTACATTTTCTTGCAACATGCTTTGACTTCAGCCCTATGCATATTCCTTTCTTTTCTTTACTTCCAATAGCCAAACATTTCCCATACACCTCATGCACGTGATAGTGTAATTCTTGACAAATTTGGTAAGATTGAAAAATGAGAAATATCACCCCATGTGCACATGTATGCCAGCTCACTCTCTCACACCTTTATCATTACATCACACATGGTTCAAAATGCATACAAATTCTCAGCAATAAGGCATTAAATGCAAGCTTCCATCAGAACTTTCTCATTTGGAGAGATTTGTCAAAATAGCCCTCTAATTGTCATAGGCTTTAAAAAGACCTCATTTCCCTCAAAGCAAGATTGCTCACTACTCTTCCTCACTCTTTATAAGAACTTATATGCTTCATTGTGAATACACGCCCTCTCTATTTCATACAATTCATATATGAGCTTCTTCTCTATTTTTCTAGGTTCTCTTTGAATATGTCTCAATCTTCTTGCTCCAGATCTCTACTCTTGCACATTTCTACTCACTTGAGGTTGAAGAAGGAAGTTACTCAGGGTTTCTTGCTTCAGAAACATAGGCTCTATGAATTCATTTTTTACAATCGAGGTAAGCTTCCATGGAACTTGAATCTCTTATGATATCTTAAATTATTGCTTAAGAATCTTATTATTGAGCATATAGCTGGCCAAACAATAGGTTTGATGTGGATTATGTGTTGCATTTGGTATGAATTTGTGAATTCAACATTTCTGCAAATTGCTTGAATCTCGTTTTTCAATTGCTTTCGATCTAATTTTCTCTTTGATCTTGCCTCAATTATGAAAATTATTGCTTCTATTATGTTCTCTGTTATGAGACCTTGAACTTTGCTTTTTGTATTGCGTCATTTCATTGAGATTTGAGCAAGATATCTGGATATGAAATTTACATGATATATCTGTTTTTTGGACATGTTTAAATTTCTTGCAATTAGTGATATTTGTACTGGTTTTTCTCTATGATTTCTTGATCATTTGATAAAATTTAAGATGTTGTGATAATGTACGTTTTGTGTACTTCAATTTTGGGGTTTACAAATTTTGATTTCATTGAGAAATGAGGGAGATATGGTGATATGAAGCTAGCATAAAATTTTGTGTGAAATTCGTGTTAGGGTTTCTCATTAACAGGGATGACCACATGTCCATTTTTAATTCACCATGCTTAAAGTTCTTTTAGAGTGCTTTTGATAAATAACAGTTGTAGTAGATCTGAGTTATTTCAAATTTTACTTTAATTTGCATTTGTTTATTAATTTTGATTTTAATATTTTCACTCATGTAAAAATTATACAAAAAATTCTACAAGTCTATTTTTGAGGCTATTTTTTTAATATAATTTTTTGCATTTTGGTCAATTTAAATATTCGGGCACATTAATTAATTGTTTTGTTCATTAATTCAATGTTTGATTTTATTTTTTTATTTCTATCAATCCAAAAATTATGCAAAAATATTTTTCAACTACTTAGATGTCCATAGGTAATCATGATATTTTTCAACTACTTAGATGTCCATAGGTAATCATGATATTTTTCATTCATTTTAATTTTATTTTATTTTGTTTGATTTTAAAAGGTGTTGAAGATCAACATGTATTTTGGTCTTTTTCTTGCTTAGGTTAGAAGTTTCATTTTCATTCCCTATCAATCCTTGATCTAAAAATTCCAAATAATTCCCGGGTGTTTGTGGATGTATTGAGACACTAAAAATTATTTTTCCATAAATTTTCACATTGATTTTGTCACTGTTTGAAAATTTATTATCAAGTGTGCTCCGTTGAATGCCTTCAATGGCTAATTCCCAAATTTTGATTTAATTTTGAAACCTCCAATGTCATAAAAAATGTGTAAAAATATGTTTGACATAGTTATTTTTGTTGGAAATATCATGATTTTTTTCATTTTTATTTACTATTTTGGTATTTTTCATCTGTTTTATGGTGAAACGTGCCTAGTTTGGCTTTGTTTATAACTAGTCTTGGTATTTGAATTTTATTTTCAACTTTTACTTGTTATAAAAAATGTGCAAAAAATATGTTGATACTCAAGGATTTATTGAGATTCTTGGATACTCAAAAAATATGTTGATACTCAACAGATGTATGGCTTTTTTTGAACGTCAGAGGGTGTAACTCCTTGGATCTTTCCACTTTTGATGCCAGGTTCGACCCTTTCTCCAGTCAGCATTAGCTCGGTGAACCCGGATGAGGAGCTTCCGATTAGGTGTTTGAAGAAAGGCCCTGTCAAAGTTCCCATGAAGATATCAATCAGCTCCCTGTCAGTTAAAGGGGGCTACACCCTACCATCCAGATCTCTCCACTTTTGGGTGTATCCTTTGAAGCTCTCGTTGGAACCCATGGTCATGTTCTGCAATTGCATACGAGTTGGTGCAAGATCAACATTGTACTGATACTGCTTGTAAAAAGCAGCAGGTAAATCCTCCCAGGTGTGGATGCGAGAACTCTCCAATTGATAAAACCATTCAGGTTGAGTCCCTACTAGGCTCTCTTGGAAGAAATGGATCCAAAGCTTCGGATCAGTTGTGTATGGTTGAATCTTGCAGATATAAGACTTTAAGTGCATCTTAGGGCAAGAGACTCTATCATACAGGGAAAAGGTAGGGATTTTGAACTTTGGCTGGATGACAACTCCAGAAACCAAACACATGTCTCCTAAATCCAAGTCAGGTATCTGTTGAATCTCCATAGCACTGAGGCGATCCTCCAACTGTTTGTACTTGTCATCAGTGGGAGGATATTGTTCCTCGGAGTAGTCAGCTTCAACTTCATCAATCTCCAAATTTTGGTCTTGTTCAAGACTAACCCCCATGTTGGATGGAGTTGAAAGATCTAGATCTCCCTTGATTGGTCCTCTAGGTCTTATTCCAAAGTTCAAGATGCCTATTGACTTCTTGGACTTTTTTTTCTTGGAGATATTTCACTGTCTGTTCCATATCCATCTTACTGAAATAAACAGCAGAAAGGTAAGGAGACCTGTATCGGAGAAATTTGTCATGATATGATGCATGATATGTGGATGCATATTTTCAAGGATCTCGTGGGGTAAACGCAAGAAAAAGTTAGAAGTTGAACATTGATCAACATATTTGATTGGAGAACTTTGTATCAGTGGATGTCCTTCCACGAGAATCAAACTCACTATGTCAAGTGGGTCATAGCCGTTGACTCAAGTTACCATGCTTTGGTCTTGAGGGTGTTTGGTTAGAGGAAAATAAATCCTCTTGCCCCTTGATAAACGTCTGGTTCAATGAAACCCTGCATCAAAGGCCCTCGAGATCCTTGAAATGGTTATTGAAAATGTTATGGTATGATGTTATGATGTTATGTATAAGTATGCAAAGTAAGCCAGTTTATATGCACACAAAGTAGACAAATCCTTAGGTTTAGGTTTGCATGTAGTTTAATGGTAAGTACCCTCTTGAAGTTTAGTTGGCTCAACCTGTCCTAGTTAATAGTAACCGGGTTCTAAGGGATCTCAATATCACTGACCTTTCCCACAAGCTTCGTTTGATAGGCTATTGACTAGCATCCAAACAAAACTCAGGAGTCAAGTCTCAATGAGTGTAGCATCGAGTATCAACCAACTTCGGACTGCACCAAAGTCGGTCATCTCACTACGTCCTAATGGCCAAGTTGGTCAAGTAAAGGTTCTAAAAGTCAATTTGTGCTTCATGATATCTCTCAGCGGCCCCGTATTCTCCTTGACTACTCAAGGGCTACCGGTACACATAAATATGTCACACTAACGTAGTTATTGCTTAGACCATGTCGGTATACCCCGCACAGTTTGCACAATGTATTGCTACTTACCTATAAGGAATCCCAAATCCGGGTAGAGGATTCAAACCCAAACAAAGAACCACAACGTAAAGCATACAAGTCAAACAATGAAAGCAAGTAAATGTGATCTAACCCTAAGGTAACCCCACTTTTACAATATTCCCCAGCCGAGTCGCCAGTTCTGTGGTGTGGTGGGAGAACTGACTTGAGGGTTTTGCGTTTGATCGCAAATATTGCGGTTAGCAAGAGTCTCCACCGACTTGTCTTTTATCAGAAAGGAAAGGTGAAAAAGCACAAGAAAGACCTTTGAGATTTTTTCTTGAGTTCGAGGGGTAGATTATGAATAGGGAAGGTATTAGCACCCTTTTCCTCCATGGTTTTCCATGGGCTCTTAGTTACTTGCTAGATCACTTTCTTTTGTTTGAAATTGTGCTTTGTGTGGTTTTTTGAAAGTATTTTGAAAAGCCGCCATCGTTTAGGCAAACTTTGTAATAGTTCTCGTTTGTAAGAACGTATACAAAGTGTTGAGCTTTTGAAAATGTTTCAAGTTTGGAAGATGTTTTGAAAGTGTTTTTGAAGGTGTTTTTGAAAGTGTTTGTGTTTGTTTTGAAAATAAGCAAGGGTGTTTGTTTTGAGATGGAGAAAGTAATTAGGAGAAATTTACCTACTCAAATGTCTTTCTTGTTCATTTTCTTTTCCTTTGACATTGTTGTCTTACTATTGATTTGGTAAGCAACCCTATCTTTGGATGTAAGTGGGACGGGCGTGGGTCATCATATATCCATGATTAGCAATGTTTCAAGGTATCTTAGCATTATTTCTTGAGGGACTAAGATCATTTGTAAGGCAACTTAGATAGCATCATCGAGGGACTATGATCTTGTATTTTCTTGTTTTTGCTAAGATACCTTACATGCGTAATATGGCCATTTTGTATAAGGCAACCAAGTGAAGTTTACCCTAGGAGTGCTTGTGTGCAAGTGTATTGATTTTCATGCTTGTTTTATCTTGTATTAGGGTTTTCTACTTGTTGATTTTTTCTTGCCATACACACCCTAATTACTAACAATTATATTAAAGCGATAAGTTGCGAAAATGTAAAGTCCTACACTATTACATCATTTTAGGGATGAGGGTACAATTTACAAATAGGGATGAAGTAGGAACTTGAATATTACAACCATATCAAATAACCATGAAAGAAACGTAAAAACAGTGTAAAAAGAGGGGGAAAATGCATTTTCAACTATTATGTGTCGACAAAAGCTCACATGGATCGACACATAACTTTCCTTGCCCCTGTATTGCCAAATCAACTCAGTATGACTCGATACATAATGGCATGTGTCGACTCATACGTGTACTTTGTGTTGACTCATACATTGTTTTTTCCTTCTGTTTTGGGCCTATAAAGCAGTATGTATCGACTCATAAGGCTATGTGTCGACATACTGTCATTTTTTCTACTTCAACAATGTTTTGCTGCATACATGGGTTAGTTCTCAACACATAATGAAAAGAATGGAAGATAAACAAAAGTTTAGCTTTAAGGACAATGGTTACTACATTTTTGTCTTCAAAAATGAATTACTAAAGTCAAGAAACATACCTTGGAGTTGGATCTTTATACTCTGAATTTGAGTTATTGCCTTGACTGTTATTGAAATTGGAAGAGAAAACAGAGGTGTTGTAGAAGCTTGTTCTTGAGTTTGAACAATTTCTAGGTGATGTATGTGAAGTGTTTAGATGGTTGGACAAAATTTGCAAGGTATGAGAGGTTCAAAGGTTTGGACTTTAAAACTCAAGAGTGGAAGTTTTGTGGACCGTTATGGCTTTTGTGAATATCAGATTTTGAGGGTTTAGTAATAAAACTTCTGGCTTTTCTCTCTATTTTTCTAACCTTTTTCCAACCTCTTTCTCTTGCAAATGCTTCTTTTATTTATAGGCAAGGGGTTTGTGCATATGATCTGATTAGGTTTATAAGATAGCATGTTATGGTTTGGTTGGATTACAAAGATCAAATTAAGTCAAGTACTCCATAGTCCCAAGATGAAGTACCAAAGTTTCTGGTATTGAGGAGTTACTTCCCATGATTTATGGTGAAGTATAATCAGCAACCAACAAGGTATGGGCTCAAGACAAACTTTGTACAAAAAGCTTGCTTTTCAAGAATAGCAATGGTGCCTTTATGCCATAAATGGAAAGATCTTTTGGACAATGGTTTAAACACTTGGGTAATAGCTCAAGAGTGGGTGTAAGCATTAAATTATGATGAGATTTGAAAGCAAAGAAGCCTGCAACATAAGATTATGCAGCAAATCATGAGAGTTTTGTTATGTGTTCTTCACTTAGAATGACTTGCAATTCAAAGATGGATGGCCAACTTCAAGCCCTTGAATCTCCTAGCTCAAGTATGATAAATTTATGCTCTTGGATGTTTTGGAAAGCTTGAAACATCCTCTATAACTTTCATGTTGTCCATTTTGACAAAATTATCTTGTAACTATGTGAAAAAATGCGAAGAAGTTGGGATAAAATCCTGAACAAAATCTGTTGAAAATTTCATTAAGTGTTAAATGAAAATGTCATGACTTCATGAATTTGTAACTTGAGATCCCATCATATTTAGGAGAAGTTGTGTAAATCAATGTTGTAGATATCATGAAGATCTATAACTTTCATGTTTAAAGTTTCTTTTGAATCATCTTACATCTTGGTGAAAGAATGGCATGAAGTGATGAAATTATCATGTATAAAAACACTTAGAAAATTTCTAAGTCTGGGAAATCTTGACTTTTCATGTTGAATTTGACTTTCTTGAATTCTTGATGATCAAACTTGATATTATTGAATGTTTTGATGAAATTTGATCTTTGGAATGTAATATTAACCCAAAAAAAAGTCAAAGTTTGACTTTCCAGTATGCAACTAACCATTTTGCCCTGTGCCAATTCCAAGCCTAAATTGAGGTATCAGTGCTGCAACCTTGACGCCATAGAAGATCTCGTGAGATAATCCTTGAGAAATAAGAGGGGAAATTTTGGGGTACAACACTCTCTCTTCTTTTTTATCTTTAATTCTTAAATTGAACATTGCTTGCTTGTCTCCTTTGACTATTCTCTTTGTGAGATATGTATGCATTCCTTTCTCCATGCTTGTGATGTTTGAATATTTGATCTTAGAGATCATTTTTTATTGACTTGTGTGTTATGCCAACCTCTAAACATGTTCTCTATTCATCTATCCCTTTCTTTTGCTTTACTCACCTTTAGGGACATGTTAAGGTTTTGTTTTGACCTAGTCTTGCTTTAACCTTTGATGTGCTTAAGTAGTGATCCCTTATGGTTGTTAGAGGTATTTGATATATGTTATCTCTAAGTGTTTGCTTCTAACTTTACATTTACTTGACATGTTTTCCATGTTCACTTGGTCACACACTTGTGCTCACTTCACTACACCATTTTGACGGATGCAAGTTTGTTTGTTTTGGTGTTTGTAGCATGTTTTCAATGATTATTTGAATCTCTTATTGACTACGAGGTATGTGTTAAATGTATAACATGTCAATTTTTTCCTTCTCTTCTTCACATTACCTCTTTCATATCACATGATTGCTTGCTATCATTGCATGAGGATATAAGTCCACTTAGGTTTCTTCAACCAAATTTCCTTGTATGATTTGATTGTGAATATTTATCAAATTTGTTTATTTGATGGTGATGAGTCCTTGATGTGTTTGATTCAAACTTGTACATTACTTCATCTCTTTCACTTCACTTCACCTTCTTATACCATGTTTGGTTAGACTCTTGACACATAAATGCTATTAGGCTAGTGTACTTGCCTTGACACCTTATCTTGTGATATTTAGATTTTTGTATCTTGTGAATGACCCTTAGGGATGTATCTACACCCTATTGATGCTATATTTTTGCTTATACATGGTTTTCCACTCACTTACTGCACAAGTCTTATCTTGTTACTTGTTTGAGTTTTATCTCTTTTCATCATGTGAACTCGTCTTGATTAGGTGAAGTTATTATGTAAACCCTTAATAATACTTTATGATGTCTTAAACCATGTTTAGACTTAGGTATCTACATCTTTTCTCATCCTTTCTTGCATGTTTTATCATGATGTGAATTTTTGTCTTCTAAATGCACATTTGTACTTCTACTTGCCTAGTTAGGTAATAGTTCATTCTTCTTGACCTTTGTTGCCATGCTTAGGATATTCTAAGGTGTTTAAGATGATAAGGCAAGAATATTTATGATAACTTTATCTGCTTTTATGTCATTCCTTTTGATTTCTCATCTTTTTCGTCATGCTTCTTCTTCACTTTTTTAAGTTTGTTTGTGAGATCTCTATCTCATTTGTGTTTTATCATCATGTCTTGTGTGATTGTTTATGTTTTATCATCTTACTTGTGTGATGTTTTTTCTTCCCTACTTGATGTTTTGTCATCCATATTTGATGTTTTCACATCCATATTTTGATGTTTTGTCATCCATACGTGATATTTTATCATCTTCCTTCTTGATGCTTTATCATATTTACTTGATGTCTTATCATCTTCCTTCTTGATGTTTTATCATCTTTATTTGATGTTTTTTCATCCATACATGATGTTTTATCATCTTCCTTCTTGATGCTTTATCATCTTTACTTGATGTTTTATCATCTTCCTTCTTGATGTTTTATCATCTTTACTTGATGTTTTTCAATCTATGCATGATGCTTTATCATCTTTACTTGATGTTTTATCATCTTCCTTCTTGATTTTTTATCATCTTTACTTGATGTTTTGCCATCCATGCTTGATATTTTATCATCTCATACTTGATGCATGTTTTCTCGATTGCTTTATCATTAGTCCCTCATCTTGATGTCTTATCATCACTTCTTATGTTCTTAGGTATCTATCCTAATTGCATGCGTGCTTATGTGATATTTGATTTTTCTCTTATCTAAGTTTGATTTCTTCTTCTTCTTATTATTATTATTATTATTTTTCTTCTTCTCTTTTATGAGATTGCCATGTTCCCCATGGAATCTTTAGTTCATACTTCTCTAAGTTTGAACTAAATAGACCTTAGGTTTTCTATCCATGAATGATAACATTAGGCAGATGCTTCCCTCCTATCACAACTATAGAATCAACATTGCATGATAACTTTAGGACTATTTTGCTAGTCTCTCTTAGACTTTTTCTTTCCCCTTTTGCATCTTGTTAAAACTAAAACTTCTTTTTTCTTTTCAAACATCCCAAAACACTTAATAATAATTGATGAGAATCACACTTCTACTAAGTATGGGAAATGATAAGTGGGTTTCTTCTCGATCTTATCGTTCTTTCATTCTTAGTCTTTGGCGTGGTTCAAATCTCAAATGTTTTTTCAGGGTAAAAAATATCAACCAATGCAAATCTTTTTGTCTTCAGACTTTTTCTTTTAAAACCTTTTCAAAAAGTACATGCTTCCCTAGCATCGTATATAAAAAACACACAACAAGCGGAAATTATTGAGTCGAACTATGACGCTATGATTCCTTAAAAGGGATACATAGGCATCTGGTCGTCGGGCTCAGCCGAGCAAAACCTTGTAAATATTTCCTTCTTTTCCCCGTGTTTTCTTTTGCATGCATTTCCTCTTTGCATTTTTCTTTTTAGCATTAAGCTTTAGACCTAGATTAGACACACCCTTAGATTACAACAAATTTAAGTGGATCTTGTGGAGTACCACATATATGAGGGGTGCTAGTACCTTCCCCTCATGTAACCGACTTCCTTACTCTTTTCTCTTGATCGCGATTACCATGCTCATTTCCTTCCGCCAGGTTTACTCAATGTTTCATTTCCCTCTCTTGGGATAAATAACATTAATGGAGACTCTTCTGTCTTTTGCCTCCATTCGCGCTTCGATGAAAATCCCAGACGCGAAAAAACGCTTCAAGAATCATCCCATCAAGCTTCCTGAGTTGAGTGCACCATGGATTCAAAGTGGGTGCCTTAGAACTGAAGTTTCTCATTAAAGTCAGATTGCAATTTCCATAACGTGGCTTCTAATAACCAAATTTGTGTGTGTTTTTTATCTAAACATTATTAATAAACTTACTCAGACTTATTTAAGCCTCAAAACACAAGAATTTGATGAGTTTTAGGTGGAATAGAGTCACACTTCTCATGCTTTCGGCTTTCACACGATTTCCCTCCAAACTACATTATTTCACACGCTCCTCATCACCTTCACTCTCCTATAAATAGAAGATCACTCTCCATTTATTTTCTAAGCTTTAGAGAGCCACAATCACTCTGCCAAAGTTCACTCGAAGCTTGAAAAATTGAAAATCCATTTCATAATTTCAAGACTTCTCTCTTCAAATTCTTTTCTGAGTCATCATTCAAGCAATTAGAGCCATAAATCGAGCTACAAAAGCTCAGTTTCAGAGAAATTTTCTTGAGCTTCATTTAGGTAGTTTTCTTATTCAAATTGATCCAAACAAGTTACTAATATGTAGTCCTCCTTCCTCTGAGTCAAATACTTCATTTAATTTTCGTTTTAATTGAGAATTGACCATTTATTTATAAATTTAGTTTTGCAATTTTTGCCTGGTAATCTTCAAATCGAGTATGTTGTGTTTTACATAAACTTTTCGCGAGGGTTGGGTTAGAATCTTCTAGAATAGATGAATCCAATGATACCACTATGAGCTTCTAACGTTTTTGTTTGAAGAATTTCATAGAATCCCCATACGCAGGTATCTGGAGGTTGAAGATGACCTGCGTGTTATTCTTCAACCAATGATCTTTTGACAATTATTTTAATTTAATTGGTCCGATTTTAACTGATTTTGTATGTTTATCAATAAGGTCCATATCATGCATAGCGCACCAGATCCCTTGGATCTGTTTACAAGTGTGTTTTAATATTGATCCAATGGTCCATATTTTTTGTGTTATTTTATATTTTCTGATTTTATTTGCGATCATGTGTATTATTCAGTAAAGACCATAACATGAATTACGCGTAAGATCCTTTGGATTTTCTTACTAACGTGTTTTGACAATGATCAAATGGTTCATATTTTTTTTGTTTATTATTTTATTTTCTTATTTTTATGATCTTTTCTCTTTGATTTATTTATTTGTTAAAAAATAGTTTCCGCTCTTTTAAATTTCTGAAAAAAAATGGAAGGATCCAATGACCTCTTGACAAATATTGGTGAACTTATTTGTCATTTATTTTTTATTTTACTGTTTTTTGTGATTATTGATTTATTTTGATATTTTAAAAAATAGTTTCTGACTATTAAAAATTATGAAATTTTTCGTCAACACTTGTTGACTCATGTTTGACCTCTGGTAATTTTTTGATATTTTTATTTGATCTTTTTATACACTTTATTTTTTTCATCAATTTTCTTTTTCATTTTATTAACCATTTAATTGTTTTGTTCAAATTAATTTTAAATTATATTTTACAATTTTTATGATTGATTCTGACTTGGAGACACTTGAGTAATACTTTGGGTTAAGTTCTTCAACCTCATTGGATATTGGGTGTTGATAGGTTGAAAAGAATAAAATCCACCAAAATGGATGAATGATATTGATGATATTTGAAACTCTAAATTCATCTGAGGCATTGGTTACACCGTAATTTCACCTTTTCCTCTTCATCTCAGCCCCTTTCTTCTTTCCTATTGAGTGGTTCTTAGTGGACCAAAATTGATGTTTGTAAGTCCAGTATGGTTAAGTGTTGAGCTATGGCTAATAACATTGATGGCTCATTGTGCAAAGGCTTTGATTCTATCAATCCTCTAATGAGTCTTCATTAACTTTGACATATGCTCAAGACCCAAACCATCATGGATCATATCACTTGGAACTCTCCCTTTTTCATATTTTATTTGATTGATTCTTAATGGCCCAAACTTTGTGTTTGTTATCCCAAATATGGTTAAATATTGTGTTATGACCAATAATCTTTAAAGTTCATTATTAGGAGGTTTTGATTTTATCAATTCTCTAATGAGTCTTCATCAATTTCGACATAGGTTCAATGTTCAAATCATTATGGATCACTCTTCTAAAAAACATTCAACCCTTAACTATTAATCACTAATTTCTAATCATTGACCATTAACAACTGATTTTACTCTATGCTTTTATTTTATGCATTTACTTTATATCTTTACTTTATGTCATTTACCTTTAGTCTTTGCATCTCATGCTATTTTCCTTTTGCTCACTTGAGCATTTAATTTATGTCATTTTTATCTTTGCTCACTTGAGGTTTCTTTTTATTTCGTAATACACTTAATAATCAACTTGAACGTTAAAAAAGGTTTTAAGGTTCTCTGGAAAACTTGGTTACTATCCTCAGCACTGTGGAGTTATGGATTCAGGAGACTTAGAATTAGAAGCCCTAGAGCCTTGAGGTCTTGTGATCTTTGAATGATTTTTTTTGTGTGGTTATTCTGAAGTCCTTGGGGTTTACTCCAAGATATTGGTTTGCATTTTTTCTGTGTGCAGGTTATTCTGATTTCAATTCTGTCTGTGATCGAGAATTTCTCTGTATATAGTTGTTATTATAGCCAATTTTTTTCCTGAAGACTTTGACTGGTTCTTTATTCATCCGAGGCTTAGTTATCTTGGTATTATTACTTGCTTGGGTTTTAATCCAAAGGATGAGAATTCTATCTTGATCTCTTTATATCAAGTGTTGGCTTGTTAGTTAGACATTTTCTTACCTTAGCTTTTACGTTACACTTTAGGATAGTCTCTTCTTCTCCTGCCCATCTTCTTTAATTTCAAAGTATTCTCCCTCCTTTTCAAAACTCTTCTTGTTTTCAAACTTGAACCGCTTTCATAATAATCTTGGACTTAGGTCCATGCATTTTCAAAAATCTTTTTTTAATTAAACTCTTAACCAATTTAATCATACTTTGACATCCTTTTCAAGACTAAAAGTCACTAACTTCATTCAAACCATTTTGCCACTTTGTCTTTTTATCTTAAAACTTTTTCACAAAATATTAGACTCTTGTCGATTCTTGTAGTGACATGAACTACTATACTTCTACGATATATAATGAAGTGAGTCATTTTCCACTTGGGTGTTAAGTGA
Source organism: Vicia faba (assembly GCA_948472305.1). Classification (NCBI taxonomy): domain Eukaryota; kingdom Viridiplantae; phylum Streptophyta; class Magnoliopsida; order Fabales; family Fabaceae; genus Vicia; species Vicia faba. The sequence goes on from OX451735.1 coordinate 792,109,761, forward strand.
TGTCTTGTTGATTTTAAATCCAAGCTAAGTCCTCCACTTTTAGATGATGCAAATGCTCATTTCTCATAATTGTGGGTAGTAAGTATGTTTTCCACTCGGATATGACGAGATGTCTTTTCTTCTTAAAATTAACCAACACAGAAAATTTTCAAATTTTTTAAGGAGAACTACGAGTGTCATGATCCCCTATTGCACGAAAGGTGGTACGTAGGGGCAAAGGTTCACAACCGCGTCAGGTGCAAAATTGTAAAAATCACTTCTTTTCTCATTTCCACCAACTATTTTGTAAATATTTCTTTATAGCTAAAATACACAGATTTTCAAAGAGAATCCTGCGGAGTACCGTAGATGTTTAGGGTACTAATATCTTCCCTTTGCAAAACCAACTCCCTTACTTTAGTCTCTTTTTTACTTTGGGTTTTATTCGCTCTTTTCTCATTCCTTTGAATAAAATAAAATACGGTGACGACTTTCACTGATTTACAAGTTAAGTCAATTAAATGACTTAGTCTCAACATTTATGTCGCTACATAAAATCACAGTGAATTGTTATTTTCTTGCAATATAACTCTTGTTCTACCTAACACTTTAATTTTAAATTCATTCAGATGCCCATGCCTCCTATCTTGATCAAGGTCATGCAGATTCACATAACATAACCTTTTTCATGTTTATAAACTAGCCGGCATCAAAACTAATATATATTTCCTTTTCAATATAGGATTGTTACTGGGCCACCATTGGAAAAACTAAGGCATTAAAACTGAGTAAATTTGGTTGGTCTTATGAACGTTGTTTAAAATGCAATGCTTGTTTTTGTGTATATGTTTAAAATTGAGAACTTTGCCTTCCGTGTGAAGTATCAAACATTGCACCAGTAATACTCAATTGTATTACTTAATTATAATGACAATGTCATGAAAACTATCAAGAATTATTTGAACCAGAATGAGGTAAAAAAGCTATTTGCTTAGTCTATGTACTTATATAGTTTCATTAACTGCTTCTATAATTCATTTCTCTAATAAGTATTTTATTTTTTTTACAGGCTCACAACATGGACTAATTGCATCTCATTATGTACTTCCTACACATTGTGCTCATATATTAGTTATTTTAGTTGCTAATGCAATTTTTATCTATTTCAAAGGTACTTTATATTGAAATTCACTACAATATGTTACACTTATATAAATGACTAATAGTAAAAATAATCTATTATAGCAATAACATTTAGATGTGTTAATATTTTGATTTATTGATTTTCTTTTAGATGTAAATATTATATCTTAGCATATCTATTTCAATTGTTCAATCATTTACCATCATATTTTATATGTAATCACAACATTATTTCTATGGCTACTCTAATACAATTCAATTTATATCATTATTCTTACACATGTAATACAATTCACGATTATTCATTTTTACTATCAAAATAATTTTCTGTTACGATATCACTCATTTGTATTTGTCTCTAATGTTTAAAATATAATGCAATATAATACAAATGTATCATACAAAATAATTTTAACCCATGGAGACAAATGGGTTTTTGACAAGTTTGATTATATCATCCTAACAGCTACAACATAATGTTGAAAATAAGTACTTAAAATATCCCAATTGGACTATACATTTTTTTATTTGATGAATTGGATTATACTTATTTTGTTTATTTTATGCATGAGATACTTTCGACATTATTATTCGAGTTAGGGAACAGAAAAAGTGGTGTTCCATTGTTATGTAATGTGATGATGATACATGTATGTTTCGTCATTAAAATACATCTAGAATTATGCTACATGTATGTGTCGTCATTAAAATATTCCACAAGTATACTCATGCCTAGTGGGGCAATTAATCTCTTCAATAATTTTAGGATTGTATTAATATTCTCTGATTGATTTGTTAGAGCACAAGGAAAATAAAAGGAAAAAAGAATATTTACTGATAGCTTCAAAAATAAGGATTTACAATGAATTACAATAATCTACTCCACTAGACTATTTATACAGACAAACTAAATCTAAAATATATCTTCTACAAAGATATAAGAAGAACTAAGATATATATCTTCTAACAAAGATATAAACAATCTAAAAGATATTCTTAAATAAAAACTAATATTTAATTAAATCTAAATTAATTCTAACATCATCCTTTAATTTATATTTACCCAAAACTGACAACACAAATTTCATCCCTTAAACCAAGAAATTGATAAGTTTTGATAGTTTTTGTCAAAACATCTGTCAGCTGCTTCTGAGTGCTACAATGCACAACCTATATTATTTCATTCTGATCTTGATTTCTCAGAAAATGATATTTGGTCTCAATATGCTTGCTTCTCCCATGCAACAATGGATTCTTGACAAGATTGATTGCAGACTTGTTATCAATCATTAGCTTCAGAGGTTTATTCACCTCAATCTTCAGATCTTTCAGCAAGTTCAGAATCCACACAGCTTGACATACAGTCAGAGCACCTGCAATATATTCAGCTTCACAGGTTGACAGAGCAACGACATGTTGCTTCTTGGAACACCAAGAAATAGGACCTCCCAGAAATTTGAATAAGTATCCAAAAGTACTTCTTCTGTCAACTCTATCTCCGCACCAATCAGAATCAGAATAACTCAGAAGTTCTGATTCGATCTTTCTTCCAGACAGAAATAACACTCCATATTTCAGAGTTCCCTTCACATATCTCAGAATCCTGACTGCAGCTTGGTAATGGGACCACTTTGGTTTGCTCATAAATCTGCTAACCATTCCAACTGCATAGCAAATATCAGGTCTGGTATTACACAAATACCTTAGAGAACCAACCATCAGTTTGAAGGTTGTAGCATCCACATCCTCTCCATCAGAATCAGAATCCAACTTCTGATTCGTATCAGCAGGTGTGATAGCAACCTTGCAATTTTCTAGCTCAAATCTCTTCATAAGCTCTAGTTCATACTTCATCTGATGTAAAATGATTCATTTCTCAGAGTACATAAATTCCATCCCTAAAAAGAAACTCATTTTTCCAAGATCTGTCATCTCAAACGCATTAATCAGAACTTTCTTGAACTCAGCTATCTCTTGTTCAAAACTTCCTATGAGTAATATGTCATCAACATACAAACAGACCAGAATCATATTACCTTCTGAAGTGTGCTGAACATAAACACCATACTCTATCTCACACTTCTGAAACCCTTGTTCCTTGAAAAAAGAATCAATCTCCAAGTTCCAAGCTCTGGGCGCATACTTTAATCCATACAATGCTTTGTGTAATTTGAACACCATCCCTTCCTGATTCTTTTTCTCAAATCCAAGAGGTTATAAAACGTAGACTTCTTCTTGTAATGGACCATTCAGAAATACAGATTTTACATCTAAATACATTAGAGGCCAATTTATGTTAGCAGATATTGCAATCACTAGTCTGATTGTTTCATGTCTCACTACAGGTGCAAACACTTTAAAGTAATCCAGCCCAGGCTTCTGTAGGAAGCCTCTTGCTACTAATTTGGCTTTGTGTTTTCCAATTGATCCATCTGACATTAGCTTCTGCTTGAAAACCCATCTGACGCTGATGGCTTTCTTGCCTTTTGGAAGTTCTGTCAGCTTCCAAGTCTTGTTTCTCTCTATAGTATCAAGTTCTTCTTTCATGGCCTGTAACCAAACTTGGTGCTTAAGAGCCTCTTTCATACTCACGGGTTCAGAGTCTACTAACATTGTACACTGAATAACTTCTCCTTCAGAGTTTACTTCAGTGTCTAGCAACATGTCAAACTTTGCAAATCTTCTTGGGATGCTTATAACTCTTTGTTGCCTCTGAACTGGACCTTCAGAACTTTAGACACCAGAACTTTCCCCTTCAGAAGCACTTGCTTCAGAAATTGTACTTTCTCCAGAACCTTGACTGTGTTCAGAGTTTGGATCACCATCGGAGTCAGAGTCAGAATCATCTTATCCTTCTGTATCTTTTTCAGAGTCAGAGTCTTTACTAGCTTCAGAAACATGTATTTCTGACCTTTCTTCAGAAGTTCTGTCATCAGAGTCAGGACGGGACTTTTCCCAATTCCAAACTTCTGATTCCTCTACAATGACGTCTCTGCTGAACTCATCTTTGTTAGTTTCTAGACAATAATGTTTATACGAACCTGTACTGTGATACCCCACCAACAACATCAATTTACTTCTATCATCTAGCTTCTGTCTTCTGGCTTTTGGGACATGTTTGTAACATACAAAACCAAATACCTTCAGATGACTAACACTTTGCTTATCTCCAGTCCACTTCTGAATAGGAACTATTTCCATTAATTTCTTTGTTGGACATCTGTTGAGCACATAACATGCAATTGCAACAGCTTCTCCCCATAGAGTATGAAGAAGCTTCTTCTCTTTCAGCATGCTTCTCACCATATCTAGCAAAGTATGATTTCTTCTTTCAGCAAGACCATTATGTTGAGGAGTATATGGAGCAGTAACCTCATGCTCAATTTCATTCTCCCCATAGAAACTTTTTGAATTCACCAAACACCTCGTGTTTGAACTTTATGAGAGATACCCATGTCATTCTGGTGAACTCATCAACAAATGACACAAAATATTTATTCCTCCAGTCGATGCTACTGGAAACAGACCACACACATCAGAATATACTACTCCCAAGGCATATTTTTCTCTTGGAGCTACTTATGATGCAAATGGTAGTCTTGGTTGCTTCCCTTCCATGCACACCATGCAATACTTTTCAGGCTTCTTGATTGTAGGAATTCCATATACCAGATTCTTTGATTTCAGATGCCCTAAACTTCTGAAATTCAGATGATCAAATCTTTTGTGCCACAACTTACTCTCCTTGACAACACTTGTTGCACAAAGACATTCAGAGTCTGCAGTTCTAACATTCACCTTGAATGTTTTATTCCTTCCCTGTTCTGACTCCATAATCAGCTTCTGATTACAGTCATACAACTTCAGAAGATTGTCCTTCATGGTAACTGAAAAACCTTTCACAACCAGTTGTCCCACACTAATCGGATTGCTTTTCATGCCAGGTACATACCAAACATTCTGGATCGCTGCTGCTTTCCCATTGTTTAGAATGATTCTGACATTTCCCATACTTTCTGCATTGAGGTATTTATCATCAGCGCATCTGATCTTTGTACTTTTCCCAGAGTCAAATTCAACCAACCACTTCTTGTTTCCAATAAGATGTTTTGAACACCCTGTGTCCATATACCACCATTCGGATGAATTCAGATCATCAGGTTCAGAAGCCAATAATAGCACAGGTTCATCATCAGAGTCTTCTCTTGCTATATTTGCTTCTTCTAACTTCCTTTCTTTGTTGGACCAGCAATCTCTGGCATAGTGACCAATGTTCTTACAACAATAACACTGAACATTCTTTTTGTCAGACTTCTCCTTTCCCTTCTGTACATTCTTCTCTCTATAAGAGTTTGAAGCTTCTGACTTTTGACCACCATTAGTTCTCTTCATGGCTTCTGACCAAGTCTGCTTTTGATGCTTCTTAGCAGAAGTTACTTTTAGAGCCTGTTTCTCTGCTTCCCTTTCAGAAGTTCTTGCAGTCATACGCAACTCATGCGCCTCTAGACTACTTTGCAGCTCTTCAACTCTCATGGTGCTCAGATCTTTGGAATGTTCAATTGCTACAACAATGTAATGAAACTGAGAAGTTAAAGATCTTAAGATCTTCTCAATAATTACTTGTTCAGACAGAGTTTCTCCACAAGCTTTCATCTCATTAGTAATCAGAATCACTCTATAAATGTATTCAAAAACCTTCTCGTTGTCCTTCATGTTGAGATTCTCATATTTCTTTCTGAGAGACTGAAGCTTCACCTTCTTCACTGATGCGTCACCACTGTAACATCTGACTAGTGTGTCCCACGCAACCTTTTTTGTTTCAGAATTAACAATCTTCTCAAACACATTCACACCCACACATTGATGGATGTAGAATAACGCTTTCTGATCTTTCTTCCCCAGCACCTTTTGTGTTATCTTCTGGGCCATTGTTGTGTCTTCTTCTTGTTAGAACAAGATTGGTTCTGATCATATCTCAGAGTTTTGATGATAACAATAAAATATATTTTATATAATTGATACTCTGATGAGCATATTTATTTGTTTCAGATAATGTTCTGACTGAAGTATTTTCCTAGATGAAAAACATATTGACGTCCTGAGCTGAAAATAAATGAAGAAGTTCTTTGATGAAAGAACTATTTGTTTTAGAGAAAGTTATGATGCTGACTCTAATAAGAAACTAATTTATGCATCTTCTAAAGCTTATCAAGTTTCCATGTAAACTATGTTCAAAAGATTTCTGCAAGTAAGCCCTGATAAGAAGATTTGCAAGTTCTGATGCTGACTCTGATAAGAAACTATTTTATGCATCTTCTAAAGCTTAGCAAGTTTCCATGTAAACTATGTTCAGAAGATTTCTGCAAGCAAGCGCTGATAAGAAGATTTGCAAGTTCTGATGCTGACTCTGATAAGAAACTATTTTATGCATCTTCTAAAGCTTAGCAAGTTTCCATGTAAACTATGTTCAGAAGAATTTTGCAAGCAAGCGTTGATAAGAAGATTTGCAAGCATATTCTGAAGCAAGATGTGAAGCTAATTCTGAAAGAATAAAGAGGCTAACAAGTCTTGTCAAGTTTCAGGAAACATGCTCTGACAAGTGCCGTTTGCTCATTTAATGCAAAGACGACTACATGCACTCAAGTGTCTATGCTAGTTCATTGGAAAATGCAATACTACAAGCAAACACACAAACATTAATTTCTCTCCACTTTTGAAGGCAGCAACGGTCGTTTTCTTCATGCTATAAATAGAAGATCATTTATTGCAAGCCGACAACCTAACTATGTGAAAATATTCTGCTGCTCACAAATCATTTTACAAACACTTTGTGCAAAACTAATCTTAGTGAAAAATCACAGTCTGTGATATAGCTTTCTAAGAAGCAATTTTTTTAACTATCTATAAAGATTTAATTCTTGTATTTGTTCCTTGGGAGACCAAGTTTGGTCAGATTTCTCATGAAGTCTAGGGCTAGTTTGAGTCTTAGTGGTATTAGTCACTTGTAAGTTTACTTGTGCTTTGATTTGTTAGTCACAACAGTTTGGTTGTGTGATTGTAATCTGTTTGATTATAGTGAATTAAGTCCTTGTTGAGAAAGGCGAAATCACCTTGGCGGGTGGACTGGAGTAGTTTGAGTTCAAACGAACCATGATAAAAATAACTGTGTCTTTCCATTATTGTTAAGCCTTTAAGAAAAACAAAAAGAGAAACTTATTCAACCCCCTCTTCTAAGTGTTTTCTCACCTTCAATTGGTATCAGAGCTTGACTCTGAGCTCAACACTTAACCGTGTCAGGAAAAGATCCAAAAAGAAAACACAAATGGCAACTGAACAAAACAACAATAGCTACAATAAACCTCCTGTATTTGATGGAGAAGATTTTGAATATTGGAAAGATAGACTAGAAAGTTTCTTTCTAGGTCATGATAGTGATTTATGGGATATAGTCTTGGATGGTTAAACACATCCTATAGACTCAGAAGGAAACAAGATTGATAGAAAGATTATGGATAGACAACAAAAAGTTGATTTCAAAAATCACCATAGAGCTAGAAATATCTTTCTAAATGTTATCTCTAAAATGGAATATGAGAAGATCACAAATAGAGATACATCACATGATATGTTTGAGTCTCTCAAAATGACTCATGAAGGAAACACTCAAGTGAAGGAGACTAAAGCTCTGGCTCTCATCCAGAAGTATGGAGCCTTCAAGATGGAAGAAAGTGAATCTATAGAAGCTATGTTCTCAAGGTTCTAAACTCTGATCGCTGGCCTGAGAGTTCTGAACAAGGGATACACTAAGGTAGACCACATTAAGAAGATCATCGGAAGTTTACCCTGAAGATGGGCACCTATGGTCACTACTTTCAAAGTATCAAAAGATCTGAACAACATGTCTCTTGAAGAACTCATCAGCGCTTTAAGAAGTCATGAGATAGAACTTGATGAGCACGAGCCTTAGAAGAAAGGTAAGTCTGTTTCCCTTAAATCAATTAAAAAAATATGAAACTAACGCTTTTCAGGCTGAAAAAGAAAACTCTGAAGAATCTGCGTCAGAAGAAGATGAACTATCCTTGCTCTCCAGAAGAATCAACCAAATGTAGAAGCACAAGCAGAAGAATTTCAGAAACTCTAGAAGAATAGGAAATGACTCTGAACAATCCTCTGGATACAGAATATCAAGTAACAGAATCATTACCTGCTATGAATGCAATAAACAAGGTCACTACAAAAGTGATTGTCCAAGGCTTCAGAAGGAGAAAAGTCTTATGGAAACATGGGATGACTCTGAATCTTATGAAGACGGAACAGAATAAGAAGATGAACAAGCCAATATAGCTCAAACGGACAACTTATTAGATGTCTCCGAATCTTCTGAATCAGAATCAGAATCAGACACTGAAGAGGTATTTCCTGATTTTACTGTTAATTTTACTAATGCTGAACTAGTAGAAAGTCTGAGTGAAATTCTGGAAAGATATCAGCAGCTTTGAGTCAAATTCAGGAACCTGAAAAAGGATCTTGCTTCTGACTCTAAAGAAACAGAGAGTTTGAGATTAGAAAACTCTGAGTTAAAAGAAAAAATTTCAAAACTAGAAAATGATTTACAAAACTCTCAGAAGGAAATAATCTCAGAGGATCCCAGTAATGCAGATAAGATCATAAAGGAATATGATCAAAGCTTTCAGAAGTTTCTGGATAAAAACATAGATAGAAGCAAAATGGCTTCAATGATCTATGGAGTTAGTAGGAATGGCAGAATAAGTATAGGATACAAAGGCAAAGTATCCCAACCTAAGAAAGTTAAGGATCTGGTTATCAAACGCACTCCTCTATATTCTCACTTCACCACTGGGCAAACACATGATATAAAACATGCTGGTAAGGCGTTTTATACTAAACCAAAATTCAAACAGAATTTTGGAAACTCTAACAGTCATGGACCCAAAAAGATATGGGTACCAAAAGACAAAATCATCTATGTTACAGATATTTTTAATAGCAAGGTTGAAACACCAGTATTAACACGTGGACTCTGGATGCTCTATACACACGGAGGAAAGAAAGCATATGTTCCAAAACCTGGAATTTAAAGGATTCGCAGATTTCAGAGGCAATCAAAAACAAAAGCTACTGGTTCTGGAACCATTGGAAACACCAAAGCAAATTGATATTTCCGTAGGTACAGAAGATCATCTCTTAAACTCTGAAAATTCAGAAGCAAAGGAAGACTCAGAAGATCCTCCTCTTGACAATGCTCTGGATAATCTCAGAATCTCTGAACAACCCACTCAGAAAAGGTTTCCCAGAATCTCTTCAACTCATAAAGAAGATGTGATTATTGGAAGAAAAGAAGATTCCATCAGAACAAGATCCTCTCTCAGAAACAATGAAGAATCATTGTTTGGATTGGTATCTCTGATTGAGCCAACCTCTATTGATGAAGCTCTAGAAGACAATGATTGGATCCTAGCAATGCAAGATGAACTCAATCAATTTTCCAGAAACGATGTATGGGATCTAGTTCCAAGACCTAAAGGATTCAACATTATAGGAACTAAATTGGTTTTCAGAAACAAACTAAATGAGCAAGGAGAGGTGGTCAGAAACAAAGAACGAATGGTTGCACAGGGTTATATTCAACAAGAAGGAATTGATTATAATGAAACCTTTGCTTCAGTCTCCAGGTTAGAATCTATAAGATTATTAATTTCTTTTGCTGTTCAAAATAACATTTCATTATAGCAAATGGATGTTAAAAGTGCATTTTTAAATGGCTATATAGAAGAAGAAGTTTATGTCCATCAACCTCTTGGCTTTAATGACTCAAAGTATCCAGAACATGTTTTTAAATTAAAAAAGTCTTTATACGATTTAAAACAAGCTCCCAGAGCTTGGTATGAACGTTTGAGTAATTTTCTTTTAGAAAAAGATTTTACCAGAGGGAAAGTGGACACAACTTTATTCAGAAAGACATTTAAAAATGACATTTTAATTTGTCAAATTTATGTTGATGATATTATTTTTAGAACCTCTAATATCTCCCTTGGAAAAGAATTTGCTGAGACCATGCAGGCAGAATTTGAGATGAGCATGATGGGAGAATTGAAGTTCTTTCTGGGAATACAAATTAACCAGACTCCAGAAGGTACTTACATACATCAGACGAAGTATGTTAAAGAACTTCTGAAGAAATTTCAGATGTCCAAAAGCAAAGATGCTAAGACACCAATGCATCCAACATGCATTCTAGGGAAAGATGAGGTGAGTATGAAGGTAGATCAGAAGCTCTACACAGGTATGATTGGATCCCTTCTCTATCTGACTGCATCTAGACCTGATATATTATTCAGCATATGTTTATGTGCTAGATTCCAATAAGATCCTAGAGAATCCCACTTAACTGCTGTTAAGAGAATTCTGAGGTATCTGAAAGGTACTACTAATCTGGTTCTGTGTTACAGAAGATCAAAAGATTTCAGACTAGTAGGTTATTGTGATGCTGACTTTACTGGAGATAGAATTGAAAGAAAGAGAACCTCTGGAAGCTGCCAGTTTCTAGGTGACAATCTTATCTCGTGGTACATCAAGAAGCAAGCAACAATTGCACTTTCAATAACAGAAGCTGAGTATATATCTACTGCTGGATGTAGTTCTCAGATGATCTGGATGAAAAGTCAGCTAGAAGATTTTAATCTTTATGAAAGTAAGATTCCTATCTTCTGTGACAATACCTCTGCAATTTGTCTTTCTAAAAATCCCATTTTACATTCTAAAGCTAAAAACATAGATATTAAATATCATTTTATAAGGGACTACATTCAGAAAGAAATTTTAAATTTAAACTTTGTAAAAACAGACCATCAATGGGCTGATATTTTTACCAAACCCCTTTCAGAAGATAGATTTAAATTCATTTTGAAAAATATTTGTATGAAATTATGTCCTGAATAAAATTGTATTTATCTTCTGTGTTTGGCTTCAAAATGTTCTGAAATGAATGTTCTGATTAACAACTCTTCAGAAGTTAGAAGAGAAGTTACATCAGAAGCTATATATAAAGTTCTGAAATGCTCTAACGTTTCAATACAAGTATAGTTCAGCAGTTCATTATATCAAACAGTTGTCCCATGCAATCTTCAGGAGATGAACACGTGTTGTGTTTATGAAAGGTCACACGTGCAAAGCTATTGACGCCGTTCCTAGGTAACTGTTATGATTTGCTCAAATCTCACGCTTTCCCCTCAATTTTCAATATCCTTAAATGCTAGTAATGATTAGATTCTTTTTAATTAATTTTTTAAAACATTTTTTTACAGTTTTATTTTTAAAACCTTTTTCTCAAAAGTTTTCATATAAATACTTTTGTAAAACCCCTTTCTCACTTTTTACCTTCTCTTTCAAAATTCAACCGTCTCTGTGTATTTTTCTCTGCAACCCATTTTATTCTCTCAACCTAAGTGCTCAAATGGCTTCATCCTCTACTCATTCTGGAAACACCCAATTTGAATAGAAGTACAAACTTTGTTGGACCTGCTGAAGAAAGACTGCACAAAAAATGTGAACCCAGCAGTAACAGATCTTCTGTGGGAAACGTTCGGAAGAACCTTAGATACTGATTCATTGAAGTTGCAAGAGTTATGTCATTCTCTGGTGTTTGAGAACTTCTCCAAACATCTGCATGCCTTCCAGTCAGAATCTACTGATATTTGGGACAAGAAGTCTACTCTGATGATTTAATGCTCCTGCTGATCAAATGGACATTTCAGAAGATGAATCTGAAGATGCCTCTGAAGATTCAAATCCTCTGGAAATTATTATGTTTAATCAACCTTCTGCTAAAGCTGCACCTGAACCTGTGCCAACTCTGATGGTTGATCTGGGCACTCTTCTTTCAACATTTTGTTCGTTCTGACTCAATGGTTTCTACTCCAAAGGCTGTATCTGCTGAAGCTTCTTCATCCTCTGCTCCTACTTCACTGGTTATGGAGACTCTGAATGAGCTTAAGAAGGAAAATGAAGCTATTCATGAGCGCTTGGACAAACAAGATGAGACTAACAAAGAAATCAGAAATTGGTTGATGAAACAAGAGGAATCTGCATCTGAGATCAAGAATCTTCTTTTGGCTCTTGTTTCCAAAAAAAAACTTAGTGTCATTCTGTTTCTTGTTTTTGTTTGTTGTTTTGTACCTCTGAATTTTTTTTAAAACCTTTACGCTCTTCAATTATTTTTATATGCTTTTTGATTATGCCAAAAAGGGGGGAGAAAATGAGTATTTTAATCTAATCTCTGATTAACAGTTATGGGACTAAGTCTCAAACATTCTAACAAAATACAAATATTTGTTTCTATTTTAAAAGAATTTTACAGGTATCACTAAACTCTGGAAGTTTAATTCAAATGAACATTATCTTCAAAATACTTACTGATGAAATCCTAGAAGAAAATTTCAAAGCTCTGATGAAAATTCTCAGAAAGTTTTTCTTATGGAAATATTTATTTCAGGGGGAGATTCTTATCTCTTGTTCAATTTTATTTCTAAATCTGAATATTTTTGTCATCATCAAAAAGGGGGAGATTGTTAGAACAAGATTGGTTCTGATCATATCTCAGAGTTTTGATGATAACAATAAAATATATTTTATATAATTGATAATCTGATGAGCATATTTATTTGTTTAAGATAATATTTTGACTGAAGTATTTTCCTAGATGAAAATCATTTTGACGTGCTGAGCTGAAAATAAATGAAGAAGTTCTTTGATGAAAGAACTATTTGTTTTAGCGCAAGTTCTGATGCTGACTCTGATAAGAAACTAATGTATGCATCTTCTAAAGCTTAGCAAGTTTCCATGTAAACTGTGTTCAGAAGATTTCTGCAAGCAAGCGCTGATAAGAAGATTTGCAAGTTCTGATGCTGACTTTAATAAGAAACTATTTTGTGCATTTTCTAAAGCTTAGCAAGTTTCCATGTAAACTATGTTCAGAAGATTTCTGCAAGCAATCGCTGATAAGAAGATTTGCAAGTTCTGATGCTGACTCTGATAAGAAACTATTTTATGCATCTTCTAAAGCATAACAAGTTTCCATGTAAACTATGTTCAGAAGAATTCTGCAAGAAAGCGCTGATAAGAAGTTTTGCAAGCATATTCTGAAGCAAGATGTGAAGCTAGTCCTGAAAGAATAAAGAAGCTAATAAGTCTTGTCAAGTTTCAGGAAACATGCTCTGACAAGTGTTGTTTTCTCATTTAATGCAAAGACGGCTACATGCACTCAAGTGTCTACGCTAGTTCATTGGAAAATACAATACTGCAAGCAAACATGCAAATATTAATTGCTCTCCACTTTTGAAGGCAGCAACGGTCGTTTCTTCATGCTATAAATAGAAGATAATTTATTGCAAGCCGACAACCTAACTATGTGAAAATATTCTGCTGCTCACAAATAATTTTACAAACACTTTGTGCAAAACTAATCTTAATGAAAAATCACAGTTTGCGATATAGCTTTCTAAGAAGCAATTTGTTTCACTATCTATAAAGATTTAATTCTTGTATTTGTTCTTTGAGAGACCAAGTTTGCTCAGATTTCTCAAGAAGGCTAGGACTAGTTTGAGTGTTAGTGGTGTTAGTCACTTGTAAGTTTATTTGTGCTTTGATTTGTTAGTCACAACAATTTGGTTGTGTGATTGTAATCTGTTTGATTATAGTGAATTAAGTCCTTGTTGAGAAAGGCGAAATCACCTTGGCGGGTGGACTGGAGTAGTTTGAGTTCAACCGAACCAGGATAAAAATAACTGTGTCTTTCTATTATTGTTAAGCCTTTAAGAAAAACAAAAATAGAAACTTATTCAACCCCCCCCCCCCCCCCCCTTTAAGTGTTTTCTCAGCTTCACTTCTAACTAATTATAGCCATCAGTGACAAGATCTAACACATTTTGAGAACCAAATAACACGCACATCTGGATCTTCCAACGATTCTAGTTTTTTCCATCAAATACTGGAAGCTTAGAATGAATATCACCGTTTCCGTTCATCTTCTACCTTGTGTAATTTACGCAGAAACTCAATGAAAAATCAATGTTTCCCAAATTCAAAGTTTCTAACCAGGAGCTCTAGATACCAATTGTTAGAGCACAAGAAAGATAAAAAAGGCAAAAAAAATATTTACTGATAGCTTCAAAAATAAAGATTTACAATGAATTACAATAACCTACTCCACTAAGCTATTTATACACACAAATTAAATCTAAAATATATCTTCTACAAAGATATAAGAAGACCTAAGATATATATCTTCTAACAAAGATATAAACAATCTAAACGATATTCCTAAATATAAACTAATATCTAATTAAATTTAAATTAATTCTAAGATGATTAACATGTGTAAAAAAATTTTATGTATATTAAATTCTAATAAAAAAAGTTTAAATTAAGAATTTAACGGATATATATATATTAAGTGTAAAATAGTTTTCTACAATCCTTTAATTATAAAGTATAACTCTACCATGCAATCCAAATAATTCTATAATGTGTCTGATTTGACATAATATATGCATCTTTTATTTTCTTTTAAATTAAAAAATATCAAAAAATATCTTTCCATAATTGTTACCGAATAAAAACAATCAAATACGAACTAGAAAGTAGAAACCATTTGCAAAATGCTATAATACTACTTACAACATCACAGCATAAAAACAAATGTAAAAACGACATTGCAAAATGTTCACTTATCACACAAATAGATAAATTACATGATTCACCACCAAGAGAACTCTTGAGACACGTAGCTTCATGGTTGTCCCTTTAAAAATCATGAATCTAATCCAAAAAAAATATCACAACATTTTCATGGTAAGGAATTTTCAGCTTTTTTCATCCACTACAAGTTTTGTGTGGTGTAACATAAAAATCTCCCATAGTTTAAAAAAATCACAGGTGAATGAAACAAAAAACATCACTTTCAACTTTCATATTGAAATGAACAAATTAGTCTTGACATGAAATTTAAAATAGGCGACAGGGGAGTTAGGGTTTGTCGGACAAAGAAGTAGACATGAAGAAAAACTACAAAGTAAGGATTGCAAAATGACTTAAAACCAATTGGTCCCAAACTTATGTCCCCGGTTAAGACAATAAGTAGTGCCTACTAAATCCAAACATTAATTAATGTAGTCAATTTTTGAAAAGAATGTTACACCATTTATCTTGCAAGTACAAATGAACTTAAGTAGGACATAAAATTTAATTTAATACAAGGAATAATGTGGTTGGCGATAAACATCACTACACTGTAGATGATCACTACACCTAGCTACGGTACATCTACGGTACTCCGTAGGAAGCTCTTTGAAAAATCTATATATTTTGGCTATAAAATATTGTATAAAAATATATAGTGGAGGTGAGAAAAGAATATTTTTTAATGATTTTTGCACCCTCCGCGGTTGCGAACCTTTAGTGCCTACGTACCACATACTGTGCAATAGGGGATCAGGGTACATGTAATTCACCTTTAAAAAATATTTAAAACACAAGTGTGTTGGTTAATTTTATGATATAAGACATCATCGTCATTGACCGTGTGGAAAACATACTTACTACCCACAATCATTAGAAAGGAGAATTTGCATCATCTGAAAGTAGAGGATATGACTTGGATTTTAAAATCAACAATGCCTCACTCAACACCCAAGTGGAAAATATCTCTCTTCACTACATATTGTAGAAGTATAGTTATTTGCATCACTACAAGGATTGACAAGAGTCTAATCTTTTGAGAAAATTTTAAAGATAAGAGCCAAGGTGGCAAAATGGTTTGAATGAGATTGATTGACTTTTAGTCTTCTCACAAAAATGTCAAGGTATTATTAGATTGATTAAAGTTTGTTTATGAAAAATGTTTTGAAAATGCATGGACCTAAGTCGAAGTTTATTATGAAAGTGGTTCAAGTTTAGAAACAATAAGATTTTTCAAAAGGAGGGAGAAGATTTTTGAAATTAAAGAAGATGGGAGGAGATGAAGGGACTATCCTAAAGCATAAGGTAAAAGCTAAGAAGAAGAACCATCTAAACAACAAGAAGCTAATACTTGACATTATGAGTCAAGATAAAATTTCCATTCTTTGGATTGAAACTAAGCAATCAAAGATACTAGACCTCTTGAGAGAACCAAACTTCAAGTGTATTAAGTCTTCACAAAAATTGGACAGAGTAACGACTGTATACGGGTGAATTCCAGATTATAAACAAAGTATGTAATCACAATAATCTGCACACAAAACAAACAAGCAACCCAATGTCTTGAGGTAAACCTCAAGAACTCCAGACAAAATATTAATTAAGGTCACAAGGTCTCCAATATAGGTCAAGGTCCCTAATCCTAAGTCCAAGAAGTCCAATACTCCATAATGCCAAGAATAGTAACCAAATAGTCCAATTATCATTAATGTTTTTTATGGTTCATGTTGATTATTAAGTATATTCAAAAAGAAAATAAAAGCTCAAGTGAGCAAAATAAAAAATGACATAAAAATAAATGCTCAAATGAGCAAAGATAAAAATAACATGAAATGTAAATGCATAAAATAAAAACATAAAAGTAAAAGCATAAAATAAAGTTAATTGTTAGAAGTTAATGGTTAGTTGGATTACCATATTGAAACTTGCATTTGGAACTCATTAGAGGATTGGTAGAACCAAAGCCTCTCAAAACAAGTTGCATTTGTTTTTTGTCAAGTATATCATCCATTTAATAATCCTCAAGGCAACATTTAATGATCAACGATGTTTAACTGATCGGCGGTGACCAAAATTGATGAAGATCCATTGGAGGATTGGTAGAAACAAATCCTCCTAACAATGAATCTAAAGTTTATTGGATCAAAGGAATCAAATTAACCTACTTGGGCTTGCAAATATAGGTTTGGGCCACGAATGATCATTTTCTCAAATTGGGACAAAATTTAGTGTTATGTTAAGCAATCGTAATTGCACTAATGTAGAAGTCGCACCTATTTTGAGGCCGGTAAATAGAAATCTATGTACTTCATGTTTGGATAAATGATATATAGATCATTATCCCGTAGCATATAATACAATAAGAAAGGGGGATAAGAGGGAGAGGGAAAAGGATCAGAGTTTAAAATATCATCAACATCATTCGCCCATTTTAGTGGATTTGGTTTATCAACCTATCAACGCTTAAGGCTCAATGAGGTTGAAGAATTTGTCTTCAAATAAGCCTCAAGTCAGTATCACATGCCATTTCAAGAATTGAACAAGAATCAAGTACAAAAATTTTCAACTTACAAACATTGATCAAAGGTAAAAACCCTAAATGCATACCTAAGTCAAGAATAGTTTTAAAATTTTAAAATGACTTTAAAAAATTATGAAATTAAAACCCTAACTTTATAAAGTTCTATAAAAGTCAAAAATAAAATTTGGAGTCCCTGGATTGAGGTGGAAATTTGCTTTAGAAATGCAAACTTGGAAACTAGCAAGTATAAGTCTTAAACTAGATGGTTTTGGGAAATAATTTGTGAAAATTATGAAGTCACATTGTAAAATTCCATAAAAATGATTTTTATGGCCTAAACATGTTCAATAACTCCAAACAACTTCATCTCTGATTTTATAGGTATAGGAAGTTAGAAATTTAAATCAATTAATGTGCATGATCAAGCAAAAACCCTAAAAAAGGAAATTAAGTTCACAAATTAATCAATGAGATCTAAATGCCAAATAAATTTGATGTAAAATAACCTAAATGTCAAGAAAACTCTAAGGATCAGAAAGCATATTTTTCTTGAATTTTATCTCAAAAGGAAAAAGGAAATGGAAATTATTTACACAAACTAACAAAATTAATGCAAAGAAAAGATATTATGTACAAATAATTTTAAAATGTAACCAAATTTTTTTTATAAAATTGGACAAAAAATATTTTCAAGTAATAAACTAAGAGAGGAGCCCAAAAATATTTTTTTGATATTTTTTTATTTAATAGTAGTAAGAAAATAAAATTCAAGATTTAAAAGAATAATAAAACCCTAATTATTTACATGATTTTATTTAATCAAGAAAAATAATAAAAAAATGAAATAAAAAATAAAAATATGAAAATATACTGAAAAAGGAGTTTAACATATTTTTTTTTATAATTTTTGAAGTGAAGAAAATATATAAAGAAAATCATGACAAAAACAAAGAAAATTAAAATGCAAATCTATTACACCTATTGTTTAAGAAATGCGCTGTAAAAGAAAAAGAATGCCATGTTCAATCACACAGGGACACGTCATCGTCCCTACCAAATGCCATAATATGCAGATTTTTCAGTTTTGAAGTATCACTTTCATGTAACGATATCTTGTTCAATTCTTGATTAAAATCAAAAGTTCTAACACCAAAGTTCAAGATAAAAATTAGTAGAACACACTAGGATCAAAATTTTTATGAAATGATGCATTGATGAGTTAGAAAAACACGTGTGAATGTAGCTACATGAACACTTTTTTTTATTTGAACATTACATCAAACAGTTTTCAAACTTTATTTTCTCCCTTAATTCTCCACCAATTTAAACGATCTAAAAATGAAAATTGATCACAAAAATGCAAGGATTATGAATATTCTCTTAGATTTTAAAAAAGCTCATGGATTAAAACAACACACAAGGTTGTAGTAAGAGATAAAAATTTGATCAACTACTTTGCAATGAGTTTGATGAAGCTTGAGCTCAAATAAAGAGCAAGTAATGGAGATCAATAGCTTGCAGGTTGAGAGATGATGAGTAGAGAGAGATGAGAAGTAGTTTGCTTGGAGATGGAAGCTTTCTTAACAATCGTGGAAATTGATTTGAAATTCAAAGAGAGAGAGAGAGAGAGAGAGAGAGAGAGAGAGAGAGAAAGAAAATTGGTTTGCTTCATGTGAGAGTGAGATAGATGTGCTTGCTTCAGATCTTTTTCTTCCCACCAACCCCTTTGCTTGTTTAATACCTTTGCCTTTTATAGAGTGTGGAAAGAGAGAGTAAGAGAATAAAAAACTGAGCGAAAATTAGAAGTGTGAGAGGCTGTGCGTTTTGTGTTTTTTGGAGGGTGAAAAACGTGCGTTTTGTTAAGTGAGAATGGCTGGGGTATGAGTTGGCACGTTGGGACATGGTTGAAACAAAATTAATCCATGCATTCCCATGAAATTTTCACCATCCTATGAACACTTCTTTACTTCCTTATATCTTCATCTATGATGCATGAAATGTTACAAACTTTGAATAAAAAATGAAGAGGACACTTCATACTCTAACTTTCATGTTCAATTTTTTTCAAAATGATGCTTGAATCAATGAGATATTTAGCCATGAATGTGTGCTTAAAAACTATTTGATAAAATGCCTTGCCTTACTGGGTTGCTGCGAGCGCGTGAGCTCTTGCTGGGAAAAAATTTCAGCTTGCATGACGCCTTCTTCTTTCAATTATATCTCAAAATTTAGGGAGAAATTGGAGAAACTTTCTGAAGCAAAATTGTTCCTCACATTTAGGGCTTGATCTTTGATGTTGGACATTTTTCAAAATAATGAATATTTCTTATAGAAAAATGATGATGAATATGCGTCCACAACATGTTTGATGAAACTCATTCCTAGCGCGCGTAACTTGCCTTGTGCTAGGCAAAAATTCAATTTTCAGTTCAAAATCCTAATCACCATATGTTTCTCTACACTTAACCATTTGAGATGATTATTGAATGAAAAATGAAGATAAAACTTTAATCTTCAACTTTCATGTTTGCAACTCTTTGATTTGAGTCCAAATGGTCATTCAAAAATGGACATAGAGAAGTCAGATTTTTGCATTTTTAACCAAAATTTCACTAAGTGTCAAAAACTTCCAAGCTTCATAACTTTTTTTCCTTTTATTTTTTGGACTTGTGGCCTCTCCTACAAAGTTGGAGAATTTTTCATATTCTTTTTAGGCATATAAATTTTGCACATTTTCAATAAAAATTGAGAAAGTTGTAGGGAATCAAAATTCAGCCCTATGGATACTTAGAAAATTTCCAAAACTTCAAATAACTTCCTTGACAAGTTATCTCCAATTCACACTTCCTCTTGATATTTTTTTTCCAATATTGACCATGAAATATGATAATAGGGATATTAAATTGATTGTTGACCAAAAGTTCACATGGTCAACAGTTAATTTCAACTATCTCTTGACAAAATGATCATTTTACCCCTTTTCATATTTGAACCCTTTCAAGCCAAAGTTGATGATAAAACTTCCAATGATAGATGATCACGACTATGTAGAGAAGGATGGGATCAAGAATTTCCCAAAAATCCAAAGATCTCCTAATTAAAATCCAAACCATAGTTTTGATCCTTTGTGCTAGGAGATGGTGAGATGAAGGTAATTGTGCCATGACCTACAAGATGATATTTCAAGAGACAAAATATACACATTTTGAGGTTAGTTAAAACCATACATATACAAAGATACACAATTCAAAGTTCTTCAAGGTGCTTGGTGATTCCCATAGGCAAACCTAGAGACAAGATGCAGTAGTAGAAAACCCCCAAACCCTAGTTTGTGATCTGGTTGCGTTGTGATGATATGAGATGATAGAGGAATATTAGGGGCAAAAATTGGGGTACAACAACTTCCCTTATTTAAGTTTCTTCTATCCGGAGATACGAAGGTTAAAAATCTTCGTGTCGACGTGATCGAAGATACTTAAATATAAAACAAACCCTATTTTAAGCCCTAAGTGTTAGAACATGGTTTGATTCTACAACCCTTATTAGAGTTTTGATGATAACAAACACAAAGAACAAATATGCACTCTAAATTTGTGTTGTATTTTATACAGAAGTTCTGACTGAAACGACATCAGAAGTTAAGCCTCAGAAGCTTTCAAGCTAAGCAATCAGAATGTTCTGAAGAATGATGATCAAAATCTGCGCTAAAGAAAATGATATTCTGACTCTGAACAGAAGTCTAACGCGCCAACAGATCCTCATATCTTTGAGTCATCAAAGTTATGAAGTAAAGCAACATGCAAGATTCCCAAGTTCTGAAGCGTTACTTTTCAACTAAGACAATATCATATGTAATGACTTCATTCAGACAAGAATCTTCTCAGTATGCAAAGTGCATTAAGTGTCCATTATCACGTTTTATTTTGGACAGATTTCCACGCCTATATAAACAAGCTCAAAGGGTAAATAGTTTATGATTTTTTGAACCAACGACTGCTCATACCTCTCAAAAAGCTGCAAATATTCATATTCTTTCATATACTTAAATTGTGTAATACATCACAGTAGTGATACAGTTTTTGTAATGAAAAATATAGTACACAGTTAATTTTTCCTTGATTAAGATATTGTTCCTTGAGATAAACCGGGTTGTGGTCATACTCAAGAAGACTTTGGGAGTTGTCAAAGTAGTTTTGTAATCTGTGTGATTAGTGGATTAAGTCCTCGTTGGAGAGAGGTGAAATCACCTTGGCGGGTGGACTGGAGTAGTTTGAGATCAAGCGAACCAGGATAAAAATCTTGATTCTATTGCATTTGATTTTTAAGTTTCAATTCAACCCCCCCTTCTTGTGTTTTTCACTTCTTCACTAAGATGCCATGCAATGCTTATGATTATGAATGCAAATGAACAAATTCAAAAGGACGCAAGACACCACTGGGGATGTATTAAAGGAAACAAGAATAAAAAACAAACCCGACCAGGAAAATAAATCACTGGTGAACAAAAGACTCGACTCTATTGGGGGAGATCCCAAAGAGGAGATAAAGCAATATCAACTCAAATATTGAGGAAATAGTACAAGATAAAAGTGATCGACTGATAACTGTAAACTACCAACTCAAGATATTAACATCAGTGACTTGCGCAAGCCAGCTCCAGAGGTTGTGCTAAAGAAATCCAGAAAGAGGAAGGAAGCAGGAGAAGGATCCTCTCAGAGGACACCCAAAGCTGCGAAAAATAAAGGTAACACATCTTTTGTTTCTGTTGTAGAATCAATAGTTGTTCCAACATCTGAAACTATTCCCCCTCAACCAACAGAAAATCCCTCACCACAAACATTTGAGGATTTTGACATATAGTTTGATCCATCTGTAACTCTTGGAAATTTCTTAAATGAACCTCACTCCCCCAATCCAAATCTAGAACTAAATCAACCAGAACTTGCAAGAGTTCTCTCTGATATTGAATTGTTTGATCAAGACTTTCACTCACCAATCCCAGAAAATCCAAATATTCAGTTTCAACAACCAGAAAATCCACACCCACACTCTCCTCAACCAGAACATCAAAATCTCAACTCACCTCAACCAGAAAATGAAAACCCTCTCACTCCTCAATCAGAAAATCCAAATTCTGAAACACCTGAACCAGAAAATTAACACGCCATCGCAAACCATACATACGACTCCCTTACAGACTCTGATACCACTACCCCGATTCTTGGAATAACAAAACCTCTTATGGTTCGTTTACCTCTCTCCATCCATGATATTCCAGAAATACCATCATCATATGATTCCACACCACCAAATACTCTTCACTCATCAATCCTGATTTCTGATTCTTCTACCCCCCTCACCAATTAACCGTCCAACTGATCATCTCAGAACTGTCATTGATCTAGAAGCACTGGACCATCTAGCTTTCACCTCAAATAAAATTTCCATTCCCAAACCTAAACCAACCTTAACCAAATCAAATGTTGGTAAGAACTTGTTGATTTTTGAAACAGAAATGCAGGAATGGGTTACTTCTTTGAAGCAAGCAAGTCAAGAGAATTCTAATCCTGCTGCTTCTGATTCTCTGTGGGATAGATTCAAAAAATGGTTTAATTCTGAATCCTAGAGACTGAAAGAATTGAGCTATGAGATGGCTCAGCAGAACTTCAGTGATCAACTGTAAGCCTTCAAAGACCAAGTTCTAAGTCACTGGGACAAGAAAGAAATTCTTCTGCTGGAAATTTCTCCCTGGAAAGAGCACCAACCTTCAGAAGCCACTGAACCAAATTCTGATAGTTACCCTCTGACTACTGCTCCAGAAAATGAAATTGCAACAGAAGAAATTGTTCAATCAGAAGAGGCTGTAGAGAGTTCTGAACGAAATGCAACCCCTAAAGATACACCAGCTTCGTCTCTAGTCATGCAAACTCTGGAAGAGTTGAAGAATGAGAATGCTGTAATCTACGTAAAGCTGGATAAGAAAGAAGACACAAACAAAGAGATCAGGGATATATTGGGCAAACAAGAAGATACAACAAAAGAAATCAAAGATATTCTGGGAAAGCAGGAAGAATCAAGTACTCAGATTAAGAGCTTGCTGGAAGCGTTGTTCACACGACTTCCCCCTCCATCTTAGATTTTCTTTAACTTATATTCTGTATTCTTCATCTTATCCTCTTTGTTTCTGAAAAATGTCATTACTATCTGTTTTCAATACAAATCGTCTTTTTGACTCTGATTATATTGCTTTTGGATACCTGACAAAAGGGGGAGAACGTAAGATATTTTCAATAACAGTATACCGGGACAAAGTCTCAAACATTCTGAATATCTTAACTTCTATTTTTTCTGAAAGCATGAACAAAACCATATTCTGATAAGGACATAAGGAGATGCATCAAAAGCTCTGATGAGAAGGAACTTCAAGGAAGTAACGCATCTCTATCTGAGTACTCAAATCAGGGGGAGACTCTCTTAATATTTTTGTTCTATAATTTTTTATTGAAAATCCTAGTTTTTGTCATCATCAAAAAGGGGGAGATTGTTAGAACATAGTTTGATTCTACAACCCTTATTAGAGTTTTGATGATAACAAACACAAATAACAAATATGCACTCTAAATTTGTGTTGTATTTTATACAGAAGTTCTGACTGAAACGACATCAGAAGTTAAGCCTCAGAAGCTTTCAAGCTAAGCAATCAGAATGTTCTGAAGAATGATGATCTGAATCAGTGCTAAAGAAAATGATGTTCTGATTCTGAACAGAAGTCTAACGCGCCAACATATCCTCATATCTCTGACTCATAAAAGTTCTGAAGTAAAGAAGCATGCAAGATTCCCAAGTTCTGAAGCGTTACTTTTCAATTAAGACAATATCATATGCAACGACTTCATTCAGACAAGAATCTTCTCAGTATGGAAAGTGCATTGAGTGTCCATTATCACGTTTTATTTTGGACATATTTCCACGCCTATATAAACAAGCTCAAAGAGTAAATCGTTTACGATTTTTTGAACCAATGACTGCTCATACCTCTCAAAAAGTTACAAATATTCATATTCTTTCATATACTCAAATTGTGTAATACATCACAATAGTGATACAATTTTTGTAACAAAAAACATATAGTACACAGTTAATTGTTCCTTGATTAATATATTGTTCCTTGAGATAAACCAGGTTGTGGTCATACTCAAGAAGACTTTGGCAGCTGTCAAAGTAGTTTTGTAATCTTTTTGACTAGTTGACTAAGTCCTCGTTGGAGAGAGGCGAAATCACCTTGGCGGGTGGACTGGAGTAGTTTGAGATCAAGCGAACAAGGATAAAAATCTTGAGTCTATCGCATTTAATTTTTAAGTTTCAATTCACCCCCCCCCCCCCCCCCCCCCCTTGTGTTTTTCACTTCTTCACTAAGATGCCATGCAATGCTTATTATTATGAATGCAAATGAACAAATTCAAAAGGACGTAAGACACCACTGGGGATGTAGCAAAGGAAACAAGAATGAAAAAGAAACCCGTCCAGGAAAATAAATCACTGGTGAACAAAAGACCCGACTCTATTGGGGGAGAGCCCAAAGAGGAGATAAAGCAATATCAACTCAAATATTGAGGAAATAGTACAAGATAAAAGTGATCGACAGATAACTGTAAACTACCAACTCAATAGTCGAAGGTAGAAGATCAAAAAGATACCGACTCACAAATGATGGTAAAAGATCAAAGGATAAACCAACTTTCACTGAAGGAGAAACTACTAACGTCCACTGAAGACGGGAAGAGAAAAGAATAACAACACCGACGTTCACTAACGGTGAGCTACCAACATTCACTGAAGGTAGAGAGAAAATAAAAATCACCAACATTCACTGAAGGTAGAGAGAAAAGAAAAATCACCAGCGTTCATTGAAGGTGAACTACCAACGTTCACTGAAGGTAGAAAGAGAAAAGAATAACAACACCGATGTTCACTGACGAAGAGCTACCAAAGTTCACTGAAGGTAGAGAGAAAAGAAAAATCACCAACTTTCATTGAAGGTGAACTACCAACGTTCACTAAAGGTAGAGAGAGAAGAATATAACACCAAAGTTCACTGATGGTGAACTACTAGCTTTCATTGAAGGTAGAAAAAAGAATAACACCGACATTCAATGACAGTGAACTACCAACGTTCACTAAAGGTAGAGAGAAAAGAATAATCACCAACGTTCACTGAAGGTGAACCACCAACATTCACTGAAGGTAGAGAGAGAAGAATATAACACCAACGTTCAGTGAAGGTAGAAAAAAGAATAACACCGACGTTCACTGACGGTGAACTACCAACGTTAACTGAAGGTAGAGAGAAAACGACACCAATGTTCACTGAAGGTGAAACTACCGACGTTTACTGAAGGTAGAGAGAGAAAATAAAAAAACACCGATGTTCACTGATGGTAACCTACCAACATTCACTGAAGGTAGAGAGAAAAGAATAACACCAACGTTTATTGAAGGTGAAACTACTAACATTCACTGAAGGTAGAGAGATAAAAGAAAACAACACCGACGTTCACTGATAGTGAGCTACCAACATTCACTGAAGGTAGAGAGAAAAGAATAATCACCAACGTTCACTGAAGGTGAAATACCAACATTCACTGAAGGTAGAAAAAATAATATATTGACAATAACAAGTTTCCTAAAATCATGGTGTTGCACCTAGAACGGGTTTATACTTCTTCTTTAACCAAGGCATTCTTCCTGGAAAGGGTAATATATAAGCTGTCTCAAATAAAGAGACTACCACTTGTAAAGATTTCACAACAAACTGTCTCTGCCATATTGAAAGACTTGCCATCCATTGGAGCAATTTTACAATGAATTGCAAACTATCCATTCATAGAGATGATGGCAAAAAAAGCAACGCCGACTTTTACGGGGAAGTACATGTTGCTCAAATAAAGAGACCTGCTACTTGCTGTTATGGGAAGGATTGTAAAAATGACTTCATGGGGAAAGAAATATGGCTTCCTGGGGAAAATGCCAACATATTCCTACTGAGGAGATAGAGTCTTCTCGTGCAAAAATAAATGCACATTCTCAAAACAATGCTTGAAGCTTGCAGAAATCCAAAGTAATAATATTGCTGGGAACCAAAGATTCAAACTAGAAATAAACTGGAATGAAATAGTCAACCAAAATATATCCTTTGAGAAATAAACTCAAAAGGAAAACCCAAATCATCTAGTCAAAGAGCTGTATTGGAAGGCTAAAGCAAAAATCTCCCACGAGGGGTAGCTCATTAGGGAAATTGAAAGAATATAAACTTTTTGCTTAAGGTTGGCACTCTATTGGAGAGAAGATAACGCAACTCTACAAAAAAGGGTAATATGTCAACAAAATATTAATGAATGCGAATGAGCGATGATTTGCTAAATTCAACTATGCATGATATATGTATGAATTTATGAGTGTTATCATGTATATGCTGACAAAACAGACATATAACACTGTGAGTAACCAGAAAAAACAAACTTGGGTAACGTCAATACTCAGCTA
This sequence comes from Vicia faba, assembly GCA_948472305.1. NCBI lineage: Eukaryota > Viridiplantae > Streptophyta > Magnoliopsida > Fabales > Fabaceae > Vicia > Vicia faba. Next base: position 792,136,702 of record OX451735.1, read on the forward strand.
AATCACATCCAAGACCAACACTTCACAAAAAGTAAGCACCAACTGAGGGAACAAAATCCTACTTCACAGTTTAACTTCACTGGGAAGAAACATAATCCGTAAATAATCAAATCATAGCAATAAATCAATACAAATACAGGGATATAACATCCTCCTCCAAGCTTCACCGGGGAATATCACACAGATTTCAGAGGGGAAATCAAATGTTTCATGGTCTATACTTCTACTGGGAATTTTAATACTAATTTCAATAAGGCAGGTGAAAATCATATCGTCAAAACATCAACTAAGTATCTCGTGCTGACTTCATTGGAGAAATATCATATGGAATTCACTAAGGGAGATAGTGCCTTATCGTCGAGATATCAACTAGAGACCTCGTGCTGACTTCATTGGGGAGGACAACATCACATTGAAGAGGGGAAACCAAGATACATTCTTTAATATTGAGAGTAGGTATTGCACCAACTTCTTTGGGAAGAAAGTATGAAACCTCACGGGGATAACAACTTAGTGAGTTAAGAAGTCAAATAAAACATCAAGAAATAAAAATTATGGGGATTTTAAATCAAACCCAGTGCTTGGTGGGTGAAAACCCAAAACTTTGATAACCATATCAACACTTCTTAAATAAAACATTTCCCTTGGCTGACTAACGGGAAATCAAACAAAATGCAAGTACCGCCGAAAGGAGATGCTTCGCAAATGAGTCCAACTCAGCATGCACGGGGAGAAAATACTTTTATCAAATAAGTGAAGCCTTCACTGGGGAATCAAAAATTTAACATTATAAAAATAGGTCAAAATTACAGGGATTTTAAATCAAAATCAACACTTGGTGAGAGAAAACCCAAAAATTTGACGACTGTCTCAACACTCCTTAGAAAAGATATTGCCCTGGTCAAGTTTCCTGGGAAATAAATACCAATGATAATGCCAACACTGCAAAAAGAGCGACATTTTGAAAATAGTTCCATCTCAGCACACAACGGGAGAAGGATCTTTCATCATACGAGTGTAGACTTCACTGGGGGAATCTGGGATAGAGGCTTCAGACCATGTAAACCCAAAATTAAAATGAACCAAGACTTGACTGGGGACAATGGGATCACAAAAACGATACTGCACCATACATCAATTGGTATCATCTCTAATTATCTGAGAAACAAAAATCATGTTGTGATATTGTGGGAAAACTGACTTGAGGGTTTTGCGTTTTGTCGCAAATGTTGCGGTTAGCAAGAGTCGCCACCGACTTTTCTTTTATCCAAAAGGAAAGGTGAAAAAGCACAGGAAAGACCTTTGAGATTGTTTCTTGAGTTAGGGGGGTAGATTATGAAAAGGGAAGGTATTAGCACACTTTTCATCCATGGTTTTCCATGGGTCTTAGTTACTCGCTAGATCACTTGTTTTTGTTTGAAATTGTGCTTTGTGTGGTTTTTGAAAGTATTTTGAAACGAGGCTATTGTTTAGGAAAACTTTGTAATGATTCTCGTTCGCAAGAATGTATACAAAGATGTTGATCTTTTGAAAAATGTTTTCAAGTTTTGTAAAATGTTTTGAAAGTGTAAGTGTTGGTTTAGAAAATAGCAAGGATGTTTGTTTTGAAATGGAGAAAATAACTAAAAGTAATCTACCTACTCAAATGTCTTTCTTGTTCATTTTCTTTTCCTTTGATATTGTTGTCTTACCATTGATTTGGTAAGCAACCCTATCTTTGGATGTAAGCGGGACGGACGTGGGTCATCTTATAGCCATGATTAGCAATGTTGCAAGGTATCTTAGCATATTCTTTAGGGACTAAGACCATTTTGAAAGGCAACATAGATAGCGTCATCGAGGGACTATGATCTTGTATTTTTGCTCGTCTTTGCTAAGATACCTCACATGCGTAATATGGCCATTTTGAAAGGCAACCAAGTGGAGTTAACCTTAAGGGTGCATGTGTGGATAGTGTGTTTTATTTGCATCCATTTAATCTTTGATTAGGGTTATCTACTTGTTGATTTTATCTTGCCATACACACCCTAGTTACTAACATTTGTGTTTGAAAGCGTTAAATTGCGGAAATGTAAAGTCCTACGCTATTACATCATTTAGGGGACGAGGGTACAATTTACAAATGGGGATAAAGTAGGAACTTAAATATTACCACCATATCGAATAACCATGAAGGAAACGTAAAAATTGTGTAAAAAGAAGGAAAAAATGCATTTTGAACTATTATGTGTCGACACAAGCTCACATGCATCGACACATAACTTTCCTTGCCCATGTATTGCCAAATCAACTCAGTGTGAGTCGATACATAATGGTATGTGTCGACTCATACACTGTATGTGTCGACTCATACGTTCTTTGTGTCGACTCATACATTGTTTTTTCCTTCTTTTTTGGGCCTGTAAAGCAGTATGTATCGAATCATAAGGCTATGTGTCGACTCATACTGTCATTTTTTCTACTTCAACATTGTTTTGCTGCATACATGGGTTAGTTCTCAACATATAATGAAAAGAATGGAAGATAAACAAAAGGTTAGCTTTAAGGACAATGGTTACTACATTTTTCTTCACAAATGAACCATTAATGATGCTTGTATGAAGAGTTCAAAGTCAATAAAACTTACCTTGAAACTGAAATTTGTGCTTTGAGTTTGAGTTGTTGTTTTGACTGTTATTGAAATTGGAAGAGGAAACAGAGGTGTTGTAGAAGCTTGTTCTTGAGTTTGAACAATTTCTAGGTGATGTATGTGGAGTGTTTGAATTGTTTGTTTGGAGAAAAACTTGCAAGGTATGAGATTCAAAGATTTGGACTTCAAAGTTAAAAAATGGAGGTTTTGTGGGAAATTCTGGTTTTTGACAGCAAGAATGATTCTGGGTGTTAGTTTCCCCTTTTTTTCTTCTCTCTATCCCCTTTTCTCTTGAAATTGGCCTCTATATTTATAGAGAAGGTTTGAGACTTCAAACAACTCAGATTTTGAATCACATGTTATGATTATCTTGCTTGTTTTTGAAGCAAGCATGAAGAACCTGTTTCCAATGCTTGTTCCAAGCTATCTAAAGTGGTTGATCACTTTAAACATGTTTTGTTCAGGTTTAGAGGCTTGGTTTGTGCAGAAAGAACAAGTCCAAGGCCCAAGAAATGGAAAAATGCAAAAAGCATGCTTTTCCAAAATGGCAATGTTGCCTTTCTTCCAAAAATGGCTATTTTCTTGTACAATGCATTGAATGCTTGAATTTAGGGAATGAAACCTTGTGCAATCCATTAATGGTGGAGTGAAAAACGAGTTTGAGGCTTGAAAAGTGAAGATTGTACAGTTAATTTGCAAATTTGAAAACTTGTTCTTCATGAAAATGACCTATAATCAAAGTGATAAAACCCTAACTTCATCTCTTCGATTCTCCCTACTCAAGAATGATCTCAAGGAGTTCTTTGACATTTTGGAAAGCTTGTAATGTTCTCTACAACCCATCTTTGAAATAATTTTGAAAATTCCTCTTGGAACTAGGTGAAAAGTTGCCATGAAGTTAGGTCAAAAACCTGCCTAACTAGGGCAAAATTTCACTAAGTTATTTTAGTTCATGAGCATGTATTCAAAAAATTATATCATGAGATCCAAGCATCTTTAGAAGAAATTGTGTGAAGCAAAGTTTTATATTTCATGGAGATCTATAACTTTCATGTTTGGAACTTCCTTTGAATCATTTTGTATTATGGTGAAAATTTGGTCTAAAGTTGAGAAAAAATAAGAAATTTTCTATACTTGGAAAAATTTCTAAGTTAAGAAATTTCAAATTTCAAAACAAGATCTTCAATCCTTGATTTCTTGATGAACAAGTTTCACATTTTGACATGTTTTGATGAATTGTAATCCTTGGTACTTGAATTTGACCAAAAAGTAAAAAGTTTGACTTTTCAGGATACAATTGACTGTTGATTAGTTGACTGAAAAATTCATCTGTAAATCCAATGAATTTGGAATGTTTTGAACCATGCCATTAGGTAAAGATGATGCAATTGAACTCTTGAGATCATTCTTTAAACTAATTGACCATTTTCTAGGTCAAAAATCAGAAATTGCCCTTTCTCAGTCAAAACCCTAATTTTGACCATTTTGCCCTTTTGATGATTTCATCAAATTTCTTAAGGAATTGTGGTCCAAACTTGATCAAATGATACATATGAGTCTAAGATGTTGATGTGGATCAAAAATTATGAAGTTTGACTGTAAATTAGCCATGGTTGACTTTTTCCTCAATACAATTGATTTTTAGGTCAATTGTCCAATTCACTGATCAAAAATGTGGTTCAAGGCTTGAAACTTGGTATGAGTAATCTTGGGGGTCATGATGATCCATGAAAATCATATGGGGCATATAAGTCTAATTATCCTTGTGCAAACTCAAACCCTAATTTTGGTCATCAGTACACGAGGAGGTGTCTTGAGCTGATCAAACCCTAATGCAGTCTTGAGTTCAAGAGATCTTGTGAGGAAATCTTTGATAAGTGAGAGGGAAAATTTTGAGGTACAAAAATTGCCCCTATTCAATCTTCTTAAATCTGAAGAGTTAGACTGGCGAGTTTTTCCATTCGTGACTCGAAAGTGGAAGATGATGAGACACTATAATGCCCATAAATTTGCACTCGATGATGTAATGATAGAAGGAATGGGCTTACAGATGCCATTTAGAGAGGTGACAAAAAGTTGTTTAAAGATGCCATCAAAGGTGATTGTTGAATTGTAATTTATAAACTGAAAGAATGAGTACCAGAATGGCGTCCATGTCTGGAGCGTATCCGTACTGTATCTGGAAGAGGCTTTAATTAAATATTAGAATGGCCTCTGTGTTTGGAGCGTATCTGAATTGTAGCTAAGAGTTGATTTTGAATGAGTATCAGGATGGAATCCGCATCTGGAGTGTATCTGAACTGTATCTGAAAGCTGAATCTGAATAAGTATCAGGATGGCATCCGTGTCTGGAGCGTATCTGAACTGTATCTGAAAGTTAAATTTGAATGAGTATCAGGATGGAATCCGTATCTGGAGCGTATCTGAACTATATTTGAAAGCTGAATTCGAATGAGTATCAGGATGGCATCCGTGCCTAGAGCGTAACTGAACTGTATCTAAAATTTGAATTTGAATGAGTATCAGAAAGGCATCTGTATCTGGAGCGTATCTGAAAGTTGAATCTGAATGAGTATCAGGATGACATCCGTATCTAGAGCGTATTTGAACGGTATCTGAAAGCTGAATCTGAATGAGTATCAGGATGGCATCCGTGTCTGGAGCGTATATGAACTATATCTGAAAACTTTGAACATTGTTAATGGTAGTTGTTAACCTTATCCTGAAAGGGTAAAATGTTAGCTAAAATACAAAGTTATGTTGCATGAAATGTATGATGTAATGCATTCGTGTTATCAATGTTTATGATATATGAATGTGATGTATGCGTATGTGAGCTGATTTACTGTATTGCTGTTGGATTGGGGAAAATAAGTCCCTGACTGTTTGTTGAGAATATGTAAGTATAAGTCTTCATGTTGTGAAGTCTAAGTGTTGATGAATTTTTGTTTTGGGAAATAAACTTTATTGTAAGGGAAATACCATATACTGCTTGTAAAATCCTGCTGGGGAATCTTGAGAAGTTTGACGACTTCTACTGGGGATTCACAATTTGAAACTTGGCTCCGCTGGGGATTTAAATGATGTACTGTAGGGATTTACTTATGGAATAGCTTAGATATATTTTCCTATCCTTTCAACTTATCAGTAATTGTCTCTTTTTATTTTGTTTATTTGTAAACAATAATTATGTTCAAATGCATATGCTCAACAATGAATCATTGGACGTTTTTGTAAACAAAACACAAGTGTAAAGAAAAGACAAATAGTTTTTGTACTTTCAAAGGAATATTTTTATATTGATTTTGAGTAAGTATTTTAGTACAAGGAGACAGACATCCTAGTAAGAGAATGTTGTCATAAAGAAGAAAATTTTGATACAAAGAAAAAGATAGCTATGTGTGACAATCCCATGGGGTTTCCATTCTGCTTTAGCCTTCGTTTCTCTGAGCGTCTTGTCTATTTGTTGCCTCGTCCGAATATGATTGAATTGATTAGAAACTCTGAGTTTGTCAGCGGAAGGCAAAGGTTATCCGTAAAGTGATCCGACGGAACATAGTCATATGCTTTAATTCCCTAACTTTTTCCTGGACCGCCCTTTCGGGTTTTCAGTCCACCGGGAAACCCTGTTTTGCCCAAGTCGCCCTTTCGGGTTTTCAACTTGCCGGGTGTACAGATTTTTTTGTTTTATCCCTAATTTTTGCCCAAACCTTTTTGGTTCGCCGGGATGCCCTTGTTTTGCCTAGGTATGTCAACCTAGTGGGTCTCTTATGCGTAGTATCTTTTGACTATGTCCGTGTTCGTAGGGTGTGGCAGGTCATCACCATCCATGGTGGTCAAGATCATTTCCCCACTAGAGAAAATGTTTTTGATTACAAATGGTCCTTCATAGGTAGGAGTCCATTTCCCCCTGGGATCACTTTGTGGCAAGATGATACGTTTGATCACTAGATCCCCGACTTGATATACTTGTCGTCTGAATTTCTTGTTGAAAGCCTTGATCATTCGTTTTAGATACATTTGACCATGGCAAATAGCAGTAAGTCTCTTTTCATAAATCAAATTCAGTTGATCAAGTCGGGTCTGGATCCAATCGTCTTCATTCAACCCTGTATCCTTCATAATTCTCAAAGAGGGGATCTGAACCTCAATAGGTAAGACAACCTCCATGCCATAAACCAAAGAATAAGGTGTTTCCCTGGTTGACGTGCGAGCCGTGGTACGATAACTGCGGAGAGCGAACAATAACATCTCATGCTAGTCTTTGTATGTGACTGTCATTTTCTGTATGATCTTCTTAATGTTTTTATTTGCAGCTTCGACATCACCATTCATCTTTGGCCGACAGGGAGAAGAATTGTGATGCTGGATCTTGAATTGCTCGCATAATGCGGTGATTATAGTGTTATTGAGATTTGTACCATTGTCAGTGATGATCCTTTCTGGGATACCATACCGGCAAATAAGGTTTTTCTTGGTGAAGCGGGCAAAAATATTCTTGGTAACGGAGGCGAAGGAAGCTGCTTCAACCCATTTTGTAAAATAGTCAATGGCCACTAGGATGAAGCGGTGTCCATTGGAGGCTGTAGGCTTGATCTCTCCAATCATATCAATTCCCCACATAGCAAAGGGCCAAGGAGCTGTCAAGACATTCAGAGGAGCCGGAGGTACGTGCACCTTGTCAGCATAAATTTGACACTTATGACAGGTTCGAGAGTGTTGATAGTAATCTGCTTCCATGGTAGACCAATAATAGCCTGCCCGTAGGATTTTCTTCGCCATCGTATGCCCACTGGAATGGGTGCCAAAAGTACCTTCCTGTAATTCAACCATGATCTTTTCAGCTTCAGCCTTATCCACACACCAAAGAAAAATAGAGTCATGATTGCGTTTGTAGAGAATGCCATTACTAAGGAAGAATTTAGCAGAGAATCTCCTTAAGAACTTCTTATCATTGATTGAAGCTCCTTCTGGATATTCTTGAGCCTCGAGATACATCTTGACTTCATGGAACCAAGGCTGGTCCATTACCTCTTCAGCAATAATCTCGTGACAGTGTGCTGGTTCATCCATTCGTTCGATGGTGATTTGGGGAGCCTCGTTATCCCAATTAAGTTTAAACATAGATGACATTGTGGCTAGAGCGTCTACTAGCTGATTTTCTTCTCACGGGAAATGCTTGAAGGTAATCTTCTCTAAATGTGGTAGCAATGTCAAAACATGTTCTTTGTAAGGGATAAGGTTTGGGTTTTTCGTATCCCATTCCCCTTTAATCTGACTGATGACCAAAGCTGAATCCCCAAATACATCCAATGATTTGATCCCTAAGTCTATGGCAGCTTTGAGACCAAAGATGCACGCTTCGTATTCCGCCATGTTGTTTGTACAGTTGAAGCAAAGTCTGGAAGTAAAGGGAGTATGACACCCTTCCGGAGATATGAGTACAACGTCGATACCATTATCGAGTGTGTTAGATGCCCCATCAAAGAACAGGGTCCATCGGGATCCTTGTTCAGGTCCGCCATATGGCCTGGATTCTTCACAGTTGTCTACTGTCATGATGTCTTCATCCGGGAATTCAAACTTCATGGACTGATAGTCTTCTATAACTTGATGAGTAAGATGATCAGCTAGCACACTACCCTTTATAGCTTTCTGGGTAGTATACTGTATGTCGTACTCTGTCAGGATCATCTGCCATCTAGCTATTCTCCCAGAAAGAGCAGGCTTTTCGAAGATGTACTTTATTGGATCCATCTTAGATATCAACAAGGTAGTATGAGTCAGCATATACTGTCTTAGCCGACGAGCAGCCCATGCCAGAGCGCATAAAGTTTTCTCGAGCAGTGAATATTTGGTTTCACAGTCGGTAAACTTTTTGCTCAGGTAATAAATAGCGTGCTTTTTTTGGCTAGACTCATCATGCTTCCCCAATACACACCCCATCGAGTTTTCTAAAACAGTCAGATACATGATCAATGGTCTTCCCTCGACTGGTGGCATTAATACAGGAGGTTCTTGTAAGTAATCTTTGATTTTGTCAAAAGCAACTTGGCATTCATCATTCCATTTGACTACTTGATCTTTCATCAATAGTTTGAAGATAGGCTCACAAGTAGCTGTTAAGTGAGAAATGTATCTGGAAATATAGTTCAAGCGTCCCAAGAATCCTCTGACTTCCTTCTCAATACGAGGAGCAGGCACCTCTTGTATTGCTTTAACCTTGGCAGGATCGACCTCAATACCTTTGTTACTGACGATAAAGCCTAGGAGTTTATCGGACCATACTCAAAATGTGCACTTGTTTGGATTCAACCTCAGCTTGTACTTCTTCAGTCTCTCAAACAACTTTTGTAAGTGATCAATGTGTTCTTCTTCTGTTTGTGATCTGGCTATCATATCGTCTATGTAGACCTCTATTTCATGATGTATCATAACATGAAATAAAGCTACCATGGCGCGCTGATAGGTTGCCCTAGCATTCTTGAATCTGAATTACATCACCTTGTAGCAGAATGTGTCCCACTGTGTGACAAAAGTTGTTTTCTCCGTGTCCTCAGGTGTCATTTTGATTTGGTTATAACTTAAGAATCCGTCCATGAAGGAAAACACTTTATGTTGTGCCGTATTGTCAACCAGGATATCAATGTGGGGGACTGGAAAATCATCTTTAGGTCTCGCCCTATTCAAATCTCTGTAATCCACACACATTCATACTTTGCCAACTTTTTTAGGTACGGGAACAATGTTGGAAACCCATTGAGGGTAGGAAGTGAGAGCCAAGAATCCAGCATTGAATTGATTCATGACCTTCGCTTTAATCTTTTCTGACATATCAGGTTTCATACGGCGAACCTTTTGTTTTACTGGCGGACAATCTTCTCTCGTAGGCAGACGATGTACCACGGTGTCTGTATCAAGTCCTGGCATGTCTTCATATGACCAAGCAAAGATCTCAACATAATCATGCAACAGCTGAATTAGACGCTCCTTGACACTGGGTTCCAGATTGGCACCCACCTTGACCTCTTTTTTATCCTTCTCGGTACCCAGGTTCACTGTATCCACAGGTTCCTCGTGAGGCTGGATGGTCCTTTCCTCTTGTTGTAGCAGTCAGGCTTATTCCCCCGGTAATTCACAATCTTCCTCACCTTCATCTTCGGCTTGGTAGATTAGATCCTCAGAGTCACAAAAGGCCATAGCAGTATCGTTACCCATGGGATCCAGAATGGATGGGTACCTTCATTTGTGAGTGTGGGTGTGTGTGAGGGTATAGCCATCTTTAAAAACAAAATGTAAAAGAAAAAAAAAACAATGAGCACAAAAGTTTGTATGCGAAAAAATGTCCATGATTCATTGAATGTCATATGAAGATGAAATAATAACCCTTACAAATGGACCATTGTGCCTCGGGAAAGACACAAGGTTTTAAAAGTGCGAATTGTTTTTGAATATTACAGATCCAACAAAATGTAAAGATAAATTACTGAGGGATGAAAGTTATTGGGACGAAGTCTCTAGCCTCCCAATTCTGGAGTCCTCCTTTGACAGTCGGAAAGATCCAATCCTCCAAGTTGCAATCCTCTTCACCATATTCTATCACGCTGACCTCACGGTTGCTAATCTTCAAGGGTTGCCCTCCAGCACGGGCACGACGTACAGCCTTTTGAGCACTTGAAGTGAAACCTAAGCCAAACTTGTCAGATTTATACGGGATATCCGGAAGTTTCCCCCAGATGGTGCATCCACCCTCCTCTACTACTTCTTTGGCGTCCTTCAGAGATGAAATCCGGAGTGGAGGCCTTGTAATCTTGGGAATTTGGGACACAGTCTTGGTTACTGCTACCTCTTGGGGGACCTCTTCGAAATGTTGAAAAGGAGTTTCAATGAACTCGCCATCCAATTCCATATACCTGAGGGAATTGAGATGGCTAATCATGTATTCTTCCTCTCTGTGGACATAGATAATCTTTCCTTGAACCAAATATTTCAGAATCTGGTGCAATGTAGAGGTAACAGCGCCAGCATGATGGATCCATGGTCGTCCTAGCAGACAAGAGTAAGAAGGGAGGATATCCATTACATAAAAGGTTGAATTGAAAGTTTGAGTCCCAACATTTATGGGGATATCCACCTCCCCGTGTACCATCCTCTTCGAACCATCAAATGCCCTTACTACTATGTTACTTGGCTTTAACGTCAGTCCTTCGCAGTTAAGTCTGTCAAGAGCTTTTTTTGGTAAAACATTCAAAGATGAGCCAGTGTCCACCAAGACATGGGCCAGAGTTGTGCCTCTACATTCCACAGAGACATGTAATGCCTCATTGTGCTTTCTTCCCCTTGGTGTCAGATCAGCATCCGAGAAGCCTAGGCTGTTGTCCATTGTCAAACTGGGCACACAGTCTTGAAATTGATCAGCAGACGTCTCTTGAGGCACATGGGCTGTTTTTAGGAACTTCACCAAGGCCTTCGCATGTGCCTCGGAACATAGTAGTAATGCCAGCATGAAGATCTTGGAGGGAGTTTTCCCCAACTGTTCAACTACATCGTAGTCGCTCCTCTTTATAATTCTTAGGATCTCTTCCATTTCTTTCTTGGAAGTTTCGGGAATAGTCAGTGATTGAGCCTTCGTCTGGACAGGCTCCACTTGAATACTTTTTCCTCGAGTTTCAGCAGCAGGAGTGTTGGTAGGAATGGAAACATGGGTTGTAACGGCTTCATCAATAGGGGCACTTGCAGAGATGATTATGGGTACGGAAGTAACCTTTGGAGCAGCCACGGGTCTAAAAACTGCCTTTGGGGGGACAATTTCTGGAGAAAAGATCCTACCGCTTCGGGTAATTTTACTAGTTCAGGCAATATTGCTAATGCCAGAATCTTCTTCTTCGGAGTTTATCTCTTCGGCGGTCGGCCCATCTTGTTTGATTCCATGGTAGTAAATGTCCCCACCGTAATTCCACGACACATTCTTGTCTGATTCATATAGGATTGGCCCAGGCATTGTGATTATTAGAGGAGTAGTTTTCAGAATCGATGTAATTCTAATGGGTCTTTTGGGGACCCTGGATGAATTGGAGGAGATGGTAATGATTGAAACATCTTCAATAGGAACAGGTAAAATAGGAGTACTTTCAAACAGAATCTGTTTGTTATCTATCAAGCGTTGAACGCCTGTTTTCAACAAAGGGCAAACAGTTGGTGAGGATAAGCAGAGGTGGCAGTATTTATTACAAACCGGGAATACACCGGCCTTCAATAGGTTTATCTTAATGGTTGGGAGTGGAGTTATGAGTTCATTAACTGTGGTAATAAACAAATCTTCTTCAATAGCATTGGTGTTGTGACCATGTATGGGCATAGAAGCAGAAATGACATTTGGCTTCTCGGGCGCATCAAACTCAATTTCTTTTGCTTCAATGAGGTCTTGTATTTTGTTCTTCAAGGCCCAACAATTATTAGTATCATGACCAGGACTTTCAGAGTGATATGCGCAACGGGCATTGGGGTGATAATGAGGGGACGCTGTGTTGGGGTTTTTCGGAGCTTCTTTCAAGGTTTCCAAATTGGATTTCAGAAGATGCGGTAATACTTGAGACAGAGTCATGTTGATTTTGGTGAATTTCTTGACTGGCCTTTCCACCCTTGGTTGATTACTTCTTTGTTGATCATACATAGGCTTTGGAATCATAACAGCCCCAGCCATTGGTCGGCGTCCGACTCTCTCTTGGTTTCTTTGCGGATATACAGTAGCTACCTCTTTCTTCCTAATAAAAGCCTTCCTCACAGCTGTAGAAGAAGATGAATCCTTCTGAATCTTTCCATGTTTTATGCCAGCTTCCACCCTCTCTCTGGTCAATATTAGTTCAGTAAACCCTACAGATGAGCTTCCAATTAAATGGTTGAAGAAAGGGCTATATAAAGTTCCTAAGAACATGTCCACCAATTCCTTTTCAGACAGAGGGGGTTGAACTCTTCCAGCCAGATCCCTCCATTTCTGTGCGTAATCCTTGAAACCCTCATTGGAAGCCATAGCCATACTCTGAAGTTGAGTACGGGTAGGTGCCAAATCAGCATTATATTGATATTGCTTGTAGAAAGATGCGACAAGATCTTCCCAATTGTGGATGTTGGCTCTTTCTAGTTGGTAAAACCAGTCGAGTTATGTTCCAGATAAACTATCTTGGAAAAAATGCACCCATAAGTCTTTATCAGCAGTGTGGGGTTGAATTTTCCTCACATATGATAGGAGATGCATTTTAGGGCATGACACTCCATCATATTTGGAAAATATAGGCACTTTAAACTTCAGAGGAATCACAATCCCCGACACTAGTCCCAATTCTTCAAAATCTAATCCCGACACCTTTTGTATTTCCATCACGCTCAAACGCTCTTCAAGATGTCTGTATTTGTCATCAGCTGGAGGATATTGTTCTCAAAGTAGTCTTCCTCTTCTTCCGATTCTGATGGGACAACTGTTTCCTTGCCTTTCCCCTCTCCTTCACCGAATGTTTTTGCAAAGTTCAAAGTCCTTCTTGTCTACCCTTGAAATCTTCTCCCCATGTTTAAGACTCCAGTTACCTTCTTTGTTTTCTTTTTCCTCTCTTCAGCTAGCAGAGTCTTCAATTCTTCTTGCCCCTTGGCTAGGGTCATAAGAAACTATTGAAACTGCGTGTTCTGAGCTTGGAGATCTTTGACTGTTTGTTCGAGATCCATCTTACTGAAATAAACAGTAGAGAGATGAGGAAACTTGTTGCAAACGAACTGTTTATGTTATGATGAATGATATGTGCATATGCAATGTTTTCAAGGATTTCAAAGACTCAAGTCTGCTTTAGACAAAAAGAAACACATGTTATATTAATAAGATAGAGTTTGAGTACATCAATTCCCTTTTGGACAAAATAATATAAAACTCTAAGATAAAAAAGGGGTGCGCATTCTCTTTGGTGCAATGTAGGCATTTAGAGTCCGCTCCTCATGAAGTAGCCTAGTGAGCTCCAAAACCTTCTTCTCGCTTGCGTAGAATTGAGCTTCAAAAGTATCTCATTCTCCTTTGAGTTGTATCCAATCCCTTTGGAGGTATTCAATATATGTGGGCATGTCAGAATGTAGGATAGTGTATGGAACGTCTCCCTCCATGACAAGCTCAATGATTACCGGAAGGATGGAAGGATAAGGCATCATAAGACTTTGAGCACGGGTTCGTAACCATTTGAGGTAAGGCTCAAGAGGGATGGAATTATTGTGCCCCAAAGTCTTGCTATCCACCTTGTTTAGCATCTTCCAATCTCGGATGAATCTCTGGCGAAGACCTTGATCGTCGTTGTCGTAGTCGAATACCAAGCCTTGAATCAACATCTCGTACGGGCCATCCCTTCGGGCATAACCAAACTGTCTTAAAGATAAGCATGCATTGTAGGTGATGCCTCCCATAATGCCAAGTAGAGGGACATTAGGGAATTCCCCCATAACGGTCAACAATGATAACATTCCCTTTGGATCGGGAGCACCAATGAATATCTAAATGTTTGAGCATCATTAACCTCTGTGACCACCTTGAACCTTGCTCATTTTTTAAGACTGATCAGGGAAGATGAGAAATAAACCATCTTTCCAGGAGAGGAGTGCAACACATAAGGACACCTTTTTTCCTCATTGTGCGATTGTGAAAAGAGTGTAGGATATCCCATAGCAATGTAGGTACCGGGTTGCGGGATATGAAGATTTTGACGGTGTTGATATCTATGAGTTGGTCAGGATTGGGAAATAAGACCATCCCATAAATAAGAAGAGCCACAATTTCCTCAAAGGCTTGCAAGTCTAAGGAATTCCAACAACTTTGGGCTTTCTCAAATAGGAACTTTACTAAGAAGCCTTTGACACCACTTCTAGTTTCCCAATGAGTTGTAACATCAGATGAGCAATATTTTCTGGCCTTGGGTCTTTTTCCGTACCGTTGAAAGGTAGTTGATTGAGAATGAGAATCCTCAAGAGTTGGGAGAATTCTTCCAAAGTAGGCATAAGTTGATAGTCGGGAAATGTGAAGCAATGGTGCAAAGGATCAAAGAACTGAAAGATCATTTTCATCATATCCTTATCTGTGTTGGAGGTGACCAAGTTGAGTAGACGACCATGTCTCTCGGTGAATGGAGAGTTCTCAGGGATCCTTGAAGCTAGCTCCTTAAGTTGTGGAGGAATTCTTACAAGATTGACTTGGATAGTTTTCCTACGAAGTGAATCCATATCCTACAAAACAAGAACAAAGATGAATCTCAAAGAAATCCTTGAAATAGTTAGTGGATGTATGTGATGTTTATGATTTCCTTGATGTTATGTACAAGTATGCATATACAAGCAAAGAAAACAAGTTCTTAGTTTAGGCTTGCATGGGGTTTTATAGGTAAGTACCCTCTTGAAGTTTAGTTGGCTTAAACCCGTCCTAGTAATAATAACCGGTTTCTAAGGAGCTCAATATCACCAGATTGTTTCCTTGGTCATTGTTTTAGCTCAAGTCTCTTTAATGGCGACCGAAATATCCCAAGAAACCAAACCTCAATGAGTGTAGTATCGAGTATCTACCAACTTCGGACTGCACCAAAGCCGGTCATCTCACTACATCCTAAAGGCCAAGTTGGTCAAGTAAAGGTTCTAGAAGTTCATTAGTGCTTCATGACATCACTCAGCGGTCCCGTATTCTCTTTAATTAACTCAAAGGCTACCGGTACCCACAAATATGTCGCACTAACATAGCTATTGCTTAGACCATGTCGGTATACCCAGCACAGTTTCCACAATGTATTGCTATTTACCTATAATGTATCCTAAATCCGGGTAGAGGATTTCAAACCCAAACAAAGAACCATAATGTAAAGCATATAAGTCAAACAATGTATGCAAATAAATGTGATCTTAGCCCTAAGGTAACCCCACTTTTAGAATTATCCTCAACAGAGTCGCCAGTTCTGTAATACGGTAGGAGAACTGACTTGAGGGTTTTGCGTTTTGTTGCAAATGTTGCGGTTAGCAAGAGTCGCCACCGAATTTTCTTTTATCCAAAAGGAAAGGTGAAAAAGCACAGGAAAGACCTTTGAGATTGTTTCTTGAGTTCGGGGGGTAGATTATGAAAAGGGAAGGTATTAGCACCCTTTTCATCCATGGTTTTCCATGGGCTCTTAGTTACTTTCTAGATCACTTGCTTTTGTTTGAAATTGTGCTTTGTGTGGTTTTTGAAAGTATTTTGAAAAGAGGCCATTGTTTAGGCAAACTTTGTAATGATTCTCGTTCGCAAGAATGTATACAAAGATGTTGATCTTTTGAAAAATGTTTTCAAGTTTTGTAAAATGTTTTGAAAGTGTAAGTGTTGGTTTGGAAAATAGCAAGGATATTTGTTTTGAAATGGAGCAAATAATTAAAAGTAATCTACCTACTCAAATGTCTTTCTTGTTCATTTTATTTTCCTTTGATATTGTTGTCTTACCATTGATTTGGTAAGCAACCCTATCTTTGGATGTAAGCGGGACGGACGTGGGTCATCGTATAGCCATGATTAGAAATTTTGCAAGGTATCTTAGCATATTCTTTAGGGACTAAGACCATTTTGAAAGGCAACATAGATAGCGTCATCGAGGGACTATAATCTTGTATTTTTGCTCGTCTTTGCTAAGATACCTCACATGCGTAATATGGTCATTTTATAAGGAAGCCAAGTGGAGTTAACCTTAAGGGTGCATGTGTGGATAGTGTTTTTGATTTGAATCCATTTATTCTTCGATTAGGGTTATCTACTTGTTGATTTTATCTTGCCATACACACCCTAGTTACTGACATTTATGTTTGAAAGCGTTAAATTGCAGAAATGTAAAGTCCTACGCTATTACATCATTTAGGGGATGAGGGTACAATTTACAAATGGGGATGAAGTATGAACTTAAATATTACAACCATATTTAATAACCATGAATGAAACGTAAAAATAGTGTAAAAAGAAGGAAAAAAATGCATTTTGAACTATTATGTGTCGACACAAGCTCACATGCATCGACACATAACTTTCCTTGCCCATGTATTGCCAAATCAACTCAGTATGAGTCGATACATAATGGTATGTGTCGACTCATACACTGCATGTGTCGACTCATACGTGCTTTGTATCGACTGATACATTGGTTTTTCCTTCTGTTTTGGGCATGTAAAGCAGTATGTATCGACTCATAAGGCTATGTATCGACTCATACTGTCATTTTTTCTACTTCAACATTGTTTTGTTGCATACATGGGTTAGTTCTCAACACATAATGAAAAGAATGTAAGATAAACAAAAGGTTAGCTTTAAGGACAATGGTTACTATATTTTATCTTCACAAATGAACCATTAATGATGCTTGTATGAAGAGTTCAAAGTTAATAAAACTTACCTTGAAACTGAAATTTGTGCTTTGAGTTTGAGTTGTTGTTTTGACTGTTATTGACATTGGAAGAGGAAACAGAGGTGTTTTAGAAGCTTGTTCTTGAGTTTTAACAATTTATAGGTGATGTATGTGGAGTGTTTGGATGGTTTGTTTGGAGAAAAACTTGCAAGGTATGAGATTCAAAGATTTAGACTTCAAAGTTAAAAAATTGAGGTTTTATGGGCAATTCTGGTTTTTGACAGCAAAAATGATTCTGAGTGTTAATTTCCACTTATTTTTTTTCTCTCTCTCCCCTTTTCTCTTGCAATTGGCCTCTCTATTTATAGAGAAGGTTTGAGACTTCAAACAACTCAGATTTTGAATCACATGTTATGGTTATCTTGCTTGTTTTTGAAGCAAGCATGAAAAACCTGTTTCCAATGCTTGTACCAAGCTATCTAAAGTGGTTGATCACTTTAAACATTTTTTGTTCAGGTTTAGAGGCTTGGTTTATGCAGAAAGAACAAGTCCAAGGCTCAAGAAATAGAAAAATGCAAAAAGCATGCTTTTCCAAAATGGCAATGTTGCCTTTCTTCCAAAAATGGCTAGTTTCTTGTACAATGCATTGAATGCTTGGCTTTAGGGCATGAAACCTTGTGCAATACATTAATGGTGGAGTGAAAAACGAGTTTGAGTCCTGAAAAGTGAAGATTGTACGGCCAATTTGCAAATTTGAAAACTTGTTCTTCATGAAAATGACCTATAATCAAAGTGATAAAAACCTAACTTCATCTCTTCGATTCTCCCTACTCAAGAATGATCTCAAGGAGTTCTTGGACATTTTTTAAAGCTTGTAATATTCTCTACAACCCATCTCTGAAATGCTTTTGAAAATTCCTCTTGGAACTAGGTGAAAAGTTGCCATGAAATTAGGTTAAAAACCTGCCTAACTAGGGCAAAATTTCACTAAGTTATTTTAGTTCATGAGCATGTATTCGCAAAATTATATCTTGATATCCAAGAATCTTTAGGAGAAATTGTGTGAAGAAAAGTTGTATATTTCATTGAGATCTACAACTTTCATGTTGGGAACTTCCTTTGAATCATTTTGTATCATGGTGAAAATTTGGCCTAAAGTTGAGAAAAAATAAAAAAAAATTCTATACTTAGAAAAATTTCTAAGTTAAGAAATTTCAAATTTCAAAACAAGATCTTCAATCCTTGATTTCTTGATGAACAAGTTTCACATTTTTACATGTTTTAATGAATTGTAATCCTTAGTACTTGAATTTGACCAAAAAGTCAAAGTTTGACTTTTTAGGATACAACTGACTTTTGATCAGTTGACTGAAAAATTCATCTCTCAATCCGATGAATTTGTAATGTTTTGAACCATGCCGTTAGGTCAAGATGATGAAATTTAACTCTTGAGATCATGCTTTAAACCAGTTGACCATTTGCTAGGTAAAAAATTAGAAATTGCCCTTTCTCAATCAAAACCCTAATTTTGACCATTTTTCCCTTTTGATGATTTGATCAAACTTCTTGAGGAATTATGGTCCAAACTTGATCAAATGATACATATGAGTCTAAGATGTTGATGTGAATAAAAAATTATGAATTTTGACTGTAAATTGGCCATGGTTGACTTTTTCCTCAATACAACTGATTTTTAGGTCAACTGTCCAATTGACTGATCAAAAATGTGATTCAAGGCTTGAAACTTGGCATGAGTAATCTTGGGGGTCCATGATGATCCATGAAAATCATACGGGGCATAGAAGTCCAATTATCCTTGTGCAAACTCAAACCCTAATTTTGGTCATCAGTACATGAGGAGGTGTCTTGAGCTGATCAAACCCTAATGTACTCTTGAGTTCAAGAGATCTTGTGAGGCAATCTTTGATAAGTGAGAGGGAAAATTTTGGGGTACAACACATGTGCATAACATCAAAACGACCTGAGAAAATCTTCCTGGGGAAAACAAAACTTCCCAAAATTACTGGAGTTCGTCCCTTCCTGGGATCACCACTTTTGTTTTTCTCTTGAATCTTAAAATCTAAAGTAAAAGTAATTTGTAAATTCTTTTCAATTTTTTTTTTGTTATTTAATATTTTTGCTTTGAAAATAGCTATCAATAATAAATGAAGTCTTTGTAAGCAGAATAAAATAAGAATTACAAAGAATTAGATAGAAGCTCAAACTTTATTAATAGAATGGTAGTCTGCGAATGGCGAGACTCCATGGATGATTACAAAGTTCAAAAAATGGTAATATATAATGGAAAAGATACATTGAAATACAATGACCACTATTCTCCCTAACAACTTTGAAATCTTGAGTAGCAGCTTCTGTCGAAGTATGGTGAGGACCCAAGAAGATTGTCGCTTCAATGATCAAGTCTTGTCTGATGTAGTTACTTGCCAAGAAAGTCCCTAACTTTTGTCTAAGCTGCCCTTGCGGGTTTTCAACTTAGCGGGAAGATTTATTCTATTTATGTCTCTAATTTTTTCCTAGACCGCCCTTTCGGGTTTTTGGCCTACCGAGACGCTCCTTTTTTCCTAAGCCGCCCTTTTAGGTTTTCGACTTAGCGAGCTGTTCTTTTATTTCTTTAGGCCAAGTATTTCTTGACTACATAAGCATTCATGGGACGTGGGAACTACTCGCCAACCATAGTTTCAAGAATTAATGCACCACCCGAGAAGGCTTTCTTGACAACATATGGGTCTTAAAAATTGGGAGTCCACTTGCCCCTAGAATCAATGTTAAAAGACATGATCTTCCTGAGCACGAGGTCTCCTTCTTTGAATTCACGAGGTTTGCACTTTTTATCAAATTCTTTCTTCATTCTCTTATGATATAATTGCCCATGATACAAAGCTGTCATTCTCTTCTCTTCAATCAGATTCAATTGGTCAAACATGTTCTGGACCCATTCAACATCTGACAACTTGGTTTCCATTATCACACGCAAAGAGGGAACCTCAACCTCGATTGGGAGCACTGCTTCCATACTATACACAAGGGAGAACAAGATTGCTCCTGTTGAAGTGCGGACAGATGTCTGATACCCATGTAAAGGAAAAGGGAGAATTCCATGCCAATCTTTATAAGTAACAACCATCTTCTGGATGATTTTCTTTGATATTCTTATTGGCCGCTTCAACATCCCCATTCATCTTTGGCCTGTACGGAGAAGAATTGTGATGGACAATCTTGTATTTTTCACAAAGTTCTGTCATCATCTTATTATTCAGATTCGAGCCATTGTCGGTGATAATTTTGCTTAGCACACCATACCGACATATGAGATTGTTCTTAATGAAGCACACTACCACCTGCTTAGTAACATTAGCATATGAAGCAACTTCCACCCATTTGGTGAAGTAATCAATTTCTACCAAGATAAACGGTGTCCCTTAGAACCTTTGGGTTGAATCATTCTGATCATATCAATACCCCACATAGAGAAAGGCCACGAAGAAGAAATAAAATTGAGAAGTGTCGGAGGTACATGAATTTTGTCTGTATAAATCTAGCATTTATGGCACTTCTTTGCAAATTTGTAACAGTCAGATTCCAATGTCAGCCAATAGTAACATGCCCTTATCATCTTCTTAGCCATCGAATGTCCATTGGCCTGAGTGCCAAATGAACCTTTATGAATCTCATGCATCAACATGTCCGCGTCGTGTCTATCCACACATCTGAGCAAGACCATGTCATAATTTCTCTTATACAACACATTTTCACTAAGGAAGAAGCTGCCATCCAATCTTCTCAATGTCTTTCTATCTTTATTTGATGAACCAATGGGATATTCCTGAGTTTGGATAAAATGCTTGATATCATGATACCAAGGTTTCTCATCTACTACTTCCTCTATTGTAAACACATCAGCGGGCATATCCATCCGCCGAACTATAATTTGAGGTATATCATTCCAAGTATTCACTTGATACATAGAAGCCAGAGTTGCCAGAGCATCCGCCATTTGATTTTCATCTCTGGGGATGTGATGGAATTCAACTTTATTAAAGAAGGGTAATAATATTCTAGCATAATCTTTGTAAGGGATTAAGTCGGGGTTACGAGTATCCCACTCTCCTTTAATTTGATTCACTACCAAAGCTGAATCGCCATACACATCTAGAATTTTAATTCTCATATCAATAGCTTCATCGAGACCCATGATGCAATCCTCATATTCTGCCATATTATTGGTGCAACTGAATGTCAACCTTGTAGTAAAAGGTACATGTGATCCATGAGGACTAACAATCACATCACCAATTCCTTTAACATAAGCATTTACAACTCCATCAAATATCATGCTCCAATGAGACTCGAGATCAGGACCTTCCTCAGGCAATGGTTCATCACAAACTTTTACTTTCAGAAACATCACATCCTCATCGGGGAAATCATACTTCACAGATTGATAATCATCAACTGGTTGGTGAGCAAGATAATCTGCCAACACGCTACTTTTAACAACTTTTTGAGTGGAGTATTCGATGTCATATTCATATAACAACATCTACCAACTGGAAATTTTCCCAGTAAGAGCAGGCTTTTCAAAACTGTACTTGATTGGATCCATTTTGGAGATCTACCAAGTGGTGTGATTCAACATATACTACCGCAAGCGTTTTTCCACCCAAGCCAGAGCGCAACATGTCTTTTCCAGCATAGAATACCGCGACACACAGTCAGTAAACTTTTTACTGAGATGATAAATGGCATACTCTTTCTTCCATGTTTCATCTTGTTGTCCCAGAATACAGCCCATAGAATTATCTAACACTGTCACATACATAATCAATGGTCTTCCTTCAACAGGAGGGAGCAAGATAGGAGGTTCAAGTAGATATTCTTTAATACTTTAAAATTCCATTTGGCAGACATCTGTCCACACACAACCTTAATCTTTCTTTAACAACTTAAAGATCGGTTCACATGTTGCAAACATGTGGGAAATGAATATGGAGATGTAATTCAAACACCCGAGGAAACCTCTGACTTGCTTTTCAGTTCTTGGCACTGGCATTTCTTGAATTGCTTTGACTTTATCAGGGTCAACTTCAATCCCTCTTTTGCTGACAATGAAACCCAACAATTTCCCTGATCGAACACCGAAGGTACATTTATTTGGATTCAAGCGGAGATGATACTTCCTCAAACGCTGAAACAATTTCAACAAATCTTCTATATGCCCTTCTTCAGTCTAGGATTTAGCAATCATATCATCAACATATACCTCAATTTCCTTGTGCATCAGATCATGGAATAGGGTTGTCATAGCCCTCTGGTACGTTGCACCACCGTTCTTCAACCCAAAGGGCATCACTTTGTAACAAAATGTTCCCCAGGATGTGATAAACGTTGTTTTATCCATGTCCTCAAGAGCCATC
The DNA here is from genome assembly GCA_948472305.1 of Vicia faba. Lineage (NCBI taxonomy): Eukaryota > Viridiplantae > Streptophyta > Magnoliopsida > Fabales > Fabaceae > Vicia > Vicia faba. The sequence goes on from OX451735.1 coordinate 792,159,135, forward strand.
CTTATTTGATTATATCTGGAAAATCCATCCATGAACGAGAAAACTTTTAATTTTGTTGTTCTATCCACTAACATATCAATGTATGGCAATGGAAAATCATCTTTTGGACTAACTTTATTTAGATCTCTGTAATCTACGCCCAAGTGAACTTTTCCGCCTTTCTTCAGTACTGGGACAATATTGGCAATCCATTGAGGGTAGACTGATGTCATAAGAAAACCGACATTAATCTGCTTTAGAACTTCTTCCTTTATTTTTAATGCCATATCTGGGTGAGTTCTTCTCAACTTCTGCTTGATTGGCGAGCACTCTGGCTTCAACGACAAATGGTGCTCTACAATATATGTATCCAAACCAGGCATATATTGGTAATACCAAGAAAAAATGTCCAAATATTCTTTTAACATCCCAATTAACCTGCTCTTCACATCAGGATTAACAAATCTCCAATCTTGACTTCCTTCAGATCTTCTTCTGAACCCAAATTGATTACTTCCAATGGCTCCTTATATGGCTGAATGACATCCTCCTCGTGCTCAAGCAACCGTGAGACCTCTTCTGGAATTTCATCATAGTCTTCTTCTTCGGCCCCATACACAGGACATTCAAAGTTGGGAGAGGGTGCAGGGTCATTATATTCAACGGGTTTTTTAATTAATCTGCACATATGATTTATGATTTCTTTTAGAAACTGACACATATAACAAGTGATTATGCAGATTCAATTTTAGTTATTATTTATTTTGAACGGTTTTTTCTGATTACCATTTTCCAAGAAAAAGCAAAAAATAAAAAACATAATTTGGGAAACAAAGACAACTTTTATTATTAATTTTAAAGATCAAAGCAAACAGATAAGCCCATACAATATTAATACTTTCACCTTGGGCAGAGCAAAAGCTTTTCGAAAAGATTAACAAAAACAAATTACTTTGAGACATGTATGCAAGAGGGAACATCAATGGTGATCCAATTATGAACCCTAACTCTGTGGGTCACAAAATTTGGCATTTTTGGCTCTGCTTCATCTTCCACAATGGCATTAATCCCAAAAACAGTTGGATGAAGATAACACCCGTTACAAAATATATCTTGATAATTTCCTGCAGCAGACTTCGACTTCATGTTCCTACCTTTTTCATTCTTCACAGAGAATCCCAAGCCAACTCTTTTCTTATTTACAGGTTGTCAACAATTTGTACCCATACTTTACTATGGCCATTACGCACAACCTGTTGTGCATCCTTAAACGAAGCTATAGAATTCTCATTTCCTTTTGTATTATCAATGGATAAAGCTTGGGACTGGCTTCCAACAATAACTTCATTCACCTCCACAATACTGAAAGAGGACAAATGGGATATCAATAATGCCTGTTCTCCATTTATAATTACCATTTTTCCTTCACGCACAAACTTCAACTTCTGGTGTAAAATCGAAGTGACAGCCCCTGCCTCATGTATCCACGGTCTTCCCAACAAACAGCTATAAGCAGGTATAATGTCCATGACTTGTAAAGTAATCTGAAACAAATGTGGGCCTATACGAATAGGCAAGTACACTTCACCAACAATAGATTTCCTTGATCCATCAAACGCTTTCACAATAACGCCACTCGGGCGCATGTGTGTTCCTTGATATTTCAACTTCATAAGCGTGCTACTTAGTATGACATTCAATGCGGGTCCATTATCAATCAGTACATTGGATAATGAATCATTATTGCAGTTCATAGAGATGTGGAAGGCCAAATTGTGATTCCTTCCTTCATCGGGAAATTCGTCATTGTAGAAACTCAGGTTATCACATGATGTAATATTCCCTACCACACTGCTGAATTGGTCTACTGGCATATCAATTTCCATGAAAGCTTGGTCCAATACCCTCATCAAAGATTCTCTGTGAGCAGAGGAGTTCATAAGCAAGGCCAGAATAGATATTTTTTACAAAGTCTACAACAGTTAATCTACGATCCTGTAGTCGCTCATCTTTATAATCTTCAAAATATCATCCACCTCTTTTTCTAGCGTAGCCCCACTAGATTCACCTGCAACCTTCTTGGGTTCAACACTTTCTACAACTTTCTTTCCAGCATTATCATTTCCATGAATAATTAGTGCAAATACACGGCCACTGCGGGTCACTCTACTAGTCTCAGCAATATTTCCAACATTAGACATAGGCTGGATGGGAACTTCCACACCATCCTCTAAAATTGTAGCATTATACTTGTAGGGTACAACCTTGTCGGACTTGTAAGGGACAGGACCCATCAAACTAATCACCAATGGAGTAATAGTTGGCTTGTCATGATATTCGACTTCAAAAGGGGTGGGTGTACTAAAACAATGCACAATAATATTTACTACCTGTGATCGGTGGAAATAGAACTGACTGTTTTTAGCTGGTTTCGCGAAATGTCGCGGTAAGCAAGAGTCGCCATCGTCTTTTATGTTCTCCAATATGGAAAGGACAAAAGCACAGCAAAATTCCTTATTCGAGATGTCTCTCAGTTCGGGAGGTAGATTTATAGAAAGGGAAGGCGTTAGCACCCTTTCTATCCGTGGTTATCCACGGGCTCTTAGGTACTTGCTCTTATGTTTTCAAAATTTGTTTTCTTTTCAAGTGTGTGGGTTTTGAAAAAGTTCGTTTGGAAAACTTCTAAGTAACTCTTGTATCAGTCCTCAAGAGTGTATGAAGTGTTTTGTTTGAAACTTTTTGAAAGTGCGGGTGCGAAAAGTATTTTTGTTTGTTTTGAGAAAGAGCAAGTACTTAAGAGAAATCTACCTACCCTAAGGAATTAAGCTGTGTAAGAGTCCTTTAGATAGTGCTATCCCACCATTGAGAGGTAGGTAGCACCATCGTTGGAGGTGTTTGGGTCAATTCGATTATCGGGACAGTGTGGTATCCGAAGCAACAGTTAGGACACATTAGAAGTAACCCTAATGTCCTAGATCCTTTTTAATCCGAGGCAACCGTTTCGAGGCAACTGGATCTTTAGACAAAGGGTGACCTCTAAGACGTCCTATACTTGATGACCACTTTTCGAAGGCAACGGCTGAGGCGTACCCTAGAAGTGGTGTGTGTATTGTGTGTTGTTTTCATGTTATGTTTGTCTTTGTAATTAGTGAGCTACGAGTTGTTTTTATTTACATACATTCTTTCATGCATTTAACAGTTAGGGGGTGCGGAAAGTAAATTGCGGAAACATAAATCCTACGCTATTACAAGGCGCGGGTCTATACATCGCCAAAAATACAAAGACCCGTTTTTAGTAAATAAGTACAGAAAGTAAATAAAAACAGCAAAAGTCCTAATTACTATTACATCCGGAGGCAGTTACATAATAATCAAAATAAGGAATTAAAACTAAAATGCGCACGAAAGAAAGAATCGGGAATGTCTTAAGGGTGTTGACCCTTTTTAGAAAAGAAATTGATTTTTTTGGTCTTTTTTGTAATTAAAATGAAATTAAAACTAACTAATGACTAATTAATTAATTTAATTAAAATCAAATATATTTTTTTTGTATTTTTTATGTTTTTATGAAATAAAAGGAAAGAATTAAAATTCTAAGTTAACCTAATTCTAAGTTATTTTTAATTGTTTTAAGAAAAGTCAAAATTGCCTAATTAAACTATTTCAATTAATGTTTATTTACAAAATAAAATAATAATAATACTAATAATAATGTTAATTCTATTTTTTTGATTTTTTTATGAAAATATTAGTTGGTTAATTGTTAATAATAAATAAATAAAATAAAGCAAGTAAATAAAAAAAGAAAATTTTAAAACAAAATAAAAAGAAGAGTAAAACCCAAGGGGGTGTGGGCTGAAATGGAGGGTGTATTGTTGGGATTTGAGGCCCATTTGAGCAAGCCACGTTTGACTTCCCTTGATTGCCTGCAGCATGCTTGACTCCAGAGTATGGTGTTCTACACTTTTTGCTCTTTGGATCTGCACTGATGACACATGGCAGGCGGAGATGTGTAAGGTGCATGGTGTTCAGCGCCTTGGAAACTGCACAGGAAAGCATTAAGAAAAAGAATATGGAAATTATAGGGGGACCTGGGAATCGAACCCAGGTCCCAGCACTTGCATGACACGTTCACCACCACTCAGCCAACTGCAATTGTTTGTAAACAAAATGGATAATGACAATAATATGCAAAACAACAATTATACTGGGAATTTTAAAAAAGGCGCGCCATATATTTGAATGCACCAATCCAGTTCATCCATGCATCATCTTCTTCATCTGGCTGAAACAAAAAAGCAATCACATAGCGGGGGTTTTAAACCCCCACGAAACAAAGTGTCAATAATAGCGATTAGCGCTATGGATCACAAAAAAAGAGCGCGACATTTCCTTCTTGTTCGTCTTGTCACGCTGATTTTGACCATATATGTTTGAAGTTCTAATTTTACAGCATGACAAAACCCCCAATTCTAAAGCTCTGAAAACCCTAAAATTCTTTAATGGCAAGTCGTGATTCTGCACATGATAATGAAATTAGACAATGCCAATAGCTTTGGAAAGATGTCAGTAACACAAATCAACCAAGAGAATGCATTAAAAACGCATGGAATGTGATATGTAAATTTGGAAATATATGCAAACCGTGTGAGTTCTGTAGCGTGATTCCTTGAGTGATTTGGCTTGATTCTGATTGCCAAAGATTCCTGGCAATGCAAGGAGTGTGTCTGGATTAAAATGGAGGCTTGAAATATGCTGGAAGATGGTTTTCGATTTGTCACTTTTCTCTTGAAAAAATTGAAATGGCTTATGCTGTATGAGTGTTTCTTAGGTCGTGAATTGCATATGGAAGGCTTGCACATGTGTTTTGTAATGTGAATTAATCAGCATAATGGACATTAAGCCTTTGCATTGAAGTTCTTGATTTTGCCATAAACTCCATTGAAACAACTTGCCTTTTGTGTCCAATTTTGAATTTCTTGCTTGGAATAGGCCTTGCACGAATTTGGAATGTGCTTCAAGGTGATTCAAAGCTATTCAACACAAAATATATCCCTTAATTAATTTTCTTGATTTTTATTTGAATTTTAAAGATTTAAAATGAATTAAATCAAATAAAATTAAATAAAAATGGAAAAATTAATTTTTAATCTTGAAATAAATTGTGGGACACGTGGGAGGCATGGACAAGCTGAGTCAAGTGGAAAAGTGGGCCCCTTTTGTCAAAAATGAAGTTTCAAGGATAATGGACTTTGGCCATTTCACAAAAATTTCCCAACTTCTCCAATGCATATCTTGCTCAATTTTGAAGCTATGAACATGTTCTTGGACATTTTGGAAAGGTCTTGAAGTCCTCCAACCAATATCTTTGGTCCCATGTCATTTTGATTTACCAATCTCAAGTTATGGTCTTTGACTTAAAGTGCCTTTTTGTTGACTTTTGAAAATGACCTATAATGTTGAAATTGATAACTTTTTGTGAGAGCATTTCTTGGGCTTGGAATGTGAAGATGAGTTGTAGGAAATGTCTTCCCTTTCAAGATGAGAATTGGATGGGATTTTTCTGATGAAGCATGAAAAAGTTATGCCTTGGTCAAGTTACAGTTGACTTTTCAGCTGTCCAAAAATAGAAACTTTTGACACCTTGATGATTTTTGAGCCATTCTTGTGAAATCATGATCAAGACTTGATAAAATGATGATTGTGGCTTCAAAATAAGATGTTGACCAAAATTTTTTACTTTTGACTGTCAAATGACCATTTTGCCCCTGCAGTTGACTGTGGAGCAATTAGGGTTTTTGACTGTGCAACTTGACCTTGTGAGCCTTGAAACTTGACATGTAGGTGCTTGACAATGTGTATGAGCATATGGGACTTGATTGAGCCCTTGAAAACCTCAACTTTCTTGCAAGAACCAAAACCCTAATTTGACTGGCTTAGGAGGATGATTGACTGTGTAGCCCCTGAGTAGCCTTTGAACCATTTGCTTGTCATAACTTTGAAGATTATGGGAGGGCAAATTTTGGGGTACAACACTACCTCTTCAACACAATCAATCATTACAGAGTCATCTCTAGAAAACATATCTTCATTCGAGGAGAAGAACTCATCTGCAGAGGCATATTCATCATCTGACGCAGTCACATCCAAAAAAACTCCAACCATATTAACATAATCATCCCTATTTCTTGACACCTTGATGGTATTATTGTCCAACATTAGCTAAATACCTTTTCTCACAATGGAACAAACACGTGAATCTCTGCACCAGATCCGGCAAGATCCAAAATGGTGCCTTTCTTGACCTTCCATATGGCAGAAGGTAGAATGCATTTTTACAAAATATCCTATAACCAAATTAATATCAAAAATATGGAAGTCGCTTGGATAACCAGCCACCATGTTCACAACATTTTCTCCCCCATGCTTTGGTAGAGGATTATCTTTCATGTTCGGCCCAAATCTTTAAAGTATAAGATACCAGTCCTCACCAACTTTTGTACTTAGGTTCTCAAAGGGTAGCAGTTCTCAACATTGTGCCCTGGTGCTCCCTGATGAAAAGCACATGTTTGGTCTTCCTTATAATACCAAGGCAACGATGATGGTATAGCAGGAGGTGGTATAGTCTGAACCAACTTCTTTTGAATTAACGTCAGGAGTAATTTTACATAACTCATAAGGATAGGGCCATAATTATGTCTCCTCTAATTATACCCTTGATTCCCCTAATGAGATGGTCTCTGATAAGCAACAGTGGTTGGAGCCACACCAACAACTGGAGTTATCAAGGCGACCTGTTGATGACAGTGATAATTTCTTCTGGGGGGATTAACCCTTCTCTTTTGCATAACATCATTTTCATCTCCTTCCTTCTTCTTGGTAAACCCATAGGATGGCTTCTTCATACTTCCGGAACTTTCACATTTCATTAGACGATCCTCTCTTACAGCCTCTTCCAAACGGATACCCATGCCCACCATATCAGTAAAGTCACTTGGCGCACTTGCTACCATCCTCTCATAGTAGAAAGCACCTAGAGTCTTCATGAAAATTTTAGTCATCTCATTTTCTTCCATGGGAGGAATCACTTAGGAGGCTACCTCACGCCATCTCTGTGCATATTCTTTGAATGATTCCCCGTCTTTCTGGACCATGGCCCTGAGTTGATCACAGTCAAGCGCCATGTCAATATTATACTTGTATTGTCTAATGAAATGTTCTCCCAAGTCGTTGAAAGTAGGGATATTGACATTGTCCAAACTCATGTACCACTTTAACACTGCACCAGTCAAGCTATCTTGAAAAAAGTGAATCAGCAGACACAGATCATCAGTGTGGGTAGACATTCTTCTTACACACATCACAAGATGAGCACGAGGACAAGTGTTTTCCTTGTACTTATCGAATTCCGAAACCTTAAACATTGTAGGTATCTTGACATTCGTGACCAAGCAAAAATCATTCACATTTTGACCAAACATTGTCTTTCCTCTGAGGGCCTTCATCTTCCTGTGCATCTTGTCAAACTGATCTTGAAAATCATCCATTCGATCATAGATACCCAAGACTTCCCTTGGTGAAAGAAAAAGACGATAAGCTTTATCATTAACAAAAGGCACAACATTCACTGAAGGAGGTGCATCAAGAGTAACATGCACCACTAGAGGTGCAGGAGAAACAATAGTCTGAACAACTGGAGTAACTTGAGGACCAAGATTAAAACCTTCAGGCATAAAGTTCTCTGGAATTTCCCATAGCTAACCTTGAGGCATGTGATTCTGAACAACAATTAGAGTAGCAGACACAGGAACAATCGGAGCTTTAGTAGTAACCATTGTTTATTGAGGTTGAGCAATCGGTGGATGATTTTGAGAAGCCACCAAAGTTTCTATTAGAGCAGCGAGATTGGCCATACCGGCCTTATGAGCAGAAACTTCGTCACGCAGCTCACGATTCTCTTGTTCTAAGTTGTCCATCTTCCTTCTAAAATTAGCTCTAGTATTATAGTTGTGAGACAGCTTACTGAACGAAGTAAAGAAGCTTCGTAAGACACCTTGATATGCACAAGAAATGCAAGAAATATGTACAATATGATGCATGATGTGTAATGCACATGATTTAATTTATTATTATTATTTGAAGGGGCTTAAAGATTTTATAGACAATCATTGCAAATATCAAAGTAATAACACATTTGAAATACTGAAAAACTTTATTATAACTTCAAAATAGATTTCAAGTTTAAATAATCCCAAGTACAAGATGAAAGTAAAGTCTAAAACCCTAAGAAGAAAAGCTGATGGAGATCACTCTATACGCTGACGCTTCCCGGTAATTCTGGAAATCTGAGCCTTCAACCTCTAGTTTTCTTCCGCATATCTGATGGCGACTTCCTTCCAAACATTTGAATCAAGAAGTGAGCAACTAGCATCTGACTGAGGCTTAGGGGAGAATAAATCCCCTTGCCTCTCCATCGTATCTACAGCCTGACTCTCGAGAATCTCAATCAAGTCATCTTTCTCCTTTAAGTCTGCTCTGTAGTAAATCTCTAGAGTTTGGCACTTATTCTTCCAAGCTTCCTTTTCCTGTTGCTTCCTGACTAAAGCAAGCTATAGCTCTTCAACATCATCCAATAAGGGAGGAGTTTTCTTCACAAACAAATCAGGCATAGGTGCTTCCCGAGAATATGATATCTTTAACTGAATAGCTCTCGCTTGAACCAACTGAAGATAAGGCCTAAGTCCCAAGTCCATCCTACTCTTCTTGTGAATGTGATGCCAGGCCTTCGCAATCTTCTCCTTAGCTTCCTTATGGTCTTCTCCCTCTTTCAAGAAGAAACTACCCAAATGAATACTATTTGGCTTATCCCTCATCAGATAACCAAGCTGTCGTCGTGCAAGAACAAGGTTGTAGTTAATTCTTCCCTTTGTACCAAGAAGAGGTACATTGGGGAAACTACCATAACTGTCAACAATCTCTACATCCTGGTTAGCCTGATGATACCAAACAATATCTGAGTGAGTAAGTGCCATGATCTTAGGAGCCCAACATGGTTCCTTCCTAACATCCCAGAAAGCATCAAATTAAGGAAAATGAGAAGTAAACCATCGGTACAACAGAGGCGTGCAACAGATGATCATCCCCCCCATGATAAGAATCCCGAAGATGAATAGAGTAATAAGCATCACCCAACAATGTAGGAACTAGGTTTCTAATCATGAAGATCCTGATAGAACTAATGTCAACAAATTTGTCTACATTAGGAAATAAGAACAACCTGTAATCAAGTAGACCAAAGATGTCTCAAAAGCAATTGTACTCTTCATCTTGGCAAAGTAACGAGCTTTCTCCAATAAGAATTGAGCTGGTAATCCTCTAATCCCTCATTTAGTAGTCATGTGGGCTTCAACCTCAAACTTCCCCAGATGGATCAAAGCAGCAGTCTCATGTGGTTTAAACTCACCCTCTAAACTAGTAAAAGGAACACGATTGATAATAGGCAAACCCAAGAGATAAGAATACTCCTCTAGTGTAAGCATCAATTGATAGTCAGGGAAAGTAAAGAAATGATACATCAGATCATAAAACTGGACCAGGTCGAGAGAATATCCTCCTTCATCCTAATCTTCATGAGAGAAATGATGGACCCATACTTCTTCCGAAAATCTGCAGAACACTTAATTTCGAGAATCAGACTGATCAACTCATCTATCTTGGGATCTTTAAACTGTACTTTCTGGTCTTTCTTTTTCCATAATCCATAGTCAAAAAGTACTTGAGATATTCACAAATGGTCAACTTTTAAGTCCCTTGAAATAAAATTTCATCAAAAGATGCTTACGAGTGCATGGATGCATGATGCAACAATCACACTCAATATCACAAACAAAGGGTTCATAGGTTCAATGTCACGAGCATGAGGTTGAAGGTACTACCCATAAGGTGTTGTCTAAAAGTTATCACCTGACATACAAGGTTCTAGAGGTTCCCAGAGTCTACATCCTTCCTTTGGATATTACCAACTTCCCGATTAACTCGGTAATTAGTAATTTTCTCAAGAAAAACTCCTCCGAGGATAGTATCGCGTGACAACTAATTCCGGATTACTCTGTCATAGCTTCCGCACTACACCTAAAAGGCCAAGATGGTTAGGTATTCTACGGTCCTCAATTTCAGCAGGCTCGCAGGTTAAAAGAAGCATGTCTTCCTGATTACTCGGTAAACGACACTACAGTTAAAGGGGCCTCCACTGAGTGAGAGATCTCATGCCTTCTTTTATGGGATTACTCCCTCAAAGTTAACATGACTATACTGCCCGTCCTATCTTAAATTTTTCCCAAGTCCGGGTATCGGACTTATAAGAAATCTCCAAGCACCCTGAAAACCAGGAAAATCCAGACAAACATATACACAACATATAATATATACCACATAATAACACATATATAGATATAAACAAAGATAGGCTTAACCCACTTAGGGATGGACCAGCAAGAGGTCAATTTTTCTCCAGTGAAGTCGCCATTTTTTTTCTATAGCGGTAGAAATGTTGAGACTAAGCCATTAGATTGACTTAACTCGCATAGATCAAAATAAAAATCTCCATTGTGCTTTATTGTTTCCAAAGGGATTGAAGTAGAGCGAATAACCCAAAAGAAGGGGGAAAGATTCAAGGTAAGGGGGTTGGTTATGAAAAGGGAAGGTATTAGCATCCTAAACATCTATGGTACTCCGTAGGAACCTCTTTGAAAAATCTGTATATTTTGGCTATAAAATGTTGTATAAAAATAGATAGTGGAGGTGAGAAAAGAAATATTTTTCATGATTTTTGCACCCGCCGCGGTTGTGAATCTTTAGTTCCTATGTACCACCTTCCATGTAATAGGGGATCAGGGTACACGTAGTTCACCTTTAAAAAAATTTAAAACCTAAGTGTGTTGGTTAATTTTATGAGATAAGACATCATCGTCATTGTCCGTGTGGAAAACATATTTACTTTCCACAATCATGAGAAAGGAGAATTTATATCATCTCAAAGTGGAGTATATGGCTTGGATTTTAAAATCAACAATGCCTCATTCAACACCGAAGTGGAAAATATCTCTCTTCACTACATATTGTAGAAGTATAGTTGTTTGCATCACTACAAGGATTGACAAGAGTCTAATATTTTGAGAAAATTTTAAAGATAAGAGCCAAAGTAGCAAAATGGTTTGAATGAGATTGATTGAATTTTAGTCTTTTCACAAAAATGTTAAGGTATTATTAAATTGATTAAAGTTTGTTTATGAAAAATGTTTTGAAAATGCATGGACCTAAGTCCAAGTTCATTATGAAAGTGGTTCAAGTTTAGAAACAAAGAGAGTTTTCAAAAGGAGGGAGAAGATTTTTTAAATTAAAGAAGATGGGAGAAGATGAAGGGACTATCCTAAAGCATAAGGTAAAAGCTAAGGAGAAGAACCATCTAACCAACAAGAAGCTAATACTTGACATTATGAGTTAAGATAGAATTCTCATTCTTTGGATTGAAACCAATCAATCAAAGATACTAGACCTCTTGAGAGAACCAAACTTCAAGTGTATTAAGTCTTCACAAAAATTGGGCACAGTAACGGCTGTATATGGGTGAAATCCAGATCATAAACAAAGTATGTAATTATAATAATATGCACACAAAACAAACAAACAACCCAATGTCTTGAGGTAAACCTTAAGAACTCCAGACAACCCAAGCTCACAAGGTCTCCAATATAGGTCAAGGTCCCTAATCCTAAGTCCAAGAAATCCAATACTCCATAATGCCAAGGATAGTAACCAAATAGTCCAAGTATCATTAATGTTTTTTATGGTTCATGTTGATTATTAAGTATCTTCTAAAAGAAAATAAAATCTCAAGTGAGCTAAATAAAAATGACATAAAAATAAATGCTCAAATGAGCAAAGATGAAAATAGCATGAAATGTAAATGCATAAAATAAAAGCATAAAAGTAAAAGCATAAAATAAAGTCAATTGTTAGAAGTTAATGGCTAGTTGGATGACCATCTTGAAACTTGCATTTGGAACTTATTAGAGGATTGGAAGAACCAAAGCCTATCAACAACAAGTTGCATTTTCTTTTTGTCAAGTATATCATCCATTTAATAATCCTCAAGGCAACATTTAATGATCAACGATGTTTAAGTGATTCGCATTGACCAAAATTGATGAAGATCCATTGGAGGATTGGTAGAACCAAAGCCTCCTAACAATTAATCTCAAGGATATTGGATAAAAGGGATAAAATTAACATACTTGGACTTGCAAATATAGGTTTGGGCCACGAATGATCATTTTCTCGAATCGGGACAAAATTTAGCGCTATGTTAAGCAATTGTAAGTGGACTTATGTAGAAGTCGCACATATTTTAAGGTTGTTCAATAGCAATCTATGTACTTCATGTTTGGATAAATGATATATATATATATATATATATATATATATATATATATATATATATATATATATATATATATATATATATATATATATATATATATATATATATATATATATATATATATATATATATATATATGATTTTTCCATAACATGTGATACAATAAGAAATGGGGATAAGATGAAGAGGGAAAGGGATTAGAGTTTCATATATCATCAACGTCATTCGCCCATTTTAGTGGATTTGGTTTATCAACCTATCAACATCCAAGGTTCAATGAGGTTGAATAATTTTTCTTCAAAAAACCCTCAAGTCAGTATCATCTGCTATTTAAAGAATGGAACAAGAATCATGTACAAATGTTTTCAATTTACAAACATTGATCAAAGGTAAAAACCCTAAATGCATACCTAAGTCAAGAATAGTTTTAAAATATGAAAATGAATTGAAAAATTATGAAATTAAAACCCTAACTTCCTAAATTCCTATAAAAGTCAGAAATAAAATTTAGAGTCCCTGGATTGAGGTGGAAATTTTCTTTAGAAATGCAAACTTGGAAACTAGCAAGTATAAGCCTCAAACTAGATGGTTTTGGGAAATAATTTGTGAAAAATATGAAATCACATTTAAAAATTCCAGAAAAATAATTTTTATGGCCTCAACATGTTCAAGCACTCCAAAAAACTTCATCTCTGATTTTATAGGTATAGGAAGTTAAAAATTTAAATCAATTAATGTGCATGATCAAGCAAAAACCTTAAAAAAGGAAATTAAGTTCACAAATTAACCAATGAGATCTAAATGTCAAATAAATTTGATTGAAAATAACCTAAATGTCAAGCAAACACAAAGGATTAGAAAGCATATTTTTCTTGAATTTTATCTCAAAAGGAAAAAGGAAATGGAAATTATTTACACAAACTAACAAAATTAATGCAAATAAAAGATATTATGTCCAAATAATTTTAAAATGTAAGCAATTTTTTTTTATAAAATTGGACAAAAAATATTTTCAAGTAATAAACTCAGAGAGGAACCCAAATTTTGAGATTTTTTGATTTAATAGAAGTAAGAAAATAAAATTCAAGATTTAAAATAATAATAAAACCCTAATTATTTACATGATTTTATTTAATCAAAAAAATTAATAAAAAAATTAATGGAAAAATCAAAATATGAAAATATACTGAAAAGGGAGTTTAAAATATTTTTTTTATAATTTTTGAAGTGAAGAAAATATTTTAAGAAAATTATGAGAAAAACAAAGAAAATTAAAATACAAAGCTATTACACCTATTGTTTAAGAAATGCGATGTAAAAGAAAAAGAATGCATGTTCAATCACACAGGGACACATCTTTGTCCCTTCCAAATGCCATAATATGCAAATTTTTCAGTTTTGAAGCATCACTTTCATGTCACGATATGTTGTTCAATTCTTGATGAAAATAAAAAGTTCCAACACCAAAGTTCAAGATAGAAATTAGTAGAACATGCTAGGATCAAAATTTTTATGAAATGATGCCTTGATGAGTGAGAAAAACGCGCGCGAATGTAGCTACATGAACACTTTTTTTTATTTGAACATTACATCAAACAGTTTTCAAACTTAATTTTCTCCCTCAATTCTCCACCAATTTAAACGATCCAAAATTGAAAATTGATCATAAAAATGAAAAGATTATGAATATGCTCTTAGATTTTGCAAAAAGCTCATGGGTTAAAACAACACGCAAGACTGTAGTAAGAGAGAGAAATTGGATCAACTACCTTACTATGAGTTTGATGAAGCTTGAGCTCAAATAAAGAGCAAGTAATGGATATTAATAGCTTGCAGGTTGAGAGATGATGAGTAGAGAAAGAGATGAGAAGAAGTTTGCTTGGAGATGGAAGCTTTCTTAACAATGGTGGAAATTGATTTAAAATTCAAAGAGAGAGATAATTGGTTTGCTTAGTGTGAGAGTGAGAGAGATGTGCTTGCTTCAGATCTTTTTCTTCCCACCAACCCCTTTGCTTGTTGAATACCTTTTCCTTTTATAGAGTGTGGAAAGAGAGAGTAAGAGAATAAAGAAAGTGAGGAAAAATGATAAATGTGATAGTGTGTGCATTTTGTGTTGTTTGGAGGGTGAAAAACACGCGTTTTGTTAAGTGAGAAGGGTTGGGGTATGAGTTGGCACCTTGGGAATTGGTTGACACAAAATTAATCCATGCATTACCATATAATTTTCACCATTTCATGAACACTTCTTTACCTCTTATATATTCCTCTATGATGCATGAAATGTCACAAACTTTGAATAAAAAATGAAGAGGACACTTTATACTCCAACTTTCATGTTCAAATTTTTTCAAAATGAAGCTTGAATCAATGAGAAATTTGGCCATGAATGTGTGCTTATAAACTATTTGATAAAATGCCTTTCCTAACTAGGCTTGCTGCGCGCACGTGAGGCCTTGCTGGGCAAAAATTTCAGCTTGTATGATGCCTTCTTCTTTCAATTATATCTTAAAATATAGGGAGAATTTGGAGAAACTTTCTGAAGCAAAATTGTTCCTCGCATTTAAGGCTTGATCTTTGATGTTGGACATTTATCAAAATAATGAATATTTCTTATAGAAAAATGATGATGAATGCCTTCCCACAACATGTTTGATGAAATTCCTGCTTAGCGCACGTGACTTGCCTTGTGCTGGGCAAAAATTCAATTTTCAGCTCAAAATCCTAACCACCATATCTTTCTCTACACCTAACCATTTGAGATGATTCTTGAATGAAAAATGAAGAGAAAACTTCAATATTCAACTTTCATGTTTCTAACTTTTTGATTTGAGTCCAAATGATCATTCAAAAATGGACATAAAGAAGTCAGAGTTTTGCATTTTTAACCAAAATTTCACTAAGTGTCAAAAACTTCCAAGTTTCATAACTTTTTTTCCTTTCATTTTTTGGACTTGTGGCCTCTCCTAAAAAGTTGGATAATTTTTCATCCTCTTTCTAGGCTTATAAAGTTTGCATATTTTCAATAAAAATTGAGAAAGTTGTAGCCAATCTAAATTCAGCCCTATGGGTACTTAGAAAAATTCCAAAACTTCAAATAACTTCCTTGACAAGTTATCTTCAATTCACACTTCCTCTTGATATTTTTTCCAATATTAACCAGGAAATGTGAGAATAGGGATATTGAATTGATATTTTACCAAAAGTTCACTTGGTCAACAATTGATTTCAGCTATCTCCTGACAAAATGACCATTTTACCCCTTTTCATCAATTGAACCCTTTCAAGCCAAAGTTGATGATCAAACTTCCAATGATAGATACTCATGACTATGTAGAGAAGTACGGGATCAATAAATTTCCCAAAAATCCAAACATCTCCTGATTAAAATCCAAACCCTAGTTTTGATCCTCTGTGCTTAGAGATGGTGAGATGAAGGTAATTGTGCCATGACCTACAAGATGATATTCCAAGAGACAAAATATACACATTTTGAGGTTAGTTAAAAGCATACATATACAAATATACACAATTAAAAGTGCTTTAAGGTGCTTGGTGATTCCCATAGGAAAACCTAGAGACATGATGCAGTAGGAGAAAAACCCCAAACCCTAGTTTATGATCTAGTTGCATTGTGATGATATGAGATGATATAGGAATCTTAGGGGGGGAAATATGGGTATAACACCTTCACGCACAATTTAAAATCTTCAAATGTATGCAATCTTTAGGCTCCTCCATAATCTCGATCAAACTGCAGCCTCAACGGACTTTTATCCTCTACAAATCACGGCGTAATCACCAGCATTCAATCTTCAATGCGCTGCATAAATTATCATCTTCATCACTCTCAAAAGTCACTACCAGCACAAAAATACAAACAAAATAAGAAGTTGGAGAAGCAAATTTGTGGCTGAGGTATCGACTAGAAGTATGAATGGTGAGGCGGAGACGTTGCTCAGCCTCTGTAACGCCGCACCTTTGAGCAAGAGAAGCCGTGTACGAGTGATTAAGGTGGTGAACAAACACATAGAGAATGAGATTCAAATCGAGATGGACGACGACAGAGCCGAGTCAATATGAGAATATGACAAGGGATTATGGACAGAGAAGTTTGAGTTGAATCGGAAAAAGAAGAGCAATGCCATTTTTCTCCCGTGAGTAAAAAGAGGATCGTGTTGGTTGAAGAAGTTGATTCATCACAAAATGTGAACCCTAAATCCCTTTTCTATTTCTTTTTTTCTATATAAAAAATTTAATAAATCACAAAAAATTGTTTGTGGACCAAGCCTAATGGGCTTAACACGAATTTGTTTGTACATACCACTTCCTTCTTATGTAATGCACCCCGAGTGTTTTCTATTGTTTTTTTAATTATTTTGTGTGATATTTCTACATGATTTTTTCTTAGTTGTTTACATGATAAGAATTCTAAAAAAATATTAGAATATAATTTTAATTCTTTTATTAACTTTGTTTGTTGTTATTTTAGACATATTTTTGGTAGATTTTAATGCCAATTTTGTGTGAGATTTTGGAATAAAAAGATACTTGAGTTTAAGAAGATTTCAGATCAAACGAAGAGTGCAATTTTCATCAAGGAAGATTTATGTAGAGTTTTCTCTTTGCTTGCGTGGTTTTGAAGAGGCAATGAACCTTCTCCGTTAGGTATCCTCGCTACTACTTGTATACTTCTCAACATTTCACTACATTTCTTTACTGCTTTTCTAGAGATCATGAGAAGTAGAGCTTTACTGATTTCTGATGCCATGAAAAGTAGGGTAGAGATGTATGAAGGGGATCTCCATTGTTGATCTTGTCAGGAATCTATCTGGTTTATTTAAAGGCCCATTTAGGGCAATTCCGCATTGTGTGCTTTTTGTGTGCTATATGTATTTGTTTTAAATTGTACCTTTGAAGTAGGTATTCTACACGCGTGTTTATATTTGTGCCCGCATGTATAGTTGATAAGTCCTCAAAAAGAGGCGAGCAGGGATGATTCACAATCAACCCCTTCAATTTTGTCCGTGTCATCCTTAGCTCGTGACACACCACGATGCTTCAAAGTTATGCATGCTCTTGTTATGGAGTTGTCAAGTGGGGAAGGGTTCTGCAATCGAACCCCATGCTTTGTTAGGAGTTCGCATTGGCCGATGCTGATACTCCACGATCATTCATATTTCCTGCTATCGCCTACCTCGATCTCCTATATCTTAGTTATGTGTTCATTCACTTTGAACATCACATTTTTGTTTTACATCCTACTCCTGTTTGTTTGTCTCGGGTGATACGCTCCCCTTGGCTAAAGCATTTCGCTTGTTTTCCTTACTATTTTATGTATGTGCTCTTTTGATCTTGTTTGTTTTATCCTTGTACATACCATGTTCCCTTAGGATACGCTTGTTTCTTTCGGATGCAAGTTATACCTTAGGTGGAAAACTATGCATGCTAACATTAGGTAGAGATTTCCCTTTCATCCTTGACATAGGGCCATCATTGTATGATAACATTAGGTTAAAAATAGGCTACTCTCCCGTAGACTTTTTTTTCTTCCCCTTTTGCATATGCATTAAAACTAAAACTTCCTTTTTATTAGCAAATCATAAAACATGCTAATCATACTTAAAACCTTTTTCAAGGTAAAAAAAACAAACCAATCAAATGTCGCATCTTGCCTTGAGAGCGTAACTCAAAACCTTTTTCAGGTAAGGACGTGATTAATTTACTTCTATGCCAACCTGTGAGTCTCCAAAGGTCGAGCTGCAACAGAAGGTGAAATTAACATTGTTCATGAAAAACACAAAACAAAAAAAAACACGTGGGCCGATCTACGGTAACTCTGATTCCTCAAAAAGGATACATAGGCATTGGGGTAGGGCCCAAGCAAGCACAACTTTATTTTCCCTACATTATTTTCTCCTTTCTTTTGCATGCATTCTTCCTCAGTAGTAAACAGTAAGCATAGAGACACCCATAAGACAGATAACAAGAGTGGATACCATAGAGTACTATGAGCGTGTGGAGTGCTAATACCTTCCCCCCGCGTAACAGACTCCCTTCTCAGGTTTTCTCGATGTTTAACTTTCCCTTCTTGTGGGATAAAAGATGTTCAATGGCAACTTCATTGTTTGATGATTTTCATCCGGTTGTTTCAGGTGGAAATGATCCATTAGTAAGGTCCAACTTATAATTTCCTTATAGGAGACAAGGACCCTTCATCGAAGGCCTAATGTATAATTTCCTTATAGGCAACAAGAATTCATCAGTGAAGGTCCAACGTATAGTCGCCTTATAGGCGGAAAAGATACTCTTGTGAAGGTCTAGCATATTTTTAGTGCAATGTCAGATCCTTAAGAAGACATGACACCTCATTAAAAACCTTGCCCTTGCATGGGAAAAAGAGTATGACCCTACTTTTGATATTTAGAACTAAATATTTTAGAGGATTCATACATTGGCAGGCCAAGGCTATCATATTATTCAGCATGAAACATTAAATAATTAATTGTAATAGATTCTCAAATTAACTTAGTTCTACGTTCTAGGGATAAGTCATTCATCCAACTCTTCGAGCATATATAATCCACGTGGTTGCTTTAGCTATATATGGTACGAAGCATCCTAATAAGGTAGCAAATTTCTAAGTCAATTAGGTGCGACGACTTGTATAAGTATGAGGTATGCTTATTGCATTTCCCTTGGGATCACCTTTGAATTGTATCTTTTGGAGACCTTCTATTTAGCGGTCAAATCCCTGATGTGAGAGATGTCATTTAATTTGTCGATTAGGTCAACTACACACCTAAGTTATGTCTCATTTTCTTCTTTATTAGTTTATGTGGGCCTCCAAGTGGGCATGATAATTTCAACTGGCATCATGGTGTCGGTGCTATAGACCATTGTAAATGGTGTTTCCATAATTGTGGAATGGGGGAAGGGGTAGTTTTTAGTGTAAGTCGTAGAGGCCAATAGTTTTATATTAAACTTGGTACTTTATTGAATTATCTATTAATGAAAATAAGACATTTCTTTGGTATGTTTATTTTTCCAAAATAATATAGTTCCTAGAATAGGAAGTCCTTTTAATGAAACATTAAGTATACTTAATTGTGAGATTTCATTAAACATTAGGGCATTATTCTTAAATCATCTAAATTCAAGCTTTATTGTAAAGTGGGATAACTTTAAAACACCGATACTATTTGTACATCCCGGAAATATCAGGCACCACCAGGTAGTATAACCAGAAGAAAAGAAGACTAAACCAGTAGTCAGCTCAACGATGAAGATACCCGAGATACAGCTGGCTGATGAATACCATACGGCTCACACTCAGGAAACAAATCGTAAAACATTATGTACTCTGGTAAGGATGGTGGATGAGACCCACCTGCCCTTAATCGGTAACCAACTCGGCTCATTAATACTTGTAACCTCCAATGGCGCACTTATTACAATGTTACACCGCTTTTATCATCTTCATTTAAGGAAACGACGATGGTTATATAGTTATGGAAGTCAAGAGTCAGTAACTGAGACTCTTGATGACGCATAAGAGAACAACTATAAAAGGGGCTCCCGAAAGAGGGATAAGCAAGAAATATATTCTTGGGATAACATGCTTCACTGACGTAGCTCCCAAATCCCCCAATCATGCTATAAACTCATTTCGGTGAATCTCCTTATTCAAAGAGGGAAGTCGACCAGATATTTTTTCCATGCAAGAACGTTGGCACCCACTGTGGGGCCTCAGTGAAATTATTCTTAGGCCACACTCCAATCCATATTCAGCAGAATGTCATCACCTAGAGGCCCCCCAAAAATGGCACAACTATTAGCCATGGTGAAGGCCCTTAGGAAGCAAAACGAGACTCTGCAAGATAGTGTCTCTGGCTTGTAACAAAGAAGCGTAAGGGACGATAGTCTAGAAGAGGAGCTTCTGGTACCCCAACTCCCTCTCAAGCTATTTGGGACGATCAAGTCTCAGAGAATATCAAATCATTGTTGCTGACAGTCTACAACGACAAAATCAATCCTAAGGAGAAATTTATTTCCATCAACAACCAAATGACAGTAATAGGTCCCACCAACTCACTGAAGTGTAAATTGATGGTTGGCACCTTCAAGGATGTGGCACTACGATGGTACCGTAAGGTGTCTATGTCATCCTTATTTAACGTCCGACAAGGTCAAGCAGAATCTCTTAGAGAATACCTAGCATGGTTCAATGAATAGACCATGAAAGATATCATCCCAACCAAGAGTTGTTCATTGGAGCATTCCAACACGGCCTCCGAGAAGGAGAGTTCAACGAGTCCTTAGCGCAGAAGCCCGCATTCGACATAAACAAAATCATTACTGGAGCGAAATACTACATAAGGGTGAGGAGAGAAACTTGGAGAAGCGGTCCAGAGACACCCCAGAGAGAAGCAAGACCAAAGAAGAGGGGTCAGGAAGGATGTAGGAATCTTCTCAGAAGACTTTGAGGGATAGGCTCCGAGAGCGCACTCAAAGGCCTAAATGGCGTCCCTTTGATTCAAACGATGAAGGGACACCTCTGAACATGAGGAGAGGAAAAATATTACAGGAGGTTGCACACCTGAAACTAATCCCAAAAACACCCTCAATAAAATTGGAATTAATGTCGTATTGGGGAATGATGCCAGGGCTTAGTGTAGCTATCATCGGCTCCGAGGATGCCATACCGAAGATTGCCTCTTGCTAACGAAAGAAATTGAGACATTGATACAGAGGGGCACTTACTAACTTATGTAAAAGATGGTAAAGCCCCATCTAATAAAAGAGATACTCGGTGAAAAGATGCAGACACGGAAGAACCTTCCCAAAAGAATGGGAAGAGTGTTAAAGAAGTGCATGAGACCAAATCGGCTCGCCACACCCTTAACACCATCGTCAGCGGATTCGCTGGCAGCGGCGAAACTAGCTCATTCGGAAAGAAATATGCCTGTATCGTGATGCACGTATCCGAGGACATAGCCAAGGTTCGGGAACAAGATTTAAACCCGGTCAGCTTCTCCAAAAAAGATGTAGTCAACATTATGGCCCACGAGAACGATCCTATGGTCATCAAGGTGCAAATCCGAGATTGGAGCATGAAGAGGGTGCTGGTGAACCCCGGTAGCTCGACCGATGTACTCTACTGAGAAGCCTTAAAGGGAATGGAGGTTAATACATCTGAACTATTTCCCTTCAACGGTACCTTAGTCGGCTTCTCCGGAGAACAAGTACAAGTATTTTGACACCTCCCAATTCTCCCTACCTTTGGAAGCGGCGCAAATGCTAAAAAGTTCATAGTGAGGTACTTGATTGTCAATGCAGCCTATCCCTACAACATCATCATAGGGAGACCCCCATTTAATTCCTTGAAAGACACTATCTCTACCCTGTACCTCACCATGAAGTACCCCTTGTGGAATGGCCGAGTTGGGGTGGTTAAAAGCGATCAAGGATTAGCCACAAAGTGTTATAAGGATAACTTGAAGTTAAAGAGGAAGACACAATTCAAAGAGCCC
Source organism: Vicia faba (assembly GCA_948472305.1). Classification (NCBI taxonomy): domain Eukaryota; kingdom Viridiplantae; phylum Streptophyta; class Magnoliopsida; order Fabales; family Fabaceae; genus Vicia; species Vicia faba. The sequence continues at coordinate 792,181,083 of OX451735.1, forward strand.
AGGCGTTCCAATGAGCTGAAATTCAACATGATCGACATAGATCCTCGTGACAATGTGTGGGAAGAAAGCCTTTCTCCCCACAATGAAACAAAGATGGTCCAAATCGGAACCACGCCTTCTGAAATAACTTATATAGTATGCAATATTTCTCAGGAAGAGGAAACAGAAACCGTGGAGTTGTTGAAAGGGAACATTCAATTGTTTGCATGGAAGCCCTTAAATATTCTCGGAATAGAGTCCAACTTCATGTTCCACCACTTAGCATTGAACCCTGACACCAAGTCGGTGTCCCATAGGAAAAGGAAAGGTGAAGAAGAAATGAAGAAGACTATAAAGGGCAAGGTCGAGAAGTTATTTGACGCCGGATTTATTAAAAAAATAAAATATTCTACGTGGCTAGCCAACGTAGTTATGGTCAAAAAGAAGACGGGGAAGTGGCGCATTTGCGTCGACTTCACAGATCTGAACAAACTGTGCCCTAAGGATTTGTATCCATTCCCACATATAGACTGACTCATCAATGAAATTTCAGGGTACAGTCTACTCAGCTTCATGGATGCCTACTCAGGGTACAATCAAATTCGAATGAGCCCGACCGATGCGCCAAAGACTGCCTTCATAACAGACCGGAGCAACTACTATTACGAGATAATGCCATAAAGTTTCAGGAATGCAAGAACAACCTACCAACGATTAATGGATAAGGTACTCTCCACTCAAACCGATAGAAATCAGAAAGTATACGAAGACGACATCATCGCCAAAACCACTATGGAGAAACGACTTGTAACAAATTTGAAAGAAACACTCACATTCATAAGGCGGTACGACATGAGACTTAACCCAAACAAATGTATCTTTGGAGTTCAAGTCGGAAAGTTCCTAGGGTTCATGCTCATTAATCGTGGAATAGAAGTCGACCCGAACAAATGACAGACAATTGTTGACATGTGAAGCACCTCTTCAGAAAAAGGAGGTACAAAAACTAACAGGAAGGTTAGCTGTTTTTTCTCGGTTTCTGCTATGCTCTGGAGATAGAGCGATCCATTTCTTCGCGGCCCTAAGGAAGTCAAAATCATTCAAATGAATTATAGCATGTGAAGAAGCCTTTCAAGGAGTAAAAAGCTTCTTGTCCTCTCCACAAGTCCTGATGAGACCGGGAAAGAATGCGACATTGATCCTATATCTGGTTGTTTCTGAAAAGGAGAAGAACAAGTCAATTTTGTGGATGATGTTCATTGCCTCACAAACTATCTCAAAGGCCTTTATGAAACCCCATCTGTTATGGAGAAGTTTCAAAGGCGCAACATCCATGTCCTCCAGTATGTCGGCCTCGAACTCGAGAAAGGGTATACAGACTCTAAAATCCTCCAAGACCCCGAAAGAGAAGTAAAAGAAATCTTCACCAGTGTTTTTCTGACGAAGTACACATACGCGATCCCCTAAGATGCACGATTATAGGATAACATTGCTTTCCTCCCCAGTCGAGGAGACATTTATCAAATACCTATGTTTGGAAATCTCCGTGTCTTCAAGCACATTATTCTTGTAGCCAATAACTTCAAGGTAAAAGGGGGAAGACGCTTCCATCATAAGTTCTACAGAACATGAGGAGGAAGAACCATGGTTAGAATCACTCAAACAAGAGAGGGTAAAACTATTAACCTCCCTTGTGACTGGATTAAACTCCTCCTGACCTAAAGCACCTTTCATTTCTCACATGTATTGGTTCCATAACTCTTTCCTATCTTCGGCATTAGAGGGCTTTACAACATTTCCCTAATCATCACACTCTCTCAAGATAACCATAATCTATAAAGGAAAAACGAAAAAGAAAGAGTAAAAGGAAAGTACCTAATAAAAATGAAGAAAGCTTGAGGGAGATTGAACACTCTCTTGAAAAATATAACACCTTATGTAAGCACTAAAGATAGAAAAGTAAATAAGAGGGTAGGGTTTTAATAGAGCCCAATGAACAACGCACTAGACGAAGGAAGCGTCACCCTATAGAAAGAGGTTTAGGTGGAAGTCATCATTACTCTTGGAAAAAGAAAGTGAAAACATTTCATTTGTGCCACATAGGCACAGGAAGAGAAGCAACCCGGTAGTGCCTTAATTACCTTTCATGACTATGTGATCGAACGAGATATCCTTATGAAAAGGATTCTAATTCAGGGGACTTATGTACATCCCAAAAATATCACGCCCCACCAGGTAGTATAACCGGCATAAAAGAAGACTAAACCACTAGTCGGCTCAATGGTGAAGATACCCGAGATGTAGCCCGGTGAAGAATACTAGACGGCTCACACCAAGGCAGCAACCCGTAAAAATCCTGGACTCGAGTAAGGATGGTGGCTGAGACCCACCTTCCCTTACCCGATAACCAACTTGGCTCATTAATGCTTGTAACCTCCGAAGGGGCACTTATTACAATGTTACACAACTTTTATCATCATCATTTAAGGAGACGGTGAAGGTTATAGAGTTATGGAACTCAAGAGTCACTTATTAATTGAGGTTCTTGATGATGTTGTTCACTGTGTTTTTTGGAAAATAACCGATGATCTTCCAAAAAGGGTAAATTTTTGGTTACTCGCAGGATCGATCAATTTGATCCTAAGACACATGCTAATTTTTGACGTTGTTTGGGCATAAATATGAAGAACGCATGTTGGACTGAGAAAGGTTGAGGTTTGGAAAAAGTTCAAGTGCAGGAATCTGGGAAAAAGTGCAAGTAAAGTGCAAACAAGATAAAAAGGCAAGAAATGTAAAGAGAAAAGTAAAAGACTTTGATTATAAAATGTGGTGTTTCCAACATACATTTTCGGTATTTTTTCTCACACAGTGGGTACTTGAATTGTATTAAATAACTTGTACGATCAGTTGAGCACACAGAAATCTACATAAAATTCCTATATTTATACTAAAACTAGGTAACCGTCGAGGAGTTGCCTTGATCTAGGATGAGGACAAATGTCTTTTGCATGTGCTTCGACCTCTATCTTCATGCCACGTTGCTTTTCTCAACTGCTAAGCGAACTTCTTTTCCCTCCTTTCTTCAGATTCAAAATCACCTGTTGCTGATACGAGGTTTCCTTCTAGTCGAAGGCCCTAGAACCCTTTCAGTCGAAGGATATAAGAACCTTCTGGTCGAAGATTCATTTTAAATTATAAATTTCTCTAAGTATTTTTCTAATCTGTCGAAGTATTTCCAGCTTAGATTTGTTTAATCTATTTTTATCCCATAAGGCCAATTTGCTGTGGGTGTCAAATTTAGGAGCTAACAAATTTCCCCCCCAAGAATGTCAATTTAGACGCAAGGAGAAATGATCATTCTTTGAGACTCCCATTCGACACCTGTCTTCTTTTTTACCACATAAATCACTTGTGTGCTTTTCGTCTTCTACCAACCACTGCTGGTATTCATAGTCATCATTACCTTTTTTCCCAACACGTCGTTGTCAATCAGCCGTTACCATGCTGCCATGATGTCCATTATCCCTATAACCTAGGAAAGTATGGAAAACATTTTCATTACATGTACGATAACTGCTTCAACGCTCGCCATGTGCCCCACTAACTCTGCAGCATTAAATGGTCTTGAGGGAAAACACTCTTCCCCAAACACTATAAATAGACAAATCCTCTCTTTGGAATTCTTTTACAACTCCTAGTACTCTTTATTTCCTTGCAAAGAAAAAGTCTTAACAACTTCATCTTCTTCGTTCTTTCACTACTTTCAATCATGGCTTTCCTTTCCAATGCACCAAACGACCCCAAAACTAAGAACGTTTCTGACCTACAAAGACAACCAGAGGTCTTTCCCACTAACCCTATACCTATTTCGACTGAGGAATAAAGGGTCATATCTGAACCCATGGCCAAAGAACGGCGTGAGGCTTATGACTCTCAGTTACTCATTCCTGTTAAGTATTCTGGGCACATGTATGCCATGTCTGGCCCATTATCTACACTCTTAGAGAACCCAAAACAAAATAAGAACTTCTTCCCAACTCACCCTAGGGTCAAGCCTATAGGTTTCCTGAAGAAACCCAGGAATGATCCTGAGGATGCAACCCCTTCCAACCAGCAACATTCTAAAACGAAGGAAGATATCAACCTTCAGTTTATGAACAAGGGGAATAAGATCTTTCGATCGTGCCCTAGTCTTACTTCAGAATACTCAGAATGGCTGAGTAAGATGGAAAAATTACAAGCCTAAATCTGGAAAGATATGGGGGATCTATGACTTGATTATACTGTCGAAGACTGGGTTAGCTTATTGCCCTCTCATGTTGGTATCATCATTGTATTTTTGGGACAGTACACATTTTACCTTCCATTTGCCTTTTGGAATGGTAACCCCAACTCTCTTTGATATAGCCGCCATTACTGGTCTTTGACCAACTGGTGACTATTTCAACCCTGAGGATCTGTCTGAAAATTCTATCGGGTTTTCGGCCACGAAACCCATGTATACTATATTCATCAACCATTTCAACGACAAATCGAGTACCATTGTCTCTGAAGTGGAACACATAGCTTTTCTATCTTTGTGCTTATCTCGCTTCGTTTTCTGCACTAAGTCACTTTAAGTGACTAAGAAGATGCTCACTCTTGCAACGCAACTTCATCATGGGTATCATCTTTTTCTAGCTGAGTTAATTTTAGCCAACCTGTATGATTCCATCAGCAATGGTGTGACTCAGCTTAGGGTTATTGGAGACAAGGCGAGTGTACTCCTTTCCGACCCCTTTTGGCTTCTTCAACTTTGGCTCAACGCCACTTTTGAATCTTTTCTTCCTCAAAAGAATAAGATTAATGAGAGGGCCCCAGAAGTCCTGAACAGAAGGGTCGAAGGGACTAGATTGGTCTTGTTGACTCCAACTGACGAAGGTCAACAATTCCAAAAAACGTTTATCAACTTTGTAATGATGTTTGCAAAGCGTAAGGAATTTGTTTCGACCATGGCTCCTTTTGCTAGTAGAAATATTGGTTCGGAATGGTTCATTCGACGATATCTTTCGTCTGACGAAGATGACCATATGGATGAATATGTGGCTATCTTGGAGTTGTTTCTTCGCCCAAGAATCATGCCACTGAGATTCAAGAGTTCGAATAATCAACTTAGTTTGATCGCTTACCAACCGAATCTTGTCTCTCGATAATTTGGTATCATCCAGACGCTCCCTTCACCAATCTACTCCCGAAAAAAGATTTTGTTGTTTTATAATGCAAACTATTCAGAGGATGCTGCTACCAAGCATATTGGTAGGTACGTTGGTCGAACCGTACTAACTTTGTTCGACTTCAAACTCAATTTCCTGTGTTCACCTCTCTTTGAAGACTGGTGGAAGCAGTATTATAATAAAGAATTCTTCGACGAAAAAGACTTCGCTGATCACCTTCAAGAGGCGTTTATGCTGGTCTCTGACAAGATAAAAAAGGGTAATCTTTCTTTTCAAAACAAATATCTTATCGTCTTCAATTTAATCATTCGACATCTAGCTTATACTTTTTTATTTTCTAGCCGTCAAGAGGACCGTCACCAAGAAATTCGCTGAAAGCGCAGAGGGAGGAGACTCTTTTGTAAAACTTTCACCAAAGGTAAGCACTTTCTGCTATATCTTTCTATTTAACATATTACTATTGACGCTGATGCCTTCAAATCCTTTCTTTATGGGTATTTAAAACCAAACCACAGAAAAGGAAAGTTAAAGAAATTGAAATTTCCATTAATGAAGAAGAAGAATCTCCTCCTGTCCCTCTAAAGGGGGACAAGTTAAAGAAGCCATCCCCTATTCCTGAGCCTCGTCCAAAAACCAAGGTCAAGGTTAAAGTTATTGGGTCGAGACTTCCTCCCGTCATCATCAGAGAGCCAATGGAACAAGAGATCGCTACTAGGCTGAATAATCCCAGTGAGAGCAATAACTCAAGTCCTGGTGTTGACGTTCCACCTAAGGTAATCACTTCGACCCTTCAAGATTGTTTATTGACTTAGACTACTCTTTCCTTTTTTCAATAGTTCTGATAACAATCTTATAATCTTCAGGACACTTATGGTACTTCTAAACAGGGCCTTGTAGAATAATCTGTCACTTTAATAAATAGTGAGGGTGATCCTACTTATAGTCCTTCTTCAGCAAAGGCATCCTTTGTGAGCTCTGCTAGCAAGGTGAACCAAACCTCTGGGCATGAAGCCATTGGGAAACCTAATGAAGAAGTTCCTAGTGAGGAACAGGCAAATGTTGGGACTCTTCAAGCTAATGATAATGGACAGAAGGACAGAGAAGAGGAGGTTGCTGATGATGTAATCGAAATGAAGAGAGAAGACACACCAGCGGGAGGGAATCAGACTGAGGATATTCCAGTGACTGATGGAAGAGAAAACCTTACAGAGGGAGCAGGAAACTCTGCGCATGTTGAAGTTGACCTTGTCTAGATACCTGTCGAAGCAAATGTGGCTCGTGTTACAAACGAGAGGGTAACTTCGAATGGGTCTCGTACTAAGGAAGATTTGGCATTACTGAAACAGCAAAATCCTCTTGGCTACTTGAATGCCATTCTCGAGAGTTGAGAAAGTTCTTCTGATCAAAGTGCTTCGACTGCGTTTGGAAAATATACTTCAACATCTCCTCTTGTAGAGGCACTTCAAAAGGTTAAGGCGTAACTTTTTAAAAGAGATTTAATGCTGACCTTAGAGGGAGAACCTACATATCCTTCCTTTCTAAAGACTACTTTAAGAGTTGTCGACCTTCTTGCTGCTTCACCAGATATTGCCAGCGTTATTTTGGATTTGATTTCCATCATCGATCAGGTTTTAGCTGACTACAATCGTCGAAGGACTCTCAGTCGCGAAATTGAGAAGGCTAATGGCCATGTAGCTTCTGCTTGGGGTGCTACTGCTGAATCAGCTTCAAAGCTAAAGGAGTTGTCGAAGGTACAATAGTCTAGGCAGAAAGAAGTAGAAGAACTCGACCAAAATATAGCCAGTATGAAGGCTCAGATCAGAGAGTTAGAGGCTAAGATTGCTGCCAATGATAAACGAAAGGAAGAACTTCTTGCTGTCAGCACTGATTCAGAGAGTTAAGAGGAACTCAACAAGGGATTAGCATATGCTGAATGAGCCCAAGTATTGGATGCCAAAATCGAGAATCTTCATCAGTCAAAGGCTTTGTGCGAAAGACGCCTGGAGCTACAAAAGATAAAATACCTCTAAATCATGGCCAACCTCCCGTTTTGATTTCGACTTTTTTTTTTGTAGCATTATGTACTTTTTATAATGACTCTTAGCCATTTTGGCTTTGTAATATATTTTCTATCTTGGCTTTTTAACTTGATCGAGATCAAGCATTGGTTATTCTAACCTCTTGAAGTACAGGTCTATACTTTTTCAAGTATTTACCATTTACTCTCAAGAGCCTTTGATCTTCATTTAATTCTTCGACCTCATATGCGCCACCATATAATGTTTGGATGATCTTAAAAGGTCCTTCCCATTTAGGAGACCATTTTCCCATATTCATATCCTTTCGATCCATTGGGAGGATTACTTTCCATACCAGGTCCTCAGGCAAGAATGTCTTGGGTTTTACTCTTTTAGTGTAAGATTTTTCCACTCTCTTAGTTTGTAACCTTAAGAGATCCAAAGCTCTCAGTCTTCCTTCGTCCAAATCTACGAATTCGTCTAACATCATATTCCAGTAAGTTTCAGAAGGGATGTCTTGATGTTTCTGAATTCTTATTGATTGTAGAAAAATTTCTGCTGGAAATACCGCGTCATGGCCATAAGTTAGTCGAAAAGGTGTCTTCCGGTAGATTCCTTAGGAGAAGTTCGACAAGCCCACAAAACTTGATCTAAAGTCTTGTGCTAGTTCTTTGGCTTCTTTCCTACATGCTTTTTTATTAAGCTGATTATTACCTTGTTTGCCGCTTCGACTTGACCATTAGCTTGTGTATAGTAAGGCGTAGATGTTAATAGTTTGAACCCCATTTCTGTAGTAAACTCTTGCATTTTTCGACCAATAAATACTGACCCTTGATCAGTTGTTATTGTCTCGGGGATTCCAAACATGTATATAATGTGCTTTTGAATGAATTCAATGACATTTTCCTGGTCTACATTGACTAAAGGAATTGCTTTAATCCATTTAGTAAAATAATCAATGCCTACCAATATGTATTTCTAGCTTTTAGATGATGCTGGTCGAATCTCTCCGATAAGATCCAAAGCCCATCCCCTAAAAGGCAAAGGTTTCACAATTGAGTGAAGTTCTCTTGCAGGTACGTTCTGGATACTTGTATGTACTTGACATTCCTGACATCCTTTTGCAAACTCAACATAATATTTCAACATAGTGGGCTAATATAGTCCTTGTCGAAACAATAACCATTTCATTTTATGGCCTACTTGATGTGCTCCACATGTTCCAGCATGTGTAGTTGAAAGGGCTATGTATGCTTCTGTTTCACTTAGGCATTTTAATAACACCCCCTCAGGTGTCTTTTTAAATAACTCGTTTCCCATTAAAGTGTAAATTAGCGTCCTATACTTTATTTTTCGTTCCGTCAAAGCTACTGGATTTTGCAAATAATCCACAATAGGCTTTCTCCAATCTTGTTCTGTTAGAATGTCTGTGAACGAAATTTCGAAGTTTTCGTGGCCAGCGTACCCCAGTTTTGTTGTTTTCAAATATGTTGGGGACAACTTGGTTAATGTTACTCTTCCTCTAACTTCGATTACTTGTTGTAATTTCTCTTTCGAAATTTTATACCCAGATGCAATATGTGCTAACTCATTAGCCACTTGATTTTCCAATCTTGGTATATGTCGAATGTTGATCTTTTCAAAGTTTTTCAACAAACGATTGACTATTACAAAGTACATGATAATATTTTATCATATGCATTTGTATTCTTTTGTAACTTGATTTATAACTAACTCTGAGTCTCCCATTATTTCGACTCAAGTTTCCCCCAGATCCAACAAGATTTCAAGGCCTACAATTAGAGCTTTGTATTCAGCCTCATTGTTTGAACAAGAACCTTCGATCTTGTACTTGAATGCTGCTGGAATTTGATTTGGAGAAATAATCAGAACTCCTACCCCAGTTCCATCTTTATGACTAGAACCGTCGAAGTATAACTTCCAGGGTTCGATCTCCAGGTAGTTGATTGATTCCTCATTTATTTAGTGGTCAACTATAAAGTCTACTACCACTTAACCTTTTACAGCCTTAAGAGGCATAAAGGTTAATGAATACTCAGTTAATGCAAGTGCCCATTTTCCAATTCGACTGTGCAACATGGGTTTCAACAACATATATTTGAAAACATCAAAATGAGATGAAACATAAACATCAATTGGTTTAATATATTTCTTGAGCTTTGTAAACGAGAAGTAAAGATATAAACATAGTTTTTCAACTTCGCTATATCTAGTTTCTGCATCGTTTAAAACTCTACTAAGGTAATAAATGGGTCTTTCGACACCATTCTCATCCTCTTGAGCTAACATTCTTCCTAAAGTTTTATTAGATGCAGCTATGTACAATCTCGTACTCCTATTTCTACAAGGAGGTGTCATAATAGGTGGCTTGGCGAGGTATTTTTTGATCGTGTCGAATGTCACCTGTTGCTCTTGCCCCCACTCGAATCCTCCTTTGTTGAGTCAAAGTAGTGGTGAGAAGGCTTGCGTTTTTCCACTTAAGTTGGATATAAATCTCCTTAGGAAATTTATCTTGCCAAGTAGAGATTGCAACTCCTTCTTGTTAGTTGGTTCTTTCGCTTCCAAAATGGCTTTGGTCTTGTTCTGGTTTACTTCAATTCCCTTCTTGTGGACCACAAATCCTAAGAAGTCCCATGCTTTCACGCTGAAAGCGCATTTAAGGGGATTCATTTTTAGACCATAGTGTCTCATTCTTTTGAAGGATTGTCGAAGATGGTCTATATGATTCTTCCCTGAAACAGATTTGACAACAATATCATCAATATAAATCTGCATAAAAGTTTCAATAAAATCATGGAAGATAGAATTCATTGCTCTTTGATATGTTTCCCTTGTGTTTTTTAGGCCAAAAGGCATCACTACCCATTCGTAGGTGCCTAAAGCCCCAGGTGTTGTACCCCAAAATTTTCCCTCCCATTTTTACGCAACATATGTTCATTAAGATACTCTACTTGCTCAAGGATGCCCAAGAGTTGACCAGACAAACTCTCTCCTAAAGTAATGAACCTCCAACTAGAGTTTCTTTTTTCATAAAGATGGGTGAGTACAAAAGGCCTAATATGCTCTCCATGGTCTTAATATGTTCTCAATATCATCCATGTCAAGTTTCATTTCTTGCACAAGAAGTTTGCTCAGTCAACTGCTCAAATGCCTGAAAATCAACTATACTAGGTCAAAAGTCAACTGTGGCCCACACACAGTCAAACCCCAAGATTTTTGGTCAAACTCAACACTTTGAAGTGATATCCATCATTTTATCAAGGGTTGATCATGATTCCCAAAGGAAGGCTCCTAATTCATCAAAACTCAAAAGTTGCTAAATTAGGGTTTCTCAGGAAAAGTCAACCAAACTTTGACCAAGCATAACCTTTTCATACTTTATCATAAATTTCTCATATAAGGATCATTTTGAATATAATCCAATTCCATACAACTCATCTTCATCCCTCAAGTTCAAGAAATGCACCCATGGAAAGATATGAATTCAGACATTATAGGTCATTCAAAAAAGTCAACAAAAACACCTTTTGGGTCAAAGCTCCTTACATGAACATGGAAGATCCACTTGAGATGAAAACAAAGAGGTTTCTTAGTGAACATCCTAAGCTTTCTAAAAAATCAAAGAACACCCTCTTAGGGTTAAAATTGAGAGAGATATGCATTGTCAAAGTTGGCCATTTTTGGAAATTTGCCCAAAATCAACAATGCTCAAAATTGCATTCTTTCCACATGGGCCAGTCTTTTCAAGATTGAATCTCAATCCTAGCATGGTCCACGACCTATGGGACCCCGCATGCATTATTCACTCATTTATTTAATTTATTTTGATTTTTATTCATTTTAAAACCAAATAAATTCAAACAAAATCAAATTAAATCAAAATAAATCAAACTTATGGAATGAGATTTGTTTTGCATTGAATCGTAGATCATGCAAGCTGTATAACCTCAAGAAAATCGTACCAAGCCATAAACAAGAGGAAATATCCAATTTTGGAAAGATTGGAATCAAAACTTCAAGACCATTATTCTTTGGATTCTTGCCAAAAATATTAACCTAATTGGATTCAATACATATACTGAAGCTGGGTGAACCCTAAAAAAGAGAATTTTCGTGCGCAACCTTCCTCCAAAGCAAGAAACAAAACTCAAATTTTTTGTCAAAAAGTGTAAGACCTATCTTCTTCCACATGCCAGTTCAAAGCGTTTTGAAGGTGAAATCATATTCCTGGACATGCATTGGGGCGATAGCAAGCATTATCAAGGCCTGAAGCATCAAGAAACGTGCGCTAGCAACATCACGGTTTGTTCATATTTTTGAAATTTGTTCTTGCAATTAACACATGATAAATGATTTATAAGTATATATTCATGTTTGTATCATCGTTTAGAATGTGTTTGCATATTTAATTGCATGTTTTGATACCTGTTGGATGAAACTCCATTGCTAGGGTTTATAAGGTCGTTTTAGGGCTTTCAAATGTAGGAATTATTGGATCTCAAGATGGATACTATCATGATCAGAGGATCAAACCCAATTGATCCATGATCTTGAATCTAATTTCTATTTCCTGGATATAATTTTTGAGATGCACAGGTTGTAGTTATGGCCAACGTCTGTAGGTAAAGGTGTTTACCTAAGATAACAGTCCCAACGAGGAAGATGAAGGCGTGGCTGCATACCATTGGCTTGTCTAAAAATTCACGCGTTTTCTTAGGCATAACATTCTATTTGTATTACATCCATTTTATTTGATTATATGTATGACTAACAATCCAGCTCTGATGGCAAAGAGAGAAGTCTTCAAGGCGCGCGTGTGTAGGAGGTCAGGGGTTTGATCCCTGCCTCCTACATAATATTTTTCCTAATATTTGCTTGCAGATCCTGGGCCTTGGGTTCCAGCGTGTCTACCATACACCCTTCAAATCCAGCCAGTGGATCATCTTCAGATCCAAATCTAGCGCTCAGTGGAGAGAAGTCCATGATGCACCTTCAAACATGGCTAGCACTGGATCCAAGCACAGCGTGGGCTTGCAAAAAAATATGGGCTTGAAAATTCTAGTTCATACCCCCAGCTTGCTTCATCACCCCAGGCCCAAATCTTCCTTTTTTCTATTACTCTTTTCATTATTTCTTTTAATTTATCATTTTAATTATTTTCACAAATTTTTTTTTAATTATATCATAAAAATCAAAAATTCAACAAAAAAGTTAGGTTTAGTTTTTTTTTTATAATAAAATATTTAATTGCAATTAATAAGCTTAATTAGATTAATCCAAATTCTTTTTTTGTAATTAAAATCCAATAGAAAATTAGGTTAACTTTACTTCAAATTTGTTTTCTTAAATTAAATTTAGATTTCTAGATTATTTCTTTTTTTCTTAATAAATTAATAAACCACCAAAAATATTTTATTGTTTACTTAGAATACTTCTTTTTTAGGTTTTTCTTCTTAAACGTATGATCTCGTCTCGCGCGCGTTATTTTATTCTCGCATTTTTTATATAATGTAATTGATTATGGGATTTAATAGGATATGTTTAAAATTCTATTTTTTACTTCTTGTACCTTTTATCTAAATGTCCCAAAGCCATGTAATAGCGTAGATTTACGGTTCTCGCACTTTATATATTAATTGTTAGTAATTAGGTATGTATGACAAGACTGTAAATTAAAACGTTAGTTCACCTAATAAAAAAGACAAAAAAATAACTGAACCAAGCACACTTGCACATGCTCACTCCTAAGGTTTACACTACTTGGTTGCCTCGGAAATAATGGTCGTGTCCCTCGAACGTAGGGATACCTTAGCAATGACCCGCGATTCAAAATTGTCATAAAGATTATAGTCCCTACTTGTCCCTCGAGTTGCCTACGAATTAATCTTATGACGATAGTCCCTTCGAAATGCTAAGGTATCTTTACTTGTTTCCTTCAGAGACCATTTCGTTCCTTCGAATGTCCCTTTAAAAATTCAACGACGAAGCTACCTACTCCTTAATAGTAGGATAGAACTGTCTAAGGGAAACAAAAAAGAACAGACTTTATTTTCCGAGTAGGTAGAAATCTTAATTACTTGCTCAAAATAAAAACTTTTCACACAAACACTTTTCAAAACAGTTTTCAAAACAACTTCGTCACACTCTTGAGGACCGATACAAGGGTTATCACGAAGTAAACAAAACTTTTTCAAAACAAGCACACACAAGCAATTTAAAAAATGAGCAAGTACTTAAGAGCCCGTGAAAAACCACAGATAGAAAGGGTGTTAACACCTTCCCTTTCTATAATCTACCCCCCGTACTCAAACATTCTCGAAAAAGGTGTTTCCTGTTCTTTTTCCTTTTCCTTTGTTGGGTGAAATAAAAGTCGATGGCGAATCTTGCTTACCGCGACATTTGTGAATACAAATGCAAAACCAGTATAACAGTCGGTTCTGCTACGGTATCACAGAACTGGCGACTCTGCTAGGGAGGTTACTAAAGTGAGGTATACCTTAGGATCTAGGTCATTTTAATTTCTTTCTTGGTTGCTTTACCTGCTTTATCTTTAAGGGTTTTGCTTGGGTATTATTAATGATCATACACCTGGATCAGGGGGTACTCTTTAGGTAGACAAAAATAGATCATGGAGACTGTACGGTGTAGACCGATATGGTTTAATCGATGGCTGTGTTGGTGTAACACTTTGGTTGGTACACGTATCCTTCGTGTGGAAACGAGGAGAATACGGGGCCGCCGCGTGGTGTCTTAAAGCACTAACGGAATTTAGAACCTTAGTTGAAAAAAATTATCCATTAGAAAGTAGTGAGATAGACGGCCTCGGTATAAATCTGAGGATTGGTTGATACTCGATGCCACGCTCATTGAGGTCAGACTTTCGGGATATTTCGGCCGCAAGAAAAGATTGCCTGAGCTGAAACAATGCTCGATAAAGGATGATCAGTGATATTGAGAATCCTTAGAACCCTATTACTTTTCTGAGACAGGTTTGAAACCAACTAAACTTCAAAAGGGTACTTACCTTTGACCTCATGCAAGCCTTTGAACCTAAGGCCTATTTGTGTGCTTTGCTTGTGTGTGGTTTTACTTTGTTTGAACATGACATCATGCATCATAACATAGCATCCATTCTTATTACACTAACCATGTCAAATACCAAGGGGATTTATCTTTGTTCTGTTTTGAAGATCATGGCTTCCGCTCATAGAAACACTATTCGAATCAGCTTTACGAGAATACCTCCCCAACTCAAGGAACTAGTATCAAGGGTTCCTGAAACTTCTTCGTTCATTAAGAGACATGGTCCACATCTCAACCTGGTTACTTCGAGCTTCGATGAAAATATGATGGGTGTACTCTTTCAGTTCTTTGATCCCGAGCACCACTGCTTCACCTTTCCAGATTATCAGTTGGTGCCTACCATGGAAGAGTTCTCTCAGTTATTGAATCTACCCATTCTTGACTAGGTGCCTTTCACCGGTTTAGAAGAGGTTCCTAAGCCAGAAGTCATTGCCTCAGCTTTGCATCTGAAATGGGCCGATGTGGTATCCAATTGGGAAACAAGAAGTGGAGTCAAGGGTTTTCTAGCCAAGTTCTTAATAGATAAAGCTCGGCTGGTTTGGGATGATTTAGACTTTCAGGATGTTGAGGAGGTCTTGTCCCTTCTAATCTATGGGTTAGTACTGTTCCCTAATCCAGACTTATTCATATATGTGAATGTTATCAAGATCTTCCTCTCTCGTAACCTCGTGCCTACCTTGCTCAGAGATATCTTGCACGCCCTCCATACTCGTACCATGAAGAGAAGAGGGGTTTTTATATGCTGCATGCCATTGTTGTCGAGGTGGTTTATTTATCAACTCCCTAAGTCAGTACTGAAGAATGAAGAAGGTTTGGGTTGGTCGCAAATGATAATGTCACTTTCTCACACGGATATTCTCTGGTATTCCCAAATTGTGGGAGATATTGCTATTATTGACCACTGTGGGGAGTTCCCTAATGTCCCACTACTTGGCATTAGGGGAGGCATAACTTACAATCCTTGTTTGGCTCTGCGACAATTTGATTACGCTCGAAGGAATGGTCCTCATGAGTTACTTATCCAGGGAATTGTATTTAACTATGAGGATGATGTTCAAGGGTATCGCCAGAGGTTCATACGAGCTTGGGGCATGTTAAACAGATCTGACGCCAAGACTTTAGGGCTGAAGAATTACATAGCCGTCTTACCAGTAATTGTGGAGCCCATTACTGAAGGGGATATTCCCTACACGGTTCTTCATCCTGATATGCCCACTGATCTAGAAGAACTACATAGGTCTTGGATCTAGTTGAAGAAGGAATGTGATACTTATAGGAACCAGTTCTATGCCCAGGAGAAGAAGGTTTTAGAGCTCACAAAGCAGCTTCATGAGAAAGGAAGCCTTAATGTCTATCTCGGCACGAAGAGGAAGCATCCATGGGAAACTTGATTTTTTTTAGCTTTTAGAATTTTTAATTGTAACACCTAAGAGGCAATTGTATTTTGAATTCTACTAATAAAATATTTGTTTCATTTTGGTTTTATAAATTTAAATTTCCCAAAGTCCTTGAAATCATTGCATACACATCACTTCCATAGCATTTCATATAAAAGTACCATTACAGGTTTCTCAACTTCTTCGCTGTTTATTTCATAAAAGAAATGTGTTCTGAACAAAGCATCAAAGATCTTCAGGCACAAAATGCCCAATTTCAACAGATGTTCATAACTCTGGAAAAAGGACAGAAGGATCTGAAAGCCCTCGTCCTGAAGGAGAAGAAGAAAAATAAGAAGGTCTCTGGTATTCTGAATATTGGCAGAAGGTTCAGGGGGCCATTAAAACAACCAGTCGATCTGACCTCCTCATCCATGGAAAGGGAGAACCAAGAAAGGGAGAGGGACCTCAGTCCTGAATTTTCTGACAATGATACAGACTACAATGATGAGAAATATCCCCCCACTGAGGATAGATACAAGCAGTTGAAAGATCGTTTGAGTGCTATGGAAGTCCAGAGGATACCTGGGTTGGATTTCGAAGAATTGGGATTGGTGTCGGTAGTGGTCATCCTGCAGAAATTTAAGGCTCCAGTTTTTGAAAAGTATGATGGGGTGTCTTTCCCAAAGCTCCATCTCTGTTCCTATGTAAGGAAGATCCAGCCCCACACTGCTGATAGAAACTTGTGGGTTCACTTCTTTCAAGACAGTCTATCAGGGACTCAGCTTGAATGGTTCTACCAACTGAAGGGAACCAATGTCCGAAACTGGGAAGATTTGGCTGCTGCATTTTATAAGCAGTATCAATACAACGCCGACCTTGCCTCCACTCGTACTCAACTCCAGAGTATGTCCATGGGTGCAAGTGAAGGCTTTAAGGACTACACGCAGAAGTGGATAGACTTGTATGGAAGAGTCCAACCCCCTTTATCTAACCGGGAGTTGGTTGACATGTTTCTCGGGATGCTGTCTGGTCCATTCTTTAATCATTTGATTGGCAGCTCATCAGCTAGCTTCACTGAGCTGATATTAACTAGAGAGAGGGTAGAAGCTGGGATCCTAAGAGGTAAAATACATAAAGACACCTCTTCGAGTTTGGTAAAGAAGCCCTTCACTGGTAAGAAGGAAGCCAGTGATATCTATAGCCCAAGAGGTCAAAGCAGAGCTGAACACCGTCCAACAGTAAATGCTATAATGATACCTAGGCCTGCGGCTGCTCCACAATGCAACAATCAACAAAGGGTAGAAAGACCACAAAGGAAGTTTACCCGGATTAACATGATATTGATAGAGGTTCTACCCCATCTGCTGAGATCCAACTTGGCAACCTTGAAAGAGGCTCCCAAGAATCCGAATACCACATCTCCTCGGTACAATCCAAACGCTCGGTGTGCCTACCATTTTGAGAGCCCCGGTCACGATAGAAATGACTGTTGGGCTCTAAGAAATAAAATACAGGATTTGATTGAAGCCAAGGAGATTGAGTTCAATGCTCAGGAGAAGCCCAATGTCATAACTTCTCCCAGCATAAGCACAATCGTGGAGTTAATGTTGTTGATACCGATCTATTTGTGACCTCAGTTGATGAAGTTTCTACTCCTCTTATGACTGTTAAGAAGAATTTGTCGTTGGCCGGTTTATTTCCGGTTTGTGGTGAAGGTTTCCACGTGTGTTCATCTCTGCCTTCTGGTTGCCATTTGCTGAAAACAGGTGTCCAACGCCTGATGGACAACAGAGAAATTTTGTTCGAGAAAACTCTGATTCCAACTGTTCCATGTGAATATATTTCCATTATAACCATTTCTCCCAATCCTTCCAAGGTCTCCCCGAGAATACTTGTTAGGATTACGTCCGCTCCAAGAGTCTCTCCGTTAATAATCACCTTTCCTGGTCCTGTCTCGTACGCCTCGGACAAAGTTGTCCCTTGGCATTATGGTGTCGATTTTTACTATCATGGCGTTAAACAAGATCTAAAGAATGAAGAGGCCGATCCCGATGTCAGTAACATTGTCGGGACCAGTAAGATTACCAGAAGTGGAAGGGTTTTCTCTCCCAAGATTTCCCCGAGGACTGTCAATAAACCTATTGTTATTTCACCTTCTATTCCTACCAGTACTTCAACTACTACTCCTGTTCTTACTCCAATTGTCACTCCTACCGTCGAGTCCTCTGGAACCCGAGGCAAATAAGCTAAAGGTGAGCCTTCCAGGAAGGAGGCACTATTGTACCCCAAAATTTTCCCTCTCATTTTATCAATATTTCCCCTCACAAGACTCTTTGGACCCCAAACCAAGCTAGGGTTTGCATTGCTCAAGACATATCCATGCACTGATGACCTAAATTAGGGTTTGAGTTTGCATAAGGAATTTTGGACTTATAATTCTCAATGTGACTTTCATATTTCATGTTGGACTCATAAGTTTGTCCATACCAAGTTTCAAGCCTTGAATCAAATTTTTGCCCAGTCAATTGAACAATTAACCTAGAAATCAGTTGTATTGGGGAAAAAGTCAACTGTGGCCAATTTACAGTCAAACATCATGATTTTTGACCCACACCAACATTATAGACTCATATGAACCATTTGATCATGTTTGGACCATAATTCCTCAAGAAATTTGATCAGATTATCAAAAGGGCAAAATGGTCATTTTTAGGGTTTTGACTACACAAGGGCAATATCTGACTTTTGACCTAGCCAATGGCAAATTGGGTTCAAGCATGGACTCAAGGACTCAATGGAATCATCTTGACCTATTCACAAGGTTCAAAAGATCTCAAATGCATTGGATTGACTGATGAATTTTCAGTCAATTGATCAAATTTGACTGTACACTGAAAAGTCAAACTTTGACTTTTTGGTCAAAATCAAGTGACAAGAGTCATTTTTTCATCAAGATATGTCAAAACATGAAACTTGTTCATCAATAAACCCAATTTTGCAAATTAGGGTTTAAAGTTGAAAATTTTCATAACTTAGAATTTTTCTAAGTTATGAAATTTTCTTAATTTTTCCTAACTTTGCCCAACATTTTCACCATGATGCAATTGGATTCAAACAAAACTTACAACATGAAAGTTGTAGTCCTCCATAAAATCTACAACTTTTATTCATAAAGTTTTCTCAAAAGAATCTTGGATCTCAAGTTATGATTTTTGGAACAAGGGTCTATCAAACTTTTAACTTAGTGAAATTTTGCCCTAGTTTAGGCAGGATTTTGACCTATCTTCATGGCCATTTTTCACATAGTTCCACTTGGAATCTCAAATTGCATTTCACAGATGGATTGTAGAGCATGTTGCACGCTTTCCAAAATGTCCAAAAACTCTCCAAACTCTTTTGTGGTTAGGGAGAATCGAAGGCTTAAAGTTGGCAAAAACTCACTTTTCATCCATGGCATGTTCATATTGATACAAATTGCAAATTCAAATCAGCTTGCTTTACACTAGATTACAGGCCTCAAAACCATTTCATACTCAATAAATAAATGCAAATCCATTGGTCTAAGGTTTTGTTTTGGCCATTAGAGCATTGCACATAAGATTAATCCCTAAATAGAAAAAGCAACATTGCCATTTTTGCTTGAATTTTGCTTTATGTCAAAACAACATCCTAGAGCATTGAGCCATATCTTGTGCAGAAAATCAAATCCACCAACTTGAGGGGCCAAGAGCACAGTATGCAAGCTGATGGATAGCCTGTACAGGCCTGCTTTACATCACTTCTCATGTTTTGCTTCATAACCAAGATTTTTGTCAAACTTCACATAACTTGAACATCAGCCAAAACCAACTTGTGCAAGCTTTTGAGACAAGTTTATTACATCCGCTTAAGCCAGAAACACGACCCTTTGAGCCCTCAAACCTCCCATAGCACAAAATCATCTTCATTTGGCAAAACAAGGCACTCCCTGCAGTTTGGTTTCCATAACACAATTTGCTCGTGCGTTTTGTCCCAAACATGTTTAAACACCTTCCATACAACCTATCCAAGCTATCCCAACCCTTAAACACTAACTGTAACTCCATTTACAAGGTTTGCCATTTTTGATTTCAGCTTGTGCAGGTTGAGTTCTGTAGGCTTGTTCAAGAACATTCAAGGCAAGTTAGGCATTGGAGAAGGTCAAGGGAAGTCCAAGCAAGCTCCCAAACATCTGAGGCCTCATTGAAAAGCTCCCCATTGTCAGACACGATCTCAACTGAAACAGGTTTTTGTCAACTTCATATCTCTCTATTTAGGAACAATTAGACTTAGGTTTGTGAATAAGAAATGTAGTATTCATATCCATGAAGTTGTACATATTGTAGTTGTTTAGGTATTGGCTTGCATTTTTGGTAAAACCCAAGTGTATGTGTGAATGTCATGACTGATGTCATAACATTCTAGTTTAGTTTGTACTGATTCATTAGGTACCTTTGCAGAAAAATATTGTCATTCAGGAACTGATATTTATAAGTGTGTATCTGAGCATTTTGCAAAATGATCACATTTTGCTAAATCAGTAGACAGGTTTTCTCAGATGTCATAACAGATGTTAAGACATCCTGTTCTGAACTAACAGGTTTGCAGGTTGGATAAGTCTGAGCTTTTTCAGGAAAACAACTCAGTCTTTCCAGAACAGAATCCTGCGTTTTCTGAGGGGTAACCTAGCTCAACCCTAACCTGGTTAATAAAGTCCTATGACCTGGTCTTGAGGTCAAACGGAATTAACCGTAGGTTTTTGTGGAAACCCTAATTGAAGTTGCAGCTGCTATATATTCAACAGAGCTGCTGTTTTGCAAGTAATCCCTTTTTGATCAGAAGATCATTTGTAATATGTATAGGTTTGATTATTGTACTCCAAGCAATTATCATTGTGATAAGTGACTTGGAATAGGTTTTTAATTGTAAGGGTTGTGTAGCTCTCAAAGCTTTGAAGCAAGAGTGTTTGAATGTTCCTTGACTAAAGCTGTGAAGCAGAGTCAAGTTAGTTGTGTGCATCACTCAAAGCTGTGAAGCAAGAGTGATTGTGTTGCTTGATTAAAAAGCTGTGAAGCTTAATCAAGTGTTTGTTTTTGAAGAGTGTCTTCATCAAATCATTAGTCAAATTGTTTTATGTATCACTGCTGTGATTGAGGGGGAGTGAGTAGGAACTCAGGTTTAAGTTGTACTTAGATTGAAATTACATTGGGTAGGTTTTAAGTGAAGGAGATAAACTGGTTGGTTTATTCCTGAATTAACATCTCTTATAGTGGATTTCCTCCCTGGCTTGGTAGCCCCCATAGTAGGTGTTGTTGCACACTGAACTGGGTAAACAATTGACTGTGTTCTTTATTGTTTTTGTATTTACTGTCATATAGTAAGTCAGATACGGTGTCATAACATTGAACGTGACATTGAGTATCTGCAGCCAGAATTTCAATTGGCATCAGAGCAGGCACCCTGCCTGTATTACTGGGTGAGATCTAGGGATATCACTTTCTGGCACTATGGACAAAGAAGGAGTTTTAGGAAATAGACCACCCATTCTGGATGGAACTAATTATGACTACTGGAAACCTCGTATGATTGCCTTCTTAAAATCTCTGGACAAAAAGGCTTGGAGAGCTGCTGACAAAGGATGGATTCATCCCACCATAACTGAGAAAGATGGGACAATCAGTCTGAAGCCTGAGGAAGATTGGAGTAAAGAAGAAGATGAGTTAGCTCTGGAAAATTCAAAAGCTTTAAATGCCTTGTTCAATGGAATTGATAGAAACATTTTCAGACTAGTACATCAATATGAACTGGCCAAGGAAGTTTGGGACACTCTCAAAACTACTCATGAGGGCACTTCCAAAGTAAAAATGTCAAGGCTTCAGATGTTGACTACCAAGTTTGAGAATCTAAAAATGATGGAAGATGAAACCATTCATGAGTTTCACATGAACATCTTGGAGATTGCCAACACCTCAGGAGCACTGGGAGAAAAGATGTCAGAAGAAAAACTGGTGAGGAAGATTCTCAGATCCTTGCCTAAAAGATTTGCAATGAAGGTAACTGCCATAGAGGAAGCCCAGGACATCAGCAAGTTGAAAGTGGATGAAATTATTGGGTCTCTTCAGACTTTCGAGATGGGGATCACTGATAATGGTGACAAGAAGAACAAGAGCATAGCACTTGTGTCCAACACTGATGTTGAAGAAAATATTTCAGAAGCTATAGCCATGCTTGGAAGACAGTTCAACAAACTCATCAAAAGAATAGATCCAAAGTCAAGGTCTAATGTTCATAACATTCCCTCTGACATTGACAGTTCCAGCAGAAGACCAAGGTCAGAAGAGAAAGGAAATCAAGGCAGAGGAATTCAATGCCATGGTTGTGAAGGATATGGGCATATTCGAGCTGAATGTCCTACCTTTCTTAAGAAACAAAAGAAAGGAATGACAGTTACTTGGTCTGACTGTGATTCAGAAAGTAACTCTGAAGAAGAATCTGCCAAACTAGTTACTGCTTTAACTGGTATTTGTACCTCTGAAAGTGACATCAGTGATGAAGAGGTGACTTTTGAAGAATTGGCTGATACTTACAAGAAATTGTGTATCAGAAGTACTGAAGTTTGTGTGCAGAATGAGAAACAATCAAAACTCATCATAAAACTGGAGGCTGAAAAAAGGGCAAACCTTGAAACTATAAGTAATCTAGAAGGAGAAGTTCAATTGTTGAACTCACAACTGAATCAAATGACCAAATCTGTCAAGATGCTGACAAATGGAACAGACAAATTGGAAGAGATCCTTCAGGTTGGACAAAATGTGGGAAATAAATCTGGTCTAGGATTTATGGAAGCAAAGAAATCTGGTACTGGTAAGCAAATGTCAAAACAAATGTCTCAACACAACTCTCAACATCAGGAACATAGACATATGAAGAAAAGGTACCAAAGATGGAGATGTCATCATTGTGGGAGATATGGCCACATAAAGCCCTTCTGCTTCAGATTACATGGATACCCTAATCAGAACCCAGGTGTCAAACCTAAGTCTAAAAAGGTACCACATGCTCCTAAATGGAAGAAAAAGGCTACTGTCCTGATAGCCCACACTTCCCTGAGGGTCTCTGCAAAGGAAGACTGGTACTTTGACAGTGGTTGTTCCAGACACATGACTGGAATCAAGAACCTCCTCAATAATGTTAAGCCTCACAACACCAGTTTTGTGACCTTTGGAGATGGTGCTAAAGGTGAAATCAAAGGAGTTGGTGATTTGGACTGCCCTGGAGTTCCAAGTCTGAATGAAGTACTGCTGGTAAAAGGGCTGACTGCTAATCTCATTAGTATCAGTCAATTGTGTGATCTAGGATTCAAGGTCAATTTCTCAAAATCTGAATGTCTTGTAATCAATGACAAACAAGAGATCGTAATGAAAGGAGTCAGATCCAAAGACAACTGTTACTTGTGGGAGCCTGAGAACACTAATTTCTCATCTGTGTGTTCCATTGCAAAAGAAGAAAAAGAGGTGAAACTGTGGCACCAAAAACTTGGCCATCTTCATCTAAGAGGTATGAAGAGGATTATCTCCTTGGAGGCAGTCAGAGGGATTCCAAGACTACAAATTGATGAAGAAAGAGTTTGTGGTGAATGTCAGGTTGGTAAGCAGACTAGGATGTCACATCCAAAGTCAAGACATCTGACCACCTCTAAGGTTCTAGAACTTCTTCATATGAATCTGATGGGACCAATGCAAGTAGAGAGTCTTGGTGGAAAAAGATATGCCTATGTGGTTGTGGATGATTTTTCCAGATTCACCTGGATTAATTTCATTAGGGAAAAATCTGATGTATTTGAAGTTTTTAAAGAATTATGCAAAAGAATTCAACGAGAAAAGGAAGGGAGTATTGTCAGAATCAGAAGTGATCATGGCAAGGAATTTGAAAACAGCAAGTTTGATGATTTCTGTTCTTCAGAAGGAATTAGTCATGAGTTTTCTTCTCCTATAACACCTCAACAAAATGGAGTTGTGGAAAGAAAAAATAGGACCATCCAGGAATCTGCCAGAGCAATGTTACATGCCAAAAGACTTCCTATGTATTTTTGGGCTGAAGCTATGAATACAGCCTGCTATGTTCATAACAGGGTCACTTTGAGGAAGGGAACCTCATCCACCATATATGAACTCTGGAAAGGAAGAAAACTAACTGTGAAGTACTTCCATGTGTTTGGCAGCAAATGCTATATTCTGGCTGATCGTGAACAAAGAAGAAAATTGGACCCTAAAAGTGATGAAGGCATATTTCTAGGATACTCCTCAAACAGCAGAGCTTATAGAGTATTCAACTCCAGAACTAAAACCATGATGGAATCAATAAATGTTATAATTGATGATTATCATGAAGAAATAGATGTTCCTTGTACTGTTGAGACATTCTTTGAGACTTCAACCCAACAGAATGACCTACCCAACTCCACCACAACAAAATCTGAATCAAAGGAAGCTAGCAAGATCCCTTCCATCAGAATTCAGAAGGATCATCCAAAAGAGCTCATCATAGGAGATCCCAATAGTGGAGTCATCACAAGATCTAGAGAAATCATCTCAAACTCTTGTTTTGTGTCCAAAATGGAACCAAGAAATGTCAAGGAAGCTTTAACTGATGTTAATTGGATTGGTGCAATGCAAGATGAACTGAACCAATTCAAGCAACATGAAGTTTGGGAACTGGTTCCTAGACCTGAAGGAACTAACATCATTGGGACAAAATGGATATTCAAGAACAAGTCAGATGCTGAAGGAGTTGTCACCAGAAATAAGGCAAGACTTGTTGCTCAAGGATACACCCAGGTTGAAGGGGTTGATTTTGATGAAACCTTTGCACCTGTAGCCAGGCTGGAATCAATCAGACTCTTGTTGTCAATTGCTTGTCTTCTGAAGTTCAAGTTATTTCAGATGGATGTGAAAAGTGCCTTTCTAAATGGGTACTTGAATGAGGAAGCTTATGTGGAACAACCTAAAGGCTTTGTGGATCCAACCCAACCTGATCATGTCTACAAATTGAGAAAAGCCCTATATGGCCTGAAACAAGCTCCTAGAGCATGGTATGACAGGTTAACAAAGTTTCTCTCAGACAAAGGCTACAGAAAAGGAGGCTTGGACAAAACTCTCTTTGTCAAAACTGAAGGAGGGAAGTTGATGGTTGCCCAAATATATGTTGATGACATAGTGTTTGGAGGAATGTCAGAACATATGGTTAAACACTTTGCTGATCAGATGCAGGCTGAATTTGAAATGAGTCTCATGGGAGAACTAACTTATTTTCTTGGACTACAACTCTCACAGATGGAGGACTCAATCTTCTTATCTCAAAGCAAGTATGCTAAGAACATTGTAAAGAAGTTTGGTATGGAGAATGCAAGTCACAAAAGGACTCCTGCTCCTACTCATCTAAAGCTTTCTAAAGATTCAAGTGGGGTTAAGGTGGATCAAAGTCTGTACAGAAGCATGATAGGAAGCTTGTTGTACTTAACTGCCAGCAGACCTGATATTGCCTTTGTAGTTGGAGTTTGTGCAAGATACCAAGCTGATCCCAAAGTCAGTCATATCAATCAAGTGAAGAGAATTTTGAAGTATGTAAGTGGAACTTACAACTATGGATTGATGTATACTCATGGCTGTGAACCAGCTCTGACTGGCTACTGTGATGCTGATTGGGCTGGTAGTGCTGATGATAGAAAAAGCACCTCTGGAGGATGTTTCTTCTTGGGAAGTAATCTGGTTTCCTGGTTCAGCAAGAAACAGAATTGTGTGTCTCTTTCCACTGCTGAAGCTGAATACATTGCAGCTGGTAGTAGCTGCTCTCAAATGATATGGATGAAACAGATGCTCACTGAGTATAATGTCACACAAGATGTTATGACATTGTACTGTGACAATCTGAGTACAATCAACATTTCCAAGAATCCCATTCAGCATAGCAGGACCAAACATATTGACATACGACATCACTTTATCAGAGACCTTGTAGAAGAGAAGACAATCAAATTGGAACATGTTGCCACTGAGCTACAGCTGGCTGACATTTTTACCAAGGCTCTAGATGCAAATCAATTTGAAAACTTAAGGGGTAAGTTGGGTATTTGCCAACATGAGGAATTGTAGCAATTAATTTTGCTTAAAACAAGGATCAAAGGAGTTATGCCTGTTCTGATTGGGTTAAAATTATATTTTCCCATTTCCTACAATTCTTTTAAGAAGTTGAATAGACACTCCTTTGCTTCCTTCCCTTCTCGTCTCCTCATCAAAACCCAGTCTCTCAATCAGAATTTTCTCCTCAGTTGCTGTTGGTCCTCTAGGACTGTCAAAATGTCTCAAACACCATCATCATCCAATACGACTATTTCAACCTCTTCCTCTGATCAAGATTCTAGGATAATCTCTTCCTGTCTAGACTCTGAAGTTATGGAGATCTCTTCTCGTAGAAAAGTTGGAACTAACCCCGCCAAGGTCAAAGAGTTGAGAACAAGACATGCAGGAAAGTCCCAAGCTTCAGCCTCTGGTAATCCATCTCATCCTTCTTCTTCAGTTCCCCCTGAAATTGCAAATAGGGAAGGGAAAGCCTATGTTAATCAAGCAATAGCAAAAATTGTTTCAAGAATTCTGAACGAGAACCACTCAGTTCCTGGCATTTCTGTTCCTCTGAACCAAGAAAGTTCAAATGCTGAAACAAATCCAGATGTCTCTAAGAATGTTGAGACATCAAACAAAGAGAAGAATGCTGACATTGCTCACAAGAAAAGGAAGAAGCCCAAATCCTCTGAGTCTGATGACAGTGCTTAAAGGATGGTTGCTGTTTGGTGGTGCTGCTGGTTGGTGCTGATATCTGGTAGAGTTTGGAAGTGTGTTCAGTTTTTTTTCTGCTGCTGCTCTTATTATTTGTTTGGATAACTGTATAATCATTATGAACTTGTATCTTTGGCCCATTTGTGGCTAAAGAGGGGGAGAATATTTTGGTACTTAATATGTACTTGCTCAATTAGACATTCTATTTTTCTGCAGTCATTTCTTTCTGCTGCTATCTATCTCTGATTGCTTAGGGTCTTTAGCCAAAAATCTGCCAAAGGGGGAGTTTGTAGTTGTTTAGGTATTGGCTTGCATTTTTGGTAAAACCCAAGTGTATGTGTGAATGTCATGACTGATGTCATAACATTCTAGTTTAGTTTGTACTGATTCATTAGGTACCTTTGCAGAAAAATATTGTCATTCAGGAACTGATATTTATAAGTGTGTATCTGAGCATTTTGCAAAATGATCACATTTTGCTAAATCAGTAGACAGGTTTTCTCAGATGTCATAACAGATGTTAAGACATCCTGTTCTGAACTAACAGGTTTGCAGGTTGGATAAGTCTAAGCTTTTTCAGGAAAACAACTCAGTCTTTCCAGAACAGAATCCTGCGTTTTCTGAGGGGTAACCTAGCTCAACCCTAACCTGGTTAATAAAGTCCTATGACCTGGTCTTGAGGTCAAACAGAATTAACCCTAGGTTTTTGTGGAAACCCTAATTGAAGTTGCAGCTGCTATATATTCAACAGAGCTGCTGTTTTGCAAGTAATCCCTTTTTGATCAGAAGATCATTTGTAATCTGTATAGGTTTGATTATTGTACTCCAAGCAATTATCATTGTGATAAGTGACTTGGAATAGGTTTTTAATTTTAAGGGTTTTGTAGCACTCAAAGCTTTGAAGCAAGAGTGTTTGAATGTTCCTTGACTAAAGCTGTGAAGCAGAGTCAAGTTAGTTGTGTGCATCACTCAAAGCTGTGAAGCAAGAGTGATTGTGTTTCTTGATTAAAAAGCTGTGAAACTTAATCAAGTATTTGTTTTTGAAGAGTGTCTTCATCAAATCATTAGTCAAATTGTTTTATGTATCACTGCTGTGATTGAGGGGGAGTGAGTAGGAACTCAGGTTTAAGTTGTACTTAGATTGAAATTACATTGGGTAGGTTTTAAGTGAAGGAGATAAACTGGTTGGTTTATTCCTGAATTAACATCTCTTATAGTGGATTTCCTCCCTGGCTTGGTAGCCCCCAGAGTAGGTGTTGTTGCACACTGAACTGGGTAAACAATTGACTGTGTTCTTTATTGTTTTTGTATTTACTGTCATATAGTAAGTCAGATACGGTGTCATAACATTGAACGTGACATTGAGTATCTGCAGCCAGAATTTCACATATGCTCAGTTTTCATTTTAATTAAGCATGCTAAGAGAATTTGGTCCATGAACATCCTGAAAAAAATTGGTTAAGATTTAGGGCCAGAGAAATTCTCTCTGGTCTTTGAGATTTAGGATAAGTTTTTTATATGGTTGAATTCGTCTTGGAAAGCTCTACAACTTTGATGTTATATGTTTTTGCATTAGAGCTCGTATGCAGGTCGTTCATGTTTGGTACAGGGCGCACAAAATTTTGAACAAAGGTTGAAGATGAAGTCTGGCTTGGGTTGGGCTTTGGTTCTTTCACTATTTGCACCCCTCTTTTGCTGAATACACCCCCTGGCCCATTTCTTCATATTTTTATGTTTTGTTATTTTATTTTCATTTATGATTTTATTTTATTATTTCCAAACATAAAAAATACCCAAAAATATTTTTATAAATTTTCACATTTATTTTTGTATTTTATTTTAATTTTTCTAAACATAAAAGTAATTTAATATACCTTTATTTTATTTTAATGAGAACTTAAAAATAAAATATTAGAATTTATACTTTTATTTTTTTTATTATTATTTACACTTATATAAATATTGTTCTAAATATATTTTGGTCTTGTATATATTTTATTTTATTTTTTATTGTGTATAACTAACATAATTAATATATATGCATACTTTTATTTTATTTTATTAGATACTTTAGAATAAAAACATAAAAATATTATACTTTTATTTTTATTATTATTTATACTTAAATAATACCTTTTCTAGATATATTTTATTTTTTGTATATACACTATTTTATTTTATTGTATATAAATAATATCTTTAATATATTTGTATTCTTAAAAGAAAATTAGGGTTTACCCTTAATAAAAAAAAATATAATAATCTTTTTTTATTTATTTCTTTATTTTTACATTAAACATTTTTTACATACATAAAAAATAAACATAAATATTTTTGCATATTATTTTGTATATTTATTTAATTTGTTTATTTAAATATTATTCATTTATTATTTATGCCATTGATTCAATTTAGATGTAATAGTAAAATTAGGATTTTAATTTCTTGTCAAATAATCTCCATTCAAAATTGTATCCCCCTCCCTATAATCATGTTGTAATAGTGGTAGATTTATTTTACGCATTTACGCTTTCAATTATGCCATGATTAGAGATTAGGGTTTGTATGCAAAAAAATCCAAAATCAATAAGTAGCTTGACCTAATATAAAGACAAAAATGCATGAAAATGATAACATAATGCACACTTGCACCCCTAGGGTTTCATCCACTTGTTGCCTTAAAAATGAGCCATGTTATGCATGTTGAGTATTTTGGCAAAACAAAAACAAAACAAAAGATCATAGTCCCTCGATGACGCTATCTTGGTTGCCTACACAAAAATGATCTAATCCCTTGGAAAATTTGCTAAAAATACTTAACACAATTGCTATCATGATCTATACGATGACCCGCGCCTGTCCCGTTTAAACATCCTAATACAAGGTTGTTTACCAAATGCAATGGTAAAACAACACTGTCAAAAGGGTTAAAAACATATAGGAAAGATCTTTGAGTAAAATAGGGTAGATAACTCTTAGTTACTTGATCAAAACTTGCAAAACATCCTTGCTATTTTCAAACACACCTCACAACACAATTTCAAAACATTTTCCAAAAACAAACTTTCAAACATTGAAATCTTTTCAAAAGACGATACATCTTTGTATACATTCAAACAAGAATCATTACAAATGTTGCCACAACGATGACCTCTTTTCAAAACATCTTTCAAA
The DNA here is from genome assembly GCA_948472305.1 of Vicia faba. Lineage (NCBI taxonomy): Eukaryota > Viridiplantae > Streptophyta > Magnoliopsida > Fabales > Fabaceae > Vicia > Vicia faba. Next base: position 792,210,800 of record OX451735.1, read on the forward strand.
ACCACACACAAAACACCATTTCAAACAATTTAAAATCAAAAGCAAGTGATCTAAACAAGTAACTAAAAGCCCATGGATAACCATGGATGAAAAGGGTGCTTGCACCTTCCCTTTTCATAATATACTCCCCGAACCCAAGAAAACAATCTCAAAGGTCTTTCCTGTGCTTTTTGACCTTTCCTTTGGATAAAATAAAAAGTAGGTGGCGACTCTTGCTAAACCGAAACATTTGCAAACACAAAATGCAAAATCCCAAGTCAGTTCTCCCACCGTACCACATGCACCTAGAAAGATTGTCGTAGAAGCCTCTAAGCAAGAGATAGAGGAAATATTAAAAATAATTAAAAAGAGTGACTACAATGTGGTCGAGCAGCTGAGGAAGACCCCCTCGAAGATATCCATGTTGTCTCTATTGTTGTGTTACGAGGCCCATGCGAAGGCTTTGATCGCATTCCTCAAGATTGCGCATGTGCCGGAAGAGACCTCGACTAATCAATTCAAAGATTGTGTAGCCAGCTTCACTGCTGACAATGGGCTGGGTTTTTCAGATGTCGACTTGACACTGAAAGGGAGGAAGCATAATGATGCTCTACATGTCTTGATTGAATGCAGGGGCACCATTATGGCTCATGTGTTGGTGTATATTGGGTATTTACTAAATGTCTTGCCGAAGAAGGCTCTCGATCGACTAGATTGTGAGGGCTTGACGTTAAAGCCTAGTAACATTGTGTTAAGGGCTTTTGACGGGTCGAAGAGAATGATGCATGAGGAGGTGGACATCCCTCTCAAGGTAGGCTCTCAAACCTTTGAGTCCACCTTCTATGTGATGGACATCAGGCCATCATACTATTGTTTGTTGGGTCTTCCTTGGATCCATGAAGCTTGGGATGTTACTTCTACATTGCACCAAATGCTGAAGTATCCGGTGAAGGGGAAGATTATCACTGTGCGTGGCGAAGAAGAGTATATGGTGAGCCACCTGAACTCCTTCAGATATGTGAAGATGGACAGGGAATTCATAAAAACTCCTTGTCAAAACTTTGAAGAGATTCCCCAGATTTTAGCGTCGACTGAAACTACTACCGGCACCAAACCTCCTCTGAAGATGGCTTCTCTCAAAGAAGCCAGAGCAGTGGTTGAAGAAGGTGGGTATACCAACTGGGGACAACTCTCTGATTTTACTCATAAAACTGACATGTTTGGTTTGGGCTTTACTTCAGGAGCTCAAAGGGCTTTTCGACGCGCTCGAGCTAGAGGACCTCCCCTACGCATCAGCAATCGGGGAATTAATGCCATTGAAGACAGTGAGGAAGACTCTGACATTGACAACTAGATCTACCCAACTACTAACGGTGGACCGAGTAATTGGACGGCCAGAGATTTTATACCAGTTTCTTTTATTCCGCAGTAATTGTCTTAATTTTTTCCCAAAATTGTAATAAACAATTTAAACTCTATAGCCTTGTGTCTTGCCTGAGGAACATTGGTTTTGTTTGTGAGGGCTATTATGTGTCATTGCATATATCATCAATAAAACACTAGACGTTCCTTGCATACAAATTTTGCGCTCTCTGTTTTTATTTTCTGCTTTCACTTTATCAAAATAGCTATGCTCTTATACACACTCATGTATCATACTGCAGATCCATATCCACTCTGGATCCCATTGATAACAGTTCTGATACTGCCGGTTATGACTTCGAAAATTTGATCAACCAAGCCGAGGAAGAAGGTGAGGACGATTGTGAGGTTCCTGGAGAACTTGCTAGACTGTTACAACAGGAAGAGAGGGCTATACATCCTCATGAAGAGCCAGTTGAGATGATAAACTTGGGCACAGAGAAGGACAAAAGAGAAGTCAAGATCGGTGCAAATCTGGAAGCTAAGATCAAACAGCGGTTGATACAGATGTTGCACGACTATGTTAAGATCTTTGCCTGGTCATATGAAGACATGCCTGGTTTAGACACTGATATTATGGTACATCGTCTACCGGCTAAGGAAGAGTGTTCTCCAGTTAAAGAGAAGGTTCGTCGTATGCGCCTGAAATGTAAGAGAAGATTAAGGCAGAGGTCATGAAGCAGTTTGACGCAGAGTTCTTAGCTGTCACCTCCTATCCGCAGTGGGTTTCTAACGTCGTTCCGGTGCCTAAGAAGGAAGGCAAGGTACGGATGTGTGTGGATTACAGAGACCTGAACAGGGCGAGCCCCAAGGTTGACTTCCCGCTTCCTCACATTGATGTTCTGGTTGACAACACCGCGCAGCATAAAATCTTCTCCTTCATGGATGGTTTCTCTGGCTAACACCAGATCAAGATGGCTCCTGAAGACATGGAGAAGACAACCATCGTCACACAGTGGGGCACCTTCTGTTACAAGGTGATGCCTTTTGGGTTGAAGAATGCTAGAGAAACCTATCAGCGAGCCATGGTCGCTTTGTTCCACGATATGATTCACCATGAGATCGAGGTTTATGTTGATGACATGATAGCCAGATCTCAAACTGAAGAGGAACACCTTGATCATCTATAAAAGTTGTTCGACAGATTGAAGATATATAAGTTGAGGTTGAATCCGAAGAAGTGCACTTTCGGGGTAAGGTTTGGTAACTTTTGGGTTTCATCGTCAGTGACAAAGGTATTCAGGTAGACCCTGCAAAGGTAAAGGCCATACAAGAAATACCGGCTCCCCGCACAGAGAAAGAAGTTAGAGGTTTCTTGGGACGCTTGAATTATATTGCCAGGTTCATTTCACATCTGACTGCTACTTGTGAGCCCATCTTCAAGCTTCTGAAGAAAGGTCAAGTGGTAAATTGGAATGACGAATTCCAGTCCGCCTTCAAAAGGATCAAAGAATATCTTCAAAAACCGCCAATTCTGATGCCTTCTGTTGAAGGAAGACCTTTGATATTGTACTTAAGAGTGCTAGACAATTCAATGGGGTGTGTGCTGGGGCAGCAAGACGAGTCTGGTCAAAGAGAGCACGCAATATAGTACCTTAGCAAAAAGTTTACCGACTGTGAGACATGATACTCACTGCTCGAGAAAACTTGTTGCACTTTGGCATGGGGTGCTCGCCGACTAAGATAGCATATGCTGACCCACACTGCTTTATTGATATCTAAGATGGATCCAATCAAATACATCTTCGAGAAGTCTGCTCTCTCTGGAAGAATAGAAATATGACAGATGATCTTAACTGAATACGATATACAATATACAACCCAGAAAGAAATCAAGGGAAGTGTATTGGCTGATCATTTGGCTCATCAGACCGTGGATGACTACCAATCCATGAATTTCGAGTTCCCGGATGAGAATATTATGCTGGTGACTAACTACAAAGAACCTGGACCGGATGAAGGACCCGAGGAGGGATCCCGATGGACTATGGTTTTTGACGGAGCTTCGAACGCACTTGGTAATGGCATCGGTGTTGTAATCATATTTCTTGAGGGCTGTCATACTCCTTTCACTGCCCGACTATGTTTCAACTGCACTAACAACATGGCGGAGTATGAATCCTGCATCATGGGTCTCAAAGCCGCTATTGACCTCAGGATCAAGTTCTTAAATATCTTCGGGGATTCAGCCTTAGTGATAAGTCATATCAAAGGAGAATGGGATACAAAGCATACGAATATCATCCCATACAAAGAGCACGTGCTGACATTGCTCGCACACTTTGAGGAGGTAACCTTTGAACATTTCCCACAAGAGGAGAATCAGTTAGCGGACGCGCTAGGTACCATGTCTTCTATGTTCAAAGTCAGGTGGGACAACATAGCTCCCCGAATCACCATTGAAAGGATAGATGAACCAGCGCACTGCTGTGAGATTGATACTGAAGAGGTGGAAGACAAACCTTGGTTTCATGAAGTGAAGAAGTACCTCGAGACTCAAGAGTATCCCGAAGGGGCATCTGTTAATAATAAGAAGTTTCTGAGAAGGTTCGCTGCGAAATTCTTCCTCAATAATGGAATCCTCTACAAGCGCAACCATGACTCTACCTTACTACGGTGTGTAGACAAGAGCGAAGTAGAGAGGATTATGACAGATCTACATGAAGGTACCTTCGGAACCCATTCAAATGGACATACCATGGCTAAGAAGATCCTACGGGCAGGATACTACTGGTCCACTATGGAAGCAGATTTTTATCAGCACTCTCGAACCTGTCATAAGTGTCAAATCTACGCTGAGAAGGTGCATGTGCCTACGGTTCCTTTGAATGCCTTGATAGCTCCGTGGCCCTTTGCAATGTGGGGCATTGACATGATCGGAGAAATCAGGCCTACCGCTTCCAATGGGCATTTCTTCATCCTGGTAGCCATCGATTTCTTTACGAAATGGGTTGAGGCAGCCTCTTTTGCTACTGTGACCAAGAACATCGTGGCGCAGTTTATCTGGCATAATCTGATCTGTCGGTATGGTGTGCCAGAGAGAATTATTATCGACAATGGTACAAATCTCAATAACACGATGATCACCGAGCTTTGTAAGCAATTCAAGATACAACATTATAACTCTTCTCCCTACTGGCCGAAGATGAATGGCGTTGTTGAAGTGGCTAACAAGAACATCAAGAAGATTATACAGAAGATGACGGTGACATACAAAGACTGGCATGAGATGTTACCATTCGCTCTTCATGGGTACCGTACCTCAGCACGGACGTCGACAGGGGTAACACCCTACTCTCTGGTATATGTCATGGAGGCAGTCCTACCCATTAAGGTCCAGATTCCTTCTTTAAGGATTATGAAAGATGCGGGTTTGAATGAAGACGATTGGATCTAGACTCGACTTGGTCAACTGAATTTGATCGATGAGAAAAGGCTTATTGTTGTTTGTCATAGTCAGACGTATCAAAAACGAATGATCAAGGCTTTCAATAAAAAAGCCAGACGTCAAGAGTATCAAGTTGGATATTTGGTAATCAAGCGCATCATACTGTTGCAAGGTGATCCCAGGGGCAAATGGACTCCCACATATGAAGGGCCATTTATGGTTAAAAACATTTTCTTGGGAGGAGCTATGATTCTAACCACCATGGACGGTGACAACCTTCCTCACCCAGTCAATGCAGACATAGTGAAAAGATACTACGCCTGATCAAAGTCCCGCTAGGTTGAATGGCGGCAAAAATAAGGGCTTCCCGGCGAACCAAAAGGGTCCGGGAAAAAATAAGGGATGAAAATGAAAAAAATCTGTACACCCGGCAAGCCGAAAACCTGAAAAGGCGGCTTGGGCAAAAAAGGGTATCCCGATAGACTGAAAACCCGAAAGGGAAGTCCATGAAAAAGTTAGGGATATAAAGCGTATCACTATGTCCCATTGGATCACCTTGCGATCAGACCTCATTATCAAATGTCAAACTTGAACAGTACCGATCAATCTAATCAGCTTCGGACAAGCAGCAAAGTGATGAGACGCTCGAAGACATAGTGGAAATAGCAGAACTGAAACTTAAATGGGACTATTGCACATAGATGTTTTCTTTTTACACAATATTGTATAGCTTCTATTTTTACGGCGGTGTTCTCTTACTAGAGTGTCAGCTTCCTTGTACAAAAACGCCTATTATAGGCCAACTTCAAAAATAAATACAAATCATTTTTACAAAACGATTTATTCTTGACATATGCATTTGAACATGATTGCTGCTTTGTTTTGCAAGAACGTCCAATGATTTATTCTTGACATATGCATTTGAACATGATTGCTGCTCATAAATATTTACATAAGAAACGAAAAGACAATTGCTCGTAACTTAAGAAACAGGGGCAAAAACAAGGAATGTCTAACCCGACAGTTACTTTGTCCAGCAGGTACCGACGCATAGACAACTTCGAAACATAATTTTCAGTGCATATTACCTTGTAACATCTACACTCCCCGTAGAGTAAAAGCAATCAAGACATTTGATATCAGCTTTCCCAAAGCAAGAAGTAAATATCCCCAAGCAGAGTTCATTTCTCTGAACACAAAAGCTCAATCCACAACAAAGCTTATTACTTCAGCTACGGAAATTCACCTTCCAATGGAGTTTTTCCCCCGCAGAGCTACTCTTAAATAGAGTCTCTCCCTGACGGAATATTCACAAACAACAAAGAGTAAATCTTCAGTACAGTCATTTCCATTCACCATCCCCAGCCAAAGTAGAAGAACCACAATTGTCTACAACAGTCAAGAATGCTATACTCTCTAGCAGCAGTCAGGGATTTATTTTCCCGGACTAGGACATGTCCCCAATAGAATTTCATGTACATACATTATGACATGCGCATACATATCACATACATCATAATCTCATTTATTTTGAGAACATCATCTCACAAGGAATTTCATGCATCACACATATAATTAACCCTGTTATCTTTTCAGGAAAGACAATTATCACCACCAATTCCAGCAGTTATACATGTCATATCTACAAACAGCTAATGGAAAATCAGTTCCCGAAGATCAAACAGGCCAACTAATCTACATAACCAAATGAAGAAACCCTACTATCCAGGTTCCTTCTCAAAGCCCTACTATCCAAGCTTTCATCTCGAAGTAACCCTACTATCCAGGTTCCTTCTTATAGCCCTACTATCCAGGCTTTCATCCCGAAGTAACCCTACTATCCAGATTCCTTCTCATAGCCCTACCATCCAAGCTTTCATCCCTAAGTAAACCTACTATCCAATTTCCTTCTCATAGCCCTACTATTCAGGCTTTCATCCCGAAGTAACCCTACTATCCAAGTTCCTTCTCATAGCCTTACCATCCAGGCTTTCATCCCGAAGTAACCCTACTATCCAGGTTCCTTCTCATAACCTTACTATCCAGGATTTCATCCCGAAGTAACCCTATTATCCAGGTTCCTTCTCATAGCCCTACTATCCAGGCTTTCATCCCAAAGTAACCCTACTATCCAGGTTCCTTCTCATAGCCCTACTATCCAGGCTTTCATATCGAAGTAACCCTACTATCCACGTTCCTTCTCATAGCCCTACTATCCAGGCTTTCATTTCGAAGTAACCCTACTATCCAAGTTCCTTCCCATAGCCCTACTATCCAGGATTTCATTTCGAAGTAACCCTACTATCCAGGTTCCTTCTCATGTTTCTCCAGACAACAGTTTACAACACTGTAAGACCTGGACCCGACCAGATACAGTCAACCTCACATTTCCCCAGTAAGTTATTGTGTAGCCTGGACCATGACTAGACATGCAGTTTACTTCCACCTCCTCAATCAGGAGTTAATTCCCCAGTATAGTAATGGACAACCGAAGATCCTATACTTTATTTCCCAAGACATAAATCAACATTCCCCGGTGAAGTTCTCCTCAACAGCATGTACAGGGTCTCCTGTAAAGGAATCTCTTATGCGACCGATATCTTCTTGGGATGACATCTTTAAGCCCATCTCCAATGATTCTCTGTCTACTTCCAAATGGCATCTGCAATCCCATTCCCGATATCATCAATCAATATTACTTCACACGAGTGCACATTTCTGGGCACTCTAGTGGTCATTCATCTTCCACCTTCGGATCACGAAAGGCATACCAGCCAATCTACATCCTCAGGCTTAAGAAGATTGAACATGGGAAGCTATTTTACCCCAAAATTTGACCTCCTATTTTTACTTAACATAGTCTTAATATGTTCTAAAGATCATCCATGCCAAGTTTCATGCCTTGCACAAGAATTTTGCTCAGTCAACTTCTCAAATGCCTGAAAATCAATTGTACCAGGTCAAAAGTCAATTGTGGCCCACATATAGTAAAACCCCAATATTTTTGGTCAACCTCAACATTTTGAAGTTATATCCATCATTTTATCAAGGGTTGATCATGATTCCCCAAGGAAGGCTCCTAATTCATCAAAACACAAAAGTTGCTAAATTAGGGTTTCTTAGGAAAAGTCAACCAAACTTTGACCAAGCATAAAATTTTCATACTTTATCAGAAATTTCTCATCTAAGGCGCATTTTGAAGAGAATCTAATTCCCTACAACTCATCTTCATCCCTCAAGTTCAAGAAATGCACCCATGGAAAATATATGAATTCAGACATTATAGGTCATTCCAAAAAGTCAACAAAATCACCTTTTGGATGAGAGCTCCTTACATGAACATGGAAGTTCCACTTGAGATGAAACCAAAGAGTTTGATAAGGGGACATCCTAATCTTTCTAAAAAGTCCAATAACACCCTCTTAGGGTCAAAATTGAGAGAGATATGCATTTTCAAAGTTGGCCATTTTTGGAAATTTGCCCAAAATCAACAATGCTCAAAATTGCATTCTTTCCACATGGGCCCATCTTTTCAAAATTGAATCTCAATCCTAGAAATGTCCAAGACCTATGGGACCCCCATGCATTATTCACTCATTTATTTAATTTATTTTGATTTTTATTCATTTTAAAATCAAATAAAGTCAAATAGAATCAAATTAAATCAAAATAAATCAAACTTATGGAATGAGATTTGTTTTGCATTGAATTGTAGATCATGCAAGCTGTATAACCTCAAGCAAATCATACCAAGCCATAAACAAGAGGAAATCTCCAATTTTGGAAAGATTGGAATCAAAACTTCAAGACCGTTATTCTTTGGATTCTTACAAAAACTATTAACCTAATTGGATTCAATACATATACTGAAGTTGGGTGAACCCTAAAAAAGAGAATTTTCATGCGCAACCTGCTTCCAAAGCAAGAAACAAAACTCAAATTTTTTGTCAAAAAGTGCAAGACCTATCTTCTTCCACATGCCAGTTCAAAGCGTTCTGAAGGTTAAATCATATTCCTGGACGTTTAATGGGGCGATAGTAAGCATTATCCAAGCCTGAAGCATCAAGAAACGCGCTCTAGCAATATCACAACTTGTTCATATTTTTGAAATTGATTCTTACAATTCACGCATGATAAATGATTTATAATTATATATTCATGTTTGTATCATCCTTTAAAATGTGTTTGCATATTTAATTGCATGTTTTGATGCCTGTTGGATGAAACACCATTGCTAGGGTTTATAAGGTCGTTTTAGGGCTTTCAAATGCAGGAATAATTAGATCTCAAGATGGATACTATCATAATCAGAGGATCAAACCCAGTTGATCCATGATCTTGAATCTAATTTATATTTCCTGGATATGATTTTTGAGATGCACAGGTTATAGCTATGGCCAATGTCCATAGGTAAAGGTCTTTACCTAAGACAACAATCCCAGCAAGGATGATGAAGGCGAGGCTGCATACCATTAGCTTGTTTGAAAATTCGCATGTTTTCTTAGGCATAGCGTTCAGTTTATATTATATCCATTTTATTTGATTATATGTATGACTAATAATCAACCTCGGATGGAAAAGAGAGAAGTCTTCAAGGCGCGCGCGTATAAGAGGTCAGGGGTTCGATCCCTGCCTCCTACATAATATTTTTCCTAATCTTTGCTTGCAGATCATGTGCCTTGGGTTCCAGCGTGTCTACCATACACCCTCCAAATCCAGCCAGTGGATCATCTTCAGATCCAAATCTAGCGCTCAGTGGAGAGAAGCCCGTGATGCACCTTCAAACATGGCCAACACTGGATCCAAGCACAAGGTGGGCTTGCAAAAAAATCTGGGCTTGAAAATTCTAGTTTATACCCCCAGCTTGCTTCATCACCCCAGGCCCAAATCTTCCTTTTTTCAATTATTCTTTTTTTTTATTTCTTTTAATTTATCATTTTAATTATTTTCACAAAAAAGATTTTATTAATTAAATCATAAAAATCAGAAATTCAACAAAAAAATTAGGTTTAGTTTTTTTTATAATAAAATATTTAATTGCAATTAATTAGCTTAATTAGATTAATCTAAATTCTTTTTTTTTGTAATTAAAATCCAATAGAAAATTAGGTTAACTTTACTACAAATTTATTTTCTTAAATTAAATTTAGATTTCTAGATTATTTCTTTTTTTTCCTAATAAATTAATAAACCACCAAAAATATTTTATTGTTTACTTAGAATACTTCTTTTTTAGGTTTTTCTTCTTAAACGTATGATCTCGTCTCGCGCGCGTTATTTTGTTTTCGCATTTTTTATATAATGTAATCGATTATGGGATGTAATAGGCTAGGTTTAAAATTCCATTTTTTACTTCTTGTACCTTTTATGTAAATGTCCCAAAGCCATGCAATAGCATAGATTTACGATTCTCGCACTTTATATATTAACTGTTAGTAATTAGGTATGTATGACAAGACTGTAAATTAAAACGTTAGCTCACCTAATAAAAAAGATAAAAAAATAACTGAACCAAGCACACTTGCACATGCTCACTCCTAGGGTTTACCCCACTTGGTTGCCTTGGAAATAATGGTCGTGTCCCTCGAACGTAGGGATACCTTAGCAATGACCCGCGATTCAAAATTGTCATAAAGATCATAGACCCTACTTGTCCCTCGAGTTGCCTACAAATTAATCTTATGATGACAGTCCCTTCGAAATGCTAAGGTATCTTTACTTGTTGCCTTCACAGACCATTTCGTCCCTTCGAACGTACCTTTAAAAATCCAACGACGAAGCTACCTACTCCTTAATAGTAGGATAGCACTGTCTAAAGGAAACGAAAACGAACAAACTTTTTTTCGAGTAGGTATAAATCTAAAGTACTTGCTCAAAATAAAAACTTTTCACACAAACACTTTTCAAAACAGTTTTCAAAACAACTTTGTCACACTCTTGAGGACCGATACAAAGGTTATCACAAAGTAAACACAACTTTTTCAAAACAAGCACACACAAGCAATTTAAAAAATAAGCAAGTACCTAAGAGCCCGTGGAAAACCATGGATAGAAAGGGTGCTAACACCTTCCCTTTCTATAATCTACACCCCGTACTCAGAAACATTCTCGAAAAAGGATTTTTCTATTCTTTTTCCTTTTCCTTTGTTGGATGAAATAAAAGTCGGTGGCGACTCTTGCTTACCGCGACATTTACGAATACAAATGTAAAACCAGTATAACAGTCGGTTCTGCCACCGTATCACACCAGGGCATCGAAATGCTGTTTTCGACACATCCTCTTCAGCAATGAAAATTTGATTATACCCTGAGTATCCATCAAGCATACTCATGTATTCAAAGCCAGCGGCAGAATCGACAAGAATTTCCGCCACAGGCATTGGATATTCATCTTTGGGTGTTGCAGCATTTAAATCTCTAAAATCGATGCACACATTTAATGTACCATTTTTCTTTGTAACAGGTACTATATTTGCAATCCATTCGACATAACTGGTTGTTTAGATGAACTTGCATCTCAACAGTGTTTCGACTTTCGTCTTGATCTTCAACAAGATTTATGGTGCAAAATACCTTGGAGTTTGCTTGACAGGCTTTTTTCCAGGCTTTGTTGGTAGTTGAAACTCTACCACTTCCCTGTCGAGCCCATGCATTTCATCTTAATCTCATGCAAAGCAGTCTTTGAACTCCTTCTACACTTGAATTATTTCGATCCTGAGCTCTGGATCTATCTTCGTGCTAATGTATGTTGGTCTTTTAACCAAACCCCCTCCCAGTTCTATTTCTTCCAGAGGATCTTGCACTAGCATTTTAACACTGTTTTCCAACGGATCCTTTTCAAAACCCAAAGGCTCATCATCATAGATGGCATCTAGCCTTTGGTTTTTCATTTCTTCCTCTTTCACGTCAAGTGGTTCTGGTTTGAAGTCTTTCCCAGGACCTTCTGGAAGAAATATTTGCTCATTGGCTTCAAGAGCCATGTACTTGACTTCAGCCTCTAAGGCCGCTATCATTCTACTTTCGGCTACATAAGCTGAAATCTTTTGTAGCGCTTGTACTTCAGTCATCATCACCGAATTCACTTCCCCAACCCATTGGTCGTATGTCATCAACTCCTCCATAGTCAATGTTTGATAAATCTTCTCTATCCCACTGGAAACCATGGTCGGAATGTCGGTAGAGGGAGCAAAAGGAATTTGGTGCTGGTGCAAAATCGAACTCAGGAGGATTCCATGGCCCTATGTGAGCCAGCTTTCTGTCGAAGCTATTTTTTCCAACGTTGTTAACTTCACCCAAGTAATAACTTTGGTATGCTTCGATATTCTCCATGATGCCATCAAGGCGCCAAATTATAACCTGTTGATGCATCGAAGATGGCACTGCCCCTATTCCATATAAATACTCTCTACCTAAGAGTAGATTATAGTTAGGCTTCGCTGAAATGACCATGAACATAGTTGGTCGAAGTATTGTTCCCACCTTGAGGTCTAATTGTATCACCCCCATAGTAGTTCCAATACCTCCCTCATAGTTCAATAGAACCATGTTGTGGGGTTTGATATCTCTATCTCCCTTGCCCATTTTCCTCAGCATAGATTGGGGAATTATATTTATTGTAGCCCCACAATCAACCAGAATCTTGTTGATTGTTATTTCCCCTATCTTTGCCCTTAAGAACAAGGGTTTTAGGTGATTTTTCATCACCTCAGTAGGTGGCTCGAAGAAGGCATTTTGCTCCTCAATGCAACCATTGTTCATCATATAATAGCAAACTGGCCTATGTTTGGCCATTTCCTGTTCGACCTCCCAGTCAGTCTCTTTGACTTTGACTTGGCGGTCGTACTCCCTGGGTAGCACTGATACCATATTCACCATAATATCTAAAGTAGCATCAGATTCGGAATTACCTTCTTCATCTAATTCACCTTGATCTGGCCACTCCAATCTTCTAGAAATTAGTTTCCTTTCCAAAGGCTTTCTTTGTTTTCCTTTTTCCATTCTTTGTGGTACGTTGGTGCTTGACTCTGGCTAAGGCTCCTCTGTAGCCTCTCTCTCGGCTTTTCGCCATCTTTGATATCTTCTCCATTGGGAGCGAGACATGGGGTTTTTTCCCTTATAGTTGCTCGACACATGAGCCACTTTGTTTGTTGTTATAATTTATAACTCCTTCCTATATGCCAAGGATGACCCTATTGGCACATCGAATGTTCACCATTTCTCCTCACTTGGCCTTTTTCTGTTTGTTGCTTTTAGCCAAGCGTCCACTGGGATATTTATTGGAGGCCTGAAAGTTTATGGCCTCTTCGCCCGGTTCATTGGTCCTTTCTGATACCCTCTTCTAGGATCATATCTAACCTCAGAAACCATGTTGGGTTGGGCACTGGTGGCCCATTTTTCCTTCACTTCCCTTATGCCATGTATGTGTTTTGTAGCCTTTTTGGCAGAGTTACAGGAAATCAGCCAGATTCTCATTCACTTTAGGAAATGCAGTTTTATTCACTTCCTCTTGTATGATGGACTCTTCTTAAGCCTTTGCGTGAGATACTTAGACCATGTTGACTTCTACGTTTCTCTTGGAAGCGATATTCATCTTTTTCATTTTAGCTTCAAGGTACTCTATCGAACCTTTGACGGCAGCCAAATAAGAACCTGCAGTAGTCCTTTTGTTTAAGTCTTCAGTAACTCCTTTGCTTATGCCTTCAATAGTGTCTTTGTTTAGGCCTTCAGTGGCCTTTTTGTTTAGGCTTTCAGTAGCCTTTCTGTTTAGGCTTTCAGTAGCCTTTCTCACCCCTTCGACAGTCTTTCTGGAGATGTTCCCAGTGAAACTACCAAAAACCGGCTTATTGACGAAGTCTTCAAAAGATTCGACCATGTTGATGCCCTCTAGTTCATCATAATGGGCATCAGCTTGCAATGGGTTTGCATCGATTTTCATTGGAGGTTTGTCAACAAATTTGAGTCTTCCTTCTTTGATCGCTCCTTGAACGAGATCCCTGAAAAGAAAACATTGTGAAGTTTTATGGACCAAAACATTATGATACATACAAAAACCTCTTTCTTTCTTTATTCTAAAGGAGGCATTTTTTCCCCTGGGGGAACTATCATTTGTCCATCTTTAACTAACAATTCAAATATCTCGTCACATTTTGTGACGTCGAAACTATATGCTTTCTTTGGGAATCTATCACTGTTCTTTTCTGTTGTACCCCAAAATTTGCCCTCCCATAATCTTCCAAGTTTTGCCAAGCATCACCTCAAATGGTTCAAAGTCTACTCAAGGGCTACACAGTCAACCATCCTCCTAAGCCATGCAAATTAGGGTTTTGGTTCTTGCAAGGAAATTGAAGTTTTCAAGGGCTCAATCAAGTCCCACATGCCCATACACATTGTCAAGCACCTACATGTCAAGTTTCAAGGCTCACAAGGTCAAGTTGCACAATCAAAAACCCTAATTACTCAACAATCAACTGCAGGGGCAAAATGGTCATTTGGCAGTCAAAAGTCAAAATTTTTGGTCAACATCTCATTTTGAAGCCACAATCATCATTTGGTCAAGTCTTGACCATGATTCCACAAGAATGGCTCAAAAATCATCAAGATGCAAAAGTTTCTATTTTTGGACAGCTGAAAAGTCAACTGTAACTTGACCAAGGCATAACTTTTTCATGGTTCATCAGAAAAATCCAATCCAATGCTCATTTTGAAGGGGATGACATTTCCTACAACTCATATTCACATTCCAAGTCCAAGAAATGCTCTCACAAAAAGTTATTAATTTCAACATTATAGGTCATTTTCAAAAGTCAACAAAAAGAGACTTTAAGTCAAAGACCATAACTTGATATCGGTAAAACAAAATGACATGGTACCAAAGACATTGGTTAGAGGACTTCAAGACCTTTCCAAAATGTCCAAGAACATGTTCATAACTTCAAAATTGAGCAAGATATGCATTGGAGAAGTTGGGAAATTTTTGTGAAATAGCCAAAGTCAATTATCCTTGAAACTTCATTTTTGACAAAAGGGGCCCACTTTTTCCACTTGATTCAGCTTTTTCATACCTCCCACGTGTCCCATGTTTTATTTCAAGAATAAAAATTAATTTTTCTATTTTTGTTTAATTTTATTTGATTTAATTCATTTTAAATCTTTAAAATTCAAATAAAAATCAAGAAAATTAATGGGAGGATATTTTGTGGTTTGAATAGCTTTGATACACCATAAAACATATACCAAATTCGTTCAAGACCTATTTCAAGCAAAAAAAAAATCAAATTTGGAGCAAATATGGCAATTTGTTTCAATGGTGATTATGGAGAAAATCAAAACTTCATTGCAAGGCTTAAAAGCTCCTTAATGTGACTGATTATCATCCAAGCCTATATATACAAGCCTTACAAGCCTCATTCACGACCTAGAAAAAAAGGAGAGTGTGCACAAACGGCCAGAGGAAAAGTTCAAAATTTGTCCAAAAAAGTGAGAGATCTAAAGCGGTGTTGCAAACATTTTCAGATCAAAGCAAGCACGTGGCTTTCTTCCTTTCCACTCCCTGAAGCCAAAGCAACAACAAACGCGTCCTAAGGTCCACTACCAAGCGTTGTAAGTTGTCTCAAACTCACCCCTGTACACGAAATCATGTTTCTCCATTCTTGCACTTTTTCTGGAAAATAATAGCATATTCATACTCCATGCCTAATTTCCAATGTAACTGCTATATTCAATTTCATTTTTAGGCTTCGTATAACAATACCCGTGCCTAGGGTTCGTTGGTTTTGTTTTTAGGTATTTTATCTACAGGTGAAATTGGGACAAACCATAAGCATAGACGTGATCAGGAGACATGGACGATCACAACCATGGGCTTAGATGGAATTTTTGATGCCTAAGGATGATTTTGAGTAAAACCTCCAAAATCCGGCCTTCACCTCCTTGGTTTAGCATTTCTTTTCTTATTTTCTTTCCTTTTATTAATTATTATTATTATTTAGTTAGTTCACAAATAATTATTTTCATAAATTCAGAAAAAAGCAAAAAAAAAATGTAATTATTATTATTATTAATTTCACTTTAGTAATTATTTTTGTAAATAAAATACTAACAAATTAATTAGTTTAATTAGTTAATTTTAACCTTTTTTCACAATAAATAAAAACAAATTTAGACTTTGGCTTTTTCTTTTGACATTTTTAATTCTTTTTTTATTTATTTCATAAAAACATAAAAAAGGTCAAAAAATATTTTCTTGTAATTAAAATAATTAATTAGTTTTCAATTTCATTTAATTACCAAAAAAAAGACAAAAAAATTAATTCCCTTTTCTTTATTCGCGCGTATTTAATTTGTTCGATTATTATGTAATTGCTCCGGATATGTAATAGTAAATAGGACCTTTTACTGTTTTTTTTATTTTCCGCACTTATTTACTCAAAACGAGTCTTTGTAAAGATTTGGCGATGTATAGACCCGCGCCTTGTAATAGCGTAGGATTTACGTTTTCCACAATTTACTTTCCGCACCCCTTTTAACTGTTAACTTGTATGAAAGAATGCATGCCCAAATAAAATCAAAGCGTAGATCACTATAATGCATGACAAGATAAAACATAACTGAAAATAACACACAAATTCACACATCACTCTTAGGGTACGCCTCACTGTTGCCTTGCCCTCGAAACGTGGTCGCCGAGTATAGGACGTTTTAGTAAGTCCTTATGTCCATGACCCATGGCATAAGGGTAGCTTCTAAGGTGTCCTACTGTTGCTCTGGTGACCACACTGTCCCTACAAGCTCGAATTGTGGTCGTCGAGTACAGGACGTTTTAGTAAGTCCTTATGTCCATGATATGATCCAGTCGCCTCGGAAAGGTTTCCTCGGAATTAAAAAGGATCAATGGCATAAGGGTAGCTTCTAAGGTGTCCTACTGTTGCTCTGGTGACCACACTGTCCCTACAAACGAATTGACCCGAAAACCTCTAACGGTGGTGCTACCTACCTCTCAATGGTGGGATGGCACTACCTTAAGGACATTTACACAGCCTAATTCCTTAGGGTAGGTAGATGACTCATAGATACTTGCTCTAATTTAAAACAAATCAAACTCTTTTCACACCGACACTTTCAAAAGGTTTTCAAAACAATTTTTTCAAACACTCTTGAGGACTGATACAAGAGTCGATCTGAAATCTTTAAACGAAACTTTTTCAAACTCACTCACACTTGAAAAGCAAACAAACATTTTGAAAACACAAATGAGCAAGTATCTAAGAGCCCATGGATAACCATGGATAGAAAGGGTGCTAACACCTTCCCTTTCTATAAATCTACCTCCCGAACCGAGAAACTATCTCATAAGGAATTTTGCTGTGCTTTTGTCCTGTCCATGTTGGAGAAAATAAAAGACGGTGGCGACTCTTGCTTCCGCGACATTTCGCGAACCAGCGTTAAAACAGTCAGTTCCAGATCCACTGATCACAGAACTGGCGACTCTGCTGGGGAAAATCTTATAAAGTGAGGTGTACCTTAGGATAGTTCATAACTGTGTTTTCAATTGTTGTACTTTGTTTGCTTTAAATTATGGGTTGCATAGGAGTTACATAGATCCTAACCAGGATCTGGGGATACCCTGTTAGGTAGCATAAGCTGTGAGGGACCTGTCCGGCGTAGACCGACATGGGTGAAGCAGTGGCTACGTTGGTGTGGCGCCTTGGTCTGTACCGATATCCCTTGTGTCGCAACGAGGAGAATATGGGTCTTCTTAGGAGTCATTAAGCACCAACCGATCTTAGAACCTTAAATGACCCAACTTGGCCAATAGAACAGTAGCAGTATGCTACACCCATTGAGGCTAAACTCTCACGATGGTTCTGGCTGCAAGAAAAGATTGCGATGCTGGAGTTATGACCGATTGAGGGTAGTCAGTGATATTGGGATCCTCTAGAACCCGATTACTTCTGATAGGACAGGTCTTAACCAACAAACTGAAAGAGGGTAGTACCTAAACTTCATGCTGGCCTAAACTCTAAGGGCTGTCTTGTGTGACTTGTGTGCCTTCAAACTTGACTACTTGCATGCTTGTTATCTGACACTTGAGTTTCTTGCAGGTTTTGTTTATAGTCCTTAATCTGGACTCATAACAGGGTTTACCTACATTACCCCACGCATAGCATAACATCATAATATCATACCATTGCATACATCCTGCACAAAGACTAATCTATTTCAAGGATCTCAGGGGCTTGTGATGCAGGTCATGATGAACCAACTGTCCAGCAAGGGGCAAAGAGGATTTATTTTCCTCTAGCCAAGGTTGTCAGAGGCTATGACCCACTGGATATGGTGAGCCTTTGACTCTTGAAGAAGGACTCTCAACAACATGAAGTTCCTTCAATCAAGCTACAAATTTCTAACCAATTTCTCTGTTTACCCCGCGAGATCCTTGAAAACATCGCATGCATATCATACATATCATTGCACAACAGGTACGCTTTCTCTACAGGTTGCTTACCTTCTTCGTTGTTTATTTCAGCAGTCATCATGAATCCTGAGTCATCCAATGCACAAGCTATCAAGGCCCTCCAGGCCCAGAACGCCCAGTTCCAGGAGCTGGTCATGAGCTTAGCACAAGGACAACAGGAATTGAAGACTCTGCTCTTGAAGAAGAAGAAGAAGAGGATTGTTTTGTTCAACCCTAGACGCAGATCTGGGAATACACTGCAGAATGAGGCTGAGCGGACTACTCCATCTGTTGGGGAAGGCAGTCACCAAGAGGGAAGGGTTCCTAGTCCCGTGGTCTCTGACACTGAGACAGACTTCAATGATGAGCAGTACCCTCATGCTGAAGACAGGTACAAACAGCTGGAGGACCGGTTAAATGCTATGGATATCCAACGTGTGCCTGGGTTAGACTTTGGGGACCTAGGTTTATCTTCTGGGGTGGTGATCCCTCACAAGTTCAAGGCACCTGCCTTTGTAAAGTACGACGGGGTTTCCTGTCCTAAGCTGCACCTCTGTTCCTACGCAAGGAAGATCCAGCCCTACACGACAGACAAGAATCTATGGATCCATTTCTTCCAGGAGAGTCTTTCAGGGACTCAACTCGAATGGTTCTATCAGCTGGATGGAACCACTATTCATAACTGGGAGGACTTGGCAACTGCTTTTTATAAGCAGTATCAGTATAATGCCGACCTCGCTCCTACGCGTACCCAACTCCAGGGTATGTCACTTGGGACGGGTGAAGGTTTTAAGGAATATGCACAAAGGTAGAGAGATCTGGCTGGAAGGGTGCAGCCGCCTTTAACTGACCGTGAGCTCGTTGACATGTTCTTGGGGACCCTGTCTGGTCCCTTCTTCAACCATCTGATTGGGAATTCTTCTGCTGGGTTTACCGATTTGATCTTGACCGAGGAGAGGATCGAAGCTGGCATTAAGGCTGGAAAGATCCAAGAAGCTGCACCTTCTGATACTCACAAAAAGCCTTACACTGGGAAGAAAGAGGCCAATGTTGCGTACAGCCAAAAGGGTCGCCACGATCAACATGTAGGGGCAGTCCAGATCTCTAATCCTAGGCCTGCTCAACAAGGACAGGGGCATCAACGTAAGGAGGTCTCACCCAAGAGACAATTCACTAAAATCAACATGTCACTGGATCAAGGGCTACAACAAATGTTGAAGGCAGGGCTGATTACCTTGAGGGCTCCTCTCCGAAATCCAAACACCTCTGCTCCCAACTACCATCCTAATGAGAGGTGCGCATACCACTCCGCTAGCCCGGGTCATAATACGGACAACTGCTGGCCTTTGAAGAACAAGATTCAAGACATGATCGACGCCGGAGAGATTCAGCGTCAGAGACTCCAAACATAATCAATGCTCATTTGCCCAATCATTGAAGACTTTTGTTTATTTGAATTTCCGAGTTGTAATTATTTGCTTATACGAACAATTAAATGTCATAGCGAACTCTTTTATTTCATTAATGCACGGCATATGTCTGTTTTTGAATTAATCCAATTATTTTCACTATATTCACATTGCCTTCATATTTTTTTGTGATGTTCAACTCTCGGTTAATAATTCTAAGCCTCTTGAGGGAGGATGACGAAAACGATACCACAATCTCTACAATATGCTTTTGAACAGACCCCACTGATGAGGTACAGGCATTGTTTCAATTCCTAAACACTGGAGTTATAAGGCAGATAATCCCTCGTTAACCCCTTTGAGCCAAAGAAGTTGGAGTTTTTCTTTTCGAAAATTAAAACCCTTAATCATAACCTGGGGCAGGGTAGTTTTCTCAGTTGATCCAAGTGCACAACGAATAGCACCAAAGAGGTCCTTACAAAACAAAAAAACAGCGATGGTTCCCTATAATCGTCAAGACAAGCAGTCGTTATCTTTCAAAAAACAAAAGCCCAATAAGTCAAAACCTATGAAGGAGACTTACAAAACTGGGGCATCCCGCTGACTGTAATCACAAAAGAGCAGTTCAGGCTAAAAAAAAATAGGGATAACAAAATCAAGAAAAAGAAAGAGGTCATACAAACCCTCAACAACAAAAAGAGATGATTGCCCATTCAAAATAAATTGTCAACATTCGAACCATCACCGGAACATCATAGCAAAGACTCAGACAAGGTCTAACGCACGATCGGCTGAGTTTAGGGTCGAAGAACATCACGAAGAGCGGGTGGGTACAAATAAATTTGAGCCTTTATCCTTTGTTTCTTAAACCGTGAACCAGGCCACATTATAACCCTTAAAAGTCCTAGCTGAAGCATGGGTTAGTTCGAAAGCATACTGTTACGAAAGGTATCCTGACTCCTTAAGGCTTACTGTAAAATACTGAGTTAACATCATATCTTTACAAAACTCACTTGCTTTTACAAAAAATGCATTTTTCAAAATTTCAAGACAGACATAAGCTTTTGCATTCTTAAAATAACATTGTTTACATATGACTAGTTATTTGAACAGCAGAGAAATTTGCACGACGAATATCCTATGAACAAAAATCTTCTCAACAAAAGAGTCACCTCCAGTGGAAGAAACACTTCCAATCAAGGGGCATGGCATGATCAGTGTCCATCATCTGGGGCAGTCCAGTCAAGATTTGGAGAATCTCTCAAAAGGCCAACCAGCTTGGGGCAAATCTCCATCTGGATCACTTGGGGCATTCCAGCAACGAATCTTGCCTGATCAAACATCTTCTGGTGGCATGGAAAAACACTTCTGACAGAGGCACCTCCCTGCATCTTAAGAGCGTGGGCATAGTCGAAAAAATACTACGCGCAATCAAAGACCCGCTAGGTTGACACACCTAGGCAAAAATAAGGGCTTCCCGGCGAACCAAAAAGGTTCGGGAAAAAATAAGGGATGAAAATGAAAAAATCTGTACACCCGGCAAGTCGAAAACCTGAAAAGGCGGCTTGGGCAAAAATGGGTATCCCGGTGGACTGAAAACCCGAAAGGGCGGTCCAGGCAAAAATTAGGGATCACAGCGTACGACTATGTTCCGTCATCTCGTCCCTTGCCTACCAGAAGAAGATTCGTAAATCGGCAGTCATCAAGCACCTCCACATGCATCTTCTCCCATAGACAGGGGCAGTAATGAGTTGTCTACGCGACCTAGTTGCTCTATCCACCAAGGTACCAAGGTAAGTTCAGCTGAAGAACATAACAAAGATATCTTAATTCCCCAGAGAGTGAGCCAGCAGATCTCAACATTCCCCAAGCAGAGTTAGCCTACCCTATCAGCCCTATGGAAGTTGGATTATCCCCAGTACATCTCAAAGTTCCCCCAGGAGAGTCCAGTCCAAAGGTTCCCCAAGAAAGTGGAGTCCATCCCCCCAGCAGGAAGCTCATCCCCAGTAGATTCTGGAAGCTTATCCCCGGCAGAGCGAACGCGTCTCCCCAGTTTTATTCAAAGGTTATTTCTCCATCAGAGCTTATAACTGGGTTATCCTCAGCTAATTGCCACGGAAAGATCGTCCTCGGCGAAGTCTTCTTATCCCCAGCGGAGTTCCTCAAACCTCCCAAACGTAACTCAACATTGGTATCCCCAGCGGAGTTCTCATACAACATCTCAGCGAAGTACCTCTCTTCCCACAGAGTATTTTCCCCAGAAAGATCGCCAGAGTAATTTTCCCCGCAGAGTAATCTATTCGCCAAGTTTATTCCCCAACGGAGTTATCTTCTCATACCGGTATTCTTGCAACATCAGCCCAGGATAAGCTCCCGGCATTCGTCAAGGATTTATTTTCCTAGACAAAAATACATTCGCAAACATCACATTTTCATACATGATATAAACTTCACATTCTACAATCCCATTGGTTATAAACGTCATGACACCGCGCATTCCATGCACCATGACATTGCATATAACTAATGTTTTGCCTTTTTTTCAGGAAAGGTCAATACAAAGATGATTACTATCAACTATCGCAATCCCAGATTCGATTCCTGTATCTAGCCGGGGCATGTCTGTGAGCGATTGATTGTGGATTCGATACATGTATCCGGCCATGGCATGTCTACGTTAAAAAGATTAAAGAGATAGCTTGGAAATGCTCCAGATATGGATGTTGTTCTTTTGCTTATTCAAAATTCCTTTCTAGATATGGTTCAGATGTGACCCAGGCATGGAGACGTTCTGATACTTATTCCAGATTTCTTCTCAGATATAACTTAGAGATGCTCCGGGCATGGAGGTTGTTATGTTGTTTATTCAGAGATCACCTTTCTAGATATGGTTCAGATGTGACCCAGGCATGGCGACGTTCTGATACTTATTCCAGATTTCTTCTCAGATATAACTTAGAGATGCTCCGGGCACGGAGGATGTTCTGTTGTTTATTCAGAGATCACCTTTCTAGATATGGTTCAGATGTGACCCAGGCATGGCGACGTTCTGATACTTATTCCAGATTTCTTCTCAGATATAACTTAGAGATGCTCCGGACATGGAGGCTGTTCTATTGTTTATTCAGAGACCACCCTTCTAGATATGGTTCAGATTTGACCCAGGCATGGCGATGTTCTGATACTTATTCCAGATTTCTTCTCAGATATAACTTAGAGATGCTCCGGACACGGAGGCTGTTCTATTGTTTATTCAGAGACCACCCTTCTAGATATGGTTCAGATGTGACCCAGGCATGGCGACGTTCTGATACTTATTCCAGATTTCTTCTCAGATATAACTTAGAGATGCTCCGGACACGGAGGCTGTTCTATTGTTTATTCAGAGACCACCTTTCTAGATATGGTTCAGATGTGACCCAGGCATGGCGACGTTCTGATACTTATTCCAGATTTCTTCTCAGATATAACTTAGAGATGCTCCAAACACGGAGGCTGTTCTATTGTTTATTCAGAGACCACCTCTCTAGGTATGGTTCAGATGTGACCCAGGCATGGCGACGTTCTGATACTTATTCTAGATTTCCTCTCAGAGATAGCTTGGAAAAGCTCCAGATATGGATGCTGTTCTTTTGCTTATTCAAGACTCCTTCTAGATATGGTTCAGATGTGACCCAGGCATGGCGACGTTCTGATACTTATTCCAGATTTCCTCTCAGAGATAGCTTGGAAATGCTCCAGATATGGATGCTGTTCTTTTGCTTATTCAAGACTCCTTCTAGATATGGTTCAGATGTGATCCAGGCATGGCGATGTTCTGATACTTATTCCAGATTTCCTCTCAGAGATAGCTTGGAAATGCTTCAGATATGGATGTTGTTCTTTTGTTTATTCAAGACTCCTTCTAGATATGGTTCAGATGTGACCCAGGCATGGCGACGTTCTGACACTCATTCCAGATTTCCTTTCAGATATAGCCTAGAGATGCTCCAGATCCGGATGCCGTTCTATTGTTTATTCAGATTCAAACTTCTAAAAAACAACTTAGAGATGCTCCATCCCGGATGCTCTTCTATTGTTCAGTCCAGATACGATCCAGATTCGGATGACACTCTGTCGCTCATACAGATACAGTATGGATATACCCCAGACACGGCGGTCATTCTACTGTTTATTCAGACGTCAACAACTAGATATAGGCTAGATATGCTCCAGGCACGGAAGCTATTCTATTTCTTATTCAGATTCAGTTATTCAACAGTCTCCAAATGGCATCTATAAGCCCATTCCCGACAAGGTTCTGTCAAACTTCCAGATGGCATCTATAAGCCCATCCTCCTATCCATCATCTCTCCAAATGGCATCTTTAAGCCCATTCCCTCTATCACACTGCTGATACTCTGCTATATGAGTGCAAATTTCTGGGCACTCTAGTGTTCAATCATCTTCCACCTTCGGATCATGAAAGGCACACACGCCAATCTACATCCTCAGGTCTAAGAAGATTGAACAGGGGAAACTGTTGTACCCCAAAATTTGCCCTCCCATAATCTTCCAAGTTTTGCCAAGCATCACCTCAAATGGTTCAAAGTCTACTCAAGGGCTACACAGTCAACCATCCTCCTAAGCCATGCAAATTAGGGTTTTGGTTCTTGCAAGGAAATTGAAGTTTTCAAGGTCTCAATCAAGTCCCACATGCCCATACACATTGTCAAGCACCTACATGTCAAGTTTCAAGGCTCACAAGGTCAAGTTGCACAGTCAAAAACCCTAATTGCTCAACAATCAACTGCAGGGGCAAAATGGTCATTTGGCAGTTAAAAGTCAAAAATTTTGGTCATTATCTCATTTTGAAGCCACAATCATCATTTGGTCAAGTATTGACCATGATTCCACAAGAATGGCTCAAAAATCATCAAGATGCAAAAGTTTCTATTTTTGGACAGTTGAAAAGTCAACTGTAACTTGACTAAGGCATAACTTTTTCATGGTTCATCAGAAAAATCCCATCCAATGCTCATTTTGAAGGGGATTACATTTCCTACAACTCATATTCACATTCCAAGTCCAAGAAATGCTCTCACAAAAAGTTATCAATTTCAACATTATAGGTCATTTTCAAAAGTCAACAAAAAGAGGCTTTAAGTCAAAGACAATAACTTGAGATCGGTAAATCAAAATGACATGGGACCAAAGACATTGGTTAGAGGACTTCAAGAACTTTCCAAAATGTCCAAGAACATGTTCATAACTTCAAATTTGAGCAAGATATGCATTGGAGAAGTTGGGAAAGTTTTGTGAAATAGCCAAAGTCAACTATCCTTGAAACTTCATTTTTGACAAAAGGGGCCCACTTTTTCCACTTGATTCAGCTTTTCCATACCTCCCACGTGTCTCATGTTTTATTTCAAGAATAAAAATTAATTTTTCTATTTTTGTTTAATTTTATTTGATTTAATTCATTTTAAATCTTTAAAATTCAAATAAAAATCAAGAAAATTAATGGGAGAATATTTTGTGGTTTGAATAGCTTTGATACACCATAAAACATATACCAAATTCGTTCAAGACCTATTTCAAGCAAAAAAATTCAAATTTGGAGCAAATATGGCAAATTGTTTCAATGGTGATTATGGAGAAAATCAAAACTTCATTGCAAGGCTTAAAAACTCCTTAATGTGACTGATTCTCATCCAACCCTATATATACAAGCCTTGCAAGCCTCATTCACGACCTAGAAAAAAAGGAGAGTGTGCACAAACGGCCAGAGGAAAAGTTCAAAATTTGTCCAAAAAAGTGAGAGATCTAAAGCGGTGTTGCAAACATTTTCAGATCAAAGCAAGCACGTGGCTTTCTTCCTTGCCACTCCCTGAAGCCAAAGCAACAACAAACGCGTCCTAAGGTCCACTACCAAGCGCTGTAAGTTTTCTCAAACTCACCCCTGTACACGAAATCATGTTTCTCCATTCTTGCACTTTTTCTGGAAAATAATAGCATATTCATACTCCATGCCTAATTTCCAATGTAACTGCTATATTCAATTTCATTTTTAGGCTTCGTATGACAATACCCGTGCCTATGGTTCATTGGTTTTGTTTTTAGGTATTTTGTCTAAAGGTGAAATTGGGATAAACCATAAGCATAGACGTGATCAGGAGACATGGACGATCACAACCATGGGCTTAGATGGAATTTTTGATGCCTAAGGATGATTTTGAGTAAAACCTCCAAAATCCGGCCTTCACCTCCTTGGTTTAGCATTTCTTTTCTTATTTTCTTTCCTTTTATTAATTATTATTATTATTTAGTTAGTTCACAAATAATTATTTTCATAAATTCAGAAAAAAGAAAAAAAAATGTAATTATTATTATTATTATTAATTTCACTTTAGTAATTATTTTTGTAAATAAAATACTAACAAATTAATTAGTTTAATTAGTTAATTTTAACCTTTTTTCACAATAAATAAAAACAAATTTAGACTTAGGCTTTTTCTTTTGACATTTTTAATTCTTTTTTTATTTTATTTCATAAAAACATAAAAAAGGTCAAAAAATATTTTCTTGTAATTAAAATAATTAATTAGTTTTCAATTTCATTTAATTACCAAAAAAAAGACAAAAAAATTAATTCCCTTTTCTTTATTCGCGCGTATTTAATTTGTTCGATTATCATGTAATTGCTCCGGATATGTAATAGTAAATAGGACCTTTTACTGTTTTTTTTTATTTTCCGCACTTATTTACTCAAAACGGGTCTTTGTAAAGATTTGGCGATGTATAGACCCACGCCTTGTAATAGCGTAGGATTTACGTTTTCTGCAATTTACTTTCCGCACCCCTTTTAACTGTTAACTTGTATGAAAGAATGCATGCCCAAATAAAATCAAAGCGTAGATCACTATAATGCATGACAAGATAAAACATAACTGAAAATAACACACAAATTCACACACCACTCTTAGGTTACGCCTCACTGTTGCCTTTCCCTCGAAATGTGGTCGCCGAGTATAGGACGTTTTATTAAGTCCTTATGTCCATGACCCATGGCATAAGGGTAGCTTCTAAGGTGTCCTACTGTTGCTCTGGTGACCACACTGTCCATACAAGCTCGAATTGTGGTCGTCGAGTACAGGACGTTTTAGTAAGTCCTTATGTCCATGATATGATCCAGTCGCCTCGGAAAGGTTGCCTCGGAATTAAAAAGGATCAATGGCATAAGGGTAGCTTCTAAGGTGTCCTACTGTTGCTCTGGTGACCACACTATCCCTACAAACGAATTGACCCGAACACCTCTAACGGTGGTGCTACCTACCTCTCAATGGTGGGATGGCACTACCTTAAGGACATTTACACAGCCTAATTCCTTAGGGTAGGTAGATGACTCATAGATACTTGCTCTAATTTAAAACAAATCAAACTCTTTTCACACCGACACTTTCAAAAGGTTTTCAAAACAATTTTTTCAAACACTCTTGAGGACTGATACAAGAGTCGATCTGAAATCTTTAAACGAAAATTTTTCAAACTCACTCACACTTGAAAAGCAAACAAACATTTTGAAAACACAAATGAGCAAGTATCTAAGAGCCCATGGATAACCATGGATAGAAAGGGTGCTAACACCTTCCCTTTCTATAAATCTACCTCCCGAACCGAGAAACTATCTCATAAGGAATTTTGCTGTGCTTTTGTCCTGTCCATGTTGGAGAAAATAAAAGACGGTGGCGACTCTTGCTTCTGCGACATTTCGCGAACCAGCGTTAAAACAGTCAGTTCCAGATCCACCGATCACATTTTCAAACTCAATAGGATTCTTCCCATCTGAGGGCACTAACAATCTACAAGAATATGGTGGCCCTTCCTTTAATTCTGCTAAAACTATTTCGCTTTCTTCGACAATTATAAGATCACTAGATGTCTCTGGATCGTCTTCATCCATTTCTACATAGGCTACCCTTTCTCTTAGATGAGTCTTAGTTGCTTTAGCTTTTTCAATTTTAAGACGTTATACCTGTCGAAATCTATTGGCCAATTGGGCCATATCCCTCAGGTATTAGGTATCTAGTTTTTTCCTAATAGAATAATCTAGCCCCCTACAGCCATTTCGACCAATTCATGCTCAGGCACTTATGTAAAGCATCTGGCTTTGAGCAGTCGAAATCTATTTAGATATTCGTCTATTGGCTCGGTGAATCTTCTTTTCACGCTAGCCAGTTCTTTCAGACTTATTTTGGTTTGTCCCATGTAAAATTGTTCGTGGAACAATCTCTCCAATTGATTCCAATTGTGGATCGAATTCGTTGGGTGGGTGGTAAGCCAAGTAAAAGAGTTTTTAGTTAGAGAACTTGGGAAGTATTTAATCTTAAGGCTTTCGTTATTTGATATTTCCCCAGCTTCTAGCAAATATCTCGCTATGTGTTCGACAGTGGACTCTGTCGTATCCCCTGAAAACTTAGTGAACTTTGGAACTTTCCATCTAGGGGGTAAATCTGTTTGCAAGATATACTCTGACAACGAGGATGTAAATTTTGGCCTATGAAAGCCAATGTTCATTCCGTTTTGTATCATGATTCTTTCTATCATGGTTGTCAGATTATTATCTGTTCCATAATTATGGTGTCGAACTTGCTGTATCAGTTAGTCAGCATTTTAGTTTCTATTTACCACCATTACACCTTGATCACCATCTCTAGGAATCTGTGGGGGAAATCTGGGTATTTCGACCCTAGGTTGTTTGATTTCCACTCTGTGGTTTCTCCTATCTAGCTATGGGTTTTGGTTAATGGTTACATCTTCTTCTAAGACTATACCTTAATTCTCTCTCATAGGCGCTCTTTGGGGTTGTCGAATAGGTTGGGGAACCTCAAAAAATCCATCCATGCGCACCATCTGCGCTGACATTTGTTGGTTCGATTGGGTGGTATTTTGTATTAGAGGGTTCAACATTATACTCAAAGTTTGGCCCAACATTTGTACCATATCATGGTTGCTTTCATCAATTTGTTTCCTCAAAATTGTTGTGGAAGCGTTTGTGAGGCTTGGTATTGCATGGGATGTCCCTCCTAAAAGTTGGTTTCTACCCAAGTTCGCCATAACAATACAAGATCCTTGTAATGGCGAAGACGCACTTACCAGAGGTTCTGAAAATGTAGACGTGACATTTATAAGACAAGCCATTTCAGTAGTTGGCATGCCATAAGGCTGGTCTCGACCCATCCAGGCTGTCGAAAATCCTGGGGGAACGTATGGTCGAGATCCTGGATTCACCCTTGGTGGGGGTGTTCCTGAGGGACCTGCAGGACCTGCATACGAAAGTATTGGTCCTGTTTAGGTTGTTGTTAATGTTGGTGCTGAACCAACGGTTGACGAGACAATTTCACTAACGGTTGGTATAACTATTGTTCCAATAATAATTGGTGGAGGCATTTCTCCATTATTTGGCTGATTAGCCATATTTCTTTCACTATTTCTCTTTCTAGTTGTACACTCGTTGGTGGTTAATTTACCACTTCTTAATAGCATGCAAGACTTCGTAAAAGAAATAAAATTATGCAAAGCATTTATTTTAAGATAAACAAGCAAAACAAAAAACAAAAACAAAAAAAAAAAATTAGCAACGTCCCACCGGGTGTGCTAATTTTTTCACCGTGTTTTTCAATAAAAAACCATTGATCTTCCAAAAAGGGTAAATTTTTGGTTACTCGCAAGATCAATCAGTTTGATCCTAAGACATATGCTAATTTTTAACGTTGTTTGGGCATAAATATGAAGAACGCACGTTCGACTGAGAAAGGTTGAGGTTTGAGATGAGTTTGAGTGCAGAAAGTAAATAGAAAAAGGGTTTGGCAAAAATTCAAGTGCATGAATCTGGGGAAAAGTGCATGTAAAGTGCAAACAAGATAAAAAGGAAAGAAATGTAAATAGAAAAGTAAAAGAATTTGATTATAAAATGTGGTGTTTCAAACGTACATTTTTAGTATTCTTTCTCACGTAGTGGGTACTTGAATAGTATTGAATAACTTGTACAATCAGTTGAACACACGGAAATCTACATAAACTTTCTATATTTATACTAAAACTAGGTAACCGTCAAGGAATTTCCTTGCTCGAGGATGAGGAAAAGTGTCTTCTGCATTTGCTTCGACCTTTATCTTCATGCCATGTTGCTTTTCTGAACTGCTAAGCGAATTTCTTTTCCCTCCTTTCTTCATATTCAAAATCATCTATTGCTGATACAAGGTTTCCTTCTAGTCGAAGGCCCTGGAACCCTTTCAGTCGAAGGATGTAAGAACCTTCTGGTCAAAGATTCATTTTAACTTAGAAATTTCTCTAAGTATTTTTCCAATCTGTCGAAGTATTTCCAGCTTAGATTTGTTCAATCTATTTTTGGCCCATAAGGCCAATTTGCTGTGGGTGTCGAATTTAGGAGCTAACAGACGCATAAGAGAGAAACTATAAAAGGGGCTTCTGATAGAGGGATAAGCAAGACATATATTCTTGGGACAACTCTCCGTATCTCCCAAATCCTTTAATCATCCTATAAACTTACTTCGGTGACTCTCCCAATTCACAGATGGAAGTCGATCGGATATTTGTTCCATGCAAGAACACTATTATGTAAATAGACTGAAAATCATATCTCAAGGATCAAGCATAAAGAGTAATATTTATATTGGATTGACCCATCCTGATAATACTACATAGAGTGGTTGGTTACATGTCCTTATCATAAGAAGGGGGAGCACCCCAGTACAGTTATTTCATTATTTATCTTATCGCTTTCATTTATTACCTTTTCTTTAAAATCTCTCATAAACTGTACACCATGAATTAAGTTTGAAATGGATTCGTAAATATATTTTTATGCCTAAATCGTTGGTTATATTAGAACTAGATAAATTTCACTTTTTCGCTCTACAAACTTCTGCATGCAAACTTTGAAAAACCTCTAGTTATTGTGATTGGAAGAATAGATTGATTTTGTTTTTAAAATTATGTCCACCCCCTCTAGACTATTTTTCTAACACCATATTCTCACCTAACAATCGGGATCAAGATCTTGTCTTTTGATTAAGCCTAATCGACTCTAAATTTTGAGAAAATGGCGGACGATAACGATCCAAAGGGAGCATACAATAGAGCTTTGGTTTTCAAAGGAGAAAATTATAATTAATCAATTATGTAAGTACACTTACTATTATTTGAAAAAAATATTGTTGGAATAAGTTTGGTTCGTTAACTAATCCTTAAAGTTCCGATGATGAGAAGTACATTTGTATGAAGAACAATTTTATTCTCCAAAGGTTGTTCAATGTGTAGATCTAAAAGAAAGAAACTCTGACTCTTAAGAAGCCAAGTTGAAAGGCATCCACTATTGACCTAAGCACATGTTGAATTTGGGGATCACAAGAATATAAATAACAACGGAGTTTGAGGATTAGCGTTGTCTAAAGCAATTAGACTCTGATGAAAGAGAAGGACTTTGAACTCTGAACAAGCTTCATCATTATGTATCTGAAGCCTCTGACTCAAAGGGATAACATTTGAATGATGTTCTTGAAGAAGTACCAAATTATATTTAGAATCTGGGTTATCAAGTCAATGTATATACAAGAATCTATCCATAAGACATCTTAGATAAACTCTAACTCTCTACGACTCTTATATCTCACAACTCTGAAGACCAACTCTTATTAAGCTTCATCATAACCTATCAGAAGCCTCTATTAAGTGTGAAGAAAAATACAGTGACTCTAAACTCTATCAAGCTTGATTTATAAAAGTACATTATCACGTGACTACAATATAACATCCTATCCACTAACCTACAAGTTAGGATAAAAGATTGTACATTGTATCATTACTTCTTTCGCACGTCTTATCATAGTGTTGTTATCGTCACTCTATTCTTATTCTAGATAACTTCTTCGATAGATATCTATTGTATGGTTACTTAATCTCTCATTCTCCAACGGATCTACTTTCTCTATCTATTTAAATAAAAATTAGAAGATTGATATAACATGCATGTGACAACAATGTAGACAATATGTACATATGAGAGTGTGATACACATAAAGAGAATATGAAACTGCTCAAAGAAGAAAAACTCACATACAAGAAGAAGACACATACAAGAAGAAGAAAAGATGTGTAAAACTTGATGAAAGTATGAAAATGGCTTTCTAGAAGATTAAAGAATATTCACTATGAAGATATACATTTAGCTAAAGAAACAAATTAACACATTGCAAATGGAAGCAAAATGAAGATTCAGCAAGAAGAAAGAACAAGTGTTAATAAGATCTTCAAGAACAACAAAACAGAAACACTTAGACCTTTATGTTCTAAATCATTTTAAGCTTAAATTTATGTAATAAGCTTTTTGTTGAAGCAATCATGTATGCACACAAACATTGTATTCAGTCAGATGGTTACTTTCTTTGAGGGATTAGGTTCGGCCAGAATCCTTGAGATGTCAATAACAGTTGTTATTTAGGCTTTCCTTGAGGGACTAAGGCCAGAATCCTCGAGATGTAAATAACAAATATTATTAAGGTTTTCCTTGAGTGACTAGGTTTAGTCAGAATACTCGAGATGTTATTGACAATTTTACTTTTAGTTATAATTCCTTAAGGGACTAAGGTTTAGTCAGGATCCTTGAGAAGACATTGACGGGTAGTCTTTGTGGTTGTAATCATGGAAGTTATTATTGGATTAAGTCCTTATTGATAAGGCAAAATAACTCTGGTAGATGGACTTGACTAACCTAGTTAACGGTGAACCAGGATAAAGATTCTTGTGTCTTTTATTACTTTTGTTTACTTTGTGTTTGAGTATTGTTTGAATTTCGAGAGTTCAAAAATATTTAGTTCCTGAAACCCAATTTAAACCCACCTTTATTGTGTTTCATTGAACCTTCAATTGGTATTACAGTGCTGGTTTTTTTATTGATTATCTTCAAACACTTAAACGTGTAAGAAAAAGATCCAATCTTTTAAACACATTGGAGCTTGCTCATTCACCTTTTATCAACAATAATGAGACATAATGTCTTTGTTGTCCATACTAATTCAAGAAACTCTGGATGAAAAGACAAAAGATGTTCATTAGATATATAAGATTAGGCAAATGTTCGTTGACAACATCTGAAAGGAGAAGTCATATTAAAAAAGTCTTGTTCAGCAAGCCTGAAATTTCAATAGATAACTCTAAAGATGAAATTAATAGGTAACTGATGACAAGCATATAAGGATTTATACTGATTCATCAACTCTGAATATTGGAATGAATCACATAATAGCAAGTAAGCATATGTCTCAAGATGTGGTTATTGAGAACCAAGGCTCTAGTGGTAATTGTTTTAGGCTAACAAGTTTGATTTTGAAATCTCTGTAACATATTATGTTAAGATACTCTTGTAAGCTCAATGATTCTACAAGGATACGTAACATTGAAATTTTACGTTGATGATGAATCAAATCCTTATTAGTTATTGTTAAGCTTGATTTTGAAAAATCAAAGCAAGATATTACTCTATAGATTTGACAGATATTCAAAACTCTGATGAAGTAAAAGATCCTTAAAGCACTAAACTATTTAGTTAGAATCAGAAGCAAGCAATGTATCAGTATCTAGCGATCTTCCTATCTAAAGATCTAACTCTGAGTGATAAATACAAAATGTATACAAATCAGATCATCCCTCAGATTGAAGAAACTCCTCTCGAGATTTAAGTTAAAAGAATTCACTTGTTTCTTTTGAAAAAAATGCAAATTGGCTGAAGATTAGTGGTTGACATCAAGCATGATGTGTGGAAATATAGTAAGAAAAGTATCATATGTGTAGCCATCCATATGTTTGATGTGAACCATTAAGGACTCACTATTTATTGGAAATATACAAAATCATTTCATTCACCTCCCTTATCAATTGTATGTTTACCCTATTTAATCTTATCATTAATTACTGTCTCTGAAAACTATTTAAAATCCACTCCCACTCACTCCTCACACGCATCCCTACTATTTTCACAACCTACAATTTAAACTTTTCATCATCTAAAAACTTTTCATCATCTTAAAACCACTTTATCTGTTCTAGTAAAGGAATTCGAAGTTCTTTGTGAACCCATATGGATTTTGATGGTTTGAGGAAAAATGGGTTTGATCTTACTGATGATTGTAGCCGTATAAATGTTGAGACTAAGCCATTGGATTGACTTAACTCGTAAAATCAAAGAAAGTTGACACCACACTTTTATTTATCCAAAGGAATGGGAAAAGAGCTAATAAACCCAGAGTAAAATAGAGATCAAAGTAAGGGGATTGGTTATGAAAAGGGGAGGTATTAGCACCCTAAACATCTATAGTACTTTGCAGGAACCTCTTTGAAAATCTGTGTATTTTGGCTATAAAGAAATATTTACAAAATAGATGGTGAAGATGAGAAAAGAAGTAGTTTTTTACAATTTTTGCACCCGTCGCGGCTGCGAAGCTTTTGTTCCTACGTACCACCTTTGGTGTAATATGGGATCAGGGCACTCGTAGTTCTTCTCAAAAAATTTGAAATTTTTTGTGTGTTGGTTAGTTTTAAGAAAAAGGTTTTAAAGAGAAAAGCCAAAAAGGAAAAAAATTTAATGAAGTTAATTACTTTTAGTGTTTCAAAAAGATTTTTGAAAATTGATTAAGTTGATTAAGAAAAAGGTTTTTCAAAATGTATGGACCTAAGTCCAAGTTTATTATGAAAGCGGTTCAAGTTAGAAAAAAAGAATCCTTTGAAAAATGGAGAAGATTTTGAAAATTAAAGAAGAATGGGAGGAGATGAAGATATTATTCTAAAGCACAAAGTAAAAGTTAAGGTAAGGAAAGGTCTAAGAAAACAAGAAGCCAATACTTGAAATTATGAAGTCAATATAGAATTTCCATCTTTTAGATTAAAATCCACAAGTACTAAATTGACCAAGAGCATACCAATCATCCATGTGAAAATAAATTACAAGCAAAGAAATATCAAAGTAACCCCAAGGTTTTTAAAACCCAAAGCAAGGTCTTCAATATTGAGTCATGTGTCATATAGATCACTTAAGGCCAACAAAATAACACCTGCACACAAAATATTTCCGAATACAAGAAAAATAACAATGCATAGATTCTTCTATAGTTAAAGTTATTTTATTGTATATTCTATAAGCTTTACTTGAAAGAGAGTAACCAAGGAATATACCTTCATCGGATTTCTCGTCAAACTTACCGAGATTGTCTTTGTCATTGTTGAGGACAAAGAACTTGCATCCAAAAATATTAAAGTTAACAATGTTTGGCTTTATTCCTTTGAAGAGTTCATATGGAGTCTTTTTCAATATAGGTCTAATAATAACTCGATTTCCAACATAACAGGTCGTATTTACCGCATCCGCCTAAAAAGTAGATTTGTATCACTAAGCATTGTTCTTGAAAGTTCCACTAGAAATCGATTCTTTCTTTCAACTACTCAATTTTGTTGTGGAGTCCTTGGTGATGAAAAGTTATGAGAGATACCATGTTCTTCATAAAATTCTTCAAAAGATGCATTTGGAATTCTCCACCATGATCGCTTCTAATGGATACAATCTTTAATGATTTTTCATTTTGAATTTGCTTTGCATACTTCTTAAATGTCTTAAAAGCATCACTTTTCTGCACAAGAAACAAAGTGTAAGAATATCTAAAAAAATCATCAACAATAACTAAAGCATATACATTACCTCTGAAGCTTCTTGTTCTTGATGGACCAAATAAGTCCATATGCAACAATTGTAGTTGCCTTGTAGTAGACACCATATTCTTAGATTTGAAAGTTGATCAAGTTTGTTTTCCCTTTTCACAAGCATCACACAATTTATCTTTGACAAATTTTATCTTTGGTAAGCCAATGATAAGATCATGTTTGGTTAATTTATTTAAATGTTCCATATGTATATGGGATTCCCTTTTATGCCATAACCATGATTCATTATTGTTTACCATAAGACATTTTACTTTCAAAGACAACTCATCTAAATAAATCATAAAAATATTGTTAATTCTTTTACCTTTGAGTTTTACCTCATTGGTTGTTTCGTCCATGATCAAACATTCCTCTTTAATGAATTTGATCTTGAACCCTTTCTGATAAATTTGGGTAATACTTAGAAGATTGTGCTTGAGTTCTTCAACATAAAGTACATCTTCAATGGATGTAAAAGGTGGTTCACCAACTTTGCCAATGCCAAGAATTTTTCCTTTGGTATTATCTCCATAGGTGACATACCCTTTGGCTTTTAATGTTAGATGTGAAAATTTGTTAACATCCACTATCGAGATACCATAGACTTTGAGTGGATTTCAAGCATACCTACAAAACAAAAGAAATTATTTCTTGTTAGGTACCCAAGTTTCTTTGGGTCCTTCATAGTTAGTTCCTTTCTTAACCCATACATAGTATCCACTTGCCATACTGAAGTTTCTAACATAGCAAGCATTAGGTGTATGGCCAAGAATACCACAATAAAAACAATTTAGAATAAAGTTGCTCTTGAATCTTGGAACATGGTTTTTTAACAACTATTTTCTTTTTCTTTTGATTATTATGCTTAATTTGCACATTGTTGGCTTTCTTGGTTTCATATTGATTACTAGCCTTTACGAAAATGGTTTTGTTGGAACTTGATTTATTTTCTTTTGAATAACCAAGTCCACTTTTGTTATTAGGATATCTTCGTTGGCTAAGCAATCCTTCCAAACTAATTTGACTTTTTTCATATCGTTCAATAACTCTTTTTATTTGAACAATTTGAAAAGTATATGAGTCACATTTTTTGCATACAAAGTCTTGTTTTTCTTTAAGAAAACCTTGTTTTTGACATTCAAGATCCTTGTTCATAGTATCAATCTTTTATTGAAAAGAAATAAGTTCATTTTCTTCTGTTAATATCTTTTTATACAAGACTTTGCATTCATTTAGGAATTCATCAATTGCACCTTGAGCATTTTCATCATAAAGTGTAAAATTTGTACTAACCTCTTCATTTTCATCATCATCAGATTCATGAGTAGCCATCAATGCTATATTTGCACATTCGCCATTCTCTGATTCGAATGATGTACTAACTTCATTATCATCCCAAGCGATGTAGGCTTTGTTGTACTTTGAGTATTTCCTTCCTTTGTTTCCATCCTTCTTGGAGAGGTTTGGACAATCCGGTTTGTTATGGCCTTGCTTTCCACATTCACAGCATGTAACATTTAATGTGGAGGCTTCTTTATCTTAGCTCTTTGAGAATTTATTCCTTTTGACAAAGTTAGAATTATAAAAGTTATTTTTTAGACCAAAGAATTTACATGACCTTTTTGCACGAAGCGTGAAATTTTCATCTTCTTCTGGATTTTCTTCAATAGCGACTTCCTTGGATTCCATCTTCAAAGCAATGCCTTTTGATTTCTTTTCTTGATTTTCATGCTTAGCAAGTCTTCCAAGTTTTGTCTCGTACTTTTGAAGTTTACCAAATAGAGCTGAAGATGACATATTGGATAAATGCTTCTTTTCTGAAATAGTCGTTTCTTTCAGTTTCCATTCTCTAGTTAAAGATCGAAGCACCTTTAGCTTGAGTTCGTCATTGGTAACAGTTTTACCAAGAGCTTTTGAATGACTCGTCAAATGAACAAATATTTTCTTCATATTGAGAATAGATTCTTCGGGTTCCATTCTAAACATCTCGAACTCTTGACTTAATGTATTCAATCTTGATCTTTTGACTTCAACTACTCCTTTGTGTGTTTCAACCAAAGTATCCCAAATTTCATTTGTCATTGTGCATGCCGAAACATAAAAGAATTCATCCATGCAAAGTGAAATTTGAAGAAGATTAATTGATTTCTTATCATAAAGGACCTTTTTCTTATCATCATCATCCCATGATGTTTTAGGCTTTGATATTCCAACACCATTTACAACACATATTGGAGTAGACAGACCATTTTGGACAACATCCCATATTTCTTCTCCTTGTGCTTATAGATGAGCCTTCATGCAAATTTTCCAAAAGTCAAAATATTCACCACAAAAAAAGGAGGCTTGTTGTTACTACCACCATCTTTGAAAGTTGGCTGTGCAGAAGCCATTCTGGATCAAATAGGAACAAGTTACCTTAACTTGCTCTGATGCCAAATGTAAGTTAATAACGCGCCTAAGAGCGGGAGAATTAGGTGATGGTCAATTTTTTCCTTCTTTTTAAAGTTCTTATTTTTCTGATCATGGTGATGAAAGCAATAAAGTGCAGAAAGTAAATGAACACCAGATGTACACTGGTTCCCCTCACAGATCGAGAGAACTCCAGTCCTCTTGCCAACATGAATGATATTTCACTATAGTTTAGAATGATTTCACAAGACTAATCACACCAAAGGTGATGCCTTATGTGATACGGTGGGAAGAACTGACTGCTTTTTGGAATGCTGGTTTACGTTTTGCGTTTGTTTTTGCAAAATGTCGCGGTAAGCAAGAGTCGCCCCCGACTTTTATTTTATCCAACAAGGAAAGGGAAAAAGCACAGAAAAAATCCTTTTTCGAGATATTTCTCGGGTTCGGGGGGTGGATTATAGAAAGGGAAGGTGTTAGCACCCTTTCTATCCGTGGTTATCCACGGGCTCTTAGGTACTTGCTCAATTGTTTTCAAAATTTGTTTTCGTTGTGCTTGTGGATTTGAAAAAGTTTTTGTTTTTAACTTCGATTTAACTCTTGCTTCTGTCCTCAAGAGTGTATGAAGTGTTTTTGAAAACTTTGTTCGAAAAGTGTAAGTGTGAAGAGTTTTGTTTTTGAAAAGAGAAAGTATCTAAGAACCATCTACCTACTTGAAAAAGGAATCGTTATATGCTAATTTCCTTTAGACAATTCTATCCCACTATTAGTGAGTAGATAGCACCATCGTTGGAATTTGAGGGTCAATTCGAATGAGGGACATACGGTCACTAAAGCAGTGTTAGGACGCCTTAGCAGTAACCCTAATATCTTAGATCATTTGTTTGAGGCAACAATATCTGAGGCAACCGTTTCGAGGCAACTATGATCTTTTAGACAAGAGACCAACCTCTAAAATGACCTATACTCAATGATCGTGTACGAAGGCAACCAAGTGGGGTGTACCCTAAGAGTGCGCATGTGCGAGTGTTTCGTTTTCAGTTTATTTTTATCTTTGTACATGTTAAAGGTGATCTAAGTTGATTTTAGGTTAAAACATTCAGTCTTGTCATGCAGCCCTATTATCAAACATCTAACAGTTATAATTTGCGGAAAATAAAATGCGGAATTTAAATTACAAGGCGTCGGGTATTTACATCGCCAAAGACAAACCCTTTAAAAATAAATAAAGCGATAAAAATAAATAAAAGTCCTATTTACTATTACAATCCGGGAGCAAGTATAATATTGGATAAAAGAAAATAAATTGCGGCGCAAAATTTAATCGGACGCAAGATTAGGGTTTTGACCCTTTTGATTAAAGAAAATATCTTTTTTGTTGTTTTTTAATTTAAGAAAGAAATTAAACCCTAAATTATTTACTAAATTAAATTAAATTAATTAATTAATAAAAAAATAAATTATTTTTGGGTTTTTGTTATTTTAAGAAAGAAAAATAAAATAATTAAGTTAGTAATTAAAACCTAATTAAATCTAATTTAATTTTAATTATTTACAAAAAAATAGGTTAAAGTTATTCTAATTAAAACCTAAAGTAATTAATTAGTGTTTATTAATAAAAATAAAAATTAAATTTGATTGAATAAAAATATTGTGTTTTTTATTTTATGAGAAAAAGAATTTTTGGGATTGATTAGTAAATTAAACAAAAAGTAATAAAACAATTAATAAAATAAAATAAATAAGCAAAATAAATGAGAGAAAGGGGGGTATGGGCCTGAAATTGGGAGTGTGAGTCAGCAATCCTGATGCCCAAAAGCGCTGGCCTTTGTTGACTCCTGGTGATCTAGTGTCTATGCGTTGACTTGGCTCCATGTAGACCCCCAGCGTTTGACCACCAGATTTGGCCTTTGGCCATCTGGCCGTTGGATGCTTCATGGTGCATGGTATACTGCAAGCCTGAATATGCATGTGATTATCTGTAAAGCAAAATTATTAAGGAAAATGGGGGACCTGGGATTCGAACCCAGGTCCTGATGGATGATGCTTGCCTTGCCACTACGCTGCTTTGTTTTGTTTGTTAGTAATATACAAAATAATAATAATAAAACAAAACAACAATTATTGATCAGAAAAATAAAATGCGCGAAAAACATTTGAATGGGCCAACTGGAGGATGACACACACTCATCCCTGTCCTCAGGCCTGTAATAATATTACCTGCGGATTTGAATCCGTAGCAAAAGACGCAGGCTTATGCTAAAAATCTCTCCAGGCTAAATAAATCCATTCCAAGAACATGGTTGAATTTGTTATGTCCTCCTGATTACAACCATGTTCTTCTTGAGTCCCAATTTTTCCTGAAACAGAAAACCCCAAAAATGCTTCCAAGAACCCTAGCTATGGCGTTTTACATTACAGGTTAGATAAACAAAATTGAATGATGCACATAGCTTGGAAATGTTGTGAGGATTAAAAATATGCCAATAATTTGTTCAAATGATGCAAGAATGGAGAGTTACGATTTCAAGAACAGAGTTGGGTTTCATGACACTTACAGCGCGTTTGGGCTTATGAACAAGCTTGCTTTTGATCCAGGTAGATTGAGTGAACACCCAGGAAGAGATTGGGACAGGTCTTAGCTTCTGAAAACACCTCTAAGCACGATTTCGATCTCAAGCTTTTTGTGACTTTTTTCAAACTTTGTTCTGCCTCTTTCTGCAATTACCAACCCTTGTTTCGATTGCTTTGGCTTTCTTATGTACTATGTAGTGTATTAGGGTAAGAATTATGGACTGAATCTTCCCATATCAATGCATACATATTTGATTTGATCTCTTCTTTAAAACCTTCCAAATTTGCAAAATCTCAATCTTTTTGCACATGATTTGGTGAGATTCGAGTTTGATGATGATAATGATGATAATCAAAACCTGAAACAGCCAAAAAAATCTTATGTAATCAAAGTTTTGGATTTTATATGATTTTATTTGATTAAAAATGAATAAATTCAATAAAAAATCAAATAAAATAATAAAAATGAAATATGAGCTCATGGCTGAAGCTAGGACACTTGGGCAATGATTCAAGCTCAAATCAAGTGGAAAAGAATGGGCCCATTTGACAAAATTTGAAGTTTTGGGGATAGTTGACTTTTGGCAATTTTGCAAAAATGTCCAACTTCAACAATGCATAACTTCTTCAATTTTGAACTTTTAGAGGTATTCTTAGAATATTTAGAAAGTTTGAGATGTCATCTAACCAACCCTTTTGGTCTCATCTCATTTTGATGTTCCAAGCTCAAGTTATAAGCTTTGGCAAAAAAAAGGTGTTTTTGTTGACTTTCAAAAATGACCTATAATGTCCAAATTTATAACTTCTTGTGAGTGCATTTTTCGATCTTGGGGTATGAAGATGGATTGTAGGAAATTTCATCCTCTTCAGAATTAGCTTTGGATGGGTCATTTCTCATAAAGTATGAGAAAGTTATGCTTGGTCAAAGTTGAGATGACTTTTCCTACAAAACCCTAATTTAGCAACTTTTGAGTCTTGATGAATTTTGAGCAATCCTTGATGAATCATGATAAACCCTTTATCAAATGATGAAATATCCTTCAAAATGATAATTTTGACAAAAAATCTTGAAGTTTGACTGTATTTGGGTCACAGTTGACTTTTTCCCTAGCACAGTCGATTTTTGGACCTTTTGAGCAATTGACTGAGCAAACTTCTTCTGCAAGGCTTGAAACTTGACATGGATGACCTTGAGAATATATTAGGATACTGGGGAGCACTTGAGGTCATTTGGATTCAAAGATATTTATCCAACACAAAACCCTAATTTGGGGTTTACTGCCTTAGGAGATAGCTTCTATGTCCAACTCTTGAGCAACCTTGAGCCACTTGGAGATTTTTCTTGAAATGTTTTGAGAAATATGAGAGGGAAAATTTTAGGGTACAACAGCTGCCCCTGTTCAATCTTCTTAAACTTGAGGATGTAGATTGGCTTTCGTGCCTTTCGTGATCCGAAGGTGGAAGATGATTGAACACTAGAGTGCCCAGAAATTTGCACTCGCATGAAATGGTATCAGTCTGGTGATGTCGGGAATGGGCTTACAGATGCCATTTGGAGATTGCCGGCGGGAGGATGGGCCTAAAGATGCCATCTGCAGGAGTGCCGATCGCATAAGAGATTCCTTAGCGAGAACTTACATACCTGTTGTTGTGGAAGATTCCGCTGGGGAAGCCTGATCTTTGTTGAGATTTAGGAACTTGCCTGTACTTCAACGGAGAATAATTCTGTTGAGTTTTAAGAAATTGTCTGTAATTCAATTTGGGGAACTCTGTCGAGATTTAGAACCTTATCTGTAATTCAACCGAGGATAATTCAGTTGAGATTTAAGAACCGGTCAGTACTTTGACTGAGGAGAATTGCCGAGATTTAGAACCTTATCTGTAATTCAATCGAGACTAATTCAGTTGAGATTTAAGAACCGGTCAGTACTTCGACTGAGTGAAACATCTTCATCAAGATCTAGGAACTGTCTGTACTTCAACGGAGGATAATTCTGTTGAGATTTAAGAACTTGTCCATACTATGACGGAGGAAAATTGTCGAGATTTAGAACCTTATCTGTAATTCAACCGAGACTAATTCAGTTGAGATTTAATAAACTGGTCAGTACTTCGACTGAGGGAAAGATCTTCATCGAGATCTAGGAACTTTCTGTACTTCAACGGAGAATAATTCTGTTGAGATTTAAGAACTCGTC
The DNA here is from genome assembly GCA_948472305.1 of Vicia faba. Taxonomy (NCBI): domain Eukaryota; kingdom Viridiplantae; phylum Streptophyta; class Magnoliopsida; order Fabales; family Fabaceae; genus Vicia; species Vicia faba. The sequence continues at coordinate 792,253,382 of OX451735.1, forward strand.
CACACTTCGACGGAGGAGAATTGTCGAGATTTAGAACCTTATCTGTAATTCAACCGAGACTAATTCAGTTGAGATTTAAGAACCGGTCAGTACTTCGACTGAGGGAAACATCTTCATCGAGATCTAGGAACTGTCTGTACTTCAACGGAGGATAATTCTATTGAGATTTAAGAACTCGTCCACACTTCGACGGAGGAAAATTGTCGAGATTTAGAACCTTATCTGTAATTCAACCGAGACTAATGCAGTTGAGATTTAAGAACCGGTGAGTACTTCGACTGAGGGAAACATCTTCATCGAGATCTAGGAACTGTCTGTACTTCAACAGAGCATAATTTTGTTGAGATTTAAGAACTCATCCACACTACGATGGAGGAAAATTGTCGAGATTTAGAACCTTATCTGAAATTCAACCGAGAATAATTCAGGTGAGATTTAAGAACCAGTCAGTACTTCGACTGAGGGAAACATATTCATCGAGATCTAGGAACTGTCTGTACTTCAACGGAGGATAATTCTATTTAGATTTAAGAACTTGTCCACACTACGACGGAGGAAAATTGTCTAGATTTAGAACCTTATCTGTAATTCAACCGAGACTAATTCAGTTGAGATTTAAGAACCGGTCAGTACTTCAACTGAGGGAAACATCTTCATTGAGATCTAGGAACTGTCTGTACTTCAACGGAGGATAATTTTGTTGAGATTTAAGAACTCGTCCACACTTCGACGGAGGAAAATTTTCGAGATTTAGAACCTTATTGTAATTCAATCGAGACTAATTCAGTTGAGATTTAAGAACCGGTCAGTACTTTGACTGAGGGAAACATCTTCATCGAGATCTAGGAACTGTATGTACTTCAACAGAGGATAATTCTGTTGAGATTTAAGAACTCGTCCACACTTCGACGGAGGAAAATTTTCGAGATTTAGAACCTTATCTGTAATTCAACCGAGACTAATTCAGTCGAGATTTTAGAACCGGTCAGTAGTTCGACATAGCTGAGAACTTAACTGCATCTTTCCTGAAAGGTAAAGACCAGTCGTATGCAATGCATGATATATATCAAGTAATGATGTTCTCAAAATAAATGAGATTGTGTTGTATGATGCGTATATGCATGTGTCATGATGTATGGAAATGTAATGCTTTTAGCTGGGAAAATAAATCCCGGATAGCTGCTGGAGAATAGAGTTGGATTCTTCATTTCCGCTGGAGATGGTGAACGAAGATTATTGTGAGAATAGACCTGCAGGAGAGGATAATTCCGTTGAGGAATAAACTGATGAGGATATTACTTTGTGGGGAAGAGATGCTCTGCTGAGGGTTCCACCGATAAATTCCACTGGGGACGAATTACCGTTGCTAGTGATACTTAATCCTGTTGGGGATTGACTTCTTGTTTGTGAAGGGATAGAACTCCTCTGGGGATGATCTTTCAGTTGCGGCTTCACTGGGGACAACATTTTAGACTCTTATGGGGATGATCATTTGAGCTCTGCTGGGGACAATCTTCCAAAGTCTACTGAGGATGATTCTCCATACTCCACTGGGGAAGCTTTTTCAGACTGCACTGGGAAAAATTTCAAACTCCACTGGGGATATTTCGTATTCTGCCGGGGAATACTCTTATACTCCACTGGGGAATATTAAGACTGTCGGGGATATTAAGCCTTTTCAGTGTTGATGGTAGATAAACTCTGCTTGGGGAGAAGATTACCGATTCATTCACAGTTGCGAGTCTCAGCTGGGGAGAGCTAACATTACTGTCTTTTTCTTACTCTGTGGGGAGTGAATGTTACTGGGACGTGTGCTGAGGATATGACGATGGCTTTGCCTCGAGACTTTTCTACCACAGTATTTGTGGGAGAAGGTTCCTGCGGAGGCCTTGTGGATCGAGTATTATCCCAACCTATGAGGTGATTGGTATCTTTCGATCGAAATGACAAGTCTTCTTCTGGTAGGCAAGTAACGAGATGACGGGACATAGGCGTATGCTTTAATCCCTAACTTTTGCCTGGACTTCCCTTTCGGGTTTTCATTCCACCGGGATACCCTTTTTTACCCAAGCCACCTTTTCAGGTTTTCAGCTTGTCGGGTGTACAAATCTTCTTTCGTTTTCATCCCTTATTTTTTCCGGAACCCTTTTGGTTCACCGGGAAGCCCTTATTTTTGCCTAGGCCATTTAACCTAGCGGGTCTTTATTCATGCGCGGTATTTTCTGACTATGTCCACGCTCTCAGAGTGTAGGGAGCTGTCATTGTCGGCAGCATTGTGTTGTCATACTACTAGAAGATGTTCGTTCGATCATGCAAGATTTGTTGCTGGAATTTATGTCCAATGCCCCAAGTGATTTAGATGGAGATTTGCCCCTGGCTATTTGGCATCTTTGAGAGATTCCCTGAATCTTGACTTGACTGCCCCAGATGATGGACGATGATCATGTCGTGCCCCTTGGTTGGAAGTGTTTTTTCCACTTGAGGTGATCCTTTTATTGAGAAGTTTTTTGTTCACTAGATATTCGTCGTGCGAATTTCTCTGCCGTTTGAACAAATAGTCATATGCCAACAATGTTATTTTAAGAATGCAAAGCTTATGTCTGTTTTGAAATTCTTTGAAAATGCAGTTTTCAATAAAACAAGCGAATTTTTGTAAAATGTGATGTCAACTCAGGATTTTACAGCAAGCCCTACAGGAGTCGGGATACCTTTTGTAACAGTATGCTTTCGAACTAACCTATGCTTCAGCTAGTACTTTTAAGGGTTATAACATGGCCTGGTTCACGATTTAAGAAAAAAAGGATAAAGGCTCAAAGTTTATTTGTACCCACCCGCTCTTCGTGATGTTCTTCGATCCTAAACTCAGCTAATCATGCATTAGATTTCGTTTGAGTCTTTGCTCTGATATTCCAGTGATGGTTCGGATACTGACAATTTATTTTGAACAGGCAGTCATTTTGTTGAGAGTTTGCAGGATCTCTTTCCTTTTGATTTTTATTATCCCTGTTTTTTGCCTGAACTGTTTCTTTTTGTGATTACAGTTAGTGGGATGCCCCAGTTTTTTCTTAAGTCTCCTTCACAGGTTTTGACTTAATGAGCTTTTATTTTTGAGAGATAATGACTGCCTGTCCTTACGATTATACGGAACCATCACCGTCTTTTGTTTCGGAAGGACTTCTTTGATGCCATTCACTGTGCACCTGAATTAACTGAGAAAACTACCCTGCCCCAGGTTATAATTAAGGGTTTTAATTTGTGAAAAGAAAAACTCCAACTTCTTTGGCTCAAAGGGATTGACGAGGGATTATCTTCCTTATAACTCCACTGTTTAGGATTTGAAACAATGCTTGTACGTCGTCAGCGGGGTCTGTTCAAAAGCATACTGTAGAGATTTTGGCATCATTTTCGCCATCCTCCCTCTAAAGGCTTAGAATTTTTAAATCGAGAGTTGATCATCACAAAAATGAAAGCAATTTGAATATAGTGAATACGAATGGATTGATTCAACACAGACGTACGTGATGCATTGATAAATTAACAAAGTTTGACATGAATATATGTTTGAACAATCAAAAGAAAATTACAAATTGAAAATTCTAATGAACAAAAGTCTTCTCGTCTGGTCTTGTCACTTACGAGGACGTGCCTTGGAAGGATGGTAGAAGAACTCAGCCTGACCATCTTATGTGAATTCCAATGCTCCTTCATCAATCAGGTTTTGAATTTTGTATTTCAACTTCCAACAGTCGTCAGTATCATGCCCCGGGCTGTTAGAATGGTATGCACACATTGCATCAGTATTATAGTTGGGTGAAGAAGTCTTAGGATTCGGATGAGGTCCTACCAACGTCACCAGATTCAATCTCAACAGGTGTTATAAAGATTGGGACATCGGCATGTTGAGCTTGGTAAACGGCCTCTGATTAGCCTGTTGTTTATGGCAAGGTTGTTGTTGGACCCGTGATGTAGTAGCAACTTGGAGAGGTCTATTCTTCACCATACCAGACCCTTGTCTTCTTGGAGGCTGACCAATGACTTGGTTCCCAGCCTCGACTGTTTGCTTCATGCTGTTGTATTTGTCTTGATGAAGCTGGCTGATAATGGTTCTCAACTCTTCTTGTTCCTGGGCTAAGCCTTGGATAAGAGCCATCTGCCCCATCATTTGGGTTCTCATTGTATCTACCTCAGCTTGCAGTTGCTCCAATCGTTCGTCCTTATTGTCTTCAGGACTTTTCTTAACCAGGTTCTTGACGAGGAGTGTTTTCAACTCTTCCTGCCCCTTGGGTAGGTTTAGGAACATTTCCCTGAACTGGGTTTCTTGAGTATGAAGATCTTGGTTGTCTTGTTGGAGAGCCATTGCTGAAATAAACAGTGAGAACATGAAAGACCTGTACTAGGAGACCTGTTATGCAATGATATGTATGATATATGTATGCAATATTTTCAAGGATCTCGCGGGGTAAACAAGAAACTGTTAGATTTTGAATTTTGCGGCTTTGATTAAAGAATCTTCGTATCGTCAAGAGTCCTTCTTCAAGAGTCAAGCTCACCATATCGAGTGGGTCATAGCCCCTGACTCAAGTCATCGTGTTTTGATCTCTATACGACATTGGCTAGAGGAAAATAAATCCCCTTTGCCCCTTTCTATACATTTGATTTACCATGACTTGCATCACAAACCCTTGAGATCCTCGAAATGGTTAAGGAAATGTTAAGGCGTGATGTTATGATGTGTATGCTATGCGGTTAAGAAAAAGTGTGAGGTGCTGTAAGTAAACCCTGCAATAAATCCAAATTATTGGATAAGGACTGGAAACAAAACCTGCAAGGAACTCATGTTATCAGATAACAAGAATGTGCAAGTAGTTCAAGTTTGAAAGCACACAAGTCACACAATAGCCCTTAAATTTCAGGCTGGCAAGGAGTTTAGATATTACCCTCTTTCAGTTTAGTTGGTTCAAACCTGTCCTAAAATTGTAACCGGGTTCTAGAGGATCTCAATATCACTGACCACCCTCGATCGGTCATAATTCCAGTTTAGCAACCTTTTCTTGTGGCCGGAATCATCGCGAGAGTTTAGTCTCAATGAGTGTAGCATACTGCTACTGTTCTATGGCCAAGTTGGTCAATTAAAGGTTCTAAGGTCAGTTGGTGCTTAATGACCCCTTAAAAGACCCATATTCTCCTCGTTACGCCACAAGGGATATCAGTACAAACTAAAGTGCCACACCAACGTAGCTACTGCTTCAACCGTATCGGTCTATGCAGTACAGTTCCCTCACAGTTTATTTCTACTTACCTAAAGGGTATCCCCAGATACGGGTTAGGATCTATAGCAACTCCGATTCAAACCCACAAAGATAAAGCATACAAGTCAAGCAATTGAAAACATTATGAACTATTCCTAAGGTACACCCCACTTTTATAATATTCCCCAGCAGAGTCGCCAGTTCTGTGATACGGTGGGAAGAACTTACTGTTTTTTGGAATGCTGGTTTGCATTTTGCGTTTGTTTTCGTAAAATGTCGCGGTAAGCAAGAGTCGCCACCGACTTTTATTTTATCCAACAAGGAAAGGGAAAAAGCACAGAAAAATTCTTTTTTCGAGATGTTTCTCGGGTTCGGGGGGTAGATTATAGAAAGGGAAGGTGTTAGCACCCTTTCTATCCGTGGTTATCCACGGGCTCTTAGGTACTTGCTCAATTGTTTTCAAAATTTGTTTTCTTTGTGCTTGTGGGTTTGAAAAAGTTTTTGTTTTTAACTTCTATTTAACTCTTGCTTTTGACCTCAAAAGTGTATGAAGTGTTTTTGAAAACTTTGTTTGAAAAGTGTAAGTGTGAAGAGTTTTGTTTTTGAAAAGAGCAAGTATCTAAGAACCATCTACCTACTCGAAAAAGGAATCATTCTATGCTAATTTCCTTTAGACAATGCTATCCCACTATTAGTGAGTAGGTAGCACCGTCGTTGGAATTTGAGGGTCAATTCGAATGAGGGACATACGGTCACTAAAGTAATGTTAGGACGCCTTAGCGGTAACCCTAATATCTTAGATCATTTGTTTGAGGCAAAAATATCTGAGGCAACCGTTTCGAGGCAACTATGATCTTTTAGACAAGAGAGCGACCTCTAAAACGACCTATACTCAATGACCGTGTACGAAGGCAACCAAGTGGGTGTACCCTAAGAGTGCGCATGTGCGAGTGTGTCGTTTTCAGTTTATTTTTATCTTTGTACATGTTAAAGGTGATCTAAGTTGATTTTAGGTTAAAACATTCAGTCTTGTCATGCAACCCTATTATCAAACATCTAACAGTTATAATTTGCGGAAAATAAAATGCGGAATTTAAATTACAAGGCGTCGGGTATTCACATCACCAAAGACAAACCCTTTAAAAATAAATAAAGCGATAAAAATAAATAAAAGTCCTATTTACTATTACAATCCAGGAGCAAGTACAATATTGGATAAAAGAAAATAAATTGCGGCGCAAAATTTAATCGGACGCAAGATTAGGGTTTTGACCCTTTTGATTAAAGAAAATATCTTTTTTGTTGTTTTTTAATTTAAGAAAGAAATTAAACCCTAAATTAATTACTAAATTAAATTAAATTAATTAATTAATAAAAAAATAAATTATTTTTGGGTTTTTGTTATTTTAAGAAAGAAAAATAAAATAATTAAGTTAGTAATTAAAACCTAATTTAATTTTAATTATTTACAAAAAATAGGTTAAAGTTATTCTAATTAAAACCTAAATTAATTAATTAGTGTTTATTAATAAAAATAAAAATTAAATTTGATTGAATAAAAATATTTTGTGTTTTTTATTTTATGAGAAAAAGAATTTTAGTGATTGATTAGTAAATTAAACAAAAAGTAATAAAACAATTAATAAAATAAAATAAATAAGCAAAATAAATGAGAGAAAGGGGGGTATGGGCCTGAAATTGGGAGTGTGAGTCAGCAATCCTGAGGCCCAAAAGCGCTGGCCTTTGTTGACTCCTGGTGATCTAGTGTCTATGCATTGACTTGGCTCCATGTAGACCCCCAGCGTTTGACCACCAGATTTGGCCTTTGGCCATCTGGCCATTGGATGCTTCATGGTGCATGGTATACTGCAAGCCTGAATATGCATGTGATTATCTGTAAAGAAAAATTATTAAGGAAAGTGGGGGACCTGGGATTCGAACCCATGTCCTGATGGATGATGCTTCGCTTGCCTTGCCACTACGCTGCTTTGTTTTGTTTGTTAGTAATATACAAAATAATAATAATAAATCAAAACAACAATTATTGATCAGAAAAATAAAATGCGCGAAAAATATTTGAATGGGCCAACTGGAGGATGACACGCACTCATCCCTGTCCTCAGGCCTGTAACAATATTACCTGCGGATTTGAATCCGTAGCAAAAGACGCAGGCTTATGCTAAAAATCTCTCCAGGCTAAATAAATCCATTCCAAGAACATGGTTGGATTCGTTATGTCCTCCTGATTACAACCATGTTCTTCTTGAGTCCCAATTTTGCCTGAAACAGAAAACCCCAAAAATGCTTCCAAGAACCCTAGCTATGGCGTTTTACATTACAGGTTAGATAAACAAAATTGAATGATGCACATAGCTTGGAAATGTTGTGAGGATTAAAAATATGCTAATAATTTGTTCAAATGATGCAAGAATGGAGAGTTACGATTTCAAGAACAGAGTTGGGTTTCATGACACTTACAGCGCGTTTGGGCTTATGAACAAGCTTGCTTTTGATCCAGGTAGATTGAGTGAACACCCAGGAAGAGATTGGGACAGGTCTTAGCTTCTGAAAACACCTCTAAGCACGATTTCGATCTCAAGCTTTTTGTGACTTTTTTCAAACTTTATTCTGCCTCTTTCTGCAATTACCAACCCTTGTTTCGATTGCTTTGGCTTGCTTATGTACTATGTAGTGTATTAGGGTAAGAATTATGGACTGAATCTTCCCATATCAATGCATACATATTTGATTTGATCTCTTCTTTAAAACCTTCCAAATTTGCAAAATCTCAATCTTTTTGCACATGATTTGGTGAGATTCGAGTTTGATGATGATAATGATGATAATCAAAACCTGAAACAGCCAAAAAAATCTTATGTAATCAAAGTTTTGGATTTTATATGATTTGATTTGATTAAAAATGAATAAATTCAATAAAAAAATAAAATAATAAAAATGAAATATGAGCTCATGGCTGAAGCTAGGACACGTGGGCAATGATGCAAGCTCAAATCAAGTGGAAAAGAATGGGCCCGTTTGACAAAATTTGAAGTTTTGGGGATAGTTGACTTTTGGCAATTTTGCAAAAATGTCCAACTTCAACAATGCATAACTTCTTCAATTTTGAACTTTTAGATGTGTTCTTAGAATTTTTAGAAATTTTGAGATTTCCTCTAACCAACCGTTTTGGTCTCATCTCATTTTGATGTTACAAGCTCAAGTTATAAGCTTTGGCAAAAAAGGTGTTTTTGTTGACTTTCAAAAATGACCTATAATGTCCAAATTTATAACTTCTTGTGAGTGAATTTTTTAATCTTGGGTTATGAATATGGATTGTAGCAAATTGCATCCTCTTTAAAATGAGCTTTGGATGGGTCATTGCGCATAAAGTATGAGAAAGTTATGCTTGGTCAAAGTTGAGTTGACTTTTCCTACAAAACCCTTATTTAGCAACTTTTGAGTCTTGATGAATTTTGAGCAATCCTTGATGAATCATAATCAACCCTTGATCAAATGATGAAATATCCTTCAAAATGAGAATGTTGACAAAAAATCTTGAAGTTTGACTGTATTTGGGTCACAGTAGACTTTTGCCCTAGCATAGTCGATTTTAGGACCTTTTGAGCAATTTACTGAACAAACTTCTTCTACAAGGCTTGAAACTTGACATGGATGACCTTTAGAAAATATTAGGATACTGGAGAGCACTTGAGGTCATTTGTATTCAAAGATCTTGATGCAACGCAAAACCCTAATTTGGGGTTGACTGCCTTAGGAGATAGCTTGTCTGTCCAACTCTTCAGCAACCTTGAGTCACTTAGAGATTTTTCTTGCAATGTTTTGAGAAATATGAGAGGGAAAATTTTGGGGTACAACACCTTACTATCTAATTTATAGGGAGATCAAAGACTCTTAAAAAATTTAATATCTTCAACACTAAGTGCAAGAAGAACAATCCTCTTCAATGCACACACTTGCTCCAACAATCCTGGAATGCAGTGTTAATCTTATACAAAATTTGATTTTTACAAAGTACGATAAATTCTTGAATAACATAATGGTTATCAAGATACTAAGACAAGATTTAATAGAAAGTTAATAGTCATATCTAGTGCTAAATGTTTGCTTAAACAATTATGAGTATGAAAGTTCTAATCAATATTTCATGCAATACGTAAATTCTCAAAGTTTTACAACACTTAAGAATTTTTGAATAATATGTGTTATGTTATGATATGAGTGCAAACGAATTTTCCATATGAAATGCACCCTTTCATTACACTCTAAATGAGTAAAAATATGAAATGGTTGGACCCCAAGAGGTATCATCCAACAAGCATGTAAAACAAAAATGGTTTGAATTTTTCTTTAGCGGTAACTGGTTAGTGTAGGGTTGTAACCGGTTTCACATGTACGATAATGTGTATATTTAAAAATTTGCATGCCTGTAACGGGTTACCCAAAAGTTGTAACTGGTTACTCAAAAGCTGTAACCGGTTACCACTGAACCATAATTTTTATTTTTATTTTGTGATGTCATGTAACTGGTTACTGTAACCCTCTAACCGGTTACAACTGAGTGAAAGTGATAAAAAATTATTTTCAAAGGGATGGACATGCAATATTATACTCTTAAATGATCATGACACTTATGTAAAATGTTTAGAGTATATTTTGAGAACTATATAATCTTAATAACCTCAAATTAAAACTTATACCAAACGTGTTGGTGAATCATTATAAGTCTTCATCTTGATAGTTGGTTGTACACATGTAGAAGACTTTAAAGAGTTATCTTTAAATATTATATGATCTTGAACATCTTCTTTTCCACAGCCTTGATATTTCTTTAACTTTATGTATGGTGGTTCTTAAAAACACTTTGATTAGAGTGCATGCAATCACATCATTAGAAATTAAGGTCTCTTACAACTAACTATGTATTATGGTATGTAAGGAAGCTGGACATTGGGGATATTGTTTATAGTTGGGGGGACTTTCCTAATCTTTCATTGATTGAATCGCAAGGTTTCATTAATTACAACCCTACCTTGGCCCTATGAAAACTAGGGTATCTCTTGGAAGATAAACCTTCAGACGAACAACTCCAACAATTGATCATTCATGACATGGGCAAAAACGACCAAGAGTTGCTTAACAAAATTTGTCGGCCCTGGAACAGGGTTAATAAAAGAAAATCTGAAAGAAAGAATGTTGTGGAAAAAGAACCCTACACTCGATGGGTTTTGGATAGGGTACAATTTGTTAAGTTTCCTTTTGACGTAGATCCTGAATACAAGCCAGAAATCCTAGAAGCTCCGCCTATGCCCTTGGAAGAAATAGATGATCTGAAGAAAGCCTTGAAACAAGCTCAGAGGGAAAAATAAGAATTTGAGCTCAACCTCCTTAACTTAACCAAAGGAAAAAGACAAATGCAGTGCATACTTGAATCAAAATACCAACAGATTTAGAGGGATCGCGGGGCATTTGAAAAGGAGACTCTTAAGAGGAAATGTTCGACTGAAGGGTTGTTAAGTGCTACTTTTAATTCAGATTCCCACAACCAGAGGTTGGAAGATGCTGTTAGTGAAATTCAGAGGTTGACCAGATGGTATGAAAAGGCGATACAAGACAAGAAGGTGCTGGAAGAAGATCTAAGGGCCCAAATCCAGAGTTTGGCACAAGCCTCTTTAGATCAAGAAGAAAAAATAAAGTATCTCACCACCAGACTCCAGGATAGCCAAGAATCAGAGATAAGGGAACACCTTGGAAGGATGAGGGAAGAAAGACTTCTTGCCCAGAAAAGATTTCCTGATACAACGAAGACTTTATACGGAGATGAGGGATAAAAAATTATATTGGGAAGAGTAGTATGCGAAGATCCCCTAAGCAGGAAGGGATAACCACAAGATAATTCCCAATCTCTATCGAGAATACCGATACTACAAGGACAAGTATGAAAGATTCGCCTTCTTAGCCGACAATCTCATTGAAAACATCCCTAGAAGTTTAAGAGACACAAAAAGTGTGATGGTTCCACTCCCAAAAGACGTTAATGGCTTCCTCAATCTGTGCAGAACAATGGTTGGTCGTTTCAGAGTAGACATCCGCAAGCATGCTTAGAAGATTGTTTCCCTTTGTTTGTTTTCTTTATGAAATTTTATTGTTTTAAAATTGTAATATCTTTCAATATCTGAATTATGTTCTCTTTTAAAGACAATTGTTTACTTTCAATAACGACATTTTGTTCCATATTTCGTTTGTGTATTTGTTTTCTAGACACTCACCAATAAAAAATGCAAAACCTAAAAGAAATATATAAAAAAAGGTATATGCACCAAGTGAATAAGACATTCAAAATGAAATTCTTAGCATGTTCATACACATTCATTCATAAACATTTGCATCTCAGAAATTCATGACACAAAAACTCATTTTTCAAAATCTTCTCCAGTTGAACCATTGGTAGAAGAAAACCACCACCTCTCTGACCACCGTACCAAACAAGAGTTCATGAACTGAGAGCGATGGAAAAAATTGAAGAAAACCAAGTAGCTTTCAAAGAGGATTTGGAACAAGTCAAAAGCAACGTCGACTCAATGAGAGGAGATATGAGTCAAGTTCTTATAGCCTTGAAGAACATCATTGGCAGACAAGAACAAATTCCTAGGGTAGCCTTTGAGGAAATATCCCAAGCTATTAGGGCATCTAGCGGTCACCAAATGAGGAGAGGATAAGAGACAAGACCTCAAAATCTGTCATGGCTCAACAAGAAATAAAACAAGCTGATACTGAAGGGTTTGTCCCACCTCCGCAAAAGGCAGGGGCATCTCATACCATGCAGATTCCGATCAACAATGTAGACAACTACTTGGACTTTCAATATGGAGACCACTACCTAGAGGATGTTAATCAAGCACCTCAATGAACAACCAATACTTATGCTACTAAGAATCCACTAGTGTTGAACCAGTACAAATCTCTAGAGGAAAGATTAAAAATTGTGGAGGGATATGATGCTTTCGATGTCGACACTCTCTAGATGGGTCTAGTTCCGAGCATGGTAATCCCGCCAAAATTCAAAGTACCTGACTTTGGAAGATACAAAGGGCTCACTTGTCCAAGTAACCATTTGTGCATGTATTGCAGGAAGATGCATGCTTATGCTCAAGACCAGAAGCTGATAATTCATTGCTTTCAAGACAATTTAAGTGGGGCATCTCTAGATTGGTACATGCAGTTAGAAAGAGTTCACATCCAGACATAGGAAGATCTTACTAATGCTTTCCTGAAATGGTATAAATACAATTTGGACATGGCGCTGACCCGCATGCAACTCCATAACCTATCTCAGAAGAAAGAGGAATCCTTCAAGGAATATGCCCAAAGGGGGAGAGAGATGGCATCCCGTGTACAACCACCACTTCCGGAGAAAGAACTAGTCGATATGTTCATGGGAACCTTGCAAGGGGTATACTATGAAAAGATGGTAGGAAGCGTCTCCTATGGATTTTCTGATCTAGTAACTATCAGAGAAAGGATTGAAGTTGGAGTAAGAAATGGAAAGATACAAGGGGGGTCACCAAATACCCCTTACAAGGCAAAAATACATGTTACTAACTTCACAAAAAGGAAGAAGGAAGAAATATATGTTGTAACCTCACAACCAAGGGCATAACAACCATTAATAATCTTGCGAGGACATCAACAGAACAAGTTCGAAAGGCCACAAAGAAAGTTGGATCCACTCCTTATGCCACCCAGTCAATTATTATAACACTTGAACAAGGCATCATTCGTAGAGCTAAATCCTTTAGCTCCTCCAGTTGGGCCTCCCCCGCCAAAATACAATGCCAATGCCAAATGCGAGTATTATGCCAATTCTTCTGGGCATACTATAGAACAATGTTGGGACTTTAAACATAAAGTTTAGGATTTATTGGATTCCCAAGACATCACTTTTTAGAAACCAAATATGAAGTCAAACCCTATGCCTCCATATGGTGGACCACCAATAAATGCAATCAAAGTAGTCACTGACCGTGGTGTAGCCAGACGAGCAAAGGCCCCTATCAATTTGTTGAAAGAATATTTGTTGGAATGTGGGTTCCTTTTGGAACATAATAAAGCTTTCGAAAGGAAATTACAACAATTGGTGGACTAGGGGATTGTCCAATTTGGATCATACCCTGAAGGTGAACATGTAGCAGCAATTTAAGGAAGCACGAATAAGCCATTGGTAATTCCTTGCCAAGGGTTGAACCATAATAAGAAGACTCTTGTGATACTGTAGGGAGAGTCAATGGAGACATCAACAATGAAACCAAAACAAACTCTGAGGATATCAGAAGTTCCAAAGACCACAATGGTGATTAGGGGGCCATCTTCCACCCCTTACAAAAGTGACAAAGCAGTACCGTGGAGTTATGATTCAACCGTATATGTTAATGGATTAAAACAAGAATGTCGGCCATCATGAAGTCAAGGACCTAAAATCTCAAATATAGCAGGGACATGAGGCATGACCCGTAGTGGTTGAGTGCTTGGATCTGAACAACCAAAGAAGAATGATAATGTGATGAATAATAAAAATGACACATTGGTGAAAGATAAAGGGAAAGCAGTTGTGGAGGTAAATCAAGAACCTCTGAGCAAAAACTTTACTGATCAAGAGGCAGATGAATTTCTGAAGATAATCAAGAAGAGTGGTTATAGGGTGGTGGATCAGCTTCACCAAACTCTAGCCAAAATTTCTATACTCTCGTTGATCATTAATTTAGAAATGCATCGAGATTCTTTAATGAAGGTTCTGAGTTCTGCTCATGTCGCAAAAGAGATTACTGTGAAACAATTTGACAATGTTGTAGCAAACTTAACGTCTGGATCGTATCTGGGTTTTAACGACAACGAGTTACCTCCACAAGATCGAGCTTGCAAGAATTGCACATTCTATTCAGATAGGTACTACAAGCATGTCCAATATACTCACTGATACTGGTTCCTCTCTCAATGTGTTGCCAAAATCTAGTTTGATGAAGTTGACACTAGATGGTGTCTTGATAAGACCAAGTTCCACAATAGTTAAAGCTTTCGACGATTCTCAGGGTACGGTATTTTGAGAAGTATACCTTCCTGTCAAAATCGGCCCACATATGTTCTACATCACTTTTTAAGTCATGGATATAGAACCATCATATACATGTTTACTTTGACGACCTTGGATTCATGCAGCAGGGGCAGTCACGTTAACTTTACATCATAAACTGAAATTCTTTGCTGAAGGAAGATTGGTCATAATCGATGGTGAAGAGGAAATCTTTGTAAGTCACATTGAGTTCTACAGATATATCAGTGCTGATGAAGACTGCATAGCCACACCATTTCAAGTCTTAGAGGTTACCTCAATGGTAACCTTACCGGTGGAAAATATCAAGAAACCTACTATAACTTCGTGGAGAGATTTATAAATAGAAATGGAGAGTGGTACCTCAAAGGGTTGGGGAAAGCTCCCAGAAACACTCGAGAAAAAAATCGCTTTGGTTTGGGTTACGAATTATCAAAGGCTACTCTGAAGGCAAATCACAATTTCCTCCAATCCAGGATACCTTCATCAATAAATGAGTAGAGCATGGCAGACAGGTGGCAATGATATCCAACAAGAACATCATCAAAAGGGCATCTAATTTCATCCCTGAATGTTCCCCAGGTGAAGAAATCAAGAAATGGATAGATAAGGAGATTCCTGAGATCTTTTTTCCAAAGTAATTTTTCTTGTTTTTGAAAGAACCTATGTCGAGCCCGAGGCATAGGGGTTTCTTGTAAGGGTCCCCCATTTGTTTCAGACAATATTCACGATTAATAAAAATTATATTTTATTATCATACCCTAAATTCATCTGCCCTTAGTGCTACCGTCAAATGTATTTTCGAACTTGGGTTTTAAAATTCCTTGGGCTTAATTATATTAATATTTTTGGGTTTTTAAAATATTCGTTTCCAAACCTATTTAAAAATATAATGAGTTATTTCAGATCATTTGTATTTTTGAATAAATAAATATTTGCTTAACCTTTCATATACTTTTAATTGGGTTTATGTACAAATAAGTAAAATAGTACAATTGGTAACGAATAAGTTTGCAAGTATGAGGTCGCAGGTTCGAATCTCTTATGTGGCACTTTTTAACATTTTTTCTATTTCTTTTTGTTACTAATTTTTTTCCCTTTTTTGGAAATCGGGCTTGTGATTTTCATACATTTTTGATAACTTACTCCCTAAGTTTTTTTTAACCTAATTTAAGTCTATAAATAGGACTCTTATTTGTCCTAATCTTTCATCCATAAATTAAACAATTTTACAATCTCTCGTAATTTCACTCATCCACACACACAATTCATCAAGAATTTCACACATAATTGATCCATAATTTCTCACAAATCCACAAATCTAGAATTCATAAACAAATCAAAAATCTTACAATTTTTAAGTCACTCGCTCATTTTCATCGCTGTTTTTTACAATTTCATATTTTTCAAAACCTTTTTAAATTTCCCTAGTTTTGGCTAATGATTGACCTATGAGGCCAATTTTTTATTTTCAATATCATCCTTCAAATTTATTGTTTTTACCCAGTAATGTGGAGCTGATGTTTTTATTTGTACACTAACTATTACACACCAATTTTTCTACACGAATTTTTTTACAATCACATTAGTCTTCAAATTTTTTTATATACTCAACAACAATTTTTTAATTAACCTGTAATAATTCTAACCTGTAATGTTTTCACACTAACCTTTTATCAAACTTTTTTTTCAATAATTATTCACATAATAAAAAACATTTTTTATAATAAACTTAATCTATAAAAATATTTCACTATTCAAACTTTCATCACAAATTTTAAAACTAATTTTTCTAAGTTTCTTGCATTAAACCCATTGTCACAAACTCAATCAATCATTGCTCATTACTCAAACAACTATCATTCAAAATTCAATCTAAAACTTTCAAACTAAATCACTTTCTCCAAATATTTAAGTTTTGTTACATAAGTTATAACACTACTATGCACCAACGCATATCCTGTCATAAAACAAACCAGATCAAAACTGCATAAAAAAATATATGAAGCAAATTCATATCTGATAAACATTAATACAACTTGTTGTTTGGTTTTTTTTTCCATGAAAAACAAAGAAGAAGAATCAGGTTCGAAAAAAATAACAGAAGAAGAGGATTTTGTTTGTTGTCTTTGTAAAAGAAAGAAGAGGATGAGTGACAACGATGAAGTGAGAGAGGGAAGAATTTGTGTTATTTTATATAATAACATATTCCATTTAGTGTTGCCGAGGTTTTACGGCTTAAGCAGTTTTCTTTTGTTTTTTTTTTATGATTATGGTCATTATGTTTGTTGGGTTAGTGATATGGCTTTTAGCATTTGGCTTAATCAGTTTCACACACTGTTTTACTTATGCACCCCCAATCCTATTTATTTATTTAGTTTAGTTTTAATTTAGTTACCTTATTTCATTATTTAATTAAGATAATCATTTATTTAGGTTAATTAGCTTTTATTAAGTAAACATACAAAAATATATGCTTTGAGTGTTTTTTAGAATAAATCAATCACTTTTTTTTTTAATTTAGTTAATTCAAACATTCTATAAATAATAGGATGTCTATCTTCGAGTAATTAAATTGGTAGACACATCGTCTACCAATTTATTATTCAAAAACAAATAATTAAAATCCATGCAAACTCACCAAGTTCACCACCCACGAATGACACGTGGTCAATATCTAGCCACGTGATGAGGAGGCTATATTAGACTCCCTTGCTCTACGTCTTAATATAGCTAACCAACATCAAAATTTTTTTATACTAACTTAATCAAAACTTCAAGATCATTTTCAAAAATGATTAAATAGCATTGTCTTCGAATCAAACTGCGAACTATGTCTATGCTCACACAATTTTTAAATCAGATAAGGTTCAAGGATAATTCGAAAGAAATTCTACGCAATTCTATAAAAAACACAAACTAACTATGAACTACAAATTGGGACTCTGATTCCTCATAAGAGGATACATAGGCATGCGACTAAAATCATGGCGAGTTCGCCTAATAAAAATTAAAACCCTTTTTCCTAAATGTTTACGCTTCTAAACCCTAGTATCCTTGTGAACAAGGTAGATGAGGGGTGCATAACACCTTCCCTTCATCTATGACTGAGTCCAAAAACCTAGAATCTCTAACTTTTTAGGTTTATCCTTTATATTCTCTTCCTCAGGATAAAAATTAAGGGTGGAGACTCTCGTTTTAAAACCAGTTACAACAACTGGCGACTCTGTTGGGGACTCAACCCTATGTTTAGAAGCCTTGTCCTTTTGGTTTTAGGGTTTTTTATTTTTTTGGTTTTTTTATCTATTTATTTATTTTATTCATTTATTTATATTTTTATCATATTATTATATTTGTGGTGGGATTAAAATTTTGAATTTTTTTCATGAAAACCTTAAAAAGAAGGTTCACTTATTAGCCAAAGGGATATATCATCCTTATGTGTTTATATGACGACTTCTCCTAGAGTCGATGTAGTTCCGTGAAAGGAATACGTCTCAAGAGACATCCTCTTAGGAAGTAGGACTTTGGAATGAAACCTATGACTCTTTGTGTAACCCTTAAACCAAAATCTCATGACGATACATTTCATGACCTAGAGACTAAAGTTTTAGTCTATAAAGAGGCTCCACTTAAGGGAGACCCTTTTGTCTTTCCCTTTAGTGCTATTCACGATACCCTTAAGGTAACCACCTTATGGGGAGGGTAGAATATCCGTAGGCTAAAACTAGGAGCCTATCAAAGATACCTTTCATAAAATCCCACTACAATCCCTAAACCCGCAAGGGTTATCTTTTCTTCCACTACAATCTTTAGCCCGTAGGGCTTCCATCTTTTTATGATATAACCCCTAGCCAGTAGGGATTTTCTTTTGAAAAATCTTAATCCTTAGCTGGTAATCCCCTTTCATCTGAAATTATCCTTAGAGCTCATATAGGATCTTGTTCATCTTCCCACGAAGGACATCCTTGATAATGCATGCCATATGGCCTATTTCAGGCCATGGGATTTGGTGACTATTGACTCGTCACCATGTGCTCTTTTCCATGTTATTCCCTCAAGTCCATTCTTCATATCAACATTTTGTTGGTCAATCATAATTACTAGATTGTAGGAATTCCCATCCCTCTGTTATAATCCCTAGCCTGTAGGGATTCTTCTTTGTCTTTCTTTATCCTTAAGGAGCTCCTGCATGTCTCAATCTGAGTCAGTGTAGGACATAATCATTTCCATATCTACCATTAAACTTGTACAGGGTACCCCTACGTCTACCCTCATACTACATCACATTGCATATCCATGAAACTTTTTTGCATACTTAAAAGCCAAAAAAATATTTTTGCATACCCATGCATTCACATACATTCATATATTTGCATCTCATGCATTTCCGCCTTCACCCTTATCTAACTATTACCCATATGCTAGTTGATTTCTTGGTACCCGCAAACGAACTTAATAAAGTATGAAACTATAGAAGAAGGAGATTATCTATCAGAGACACAATGAAGTCTGGTCCTACAAGTCTTATTGGAGAGAGAAGGTAGCCCTTCACCGTGATAACTACAGGCCTACACAGCGCCTCAAATGCCACTGCCGTTGGGGATTCCTCTACATCAACAGAAACTGCCATATCAATGAAATAGGTATGCCCAAGAAAATTCAAGGGTCATCCCCATGCTTTGACAAGTCCAAAAACTATGAAGGATCTCCTGAAGTCACGTGGATCAACAAAGGAGCTCTTCCATAGGATCATTAGGATTTATCAGTTTCAATTTTTAATTTCCAAGTTGCTAAGTTGTATTTGGTGTAACTTTGTATCTTTTGATTGGTAATTCTAATAAAATAAGCATGCATGTTTTGGAATCGATCCAATCGTATTCAGTCTTCTATCACTTTCCATAAATATCAATTATTCACTTCCATCTTCCATTTCACAACTTTAACAAACTTCGAGGGAAAATGATGAAAATACAAAATGATCGAATTTTGTTGACGTCTGCTTTTTAATAGTAAGGCTTAGTTGACGATGTACGACATTTTCACATCCTAAACAATGGAGAAATAAGGAGATAATCCGTAGTTAACCCCCTCGAGCAAAAAGTTGGAGTTATTTCTATTTTCTAAAAACCCGTAATCTTAACCAAGGGGCAGGGTAGATTTCAATTAATTCGATGATGCATTCAAATTACAGAGAATCGAAATGATCTAAGCAAAGGTTTAGGCATATCTCTTTCATTGATACATCATTGAGAGAACAATATAAGCAAAGGTTCGAGCACACCATCTTCCTCATGTTCATCATCCAAGATTGAGGAATCAACAAAGATAAAGTCCATGACGTCTTCTTCATCAGTACATCAATCAAAATCAAGGAACCGATGAAGACGGAGCTTACAACAATCAGCCTGACAATCACAAGTGTCAAAATCGAAAAGAAAAAAAAAGTTCAAAAGAAAAAATAAAGTCTGCGAAGTAAAAAAAACATGACTTAGGCAAAAGGTAGGGCATCCCGGTGGATCGTAAATTCAAAAGGATTGGTCCATGCAAAAATAAGGGATTGAAAAAAAACTGGAGAACAATCATGTGACTTCCACCTCAAAATTCATCAAGGTTTCTCATCAATGCTTGAACTCTATCTACGCTTCTCATCATCTACCTGACTACAAAAGATTTCTCTTGGATATTGAATGCATTTGTTGAATTAATTGAAATTAGGATTGGAGAATGATAACACTTGATCGCACTGCATATTTGACTCAAATAATACATAGTTTACATTATTTTTAGTACTGTTTTCTTGCATTATGCTTGTACTTGTCTTGTTTAAAGGCAACTTGCCCATTTGGAGCTCTTGAAGAAACCAAGCGAAAAGGCCAAGAAATCAAGATTTTCAGCGAAAACCTACACATGGCGTTTAGCACAGCGGCCGCTATAGGGGGCACCATGACGTGTCCCACGCTACCCAGGGACTAATTTCCACGTCCCCCACGATCTCTCTATTTGTTTAGTTAGCACCCACGGAGGGGCATCGGCGCTCGCGGTTTTTGGATAGCTTGTTCCCGCCCAAAAGGAGTTGGGGGGCAATTCTGTCAAAGCATATCCTGGAAAAATTCTATAAATAGTAGTTTTCATTTCATTTTCCATAATCCGACTTAGTCTTACAATGCTAAGCCTATACTTACTTGTGTAAAAGAAATAACTCGCCACATCGAAGGATTATTGCACCATAATCTTGATTAGGTTGGAGCATTTCATTTATTTACAATCTTGCCGCCATTTTAATTCGAGCTTTTACTTTCCAGTTGTACCAGATTTAAAGACTCTGTAGGTCTCTATTTAAGTTTTTATTTTATTTAATCGCTTTGTCTCGCACTTGCATTACTTATTTTATTTCCTTGCCTTGCCTTTATTACTATATTTATTTCAATCAACTTTAATATGCTTGCTTTTATTTCCATGTCTGGCTAAATATTTTAAGGTTGGAATGTAAGGATCATTGTCATGATATAATTTCAACATCGTATCAGTAGAAACACTTTAGGGGGTTGTTTTAACTTTTAACACGAGTTTTCCGTACTTAATATTTTTGGATAAGATCGAAATCTGTCCATTTCAATGAGTAAACTTGGTTAGTTTTTAACCGGTCAAAAAAGGGAGAAAGCGCTTTGACTGGTTAATTAGGGATCTTTGACACTTTTAGAAAATGATTTTGAAACTATTTTCGGACGCGTTTATAAGTTTACAATCCGATTCTCGAACGAAATCCAAGAATCTCTGTATGTCAATCATTCTGAGTTGAAACCACTTTTTTACTAAGTTAAGAAACTAATTTCTTAAAAATAGGTTTGCTGCTTTAATGCTTGAAGCGCCCTTTTCTAAGTGAAAATAGAAGGATTCGATTAGAGAGTAAACTCGGCTCTTAGTTAGCAAAAGTGACAAGTTCCCGTCAAATTGTTCCTTTACTAGAGTGGAAAATATTTCCAAATGAGTAGTTCTATTAAATACAAATTGAAATGTTATTTGACCAATGTGATTTACATTTTAGCCTGTTTTTCGTCTGAATTTACTTTATCTATTTATTTCCTTTGTATTATACTCCCTCAACTATACTGATCCACCTTAGATAAGCAACTTAATAATAGAGTTAATAGATTGACGATTTGTCTTTGTGGTTCGACAATCCTTTATATTACTTCAATAGGCTATGCACTTGCAGTTAGATTTTGGACTCTATAAACAGACTGATCAAGTTTTTGGCGCTGTTGTCGGGGACCAAACTTCGTCAAATTTCATACCCTATTGTTATACCATTTAGACTAAGGCTTTATTATCCGGTAAATGCACAAGAATCGCAGTACCGGAAACTTAGTAGATCCTTTAGTTGAACTCGAACGTTACACTCGAGCATGTCTTTTCTCCGTAGGATCAAAAGAACTATGGTCGAAGATCGTAACCGAAGACCCCTTAAGGAGTTTACCCAACCATCAGACGAGGATCCTAGTTCGAGTATATTAAACCCTGCCATCACCACCAATAATTTTGAACTAAAGCCGTCATTATTATAATTAGTGGAATAAAATCAATTCGCTGGTCTCGCCTCAGAGAACCTGAATCAGCACTTGAAAGTTTTATCCAATTAGCGGATACTCAAAAGACCAATGGTGCTTCACCTGAGGCGATTCGTCTAAGACTATTCCCTTTCTCCCTCATAGATAAAGCACATGATTGGTTAGATTCTCTTCCAACCAATTCAATAACGACTTGGGAAGACCTTAGGAGAGTTTTCTTGCTAGATATTTTCTGCCAAGCAAAACTGCAGTCCTTAGAAACCTAATCACTAGATTTACTCAAACCCAAGGAGAATCACTTTTTGAAGCTTGGGAGATATTTTTGTACTCCATAATTTTCCCTCTCATTTATCAAATATTTTCTCACAAAGATCTCTCTTGGTTCAAGACTACACTAGGCTTAATCAACTCAAGACACCTCCTTAAGCATTGATGACCAAAATTAGGGTTTGAGATTGCACAAGGATATTTGAACTTTCTTTGCTTCATATGACTTTCATGGATCATTATGGACTACCAAGATTTTTCATTTCAAGTTTCAAGCCTTGGATCACACTTTTGCTCAATCAATGAGTAGTTGACCCAAAAATTAGTTGTATTGGGGAAAAGGTCAACTATGGCCAATTTGCAGTCAAAATTCATAATTTTTTATCCACATAAACATTATAAACTCATATGTACCATTTGATCAAGTTTGGACCATAATTCCCCAAGAAATTTGATCAAATCATCAAAAGGGCAAAATGGTCAAAATTAGGGTTTTGACTAAGAAAGGGCAATTTCTGATTTTGGACCTAGGAAATGGTCAATTGATTTGAAACATGATTTCAAGAGTTTAATTTCATCATTTTTACCTAATGTCATGACCTAAAACATTGCTCAAGATCAATTGGATTGATAGTGAATTTTCAGTCAACTGATCAAAAAGTCAACTATACACTCAAAACTTAAACTTTGACTTTTTGGTCAAAATTCAATGTCAAAGATTACAATTCATCAAAACATGTCAAAATATGAAACTTATTCATCAAGAAATAAAAAATTCAAGATTTCATTTTGAAAAGTCAAAGTTTTATAACTTAGAAATTTTTCTAAGTGTTTAAAACTTCATGTTTTTTCATAACTTTAAGCTAATTTTTCACCATGATGCAAGAAGATTAAGAAGAAACTTTCAACATGAAAATTGTAGATCTCAATGATATCTACAACATTGCTTTACACAACTTCTTCTAAAACTTCTTGGATCTCAAGTTATTATTTCCAAAAGTCATAGTCTTGAAATTAGACACTTAGTGAAATTTTGCCCTAGTTTTGGTCAGCATTTTGACCTAACTTCATGGCACTTTTTCATATAGTTCTAATGGTAATTTTCAAAAGTGATTCAAAGAGGGGTTATAGATAACATTACAAGCTTTCCAAAATGTTCAAGATGAAGTTAGGGTTTCACACTTGAATTACAAGTCATTTTGTGATGAACAAGATTCAAATTTCAAACCTATGTTGCATAATCTCTACTTTAAAGGTCTCAAACTTGTTAGGAACTCCATAATTAGTTGCTTGCACGGCTGTTAGAGGTCTCAATTCAAGCACTCAATGCAAGGCCATAATTTATATTCATTTTGGGAAGAAAGTGCACAATGCCATTTTGATAAAGTGGCTTTTTACACAAAACTTGTTCTTGAGCCTTGCAATTTCTTTCTTTTGATCATACAAGTCCCATAACTCAAGAGAAGCTTGTCTAGACACTTACAATCACTCAGTCCATGCTTGTACTTCTTCTTGAAACTTGTTTTCCCACTTTTCTTAAAAATCAAGTAACATAGCAATTAGCTTGTAACTTGGACTTCTGACTCTCCAAAGCACTCAAGCTTTTTGCATATACATACACAAGTATTTTGTCACAAATCCCACGCATGCTTAACCCCTGAAAACACCAAGAACACAGATTGGCATCTCACACTTCCATTGTTGCAGATTCTGGCCAAAAATCCAAAAACCAAAAACTACTTGTCTGTTTCTTAGCTTCTTGCTTCCAAAAGCTTCTAAACATTATTTAGAAGTCATCCCTTACCCTGTTACAGTTCTGTAACACCATCTTCCTCTATTTCCAAGTCCAAAAATAGAGCACTGCAAGTGGACTTCTCCAGACCATTTCAGCCACTCTCCAACCAAGCTAATCATTGCATTAGCTTCCTGGGACTTCAGTGGAGCTATACTGATCATCACAACACCTTGAGGAGTGCTCATTTGCAAAACACGATGTCCAGATTTGAGGTAAGTTATCTCAACTTTGAACTCTTCATACAAGCATCATTAATGGTTTATTTATGATTGAAAAATGTAGATATCATTGCTCTAAAGCAAACCATGTCCATAGTTTTTATTTATGTTGCTTGAGCTTGGAGAATTTTAAGTTTGAAGTTTCTGAAATTTTTAGGGTTCAGATTAGGGCCATTAAAATTCATGTTTGTCTTTTATCTATAATTTTATTGCTTTGCATTTCTGAAATCGTGAGGAAATTTTCCACAAGTTTCCTATTTACATTTTTCATTTTGGTTGAGAATTGAATAAGATACAGAGGTTCAGGCTGGGCGTGAGGTTGAAAATGAAGTTGTCTTCAGGAACGTGTTATATATATATATATATATATATATATATATATATATATATATATATATATATATATATATATATATATATATGGTTTGATATTAATAAACAGATGTATAGCCACCCCAATGGTAGAAGCGCGCTTTTGTGACTATAGGGACCTGGGTTCGAGCACCAGTGGTACCCTTTTGCATTTTTTCAACATTTTCCTTCTTTTTTTGTCACAAACATGCGCCTAACAGCTTTGGGCCTGGCTTTTTGTTCCTTCTAACTCTCTACCTTGCTTCAGCACCCCCCCTTGGCCCATTATTTCTTTATTTCATTTTTTTAGTTTATTTTTACTTTTATATTTTCTTTTTATTATTATTATTATTATTATTATTATTATTATTATTATTTTTATTTTCTTATTTACAAAAAATTCCAAAAATATTTATTTTATTACTTTTTATACTCATATTTTATTTCTCTTTGTAAAAAACTAAAAAGAACAAAAAAACAATATTTCTTAATAAATTAATTTCCTTTTCTTAAATAATATTTAGATAATTATTATATTATATTATTTTCTTGTATATTAAAATTTATTTAGAACCTAGGTTTATTTTAATTAATTAATTTTTATACTATTTTTTAGAAACCTTTTCATAAAAAACCCTAAAAAATCTTTTTTAGTTAATTTCTTTTCTTAATTAGTTTAAGTTAATTTTATTTAAATTTCACTATTGTGTTTTTAATTAGGTTAAGACCCTTTCTTAAAAATTCAAACAAAGATCTATTCCCTTTCCATTTACATGATTGTGTATTTATTCATTTTGTATATTATTTATTCAATTCTTGTACAAATTAAATATGGTTGTAATAGATAATTAGGTTTAATTTTTAGCAATCTCCATTTGTAATTTGTACACCCCTTCCCACAATTATTGTAATAGCGTAGTAATTTTAAATTCTGCAATTTATCGCTTTAGATATAAATGCTAGTAATTAGGGTTTTGAATGGAAAGACTAAAACCAATAAATTAGAAAACCCTAATCAAAGATAAATCAAGCATGAAAATCAACACACTTGCACACAAGCACCCCTAGGGTAAAATCCACTTGGTTTTTTGTTCCTTCTAACTCTCTACCTTGCTTCAGCACCCCCCCCCCCCCCCCTTGGCCCATTATTTCTTTATTTCATTTTTTTAGTTTATTTTTACTTTTATATTTTATTTTTATTATTATTATTATTATTATTTTTATTTTCTTATTTACAAAAAATTCCAAAAATATTTATTTTATTACTTTTTATACTCATATTTTATTTCTCTTTGTAAAAAACTAAAAAGAACAAAAAAACAATATTTCTTAATAAATTAATTTCCTTTTCTTAAATAATATTTAGATAATTATTATATTATATTATTTTCTTGTATATTAAAATTTATTTAGAACCTAGGTTTATTTTAATTAATTAATTTTTATACTATTTTTTAGAAACCTTTTCATAAAAAACCCTAAAAAATCTTTTTTAGTTAATTTCTTTTCTTAATTAGTTTAAGTTAATTTTATTTAAATTTCACTATTGTGTTTTTAATTAGGTTAAGACCCTTTCTTAAAAATTCAAACAAAGATCTATTCCCTTTCCATTTACATGATTGTGTATTTATTCATTTTGTATATTATTTATTCAATTCTTGTACAAATTCAATATGGTTGTAATAGATAATTAGGTTTAATTTTTAGCAATCCCCATTTGTAATTTGTACACCCCTTCCCACAATTATTGTAATAGCGTAGTAATTTTAAATTCTGCAATTTATCGCTTTAGATATAAATGCTAGTAATTAGGGTTTTGAATGGAAAGACTAAAACCAATAAATTAGAAAACCCTAATCAAAGATAAATCAAGCATGAAAATCAACACACTTGCACACAAGCACCCCTAGGGTAAAATCCACTTGGTTGTCTTACAAAATGGTCATGTTATGCATGTGAGGTATCTTAACAAAAATAAGAAAAAATACAAGATCATAGTCCCTCGATGACGCTATCAAAAGTTTCCTTTCAAAATGATCTTAGTCCCTAAAGAAAAATGCTAGGATACCTTGAAACATTGCTAATCATGGTTATACGATGACCCATGCTCGTCCCGTGTACATCCAAAGATAGGGTTACTTTCCAAATCAATGGTACAATAACAATGTCAAAGGAGAAAGGAAATGAACATGAAAGACTTTTTAGTAGGTAGAATGTTTCTAGTTACTTGCTCACTTTCAAAACAAAACATCCTTGCTATTTTCAAAACAAACACCAACACTTTCAAAAAACACCTTTTAAACTTGAAAACATTTTCAAAAGATCAATACTTTGTATACATTCTTACGAATGAGAATCATTACAAAGTTTGCCTAAATGATGGCGCCTTGTCAAAATACTTTCAAAAACCACACAAAGCATAATTTAAAACAAAAAGCAAGTGATCTAGAAAGTAACTAAGATCCCATGGAAAACCATGGATGAAAAGGGTGCTAATACCTTCCCTTTTCATAATCTATCCCCCGAACTCAAGAAACAATCTCAAAGGTCTTTCCTGTGCTTTTTCACCTTTTCTTTTGGATAAAAGAAAAGTCGATGGCGACTCTTGCTAACCGCAACATTTGCGATAAAACGCAAAACAACCAAGTCAGTTCTCCCATCGTATCACAGAACTGGCGAATCTGCTGGGGAATAATTCTAAAAGTGGGGCTCCCTTAGAAATATATCACATTTACTTGCTTTCATTGTATGATTTGTTTGCTTTACATTTTGGTTCTTTGTTTGGGTTTGAATCCTCTACCCGGATTTGGGATACCTTATAGGTAAGTAGCAATACGTTGTGGAAATTGTGCGGGGTATACCGACACGGTCTAAGAAATAGCTATGTTAGTGTGAAATATTTGTGGGTACCGGTAGCCCTTGAGTATTCAAGGAGAATACGGGTCCGCTGAGTGATGTCATGAAGCACTAATGAACTTTTAGAACCTTTACTTGACCAACTTGGCCATTAGGACATAGTGAGATGACCGGCTTTGGTTCAGTCTGTAGTTGGTAGATACTTGATACTACACTCATTGAGGTTTGGTTTTTTGGGATATTTCGGTCTCCATTAAAGAGGCTTGCGCTGAAACAATGCCTGAGAAAACAAATCAGTAATATTGAGCTCCTTAGAACCCGGTTACTATTACTAGGACAGGTTTAAGCAAACTTAACTTCAAGAGGGTACTTACCTATGAGACTCCATGCGAGCCTAAACCTAAGGACTTGTTTGCTTTATTTGTATGTATTTACTTGTAGATAACATCATAAACATCATGACATCATACTCATACTCACTAACCATTTCAAGGATTTTTGGGATTTATCTTTGTTCTGTTTTATAGGACATGGATTCTATTCGCAGGAAAAACATTTAAGTCAACCTCATAAGGATCCCTCCTCAACTCAAAGAGTTAACATCAAGGATTCCTGAAAATTATCCATTTACCGAAAGACATGGTCGCCTACTAAACTTGGTCACCTCCACCACTGATGAAGACATGATGAAGGTGCTCTTTCAGTTCTTTGATCCCTTACACCATTGCTTCACATTTCCCGATTATCAACTTATGCCAACTTTGGAATAATTCTCCCGACTCTTGAGGATTCCCATTCTCAATCAACTACCTTTCAACGTTACAGAAAGAGATCCAAAGCCAAAAGAGATTTCTCAAGCTCTACACTTGCAACCATCTGATATCACAACTAATTAGAAAACAAGGAGTGGTGTCAAAGGTTTCCTAGCAAAGTTCTTGTTTGAGAAAGCCCAAAACTGTTGGAACTCTTTGGATTTGCAAGCCTTTGAGGAAATTGTGGCTCTCCTCATCTACGGGATGGTTTTATTTCCAAATATTGACCAACTCATATATGTGAATACCGTAAAAATATTCATGTCTCGTAACCCGGTGCCTACTTTGCTAGGGGACATCATACATTCCTTTCACACTCGTACTATGAGGAAGAGGGGTATCCTCATGTGTTTCACTCCTCTCTTGGCAAGATGGTTTATTTCGCATCTTCCCCAATCTGTGTTGAAGAATGAGCAAGGTTCAAGGTGGTCACATAGGTTGATGACGCTCATACATTCAGATATTTATTGGTGTTCCCGCTCTTTGGAGAATGTTACTATTGTCAACCGTTGTGTAGAATTCCCTAATGTCCCTTTACTTGACATTAGAGGAGATATCACCTACAACCCTTGCTTATCCTTAAGACATTTTGGTTACGCCCGAAGGGATGACCCCCATGAGATGCTTATTCAAGGTTTGGTATTTGACTACGAGAGCGACAATCAAGGTTATCGTTAGAGGTTTATCTGAGCCTAGAGAATGTTGAACAAGATGGATAGCAAGACGCTAAGATACAAGAATTCCATTCCCCTCGAGCCTTACCTTAAATGGGTGCGAGCTTGTGCTCAGAAACTTGTGATGCCTTATCCCCCCATATTACCAGTCATTATGGAGCCTGTGGTCAAAGGGGATGTTCCCTACACTATCCTTCATTCGGACATGCTTACCTCTCTCGAAGACTTACTAAAGGGTTGGGTCTAGCTGAAGGAAGAAAGAGATACTTTCGAGGCCCAATTTTATGCTAGTGAAAAGAGAGTGTTGGAGCTTACGAAGCAGCTACAAGAAGAGCAAAGTGTGAACGCTTATCTCGCGCCAAAGAGGATGCGTTCGGTATTTTTATCTTAGAAATCTATTTTGTAAGCCCAAGGGGCATGATGTAACCTTTCTTGTTTTAACTAATGAAAATTAACGTTTGTTCATTCTTTTGTCTATACAAATTTAAATTTCACTAATCCTTGAAATCAGTTGCATATACATATTCCATGCATCATAACATGACAAGTTTTCGCATAAAAGGTTTCCTTATCTTTCTACTCTTTATTTCAGCAAGATGGATCTAGAGAAAACTGTGACAAAACTCCAAGCCCAGAATTCCCAGTTTCAGGAAGCTCTACTAGCCTTAGCCAAGGGGCAACAAGATATAATGGCTTTGATGGCCGTTAAGAACAAGCCAAAGAAGAAAGCTATACTCAACATGGGTAGAAGGTTCAAAGAGACAATCCATTAAATCCCAGTAGGAGGAGACTCATCTGAAGAGGACGAGAACCAAGTCGGTGAGGTCAAGAGTACTCAAGCTGAATGTGTTATTTATCAAGAATCTGATTATGATTATTTCAATGAGCAGTATCCACCCGGTGATATCAAATACAAGCAATTAGAAGACAGGTTGAAATCCATTGAAATCCAAGTCGTCCCCGGTTTAGATTTTGATGATTTCTGTTTAATCTCTGGGGTAGTCATCCCCCACAAATTCAAAGTACCAATCTTTGCCAAGTACGATGGGGTTTCTTATCCAAAACTCCTTTTGAAGTCTTATGTGCGCAAGATACAGCCGAACACTACCGATAAGAAGCTATGGGTTCACTTTTTCCAAGAGAGCTTGGCTGGAACACAACTTGAATGGTTTTATCAGTTAGATGGTTATCGTATCAATACTTTGGAGGATCTAGCTATTGCCTTCTACCATCAGTATCAATACAACGCCGACTTGGCTCCAATGAGGGTTCAATTGCAAGATATGACCATGGGAAAGAATGGAGGATTTAAGGAATATGCGCAAAAGTGGAGAGACCTTGCTAGTAGGGTTCAACCTCTCTTGACTTATAGGGAACACATCAACATGTTCATGGGCACCTTATATGATCCTTTCTTTAATCTTTGGTAGGCTTCTCTTCTTCTGGTTTCACCGAATTAATCTTAACCGGTGAAAGAGTTGAGAGTGGCATCAAAAGTGGGAAGATCTATGTGGCATCTACCTCCACCGCCAATCCTATCAAGAAACCTTTTGCTGCAAAGAAGTAAGTTAATGTTTTGTATGGGGCAAGGGCCCATACCAAGAAGAATGATAATCCATCTTTCAACGTTGTCTGAATCTCCAATCCAACTCCTACTCCAAGACCATATGTAAATCATCAACGTTTTGAAACTTCAAGAAAACAATTTACAAGGTTAGGCATGTCACAGTCTCAAGCCCTTCAACATTTTCTTAAGGATAATTTAGTTACATTGCGCGATCCTCCCGCCAATGTATAATCCAACATTTGATCCTCCTCCCACGCCGAATGTAATTACCGCTCCGATGTCGAAGCCTGACAAAGGTGTTAATGCTGTCGAAGATACAATTTGTATTGCCTCTATTGAAGAATTGACTACTCCGCTGAATATAATCAAGAACAATCTGTTGAAAGTCGGGATCTTCCCTGGCTGTGAAAAAGATTGTGTGTGTTGTACAAGACAATACAATGGTTGTGAAAAGCTAAAGAAAGGCATACAATGCCTGATGGATAGCCACGATATTCTATTTGAAAAGACACCACTTGCCAAAAGTTTGATTAACAAATGTGAAGACCTCTCCATTATTACCATCTCCAACAAGCCTCTTAGGATCACCTCCAAAGGTCCTATTAGGATTTCAGATGAACTCACTATTGCTCCATTAATCATTACCAATCCCGGACCGATTCCCTATTCTTCAAATAAAGCGGTACCATGGAATTACGGTGCTGGAGTATTCTATCATGGGATTAATAAAGATGCCTAGATCGAGGAAGAAAAAGATGACGATGTTGACAACATAGCTGGATCAAGCAAAGTAACTAGAACTGGGAGAATATTTTCACCCAATATCTCACCTCCAGTAGTTACAAAGATGCCCATCCGCATTACTGTTGCCAAGCCAAATACCTATACCAGAGGGAAGGGGAAGGTTGTTGAGCCTGATGTAATTGAGGTACCCTCCAAAGATGTAGCTGATGAAGAATCCTTTGCCCGTGAAATGGACGAGATTTTAAAGATCATAAAAAGAAGCGACTTCAAAATTGTAGAATAATTGGGGCAAACCCCCTCTAAGATTTCAATGTTGTCATTGCTGCTTTGCTCTGATGCCCATGCTCGGACGTTAATCATGTTCCTGAAAAAAATCTCATGTCCCCCATGAGACAACAACGGATCAATTTGAGAATTGCATGGCTAGCCTGACAGCTGATAATGGCTTAGGATTTTCAGATGCTGACTTAACACCCCCTCGGGAAAAATCACAATAAAGCATTACATGTGTCGATCGAGTGCAAAGGGACCACCTTAGCACATGTACTAGTCGACACTGGTTCTTCTCTGAATGTATTACCCAAGGGGGCGTTAGACCGTCTCGACTTTGAGGATTTAGTATTGAAGTCAAGCGACATCATTGTAAGAGCGTTTGACAGATCAAAGAGGACTGTTCATGGGGAGGTAGATCTTCCAATCAAAGTGGGCTCCCAAATCTTCAACTCCACCTTCTATATTATGGATATTTTCCCTGCCTATTCTTGTCTGTTAGGTCACCCGTGGATTCATAAAGCTAGGGAAGTGACCTAAACCCTCCATCAGAAACTCAAATATCCAGTCAAGGGCGGAATAGTCACCGTCTGTGGGGAAGAAGAGTTTATGGTGAGCCACCTTAACTCTTTCAAGTACATAGATATGGACGGAGAATTCATTGAAACCCCATACCAAGCCTTTAAGGTCGTACCATCGTTGATTGCTGCTACCAAATGTTCTTCTGATGAGTCCAAAGTTGTCAAGGCCACGCCAAAGATGGTTTCAGTCAAGGATGCCCGTGCGACAATTGAAGAAGGAAACTGTGATACATGGGGGCAACTCCTCGATATCCCTTTTAAAGCAGACAAATTTGGTTTGGGCTTCACCGCCAAAGTTCAGAAGGAAGTGAGGTGTGCTCGTGCTGGAAAGCCACCTCTCTGCATTGGAAGCCATACAGTCAACGCCCTGGGTGATTTTGATGAAGAAGCTGCATTTGAAGAATGGGTGTATCCAACTACTACAGAGCTGAGGAATTGGCAACAAAGGACTTTGTAGCAGTCTCCTTAATTGAGGAGTAATCTACTTGTTATTACTTTTCTTTCAATTCAAGAACTTGTTTTCTGTAATATTCAAACAGTGACTTTTAAGCCATGTGCCTGGCCCAGGGAATTTTGGTCCATTTGTCAAGGGTTTTATTTATATTCATCTAATCATATGATCATTCAGTACATTGGACTCTTTTGCATTCAAATATTTGTGTTCATTGTCTTTCCTTTCTTTCAAATACAATTTTCAAAAAAAATAGCCATGTATCTTACATGCACACACACACTCTTGTAGGTCAACATCCACTCTGGATCCTATTGCCAATAACTCTATTATTGCTGACTATGACTTTGAATGTCCTATCAACCAAGCCGAAGACCAAGGGGAGGAAGATTGTGACATACCAAGAGAGCTAGCCATACTTCTGTTACAAGAGGAAAAAGATATTCAGCCGCACGAGGAGTCAGTGGAAGTTATCAACTTGGGTACTGAGGCAGATAAGAACGGAATCATGAACGGTGCTAACTTGGAAATCAGTGTCAAGAGAAAGTTGGTTCAGATGTTGCATGATTACATGAAAATATTTGCTTGGTCTTATGAAGATATGCCTGGGTTGGATACCGACATTGTAGTTCATCATCTGCCGACAAGAGAAGATTTTCCACCTGTCAAGCAAAAGGTTCGTCGCATGAGGCCTGATATGTCCGAAAAGATCAAAGCTGAAGTGATGAAACAGTTCGATGCAGGTTTCCTAGCTATGACATCCTATCCTCAATGGGTTGCCAATGTGGTGCCAGTACCGAAGAAAGACAGGAAAGTTCGTATGTGCGTAGACTACACGGATCTGAATAGGGCAAGTCCCAAGGACGACTTCCCTCTACCACAGATTGACGTCTTAGTTGACAATACTGCTCAGCATAAAGTCTTCTCTTTCATGGATGGATTTTCAGGCTATAATCAAATAAGGAGGGCTCCTTAAGATATGGAGAAGACTACTTTCGTTACGCAATGGGGCACCTTCTGCTACAAGGTCATGCCGTTCGGACTAAAAAATGTAGGGGAAACATAGCAAAGAGCAATGGTAGCTTTGTTTCATTATATGATTCATCATGAGATAGAGGTATATGTGGATAATATGATTGCCAGGTCACAAACTGAGGAAGAACATCTTGATCACCTACACAAATTATTCGAGAGGCTGAAGAAGTACAAGCTGAGGTTAAACCCTAACAAGTGCACGTTTGGAGTACGATCTGGAAAGCTTCTAGGTTTTGTAGTCAGCAATAAAGGCATTGAAGTTGATCCTGCCGAGGTAAATGCCATCCAAGAAATGCCAGTCCCTCATTCTGAAAAGGAAGTTACAGGATTCTTGGGTCGTCTCAATTACATTGCTCGTTTCATATTACACTAAACTGCTACTTGTGAGCCACTCTTCAAACTCTTGAAGAAAGATCAGGTACTCAGATGGAACGATGAATGCGAAGTTGCCTTTGACAAAATCAAAGAATACCTACAAGAACCTCTTATTCTCATGCCTCCAGATGAAGGAATACCCTTGATCATGTACTTGACGGTATTAGAGAACTCTATGGGGTGTGTTTTGGGCCAACATGACGAGTCTGGTCGAAAATAACATGCTATTTATTACCTGAGCAAAAAGTTTACCGACTGCGAAACCAGATATTCACTGCTCGAGAAAACTTGCTGCGCTTTGGCATGGGCTGCTTGCCGGCTAAGACTATATATGTTGACTCATACCACTTTGTTGATTTCTAAGATGGACCCAATCAAGTACATCTTCGAGAAACCTGCCCTTTCCGGATGGATAGCCAGATGGCAAATGATCTTGACTGAGTACGACATTCAATATACGACTCAAAAAGCCATCAAAGGGAGTGTACTAGCAGATCATTTGTCCCATCAAGCTGTGGATGAGTATCAATCAATGAACTTCGACTTCCCTGATGAGAACATCATGCTAGTAACCGACGGTGCGAAACTTGGACCATATGACGGACCTAAACAAGGATCCCGATGGACTATGGTATTTGATGGGGCTTCCAATGCTTTAGGTAACAGGATTAGTGTAATGATCATCTCTCCTGAAGGTTGCCACACTCCTTTCACTGACAGATTATGCTTCAACTCCACAAACAATATGGCCGCATATGAAGCATGCATCTTGGGTCTGAAAGCTACTATTGACTTAAGGATCAAACATTTGGATGTGTTCGGGGATTCCGCCCTACTGATCAGCCAAGTAAAAGGAGATTGGGACACCAAACACCCTAATCTTATCCCTTACAAGGAAATTATGCTATCCCTAATTCCTTACTTCGAAGAGATCACTTTCGAGCACTTCCCTATGGAAGAAAACCAATTGGCTGACACGTTGGCAACCATGTCTTCAATGTTCAAAGTCACATGGGACAACGAAGCCCCTATGATAACAATTGAATGATTCGATGAACCTGCACATTGCTATGAGCTTGACACTGACGCAAAAAAGCCATGGTACT
Organism: Vicia faba; assembly: GCA_948472305.1. Taxonomy (NCBI): domain Eukaryota; kingdom Viridiplantae; phylum Streptophyta; class Magnoliopsida; order Fabales; family Fabaceae; genus Vicia; species Vicia faba. The sequence continues at coordinate 792,288,428 of OX451735.1, forward strand.
ATGAGGTGATGAGATACCTTGAAGCACAAGAGTATCCAGAGGGGGAATCTATCAATGACAGAAAGTTCTTGCGAAGATTTGCAGCCAAGTTCTTCCTAAGTAACGGGATATTGTACAAGCGCAACCATGATACGAATCTACTCTGATGTATGGACAAGAAGGAGGAAGAGGAAATTATGGAAGACATGCACAATGGTCTCTTATGTACTCACTCAAGTGGGCATACGATGGCTAAGAAAATCTTGAGAGTCGGTTACTATTGGTCAACGATGGAGACCGATTGCCATCAACATTCAAGAACTTGTCACAAATGCCAAATCTACGCTGACAAGGTCCATGTGCCTCCTATCCCTCTGAATGTCATGACCGCTCCATGGCCATTTGCAATGTGAGGCATTGACATGATTGGAGAGATCAAGCATACCGCCTCCAACAGACAGCGTTTCATTCTTGTTGCTATCGACTATTTTACCAAATGGGTCGAAGCCGCTTCTTTTGCCTCAGTCACCAAGAATGTGGTAGCTAGATTCATCATACACAACCTCATCTTCTGTTATGGTATCCCCAAAAGAATCATCACTGATAATGGGACTAACCTCAACAATGCTATGGTTACTGAGCTTTGCACTTAGTTTAAGATCAAGCATCACAATTCTTCTCCATATAGACAAAAAATGAATTGCGCAGTCAAAGCGGCCAACAAAAATATCAAGAAGATTATGCAGAAGATGGTAGTAACCTATAAGGATTGGCATGAGATGTTGTTGTTTGCTCTGCATGGCTACCATACTTCAGCTAGAACATCAACTGGGGAAACTCCCTTTTCCTTAGTCTATGGCATGGAAGTTGTTGTTGCCAGTAGAAGTTCAGATCCCCTCGCTGAGGATTATGAATGAGGTAGGTCTAGGCGAAGACGAGTGGATTCAAACGAGATTGGATCAGTTGAACTTGATTGAAGAAAAATGATTAGCTGCTGTTTTCCATGGTCAGACGTATCAAAAACAGATGATCAAGGCTTTCAACAAAAAGGTCAAGCCTCGAGTATATCAAGTTGGTGACTTGGTGATAAAACGCATCCTTTTACCACAAGGAGACCCCATAGGCAAATGGACTCCCACCTATGAAGGGCCATTTGTTGTCAAGAGAGTTTTCTTTGGCGGTGCCATGATACTGACTACCATGGATGGTGAAGATTTCCCACATCCTATAAACACGGACATAGTTAAAAAATACTACGCATAAGAGACTCGTTAGTTTGACACACCTAAGCAAAATAAGGGCATCCCGACAAACCAAAAGGCCTGGGCAAAAATTAGGGATATATGCAAAAAAAAATTGTACACCCGACAAGTTGAAAACCCGAAAGGGCGACTTGGACAAAAAAGGGTATCCTGGTGGGCTGAAAACCAGAAAGGGTGGTCTAGGCAAAAGTTAAGGATTAAAAGTGTATGAATATGTCCTGTGAAATCAACACAGTCACTTCTACCACCAAGGTCCAAGTTCAAACGGTCCAAGATCAATCCAACCAACTTCTATCAACGGCAAGGGGCATTAGAAGACATTGGGGCAATAGTAGAGTTGGAAGGCAATGAGATCATTTCACATGGCTATTTGTTTTCATTCTAAATTTTTGTTTTCCTTTCGACGATTTCCTCTTACTAGGATCTCCGTCTCTCTGTACAAAAAACGCCTATTCACGGGAAAAATATCAATACAAATATACTTTGAAATGCAAAATTTATGTCTTTGTTTTGAATGCAAATTTGTCCAATGACTAAAATTGAATGAACATATGAATATGAACATAATTAAAACTATTTGGCACATGTGTCCTGCTAAGCATCAGTAAGCATCTCTTTAATGTATATAAAATATCCCCACAGAGTTATCTCATTATCATTATCCCCACAAGGACGGCTGCAATAAACCTTTCCCCAACAAGTTTTATTTCCCTAACAATCATCGAGAAATCACCTATCTTCCCCAGCCGAGTTCAAATTTCCCCAACATACAACAATCAAGACACCACCAAGTTCCCCAGCTGAGCCTGTCTTCCCCATCTGAGTGTATCTTCCCCATCCAAGGCTATTATCTCCAAATGGAGTCTATCTTCCCCAGTAGAGTGTATCCTCCCCAAGCTGAGTCTGTCCTACCCGATAGAGTCTACACTCTCCAGTTTAAATTATTGCAAATCATAGGGCCACAACCCCTGATCCACAGTAAAGTCGTCAGCAAAGCCTTTACTATTTCCAAAAACATACTATGAAGCCTGGACCCGACCAAGGTTTAACTTCTTTTCCCCAGTAGAATTTGCCTTTGCCCCAACAAGTTACTGTGAAACCTGGATCTGACCAGATATCAGTTTTCATTTTTTCAAGCAAGTTTTTGTGAAGTCTGGACCCAACCAGATAGCAATTACCCTCAAAGATTTGTTGTGAAACCTGGAAACCGACCAGATAATAACTAAATCCCCAAACAGGTTATTGTGAAGCCTAGATCCGACCAGATAGCAATTGACCTCATCAAACTCAGAAATCTGCAAAGCCTGGACCCGACCAGATAACAGTTTTTCAAATAGCATATTGTGAAGCCTGGAGCCCGACCAGTTAACAATTAACTATGATCCAGAGAGACACTATGAAGCCTGGACTCGACCAGATAATAGTACACCTTTCCAAAAACCATGAAACCTGGACCCGACCAAATAGTAGTTACCACTTCAAGTTACTGCGAAGCCTGGATCCGACCAGATAACAGTTAAATTTCGTATCCCCAGCAAGTTGTTGTGAAGCCTGGATCCGAACATATAACTATTCAATCTCGATAAAATTTTCTACAAAGCCTGGAATCCAACTAGATAACAATTAATTTGTCTCTTACCTCAGTAAGTTGCTGTGAAGCCTGGATCTGACCAGATAGCAGTTGACTACTTCATCCTCAGCAAATTGTGAAGCATGGATCCGACCAGATAACAACTGACATTCAAGAGATAATCTCCATTGAGAGCATCTTTTCAACAAAGTTTGAAGATATACATATTTTTCATCACCAATGGCAATCAGGGATTCAACCCCCCATAATTTCCTCAGCAGCAGTCAGGAATTTATTTTCCCGGACAAAAACATACATCTCACATTCATACATCATAGCATGTACATACCATATGCATAATACCACATCTGGAGAACATCATGCAGGCATCTGCATCTTACTAACTCTTTTTCTAACAGGTAAAACATCAAGTTTTAGTATAAATCAACAAGAGATTTGTGATGATACTTCTTCCAGTGTTTACCAACATTTCTCCAAATGGCATCTATAAGCCCATTCACCATCCATCTTCGAGTGCAAATTTCTGGGCACTCTAGTGTTCAATCATCTTTCACGTTCAAGTCACGAATGGCGGATCCGCCAATCTAACTCTTCAGGTTTAAGAAGTTTGAACAGTGGAAACTTTTGTACCCCAAAGTTTGCTCTCTCATTTATCAAATATTTTCTCACAAAGATCTCTCTTGGTTCAAGACTACACTAGGGTTGATCAGCTCAAGACACCTCCTTAAGCACTGATGACTAAAATTAGGGTTTGAGACTGCACAAGGATATTTGAACTTTCATTGCTTCATATGACTTTCATGGATCATTATGGACTCCCAAGATTTTTCATGTCAAGTTTCAAGCCTTGGATAACACTTTTGCTCAGTTAATTGAGTAGTTGACCCAAAAATCAGCTGTATTAGGAAAAGGTCAAGTATGGAAAATTTAGAGTCAAAATTCATAATTTTTTATCCACATCAATATTATAAACTCATATGTATCATTTTTTCAAGTTTGGACCATAATTCCCCAAGAAATTTGATCAAATATTCAAACGGGCAAATGGTCAAAATTAGGGTTTTGACTAAGAAATGGCAATTTCTAATTTTTGACCAAGCAAGTGGTCTATTGATTTGAAGCATGATTTCAAGAGTTCAATTGCATCATTTTGACCTAAAACATTCCTCAAGATCAATTGGATTGGTAGTGAATTTTCAGTCAACTGATCAAAAAGTCAACTATACACTAAAAAGTCAAACTTTGACTTTTTGGTCAAAATTCAATGTCAAAGATTACAATTCATAAAAACATGTCAAAATATGAAACTTATTCATCAAGAAATCAAAAATTCAATATTTCATTTTGAATAGTCAAAGTTTTATAACAGAAATTTTTCTAAGTGTTTAAAACTTCATGTTTTTTCATAACTTTAAGCTAATTTTTCACCATGATGCAAGAGGATTCAGAAGAAACTTTCAACATGAAAGTTGTAGATCTCCATGATATCTACAAAATTTCTTTACACAACTTCTTCTAAAAATGCTTGGATTTCAAGTTATTATTTCCTAAAGTCATAGTCTTGAAATTAGACACTTAGGGAAATTTTGCCCTAGTTTTGGTCAGGATTTTGCCCTAACTTCATGGCACTTTTTCATATAGTTCCAAGGGGAATTTTCAAAAGTGATTAAAATAGGTGTTTTATAGCACATTACAAGCTTTCCAAAATGCCCAATAACGCCTTGAGATCATTTTTGAGTAGGGAGAATCGAAGAGATGAAGTTAGGTTTTTCACACTTGAATTACAAGTGATTTTGTGATGAACAAGATTCAAATTTCAAACCTATGCTGCATAATCTCTACTTTATAGGTCTCAATTCAAGCATTCAATGCAATGCCATGCTTTATATCCATTTTTGGAAGAAAGTGCACAATGCCATTTTGATAAAGTAGCTTTTTACACAAAACTTGTTCTTGAGCCTTGAAATTGCTTTCTTCTGATCATACAAGTCCCATAACTCAAGAAACTCTTATCTAGACACTTAAAATCACTCATCCCATGCTTGTACTTCTTCTTGAAACTTATTTTCCCACTTTTCTTGAAAATCAAGTAACATAGCAATTAGCTTGTAACTTGTACTTCTGACTCTCCAAAGCACTCAAGATTTTTGCATATACATACACAAGTATTTTGTCACAAATCCCACGCATGCTTAACCCCTAAAAACACCAAGAACACAGATTGGCATCTCAAACTTCCATTATTGCATATTCTGGCCAAAAATCCCAAAACCAAAAACAACTCGTGCGTTTCTTGTCTTCTTGCTTCCAAAAGCTTCTAAACATCATTTAGAAGTCATCCCTTACCCTGTTACAGTTCTGTAACACCGTCTTCCTCCATTTCCAAGTCCAAAATCAGAGCACTGCAAGTGGATTTCTCCAGACCATTTCAGCCACTCTCCGACCAAGCTAATCATTGCATTAGCTTCCTGGGACTTTAGTGGAGCTATACTGATCAACACAACACCTTGAGGAGTGCTCATTTGCAGAACACGATTTCCAATTTTGAGTAAAGTTATCTCAACTTTGAACTCTTCATACAAGCATCATTAATGGTTTATTTGTGAATGAAAAATATAGATATCGTTGCTCTAAAGCTAACCATGTCCATAGTTTTCATTTATGTTGCTTGAGCTTAGAGAATTTTAAGTTTGAAGTTTCTGAAATTTTTATGGTTCAGATTAGGGCCATTAAAATTCATGTTTGTCTTTGATCTATTATTTTATTGCTTTGCATTTCTAAAATCGTGAGGAAATTTTCCACAAGTTTCCTGTTTACATTTTTCATTTTGGTTGAGAATTGAATAAGATATAGAGGTTCAGGTTGGGCGTGAGGTTGAAGATGAAGTTGTCTTCAGGAACGTGTTTGCTATATGTATTTATGGTTTGATATTAATAAACGGATGTATAGCCACCCCAGTGGTAGAAGCGCACGCTTGTGACTATAGGGACCTGGGTTTGAGCCCCATTGGTACCCTTTTGCATTTTTTCAACATTTTCCTTCTTTTTTTGTCACAAACGGGCGCTTGGGACTAACAGCTTTGGGCCTGGCTTTTTGTTCCTTCTAACTCTCTGCCTTGCTTCAGCACCCCCCCCCCCCGGCCCATTATTTCTTTATTTCATTTTTTTAGTTTATTTTTACTTTTATATTTTCTTTTTATTATTATTATTATTTTTATTATTATTATTAATATTTTTATTTTCTTATTAATAAAAAATCCAAAAATATTTATTTTATTACTTTTTATACTCATATTTTATTTCTCTTTGTAAAAAACTAAAAAGAACAAAAAAACAATTTTTCTTAATAAATTAATTTCCTCTTCTTAATTAATATTTAGATAATTATTATATTATATTATTTTCTTATAAATTAAAATTTATTTAGAACTTAGCTTTATTTTAATTAATTAATTTTTATACTATTTTTTAGAAACCTTTTCATAAAAAACCCTAAAAAATCTTTTTTAGTTAATTTCTTTTCTTAATTAGTTTAAGTTAATTTTATTTAATTTTCACTAATATTTTTTTTAATTAGGTTAAGAGCCTTTCTTAAAAATCCAAACAAAGATCTATTCCCTTTCCATTTACATGATTGTATATTTATTCATTTTGTATATTATTTATTCAATTCTTGTACAAATCCAATATGGTTGTAATAGATAATTAGGTTTATTTTCTAGCAATCCCAATTTATAATTTGTACACCCCCTTCCCACAAGTGTTGTAATAGCGTAGTAATTTTAAATTCCGCAATTTATCGCTTTAGATATAAGTGCTAGTAATTAGGATTTTGAATGGAAAGACAAAAACCAATCAATTAGAAAACCCTAATCAAAGATAAATCAAGCATGAAAATCAACACACTTGCACACAAGCACCCCTAGGGTAAAATTCACTTGGTTACCTTACAAAATGGCCATGTTACGCATGTGAGGTATCTTAGCAAAAACAAGTAAAAATACAAGATCATAGTCCCTCGATGACGCTATCAAAAGTTGCCTTTCAAAATGATCTTAGTCCCTAAAGAAAAATGCTAAGATACCTTGCAACATTGCTAATCATGGTTATACGATGACACACGCCCGTCCCGTGTACATCCAAAGATAGGGTTACTTACCAAATCAATGGTACGATAACAATGTCAAAGGAGAAAGGAAATGAACATGAAAGACTTTTGAGTAGGTAGAATGTTCCTAGTTACTTGCTCACTTTCAAAACAAAACATCCTTGCTATTTTCAAAACAAACACTAACACTTTCAAAAAACACCTTTTAAACTTGAAAACATTTTCAAAAGATCAACACTTTGTATACATTCTTACGAATGAGAATCATTAAAAAGTTTGCCTAAATGATGGCGCCTTGTCAAAATACTTTCAAAAACCACACAAAGCATAATTTCAAACAAAAAGCAAGTGATCTAGCAAGTAACTAAGAGCCCATGGAAAACCATGGATGAAAAGGATGTTAATACCTTCCCTTTTCATAATCTAGCCCCCCCCCCCCCCCCCCCCAAACTCAAGAAACAATCTCAAAGGTCTTTCCTGTGATTTTTCACCTTTCCTTTTGGATAAAAGAAAAGTCGGTGGCGACTCTTGCTAACCGCAAATTTACGATAAAACGTAAAACAACCAAGTCAGTTATCCCACCGTATTGGAGAGATATAAAGACCTGTTGAGAGCTTGTCCACACCATGTCCTGGAACAATGGTTAATCATCCACACCTTCTATAACAGAATCCATTATAACAAAAAGATGTATATCGACATTGCCGCTGGTGGCGCACTGATGAACAAACCTTACCTGAAACTTGGCACTCATAGAGGATATGGCCCAAAACCATTACCAATAGGGAGAAGGATGAGCAATAGTAGAGAAAAAGGAGGCCCAAATAGGAGTACATGAGATAAGTTTCCTGGACATGATGCAAGCCAAAATGGACGCTCTTGCCTTAAAAGTTGAAAACTTGCTTTAGAGCCCATGCATTGTAGTTGCAGTACACTCGAAATGTGAACTTTGTGGAACCAATGACATCAAACTTCAGATTGTAACCTGTTGAATGGATCTAGCACAGACCAAGTCAACTATACCCAAGGAAACCCATTCTCAAACACTTACAATCCTGGATGAAGGAATCACCCAAACTTTTCCTATAAAAACAACAACCTATTTCAGAACTCTGCTTCTCCGAGAGCCCAAGGTTTCCAAGCCAAAAGACCAAATCAACCTATGCAAGTTATACCACCGAAACCAAACCTTGAGAAAATCATGGACAATTTCATTTCGGCCAAGACTCAAAAATAAAGAGTTTATGAATCATAAAATTCATATAAATGAACTAATCACACAATTAGGAACTAAGGTTGACCAGATAGCTACTCAGAATAAGATGCTTGAAACCCAGATCTCTCAGGTAGCCCAGACACAAGCTCCTCAAGCTACACTTGGAGAACAATTACCTAGACAACCACAATATAATTCCAAAGGGAAAGATAATGCCATTACCTTACGAAGTGGGACTTCTCACAATGAACCAACATACCCAAAATTAAGCGTACCCAGACAACCCAAGGAAAGTGTAGTTCCTCCGGACCAAGTAGATGAACCAGAGGAACCTGAAAAGCAAAAAGACCCAGGAGAAGCTTTGATCCCATTTCCGCAAAGACTTAAACAAATCAAGATTGATAATCAATATCAAAATTTAATAAAAGTTATAGAGAAGCTCCATGTGGAGATTCCTTTTATCGAAATTATCACTCAGATACCATCTTATAGAAAATTCCTAAAAGACATCCTCACCAACAAATGTAGATTGGACGATCCTAAACCTTTAGAGTGCAATTTCATTTCCGAAAATAAACTTTCTAAGAAATAAAAGGACCCAGGAAGTTTTTTCATTCCTTGTATCATAGGAAATCACATGGTGGATATAGCCTTTTTAGACCTAGGATCTAGTGTCAGTCTAATTCCTTTGGTAGTTTGTAAGAGGCTAAACTTAGGAGAAATGCAGCCAAATAAAATGTCTCTTAAATTGGCTGATATATCAGTTAAATATCCTATAGGCATATTAGAGGTCATACTAGTTAAACTAGGTCAAGTATATATCCCAACAAATTTTGTAGTCATGGATATTAAAGAAGACGATGAAATCCCAATCCTTCTAGGTAGACCATTCCTATCAACCGCAGGAGCCATAATATATGTTATGAAAGGAAAATTGAATTTTGAGGTCGGTGATGAAAACATAGAATTTATTCTTTCGAAGCTCTTAATAGCACCAGTCATGGGAGATGTATGTTATACCATTGACGTCATCGATGAGTGCATATTGGAACCAGATCAAGAAGAACCTGTCGAAACTATCAAGTTACCTTCAACCCCCATTTGGGAAGACGATGGATTTGAAAGATTGTAACCCTACTTTTATGACAACCTCTACGAATGTCTAGCCCTTACCCAAGATCATATTCCTTTCCCTAAGAAACCATCTTTAAAACTTAAATAACTACCCAAGAATCTGAGATATGAGTTCTTAGATGAAGAAATAAATCGTCATGTTATAGTTAGTGCTACCTTAAATCAAGACGAGACAAAATAACTCTTGGATATCTTGAAAAATATCCCTCAGCCTTAGGGTATAACATCTCGAATTTAAAAAGAATAAGCCCATATGTGTGCATGCACCGGATTATGTTGGAGGAAGATTCTAAACTCTCTAGAGAACATCAAAGGAGGATAAACCCTATAATGAGTGATGTTGTTAACAGAGAGGTTCTTAAGTTACAAGAGGATGGTATAATTTATCAAAATTCAGATGGTAAATGGGTAAGTCATGTACACTGGGTACCTAAGAAATGAGGCATCACAATCACGCAAAATGAGAAAGGTGAACATGTTGCCAAGAAAACAGAAGGAGGTTGGCGTATGTGTATAGCTTACAGAAAGTTAAACAAAGCAACTAGGAAAGATCATTTCCCTTTTCCATTTATAGATCGAATGCTTGAGCGTCTAGCTAGACACTCGTATTTTTGTTATCAAAATGGGTACTTGGGATTTTTCCAAATCCCTATTCACCCTGAGGATCAAGAAAAAATGACATTTACCTGTCATTACTGAACATTTTCCTATAAACGAATGCCCTTTGGACTCTGTAACGCACTAGCCACTTTCCAACGTTGTATGATATCAATTTTCACAGACTATCATGATGGAATTATGGAAGTATTCATGGATGATTTCTCGATATGTGGATTCGATTTTAAAGACTTTCTCTCTAACCTTGAGAAAATCCTAGAAATATGCATTGAGGTAAACCTTGTATTATATTGGGAGAAGTGTCATTTTATGGTTAAAGAAGGCATAGTGTTAGGACACATTGTCTCTGAAAATGGCATTGAAGTCGATAGGTCCAAAATAGAAGTAATAGAGAACCTCAAGCCTTCAAAAACCATTACGGAAGTCAGAAGTTTTCTTGGACATGCTGGTTTCTACCACGTTTTATCAAAGACTTCTCCAAAATAACAAAACCTTTAACTAATGTTCTAATGAAAGATGTCCAATTTATTTTCAATGAGAAATGTATTGAAGCCTTCGACCTTTTGAAGAAAGCACTGATTTCAGCTCCAATCATGCAACCTCCAGATTGGGCACAATCATTATAAATTATGTGTGATTCTAGTGATTATGTCGTTGGTGCTGTTCTAGGGCGGAGAAAAGATAATAAATTACATGTCATATATTATGCTAGTAGAACCCTAGATGCTGCCCAACTTAATTATGCAACAACAGAGAAAGAATTTATAGTCGTGATTTTTGCAATTGATAAGTTTAGATCCTATTTGGTTGGAGCTAAGATAATTACTTACACAAATCATGCTGCTATTTGTTACCTGCTAAACAAAAAGGATGCTAAACCTAGGTTACTTAGATGGATCCTTTTACTCCAAGAGTTTGATCTGGACATTAGAGATAAAAAAGGCACAAAGAATATAGTCGCTGACCATCTCTCTAGGTTAGAATATTTGAAACCTGATTTATTGCCTATAAATGATGATTTCACCTATGACAGACAAGTAGGTAAGATAGACAACTTTGAGCCTTACATAAATGAGAAATTTTCAATAATGAGAAGAGTACCTTGGTACGCTGATTTTGTAAATTATCTAGCTGCTGATATCATACCCCCTGATCTGAACTACCAACAGAAAAAGAAGTTCTTCAACGATGTTAAACATTTTTATTGGGATGAACCACTCCTATTTAAGAGAGGCATAAAAAATATCTTTAGAAGTTGTGTCCCAGAAGAGGAAGTAGAAAACATCATCAAACAATGTCACTCTGCACCATATGATGGACATGCAAGCACGTCCAAAAATGCTAAAATCCTTCATGCAGGCCTCTACTAGCCAACTTTGTGGCACGGTGTTCATACCTACATTATCAAATGAGACCGGTGCCAACGCACTGAGAACATCTCAAGACGTGATGAAATGCCCTTAAGGAATATCCAAGAAGTGGAACTTTTTTATGTATGAGGTATAGATTTTATGGGACCATTTCCATCCTCCATGGGAAATAAATACATACTGGTAGCTGTCGACTACGTGTCCAAATGGATTGAGGCAATTGCATCACTCTTAAACGACACCAGTGTAGTTATCAAGTTATTTAAGAGCAACATCTTCCCAAGGTTTGGCATATCCCGCCTAGTCATAAGTAATGTAGGATCACACTTTATTTCCAAAATCTTTGACAAGCTTTTGAGTAAATATGGAGTAAAACATAAAGTAGTAACACCATATCACCCGCAAACCAGTGGTCAAGTTGAGGTGTCCAACATAGAAATCAAACAGATCTTGGAGAAAACCGTCTCAATATTCAGAAAGGATTGGTCTGAAAAACTGAAAGACGCATTATGGGCTTACATAACAGCCTATAAAACCCCCATTGGAACTACCCCCTTATCAGTTTGTTTACAGAAAATCATGTCACTTACCTTTTGAATTAGAGCACAAGGCATATTAGGCTATAAAAACCTTAAACTTAGACTACTTAGCAGCCGGAGAAAAATGTATTCTCGATATCCATAAACTAGGGGAACTTTTTCTGAATGCCTATGAAAATGCCATAATATACAAAGGAAGAACAAAAATTTGGCATGACAAGAGAATCGTTAAAAAAGACTTAAACATAGGCGATCATGTTCTTCTTTTTAATTTCAGGTTGTGAATTTTTCCTGGTAAGCTACGTTCTAGATGGACCGGCCCCTTTGAAATATCCAAGATCTTGAGATTCGGGGCTATCGAAATCAAAAATAACTCTTGTACCCCCTTCGTGGTAAATGGACAAAGATTGAAGCTTTATAAAGGAGGAGACATTCCAGTTGAATACTTCATCCATACATTGATAGACCCACTCATGCGTACTTCTGAAATGTGAGATCTAATCGTCGAGCTAATGACGTTAAATAAGCACTGCATGAGAGGAAACCCATGGTTTCCTTTTTCATTTATTTTCATTTAATTTATTTTTATCAAAAATCAATTTTATGCGGACTAATCTTTATAATATTTTTTCAGGTCCAGATACTCTTACTATACTTTTCAGGATGATGCACTTTGACGACATGCACGTGATTTTTAGGGATGATGCACAAAGGAGACGCTATGCTACCTTATCTACATGTTCAATACTACCTACATGGTATCCTGGCTCGAACTGCATGGACGCACTAGGAATTGAATCAAGTGTGAAATACCTGTGCAACTAGCTTCAGTGGGAGGAGTATGGTAATGATGTCAATGTGACCTACAGAAACCTAACCTTGGAGTTTCTTAGCTTACTCGAATATGATCCATACGTGAGTAGTGGAGATGACAGAGGACGCATCAGTTTCAAACTATTTGGGACCAAGTACACTTTTACCATGAAGCAGTTTGGTGATTTATTGGGTTTTCAGAGTAGTCCAGATGTTATCCCTGAGCTTCCTTTGAGTTATTACATGAATAGGAGCATATACAGGTTCTGGAGAGAAATCTCTAGTGGAGGTAGCCTTGATCCCTCTACTCAGCTATCCAAGAAGATTCATAACCCAACTTCCATGTATTTTCAGATTATCCTTTGCCATACCTTTTTCATAAGAAGTGATGCTGACGACCTTATTAGTGTCGAAGAGCTTCCATTCATGTTCTGTACCAGCCAGTCTCGCTTTATAGCCAGTGGCAAACCTCCGTACCCATACAAACATCTGATCCCATTTCCGCAAAGACTTAAACAAATCAAGATTGATAATCAATATCAAAAATTTATAAAAGTTATAGAGAAGCTACATGTGGAGATTCCTTTTATCGAAGTTATCACTCAGATACCATCTTATGCAAAATTCCTAAAAGACATCCTCACCAACAAACGTAGATTGGACGATCCTAAACCTTTAGAGTGCAATTTCACTTCCGAAAATAAACTTGCCAAGAAAGAAAAGGACCCAGGAAGTTTTTTTATACCTTGTATCCTAGGAAATCACATGGTGGATAAAGCCTTTTTAGACCTAGGATCCAGCGTCAGTCTAATGCCTTTGGCAGTTTGTAAGAGGCTAAACTTAGGAGAAATGCAGCCAAATAAAATGTCTCTTAAATTGGCCGATAGATCAGTTAGATATCCTATAGGCATACTAGAAGACATACTAGTTAAAATAGATCAACTATATATCCCAACAGATTTCGTAGTCATGGATATTAAAGAAGACGATGAAATCCCAATCCTTCTAGGTATACCATTCCTATCAACCATTGAAGCCATAATAGATGTTAAGAAAGGAAAATTGAATTTTGAGGTCGATGATGAAAAGATAGAATTTATTCTTTCGAAGCTCTTAATGGCACCGGTCATGGGAGATGCATGCTATACCATTGACGTCATTGATGAGTGCATATTGGAACCAGATCAAGAAGAACCTGTCGAAACTATCAAGTTACCTTCAACCCTCATTTGGGAGGATGTAGATTTGAAAGATTGTAACCCTACTTTGATGACAACCTCTACGAATGTTTAGCCCTTACCCCAGATCATATGCCTTGCCCTAAGAAACCATCTTTAAAACTTAAAGAACTACCCAAGAATTTGAGATATGATTTCTTAGATGAAGAAATAAATCGTCCTGTTATAGTTAGTGTTACCTTAAATCAAGATGAGACAAAACAACTCTTGGATATCTTGCAAAAATATCCCTCAACCTTAGGGTATAACATATCAGATTTAAAAGGAATAAGCCCATATGTGTGCATGCACCGGATTATGTTAGAGGAAGATTCTAAACCCTCTAGAGAACATCAAAGGAGGATAAACCCTATAATGTGTGATGTTGTTAAGAGAGAGGTTCTTAAGTTACAAGAGGATGGTATAATTTATCAAAATTCATATGTTAAATGGGTAAGTCATGTACATGTGGTACCTAAGAAAGGAGGCATCACAATCATGCAAAATGAGAAAGGTGAACATGTTGCCAAGAAAACAGAAGGAGGTTGGCGTATGTGTATAGATTACAGAAAGTTAAACAAAGCAACTAGGAAAGATCATTTCCCTCTTCCATTTATAGATCGAATGCTTGAGTGTCTAGCTAGACACTCGTATTTTTCTTATCAAGATGGGTACTCGGGATTTTTCCAAATCCCTATTCACCCTGAGGATCAAGAAAAAACGACATTTACTTGTCTTTACGGAACATTTGCCTATAGACGAATGCCCTTTAATTTCTGTAACGCACTAGCCACTTTCCAACGTTGTATGATATCAATTTTCACAGACTATCATGACGGAATTATGAAAGTATTCATGGATGATTTCTCGATATGCGGATTCGATTTTAAAGACTTTTTCTCTAACCTTGAGAAAATCCTAGAAAGATGCATTGAGGTAAACCTTGTATTAAATTGGGAGAAGTGTCATTTTATGGTTAAAGAAGGTATAGTATTAGGACACATTGTCTCTGAAAAGGGCATTGAAGTCGATAGGGAAAAAATAGAAGTAATAGAGAACCTCAAGCCACAAAAAACCATTAGGGAAGTCAGAAGTTTTCTTGGACATGCTGGTTTCTACCGCGTTTTATCAAAGACTTCTCTAAAATTAAAAAAACCTTTAAGTAATGTTCTAATGAAAGACGTTAAATTTATTTTCAATGAGAAATGTATTGAAACCTTCGACCTTTTGAAGAAAGCACTGATTTCAGCTCCAATCATGCAACCTCCAGATTGGGCACAATCTTTATAAATCATGTGTGATTCTAGTGATTATGTCGTTGGGGTTGATCTAGGGCGGAGAAAAGAAAATAAATTACATGTCATATATTATGCTAGTAGAACCCTAGATGCTGACCAACTTAATTATGCAACAACAGAGAAAGAATTGCTAGCCATGATTTTTGCAATTTATAAGTTTAGATCCTATTTGGTTGGAGCTAAGATCATTACTTACACAGATCA
Source organism: Vicia faba (assembly GCA_948472305.1). NCBI lineage: Eukaryota > Viridiplantae > Streptophyta > Magnoliopsida > Fabales > Fabaceae > Vicia > Vicia faba. Next base: position 792,303,776 of record OX451735.1, read on the forward strand.
TATTGCTATTTGTCACCTGCTAAACAAAAAGGGTGTTAAACCTAGGTTACTTAGATGGATCCTTTTACTCCAAGAGTTTGATCTGGACATTAGAGATAAAAAAGGCACAAAGAATATAGTTGCTGGCCATCTCTGTAGGTTAGAATATTTGAAACCTGACTTATTGCCTTTAAATGATGATTTCACCTATGACAGACAAGTAGCTAAGATATGCAACTTTGAGCCTTACATAAATGAGAAATTTTCAATAATGAGAAGAGTACCTTGGTACGCTGATTTTGTAAATTATCTAGCTGCCGATATCATACCCCCTGATCTGAACCACCAACAAAAATAGAAGTTCTTCAACAATGTTAAACATTTTTATTGGGATGAACCACTCCTATTTAAGAGAGGCATAAAAAATATCTTTAGAAGTTGTGTCCCAGAAGAGGAAGTAGAAAACATCATCAAACATTATCACTTTGCACCATATGGTGGACATGCAAGCACGTCCAAAACATATGCTAAAATCCTTCATGCAGGCCCCTACTAGCCAACTTTGTGTGATGATGTTCATACCTACATTATCAAATGCGACTGGTGCCAACCCACTGAAAACATCTCAAGACGTGATGAAATTCCCTTAAGGAATATCCAAGAAGTGGATCTTTTTTATGTATTGGGTAAAGATTTTATGGGACCATTTCCATCCTCCATGGGAAATAAATACATACGGGTAGATGTGGACTACGTGTCCAAATGGATTAAGGCAATTGCATCACTCATAAGCGACACCAGTGTAGTAATCAAGTTATTTAAGAACAACTTCTTCCCATGGTTTGGAATACCCCGCCTAGTCATAAGTAATGGAGGATCACACTTTATTTCCAAAATCTTTGACAAGCTTTTGAGTAAATATGGAGTAAAACATAAAGTAGTAACACCATATCACCCGCAAACCAGTGGTCAAGTTGAGGTGTCCAACAGAGAAATCAAACAGATTTTGGAGAAAACCGTCTCAATATCCAGAAAGGATTGGTCTGAAAAACTGAAAGACGCATTATGGGCTTACATAACAGCCTATAAAAACCCCCATTGGAACTACCCCCTTATCAGATTTTTTATGGAAAATCATGTCACTTACCTTTTGAATTAGAGCACAAGGCATATTGGGCTATAAAAACCTTGAACTTAGATTACTTCGCAGTCGGAGAAAAATGTATCCTCGATATTCATAAACTAGGGGAACTTTGTCTGAATGCATATGAAAATGCCATAATATACAAAGGTAGAACAACAATTTGGCATGACAAGAGAATTTTTTAAAATTACTTAAACATAGGCGATCATGTTCTTCTTTTTAATTTCAGGTTCTGAATTTTTCCTGGTAAGCTATGTTCTAGATGGACCGACCCCTTTGAAATATCCAAGATCTTGAGATCCGGGGCTATTGAAATCAAAAATAACTCTTGTACCCCCTTCGTGGTAAATGGACAAAGATTAAAGCTTTATAAAGAAGGAGACATTCCAGTTGAATACTTCATCCATACATTGATAAACCCACCAATGCGTACTTCTAAAATGTGAGATCTAATCATCGAGCTAATGACGTTAAACACGCCTTGCATGGAAGGAAACCCATGGTTTCCTTTTTCATTTATTTTCATTTAATTTATTTTTATCATAAATCAATTTTATGCGGACTAATCTTTATAATATTTTTTCAGGTTCAGATACTCTAACTATACTTTTCAGGATGATGCACTTTGATGACATGCACGTGGTTTTTAGGGATGATGCACAAAGGAGACACTATGCTACCTTATCTACACGTCCAATACTACCTACCTGGTATCCTGACCCAAACTGCATGGAAGCACTAGGAATTGAATCAAGTGTGAAATACCTGTGTAACTAGCTTCAGTGGGAGGAGTATGGTGATGATGTCAATGTGACCTACAGAAACCTCACCTTGGAATTTCTTGGCTCACTTGAATATGATTCGTACGTGAGTAGTGGAGATGACAGAGGACGCATCAGTTTCAAACTATTTTTGGACCAAGTACACATTCACCATGAAGCAGTTTGGTGATTTATTGGGTATTCATAGTAGTCCATATGTTATCCCTGAGCTTCCTTTGAGTTATTACATGAATAGGAGCATAGACAGGTTCTGGAGTGAAATCTCTAGTGGAGGTAGCCCTGATCCCTCTACTCAGCTGTCCAAGAAGATTCATAACCCAACTTTTAGGTATTTTCATATTATCCTTTGCCATACCTTTTTCAGAAGAAGTGATGCTGACGACCTTATTAGTGCCGAAGAGATTCTATTCCTATTCTGTACCAGCCAGTCTCGCTTTATAGCCAGTGGCAACTTCTTGATTGAGAGTTTGCACATGACTGCTAGATCTTCCGAGGGATCCATACATGCGGGTGGTAATGTGAATCAGATAGCATCTTTTTTAGGCTTGGATAGCAAGTTATACCATTTGACCTCATACTGTGGTAGTTCCTTTATGGACATTGACTTTTGCTTGGATCATGGCCTGTTAAGGCGTGTCTCGTTTCACCCTCACAAGTACAAACTCCTAATCAATGACGAGACTGTCCACTATTTCACCTTGTATGATCCTCTAATGACTTGTGTCTACAACCCAGTCAACCGGGCTTACTCTTTAGAGGGATGGGGAAAGACTGTTGATAGGCCTAGAGAGACTTTTGTTCCTAAGTATACACTTGCACTAGAGGCACCCTTGACCACTATGTATTCTAACAATTTTGCTTTATAAGAACCAAATATTCATTCACAGCTTGCTGCTATACGTATTGAGTTAGTTGCACTTCGTTAGGAGGTTGCCGATCTGACTTTGCACATTGAGGTATGTGATGCCACTCATGCATCCGAGTCTGATTTGTTATCTCGAGAGATCATTGATCTTAGGCGCCAGCTAGAACAGGTATGAGGTTCTAGAAACATTGTTCCTGCTGATTGAGAGATGTCATTCGTATTATTATTACTATTATTCATTTCCTAACATTTTTCTATTTGCTAACTTTTTATGTTGTTTCTATTTTGCACTGCACTTTTTATTTTTCCATGACCACTTATAGACATATTTTTATTATTTTATCATTTATTATTGGTGTGATTATTTTTTTTAAATATTTATATCATGCATGGAGCAAGAAGAATATATATATATATATATATATATATATATATATATATATATATATATATATATATATATATATATATATATATATATATATATATATATATATATATATATATATATATATATATATATATATATATATATATATATATATATATATATATATATATATATATATATATATATATATATATATATATATATATATATATGAATTTATTAGAGATACTTTGAGCACCCCCCCCCCCCCACCAAAGTAGGTAGCAAATTATAAGATCCAAAGTCTGATCCAAGAAAAAATGGCCCATACCGCTTTTTCAAAGAGCGCGCTCGCGGACCATTAAAACCCACTCACATCACCATATTTCTCATTCCATTCTCATTATTAAAAATTCACTAACACTCATTTTTATCCATTATCACTATAATAACCCATTTCCCATCTTGTACCTTCAAAAACAACAATAATGGTGTTCAACGGGTACATTCTTGGTGCGGGGAAGCCGGGAGAGCGACAAAATAAGCTCCTTGAAAAATTACATACACAAGAAATTTACTCTACCAGGTATATCGATGAAGACTATTTGTATACTTTAGGGATATATCATGAGTTTTTAAGTTCTCTGATTTATAATGTCAGACCCAACACTGCTGGCACCGTAGGTGAAGTGAAATTTAGACATTTTAATGTTGAATATAAATACCCCACCGACGAGTTAGCAGAATTGTCGGGGATGCCTCATGGGGACGGTGCAATTTATGAAGCACCCTTGGATTCAGATTGGATATTCGAAGGCTATGCCTTTTGGTTTAAATTATCAAACCAACATGCTAATTCTTTTGACGATCTTTTAGCTTTGAGTATCCACAACCCGGCAATATGTGTTTTCCACTATCTTTTGGCATGCACTATTTTTAGTCGGGAAAACCAAACAAAGTAAATGCTAAGGAACTCATCTTTATGCAGGGGTGTCTCACAAACACCAAAATTAACCTCGTCCCTTTTATGATCGCCCATATGAGCTTCATTTTGAAAAGGGGGGGGGGGGATTTCTTTTGGTGGGCTGGTTACTTCTATTGCTCGTGCCCTAGATTTGGACATTGAGCTTTCTACTCTTGAAGTACTTCCTCCTCATGTTATAAATTTAAACTTTTTAAAAGCTATATGATTATGTAAAGTAAGAAAGGAAGGTGGTTTATTCCTTATGATTAACCGTGCTGCTATACCCAGTGTTGTTATTCCCTGCACTCGACGCACTGATGTGCCATTTGAGTGTAAGTGGACCTATGATTTGAGTGCTCCAGCTTTTACCTGTCCATTACCCCTAAATTTTTCTTTGGAGGAGGGTAACAACACTGATGATGAGTATGATTTGCATGAGAAGTCACCTGTTCACGAAGCACCACCTGCATAAATTGCACCCTCTTCTTCTAACCCACCTGCAGGTTCTGCTCCTGGTTTCTATGTCACTGAGGACATGTGGAGAGATCTTATGGCTCGAGAGGAGAGGCGAGATACCATCCTTTCCTCCATGAAACAGAATCTTGCAGACAACCTGGCATTCATGCAAGCATCTCAAGTGAATAATGTTGGCTCCTTACATACTATTATGGAGACCCGGCTTACCTTCCAGTCCGAGCAGCGTCGTTAGTAGTCTAGCTTCGAGAGGCATTTCACTTCAATGGAAGCCTCTCAAGGCACCTTGTTAGGTAGAACCCTCCATCTACAGGAAACAAACATCGCTCTTTCTGAAAGAGTTGGCCGACTTGAGATTTCAAGAGAGAGTCGACATTACAGCAGGAGCCATTGTGACGATTTTCCCACACAGGACGGCGAGGGTACCAGCGGACCCCCATTAGCACCATCCAGGTTACTCCTTCCTACTCTTTTATCGAAACATTGAGGTCAATGTCTGGTTTAAGTGTGGGAGGAGATTTTTATCGTTTTTTCTTTATTTTCAGTATTTATCGCTTTCTAGTACTTTAGTTGTTTTGTTTGTTTTGTTTTTAATATAACTCATGAGCTTGATGAGTCCTTTGAGTTTTTTGCATTGTGTATCCTTATTTCCCCACTTTTAGCCTTACCCAACAAATATTTTGTGCCAAATAAAATAGTGTGTTCTAAAAATTTTGAGTTGTAAGACAGGTCCAGAGTAGGATGTGTTTGACTTGGGAATTCTTTTTTAAAAATCGATATTGTTTTAAGAACCATAAACTTTGTAAATATAAGAAATAATCCTGTTACCCCATACACTGTAGCTTTATTTTATTGTAACAAAGGTCTTTTACTAGTTTATCTTAGCAGTCAGCTCCTGCCTAAGTATGCTCTACACAGGGGACCGATGAAAATAAGTGAATGATCTTTGTTTCTGTTCTTTAACTGAAAATACAACTCCGAGTTAGGTGACTCTCACGCAGTCACTTAACTAAAAAAAAAATTAAAATATTGAGAGAAAAAAAAGAAGAAACAAAAATAAAATAAAAGGTTTATGCCCATTGTTGGTTGGTTCAGTGGTGTCTTGTGCTGGACTTGGTAGGGCGGATAACAGTCTGATCCCCAACAACCACAATTGGTTAAATAAAGGGGTTATACCTATTCATATACCAGAACCCCATGCTTGAGATCAGAGTCACTAATCGGTCACTTTGCTTTGAGTAGGTAGAGATAACGGGCTTAATGTGATTGCGCCTGAATGAAAAAGGACCTTACAAAATAAGGAAGCTTAGGCATAGTGGACTAACATGGATATGTTTTTATAGGAATAAAGTTTATGCTCGTATTTTTTTTATGCAGAAAGTGTTATCATGATATCCTTGGTTCGATCAGTTAGTACCTATCAACACATCCTTACGTTAATTTAGAAGCCCTTTTTGCTCAAAATCTTGTAAATATTGTTCTTCTTTTCATCTACTTCTGAGAGTTTTTGCTTGAGGACAAGCAAAGGTTTAAGTGTGGGAAATTTTGATAACACCTAATTGCACTGCATATTTGAATCAAATAACAATGTTTTTTTCATTATTTTTAGTATTGTTTTCTTGCGTTATGCTTGTATTTGTCTTGTTTTCAGGCAACTTGTCCATTTGGAGCTCTTCTTGAAGAAACCAAGCGAAAAGGCCAAGAAATCGAGATTTTCAGCGAAAACCTACACATGGCGTTCAGCTCAGCGGTCGCTATAAGGGGCTTTGTGACGTGTCCCACTCCACCGAGGGGATAATTTCCATGTCCCCTAAGATCTCTCTATTGGTTCACTCAGCGCCTACAGAGGAGCCTCGGTGCCCGCGGTCTTTGGAAATCTTTTTTCCCGCCCAAAAGGAGTTAGGGGGTTATTCTGTCAAAGCATAGCCTGGAAAACTTCTATAAATAATAGTTTTCATTTCATTTTCCATGATCTAACTTAGTCTTGCAAGGCTAAGCCTATACTTACTTGTGTAAAAGCAATAATTCGCCATATCATAGGATTATTGCACTGTAATCTTGATTAGGTTGGAGCAATTCTTTTATTTACAATCTTGCCGCCATTTTACTTTGAGCATTTACTTTCCATTTGTACCAGATTTAAAGACTCCGATTTGGAGCAGGTTTCTATTTAAGTTCTTTATTTTATTTAATCGCTTTTTCTCGCACTTGCATTACTTATTTTATTTCCTTGACTTGCCTTTATTACTATGTTTATTTCAATCAACTTTAATATGCTTGCTTTTATTTCCATGTCTGGCTAAATATTTTAAGGTTGGAATGTAAGGATCATTGTCATGATAGAATTTCAACATCGTATCAGTAGAAACACTTTATGGGGTTGTTTTAACTTTTAACACGAGTTTTCCGTACTTAATATTTCTGGATAAGATCGAAAGCCGTCAATTTCAATGAGTAAACTTGGTTAGTTTTTAACCGGTCAAAAAAGGGCGAAAGCGTTATGACTGGTTAATTAGGTATCTTTGACACTTTTAAAAAATGATTTTGAAACTATTTTCGGACGTGTTTATATGATTATAATCTGATTCTCGAGCAAAAGCCAAGAATCTCTTTATGTCAATCATTCCGAGTTAAAACCACTTTTTTACTAAGTTAAGAAACTAATTTCATAAAAATAGGTTTGCTGCTTTAACGCTTGAAGCGCCCTTTTATAAGTGACAATGGAAGGATTTGATTAGAGAGTAAACTCGGTTCTTAGTTAGCAAAAGCGACAAGTTCCCGTCAAATTGTTCCTTTACTAGAGTGGAAAATATTACCCCATGAGTAGTTCTATTAAATACAAATTAAAATGTTATTTGACCAATGTGATTTACATTCTAGCCTGTTTTCGTCTGAGTTTACTTTATCTATTGATTTCCTTTGCATTATACTCTCTAAACTAAACTAATCTGCCTTAGTTAAGTAACTTAACAATAGAGTTGATAGATTGATGATTGGTCTTTGTGGTTCAACAATCCTTTATATTACTTCGATAGGTTGTGCACTTGTAGTTAGATTTTAGACTCTATAAACAGACCGATCAGATAACATCAAGGAGAATGGGGTGGGCTAAATAAATTTGAGCCTTATCTCTTTTGTTTCTTAAACCATGAACCATGGCCACATTATAACCTTCAAAAGTCCTAATTGAAGCTAGGTTCACTATGAAAGTGTACTCAGCAAAATTTGTGTTAAACTGACTCCTATGTTTGTTAAAATTATTACTAATCATTTCGCTTCTGCGAATCTCCATCTCTAATCATCCATTTTTATTCAAACTTCGATTTCAAAACTTGCATGTGCATCAAACGAAATTACTTTTTCAAAATGTATAATTTTATATACGAATCAATACTTAGCATCAAGGAGATCACAAAAAAGAATTTTGGTTTAATCAAAAGTGATCTATTTCAGGGGGGAAAAGCATCAAAGGAATAACCATATAATAATAGGCAAGACTAATGATTGTAGGGTATATAACATGAAGATACTATTGACAAGGGGTGATCATTCCGAGATTCAATCAATTTGGATAAAGTTTCAAAACATTGTTCAATCAGGGGCATACTTTTTGAAGGAGCATTCCTTAATCAAGTCATATCACAACAGGGTATGACTCGATTTCCTCGTTTTAATAAACCTCTCAAGGCCTTGATAATCAGGGGAAACCTTCCAAGATTTAAATGTTGGGGCTGTATGTACCATGTTCATCCTACTACACGTATGGTCCAAATGCCCCTTCAAGCAACTTCAAGTACAAACTTTTCAAGCTTCGAATACTTGGGGAAATCTATGTCAACTTCATGGTGAGGTCTAAACTCTTTCCAAGGGTACTTCCACCAAATCCTGGAGATTAAGGGGCACATCTTTCAAAATTCGAATGTTGGGGCAAACCACTGCGAGGTTCGATCAAAATGAGTTGATTGAAAATGGTTCATCAAATCCAAACATTTTCAATAGTCTTTTAATCAGGGGCATAATGCAAAATAGTAGGGTCACTCATACTATGATCAAACTATTTTCAATCTCTTATCAATGAGAATCTCTTCCCAGGCCTGGCATATTGGGGCAAGACATTCCACATAGGGGCAAGCCTCTGCGTACTTTCATAATATCCAGTGGATCTTTCTCCTACATCAGCAATCTTTAAGTTCAAATTGAGTATCAGGAAATCATGATAGCATAACATTCAACCATCATGTGATAAGAGACCTTGTTGCATAAGCAAAGTTCTACCATTTAATCATCCATGACCCATCGTAGGGGCATCAATCAAAAGCACACGAGTCTGCATAAATCATTGTCATGCATTCATTAGGATACTTTGATCTAGAATCAAGCTATGCTTATCATCTCATTCGGATGACGACTTCCAACAACATGGATCTAACAAAGAGCCCAATTCTCATTGTCACATCAAAATTTCAACATCCATTGATGCATATCCAAGTCACCCATTACATTCATTTGTCAACTATTCTATGCATTAACGCATGCATCTGCATGCATACATAACATATCATAGACCGAGACTTAGGACCCCATAAAAATCTAGAGTCAATTTCTAGGGGAGTCACTATTATAATCTCTAACATCTCTCCGATTATCCCTCTCAGTGAGTCTATGATACAAGCATTCTTCGTCAAACAAAGGCATGAGCAGCCTCACACAACCTCATTTGTTTGTTCATACGTAAGCAGCCTTAAGTAAAAGTCGTGAGCAGCCTCACGCTTTCCAAACACCTTATCCACATCATCTGGTGACCCTAATGATATTGGTGACCTTGTCGTCCGTCTCACCTTCCCAAGTTAATAATATTCTGGTAGCCCCACTGATGTTGGTTAAAATCCCAGTTCTTGTCTGGTGCATCATTTTAAAATTCTAGTTATCGTCTAGCAGTGTTCCATTTTCCATTTGGAAGTTAAATCCTCATCACCAGTTCTAAGTTGGTAGCCTGCCTTAGGCACTGGTTCTGCAGTTTAAATAACAAGTGAATTGAATTTATCAATCATTGCATCATTTCAATTCATAACATTATCATATCAAGCATACATACCATACATCATGCATACATCAACCATAATCATATTTAACATGCATACATGCATTACATTCAATCATATATGCCCATAAAAAACTGCGGAAAAATCTCAAGGCATGACTACCAGGTAAGACGAACTCAAATTCAAATTCAAGCTTAACACTATCTGTGATACGGTGGGAGAACTGACTTGGGTGTTTTGCGTTTGATCGCAAATGTTGCGATTAGCAAGAGTCTCCATCGGCTTTTCTTTTATCCAAAAGGAAAGGTGAAAAAGCACAGGAAAGACCTTTGAGATTATTTCTTGAGTTCGGGGGGTATATTATGAAAAGGGAAGGTATTAGCACCCTTTTCATCCATGGTTTTCCATGGGCTCTTAGTTACTTGCTAGATCACTTGCTTTTGTTTGAAATTATGCTTTGTGTGGTTTTTTTAAAGTATTTTGTAAAGAGGCCATTGTTTAGGCAAACTTTATAATGATTCTCGTTCGTAAGAATGTATACAAAGTGTTGATCTTTTGAAAATGTTTTCAAGTTTTGTAAGATGTTTTAAAAGTGTAGGTGTTTGTTTTGAAAATAGCAAGGAGGTTTTGTTTTTAAATTGAGCAAGTAACTAGGAGCATTCTACCTACTCAAAAGTATTTCATGTTCATTTCCTTTTTTCTTTGACATTGTTATCTTACCATTGATTTGGTAAGTAACCTTATCTTTGGATGTAAACGGGACGGACGTGGGTCGTCGTATAACCATGATTAGCAATGTTGCAAGGTATCTTAGCATTCTTTTTTAGGGACTAAGATCATTTGAAAGGCAACATGGATAACGTCATCGAGGGACTATGATCTTATATTTTGCTTATTTTTGCTAAGATACCTCACATGCGTAATATGGCCATTTTATAAGGCAACCAAGTGGATTTACCCTAGGGGCACTTGTGTTCAAGTGTATTGTTTTTTCATGCTTGGTTTTTGTCTTTGATTAGGGTTTTCTAATTGATTGGTTTTAGTCTTTCCATACAAACCCTAATTACTAACATTTGTTTATAAAACGATAAATTGCAGAATTTAAAATTACTACGCTTATTACAATACTTGTGGGAGGGGGTGTACAAATTATAAATGGGGATTGTACGAAAATAAAGCCTATTTATCTATTACAACCATATTGAATTTGGATAAATGTACAAGAAATTAAATGAATATAATGTACACGTATGAATAGATAAGGGATGAATTTTGTTTGAATTTTGTTAAGAAAAATAGTTTTGACCTAATTAACTTTAAAGAAAATAATTAACTAAAATAATAAAATTAAAATTAAGTTAATAAAATTAATTTATTACAGAAAACATGTTTTTTTAGGGTTTTGTTTGTGAAAAGGTTTTAATTAAATTTTTAATAAAAGAAAACAAACTTGGTTCTAATGATAATTTATTTTGAGAAAAGAAATTAATTTGTTTTAAGAAAATACCTTTGATGTGTGAAAATAATAATCAAAACCCTAACTTTTAATTAATTTACAAATTAATTATCAAAGATAAAATAAAAGATGATTAAAATAAATTTATTTTTATGTAAAAAATTAATTTAATTAAATAAAAGCCTAAATCTATTTTTTCATGATTTTTGTATTAAGTATAATATATTTAAGAAAACAAATAAATCAAAATAAGAAAAAGAAAATAAAATAGGCCAGGGGTGAAAATAGCCAACAGGGGGATCAGCAACAAGAAAAAAAAATAAAGGCCCAAGGGAGGCCTAGCGCTGCCAAAAACAAAGTCAGAATGCAAAAAAAATGTGAAAAAATCCAAAAGGCTACCACTGGGGCTCGAACCCAGGTCCCTCTAGTCACAGGCGTGTGCTTCTACCACTGAGGTGGTTATACATTCGTTTATAAAATCAAAACAATAAATATATGATAGCAAACAAGTCCATGGTCTGAACTTCATCTTCAACCTCACGCCCAGCCATAGCCTCTGTATCTTATTCAAATCTCAATAAAAATGAAAACTGTAAATAGGAAAGTTATAGCAAATTTCCTCATGATTTCAGAAATGCAAAGCAATAAAATTATAAATCAAAGATAAGCATGAATTTCCCTAATTTGAACCCTAAAAATCTCAAAAACTTCAATTTTAAAATTCTCTAAGCTCAAGCAAAATTAACGAAAATTATGGACATGGTTAGCTTTAGGGAAATGATATCTACATTTTTCATTCACAAATAAACCATTGATGATGCATGTATGAAGAGTTCCAAAGTCAGAAAACTTACCTTGCAAGAGGGTATCGGGTTTGGAGTTTGAGTAGCTTTTAGTGAGTTCCAATGATTGGATTAGCTTCCTCAAGTTCCCAGGAAGCTAATGGGATGCTTAGCTTGAGCTGAAAGTGCCTGAGGAGTTCTGGAGAAGTCAAGGTTCAAGGTGCTGTTTTTGAAAATGGTGGATGATGATGGAGGTGTACAGTGGTGCTGCAGGTGTTGGGATTGTTTGTGTATGTTGTTTAGAAGCTTTTGAAAGTAAAAGACCAAGAAACGCACGGGTAAATTTGGAGATTGGCTTCAAAACTCAGAAATGACAAGTTTTGAAGTGTTTATGGTGATTCTGTGTTCTTGGTATTTTCAGGGCTCAAGCATGCGTGAGATTTGTGGAAAATGGCTTGTGTATGTATAAGCAAAAGGTCTTGAGTGGTTTTGAAAGTCAGAAGTACAAGTTACAAGCTATTTGCTATGTTACTTGATTTTCAAGAAAAGTGGGAAAATAAGTTTCAATGTGTAGTACAAGCATGGGCTGGGTGATTGTAAGTGTCTAACAAGTTTCTCTTGAGTTACAATACATGTATGATCAGAAGAGAACAAGTGCAAGGCTCAAGAATAAGTTTTATGCAAAAAGTCACTTTATCAAAATGGCATTGTGCACTTTCTTCCCAAAATGGATATAAAGCATGGCCTTGCATTGAATGCTTGAAATGAGACCTCTAACAGTTGTGCAAGCAATTAATTATGGAGTTCCTAACAAGTTTGAGGCCTGAAAATTAGAGGTTATCCAGCATAAGTTTGAATTTTGAATTTGTTCATCACAAAATGACTTGTAATTCAAGTGATAAAACCCTAACTTCATCTCTTCGATTCTCCCTACTCAAAAATAATCTCAAGGAGTTCTTGGACATTTTGGAAAGATTGAAATGTGATATACAACCCATTTTGAATCACTTTTGAAAATTCCCCGTGGAACTATATGAAAAAGTGTCATGAAGTTGGGTCAAAATCCTGACCAAATTAGGGCAAAATTTCACTAAGTATTTTGTTTCATGACCATGTGTTCTTAAATTTATAACTGGAGATACAAGAACTTTTGGAAGGAGTTGTGTAAAGAAAAGTTGTAGATTTCATGGAGATCTAAAACTTCCATGTTGGAAGTTTCTTTTGAATCAGCTTGTATCATGGTGAAAATTTTGCTCAAAGTTGTGGAAAAAAAAGAAATTTCCAACACTTAGAAAAATTTCTAAGTTTAGAAATTTTAACTTTTCAAAATGAAATCTTGAATTTTTTATTTCTTGATGAATAAGTTTCATATTTTTACATTCTTTGATGAATTGTGATCTTTGGCATTTGATTTTCACCAAAAAGTCAAAGTTTGACTTTTCAGTATACAGTTGACTTTTGATCAGTTGACTGAAAATTCATCTGTCAATCCATTGGACTTGAGCAATGTTTTATGCCATGTCATTAGGTGAAAATGATGAAATTGTACTCTTGAGATCATTCCTTAAACCAGTTGATCATTTTCTAGGTTAAAAATCAGAAATTGCCCTTTCCAAGTCAAAACCCTAATTTTGACCATTTTGCCCTTTTGAAGATTTGATCAAATTTCTTGAGGGTTTATGGTCAAAACTTGATCAAATGATACATATGAGTTTAAAATGTTGATGTGGATCAAAAATTATGAAGTTTGACTGTAAATTGGCCACAGTTGACTTTTTTTCCCAACACAATTGATTTTTAGGTCAACTGCTCAATTGATTGAGCAAAAGTGTGATCCAAAGCTTGAAACTTGACATGAGTAATCATGAGGGTCCATAATGATCCATGAAAGTCATATGGGGAATTGGAAGTTCAAATATCTTTGTGCAATCTCAAATCCTAATTTTGGTCATCAGTGCTTAAGGAGATGTCTTGAGCTGATCAACCCTAGTGTAGTCTTGAGCCAAATGAGATCTTGTGAGAAAAATCATGATAAGTGAGAGGGAAAATTTTGGGGTACAACACTATCCATTCATTTTTCTATCACTATAGCTACCTCTTTGAGAACGGACACAACCATCAAAGGTATCGCTATCAAAATTTCACTAAGCAGCTTACCTATGATTCATATCTAAGGCATAGTTATCACCAGCCTCTGGGAATTACACTTGTAATTATAAAATTTAAACTTTTCAAGTTTGAACATCTCAAAACATTCAATTTCATTTGGTTATCATGTTAATTAAGCCTTGGTTGAGAACAGACACAACCAGCTTCATTTGGGGTTTATTTCTTCATGATGATAGTCTTGGTTGAGGACAGACACAACCGACTTCATCAGTGAATTTTGGGTTCATTTTCTCATGTTGATAACCTTGGTTGAGAATAGACACAACTGACATCATCAATGAAACTTTGGTTTCAATCTTAAAACCTAGCATTTTTTATGCTAAACATTTATTTTTTTTTGAGAACTAACACAACCAGTCAAAAACTATGATCTCATATTTGATCTAGTTATCTAAGATTTAATCATTAAAAACAACTTTTTCTGCAATATAACTCATTGTGTCAGTCTCCATGCAGCAATGTGTTTACTCCTCTGCGATATAGCTCATTGCATCAGACTGCATGCAACAATGTGTGAAATCTGCAATATAACTCATTGCATCAGTCTCCATGTAGGAATGTGTTTCCTCCTCTGCAATATAGTTAATTGTGTTAGGCGCTATGCAGCTATGTGTGAAATCTGCAATATAACTCATTGCGTCAGTATCCATGCAGCAATGTGTTTCCTCCTCTGCAATATAGCTCATTGTGACAGGCTCCATGCAACAATATATGAAATCGGCAATATAAATCAATGCATCAGTATCCATACAATAATATGTACCCTCCTCTGTGATATAGCTCATTGCGTCAAGCTCCATACAACAATGTGAGGAATCTGCAATATAACTCATTGCATCAATTTCCATGCAGCATTGTGTTCCCTCCTCTGCAATATAGCTCATTGCGTTAGGCTCCATGCAGCAATATGCGAAATATGTAATATAACTCATCGTGTCAGTCTCCATGCAGCAATGTGTTTCCTCCTCTGCGATATAGCTCATTGCGTCAGGCTCCATGCAGCAATGTGTGAAATCTGCAAAAACTCATTGCATCAGTATCCATGTAGAAAAGTGTTTCCTCCTCTGCGATATAGCTCATTGCATCAGGCTCTATGCAACAATGTGTGAAATCTGCAATATTACTCATTGCATCAGTCTTCATGCAGCAATGTATTTCCTCCTCTGCGATATAGATCATTGCGTCAGGCTCCATGCAACAATATGCAAAATCTGAAATATAACTCATTGCGTTAGTCTATATGCAGTGTGTTTTCTCCTCTACGATATAACCCATTGCGTCAGTCTCCATGCAGCAATGTGTGAAATTCGTGATATAACTCATTGCCTCGGTCTCCATGCAGCGATGTAGTTATCAAGCTTTTTTTCAATTATCTATCCCCTAGGTTGTGATAGATATGGGAATTGTTAGTTCATATTATTTATTCCCTAGGTTGCAATGAATACGTGAATTCATCCTTGGATTGTTTACTCCCTAGGTTGTAGTAAACATGATGAAATATAACTCATTATGTTAGTCTCCATGAAGTGATGTAGTTATCAAGCTTTTTTTCAATTATCTATCCACTAGGTTGAGATAGATATGTGAATAAATCTGCGTAATCCATTGCATCACTCTCCATGCAGCAATGTATTATAAAACTATGTTTCATTTATCCCCTAGGTTGTGATAACTACACAGGTTCCCCCTCTCCGATATAACCTATTGTGTCAGTCTCCATGTAGCGATGTTGGAAATCTATGACATAACTCATTACGTCAGTCTCCTTGCAATAATGTTGTTATCAAGCTTTTCAATCATCTACCCCCTAGCTTGTGGTAGATGTGCAAATTGTCGGTTTATATTATTCATTCCCTAGGTTGCAATGTATGATACGGTGAGAAAACTGACTTGAGGTTTTGCGTTTGTATTCGCACTTGTTCGGTTTAGCAAGAGTCGCCACCGACTTTTTATTTTATCCTAAAGGAAAGGTTAAAAAGCACAGGAAAAACCTTTTGAGATGTTTCGTGGGTTCGGGGGGTAGATTATGAAAAGGGAAGGTATTAGCACCCTTTTCATCCATGGTTATCCATGGGCTCTTAGTTACTTGTTTAGATCACTTGCCTTGATTTTCGATTGCTTGAAATTGTGTGTGTATGTGTGTGTTTTGAAAATGTTTTGAAAAAGACGCCTTCGTCTCGGCAACCGTTGTAACAATTCTTTACTCGAATGTTTTACAAAGGTGTGTATCTTTTCGAAAAGATGTTTCAAAATGTTTTTGAAAGTTTGTTTTGAAAGTGTTGTGGAGTGTGGTTTTGAAAAGTAGGCAAGCATGTTTTGCAAGTTGATCAAGTAACTAAGAGTTTGTCTACCCTATTGTACTCAAAGGTTTTTCTCATGTTTTAACCCTTTTTAACAATTTTGTTCCACCATTGTATTTGGTGGACAATCTTGCGTTAGGATGTTTAACGGGACAGGCGCGGGTCATCGTATGGACCATGAATGCAATGGTGCCAAGTGTCTTTGGCAATTTGCTTGAAGGGACTATGATCATTTCGTTTAGGCAACTTTCGAAAGCGTCATCGAGGGACTATGATCATTTGAATTGTTTTTCCAAAGAAACTCACCGTGCAAGCATGGCCTATTTTGGAAGGCAAGAAGCGGGATTACCCTAGGGGTGCAAGTGTGATTGTGTATTGATTGTCATGCATTTGTCTTTGTTATTAGGTTATCTAGCGTTTGATTTTATTTACATACAAACCCTAGGTCTAACCATGGTATATTTGAAAGCGATAAATTGCGGGAATTTAAAGTCTACGCTATTACAAATAAGTATCCGGGAGTGGGGGTACAAGTATTTACAAATGGGGATGAGACTTAAAAGGAGAGTAGTGTCCAAATAATTTACAACCAAATCGAATCAATCGCAAATGTAAAATGTATCAATGTATAGGAATAAGTAAATGTGTATGTGTAAATGTAAGTGTATGATTATTTACAAGTGTGGAATGTGAACTTAATGTATAATTAAGTATTTTATTTATGTATTGTATTTTTGTATTTTTGTTTAAGTATGTACAAAACAAAAGATTTTGATAAAAGAAAAGAAAATGTTTTATGAAAAAGTATTTATCTTTAAAAATCTATTTTTATTATGTATTAACATTCATGTATTTTAATTAGTATTTTCATGTACAAAGTTTTAATTAAAAGAAAAAATGAAAGAAAGTTGTTTGACTTTAAGAAAAGTAATATTCGTATACTTTCTTAAAAAAATGTAATAAAATAAACAATGAAACAAATTAAGAAAAATTTGTGTAAAGAAATGTGTTATTTTTTATTTAGTAAAAATACTATTTTAGATTATGTATGAAAATGATTAATACATTATTAGTATTTACAAAACAAAACAAAAAAACAAATTATGTTAACAAAAGAAAAATTAAGAGAGCATTTTTTATATACAAATTTAGATGGGCTTAAAGGGGGTTAACTGGGCCCAAACTAAAAACACAAGCAGGAGGTGGAATGGGGGGTGCACGTTAGCTTCGTGAATGGGCTTTAGTCTGATTAGGAAAGGGAAAGGCCCATTTTGTTTCATAACATTTTTGCAAGGGTTTGAGTTATTGTGTTTCAGAAAGAGGAATTAGGGTTTGTGAGTTACGAACGGCGCTCATCTTCCTTCGTCTTCCTTCGTCTTTCTCAAGCTATGAATCCTGAATGCTTGTCTCCTCGCCTCAAGTTGCTAGGCGTTGCCTCCGTCTCCATCTTCTCAAGGTTGGGCCAAACAGTGACGACATGAAAGGTATGAGTCTGAGCTTTGTTGACTTAACGCTTTTTTTGTGGGGTTTCAGCTCATATGTTTATTAGCTCTGATTGATTTTTATTATCTATTTTTGTTTGATATGTGTGAAAAAGAATAGAAGATTATACCTTTGGGAGAAGGGATGGAGGAGGACGGCGGCGCTTTCGGTGGCTTGACGGCGAGGGGATGGTGATGATGAAGCTAGCTTGTTGGAACACCTGGTATCTTTATTTTTTGCCCTTTAGGTTTGGTGATGATATTTCTGAAAACCTAGTTTGACTTCCTTTTTCTCTTTTGTCTCTTTGCCTCGTATGCTTGACCCTATTGGCTTCTGTATGTTGCTTTTGTTTGTATGCTTAATGATGATTATCTGAGAGCTTAGGACTCGTTGTTTTGCTTCTTTTCCTCTTCTCTTGGTTGGCTTGCTGAGATACCTGTTGATTTTGGTTATTGCCTTGTATGCTTGCCCTGTGATGAGGTTTCCTCTGAGGGCCTTTGGGATTGCTTGCGTGCTTCTGGTATGCTTGCCTCTTCTGTGTTTGGTTGACTTGAAATGCTTTGATGATGTTGTTGTTGGCCCAGTGATGAAGCAATTCTGAGGGTTTGTGTTGCCTTACTCTGAGTAGCCTTGAATGTTTGATATGTTTGGTTGCCTCAGTTGTTTACAGGCTTGGTACTGGTTTAGGCTTTGAAGTTACAAGCATTGGCTTCATTTTGAGGCTTGACAGTTCAGGTTTTGATGTTTATTGATGGTTAAGGCTTGTATGGTTTGTATGGTTTTGATACTTTGTGGTTTTAGACTAGCAAGTTTAGAGCTTGTGTTTGGTTTGGGCTTCAGGCCTTGGCTTGCTTCAGGCTTTGGCTTGCTGTAATAGGTTTACTGGCTTTAGGTATTTAGAGACAGGTTAGGCTTTGTTGGCTTAACACTGTCTTGAAAGGGCTTGGCCTTTGACAGGTTTAGGTTTGAATCAGGTAAGGTTTTGGTGAGGTTTGGAGCTTTACTGGTTTATGCAGGTTGAGGGTAGTAACAGGTTTAAGCTTCAAGGTTTGGCTTTGTCATGCTTCTTGTTTGGAGGCTGGACAGGTTATGTGTTTCAAATGTTACAGTTTGTAACTCTCTCTCTTTTTTGTGATATCTCTGCCCCCCTTTACTGTGTTGATAACAGTTTGTTTATATCCTCTTGCCTAAAGCCTGTAAGCCTCCTTTTCTTCTTCTCTCTTCTCTCTCTCCTGACAGATTTTAAGCATTTAATATTGCTTAGATTTGTACTATGCTGAAAAAGCAACTGGCCTAGGAAAATGATGATATTTTTTTAATATGCTTGCACTTGTGGTTTTCCTCTGCATATTTCTATCTCCTTTTACAGATTTTCTGCATCTTTGTGATAGCCTTTTTGATAGCCTTGACATCCTTTTGGCAGCTCTTGTACCTTTGACAGATTTGGACAGTTTGTTGTCTAGTTTGGACTTTGTTGATCTGGTTAGGCAATTCAGTTTTCCTTTGTACTTATACATGCTGTTAGGAATTTTTGAAATGGGCAAATTGTTGACAATGCAATATGTTTGACAAATTTGAATTTGTGTAATTATAACTTTTATGCATTTCATACTTTTTGCAAGCATTTTTATCCCTCTTTGTGAACCGGGAGAAATCTCGTGATTTGTAGAGAGGGAAAACTGATTCCGGCCAGTTGCTTTTAATGATGATTTTTGAATTAACTGTCCGCCTTTAATTATTTTGACTGTATTTGACCTTTTTTCTCTTCTTTGTTTTTGCAGATAAAATCAATGGAGAGGAGTAGCAGTAGAAGATGAAGATTTGAAGACTTAGGAAAATTAGGACATAGTTTTATTTCAATTTTAATTATTTGTAATAATATTAATAAATAACTGTAAATAAATTTAACAGTATTTAAATAATATCTGTAACAAACAATTCAAAGTGAATAAACATCCTTTTTATCAGTTAATTCCTCTTTCAATTTACTGTCCATTCAATCATTTGAATTTCTTAAATTAAAATAACTGGACGTATCCAATTATTCTGACTTAGAGAAATAATTAACAAACACTGTGGTCTTGCCATTCAGCATGAGTCAATAATAAACCTGGCGCTCCAATTAAACAATGCATAGTTAACCAAACCAACATCCAGATACTTATCTTTTTACTGATCAAATCAAAAACTGCAGATTCTCTCAGCTTTTTATCTCATCTCAAATCAAATGCCTTAGCCTTTACTGATCATACCAAGCACTGCAAGTCCTCAATTCAAATGCCTCAAATCAAATCTCAGAGTAAACTGAAAAGAAACTGTAGGATTAATTCTTTCTTGAGAAATATGCGCACAAACCCTAGTTCTTAATTAAATGCCAAAGAAGTGTTCGCTTGATCAAAACTTGAGCCAAAACTCAACCAAACCTTAGCAATCTGCCTGAACTGCTTTAAAATCAATGAAAACCCTAATTTTGTCTGACTGATAAGAAAAGTCTGTTTGACTGATTCTTACGCCAATCTGAAAAAATCAGAAAAAGCCCGAAGCTGTGATTTCTTGTGGAAAAATACGAGGACAAATTTTGGGGTACAATACAATGAATACGTGAATTCATCCTTTGATTATTTACTCCTTAGGTTGTAGTAAACATGACGAAGTCGGCAATATAAATCACTGTGTCAGTCTCCATGCAGCAATGTTATTAGGAAGCTTTTCAAATATTTATCCCCTAGGTTGCAATAGATATGTGAATAAATCTGCGTAATCCATTGCATCAGTCTCCATGCAACAAATTATTATCAGACTTTGTTTTATTTATCCCCTAGGTCACAATGAATAGATAAAATCAAATCAAACCAAAAATTACTATATTAGTCTCCAAGCATTAGTAAGTCAACTTTTTTCAAAACTTGTATTTTTCTAAATACACAAAAGAATCTACAATCTCTTAGATACTGACGAGTTATTCGCGTCGTCATGTCTAAGTTCTATCAAAAACTTTGGTTCAAATGCCGGTAAGATGATATATCATCAAATATGTGTACTATTCTTACCCATGGGAACATTCTACAACATATCCTTATAATCTTTCAACTTGTGTTGTTTACCTCATAGGTCATGGTAAATACACAAAAAAACTACGATCTTCTTTCTAGGTATTGGTGAGTTATCTGCATCGTCATATCTAGGTAAAACTTACTCTTCAATCATATCTCTCTATTCAAACTCTGGTAGGATGATACATCATCATCTTTGCCTATTTCTTTATTCAAACTCTGGTAGGATGATACATCATTATCCTTTCCTACTTCTTTGAGCTCTGGGGTATGCTATATCAGTGTATCCTTGTTTAATAAATCTTAGGTCCAAACTTTAGGGTCTTCCATTATTTAATAACCCTCTGATTCAAATTTGTGAGACCTGCACATTCTCGCACCATTCAATCGCATAGTGATTAAATAGGGGCAGCTGTCATACCCCAAATTTGTCCGCCCTTAGTGCTACCGTAAAATATATTTTTGAAATTGGGTTTTAAAATTCCTTGGGTTTAATTACATTAATATTTTTGGGTTTCTAAAATATTCATTTCCAAACCTATTTAAAAATATAATGATTTATTTCAGATCATTTGTATTTTTGAATATATAAATATTTGCTTAACCTTTCATATAATTTCAATTGGGTTTATTTTCAAATGAGTAACATAGCCCAATTGGTTAAGAATGAAGCTTGCAATTATGAGGTCGCAGGTTCAAATCTCTTATGGGGCACTTTTTAACATTTTTTCTATTTCTTTTTGTTACTAATTTTCTTTCCTTTTTTGGGCTTGGGCTTTTCATACATTTTGGATAACTTACTCCCTAAGTTTTTTAAACCTAATTCAAGTCTATAAATAGGACTCTTATTTATCCTAATCTTCCATTCACAAATTACACAGTTTTACAATCTCTTACAATTTCAATCATCCACGCACACACACACAATTCATCAAGAATGTCACACACAATTGATCCATAATTTCTCACAAATCCATAATTCATCAACAAATCAACAATCTTACAATTTTACACTCACTCACTCACTCACTTTCATCACTGCTTTTTATAATTTTACTTTTTCAAAACCTTTTTAAATTTCCCTAGTTTTGGCCAATGATCGACCTATGAGGCCACTTTTTTATTTTTAATATCATCCTTCAAATTTATTGTTTTTACACCTATAATGTGGAGCTGATGGTTTTTATTTTTACACTAACTATTACACACCAATTTTTCTATACAGTTTTTTTTACAGTCACATTAATCTTAAACATTTTTTATATACTCAAAAACAAATTTTCAATTAACCTGTAATAATTCTAACCTGCAATGTTTGCACGCTAACCTTTTATGAAACTTTTTTTTCAATAACTATTCACATAATAACAAACTTTTTTTTACAATAAACTTAATCTGTAAAAATATTTCACTATTCAAACTTTCATCACAAATTTTAAAACTACTTTTTCTAAGTTTCCTGCGTTGAACCCACTGCCACAAACTCAACCGATCATTGCTCATTACTCAAACAACTATTATTCCAAATTCAATCTAAAACTTTCAAACTAGATAACTTTCTCCAAATATTCAAGTTTTATTACATAAATCATAATACTACTATGCACCAACACATATCATGTCATAATACAAACCAGATCAAAATTGCATGAAAAAAGAACAACAAAATCTGAAACAAACTCAGATCTGATAAACGTCAATACAACATGTTGTTTGGTTTTTTCGAGGAAAAACAAAGAAGAAGAATCAGGTTCGGAGAAAAAAACAGAAGAAGAGGATTTTGTTTGTTGTCTTTGTAAAAGAAAGAAGAGGATGAGTGATAACGATGACATGAGAGAGGGAAGAAGTTGTGTTGTTTTCTATACTAACATATTCCATTTAGATCTGGCGCCTTTGTTTTGTTTTAATTATTATTAAACATGTGACATGTGTTGAAACATCATTGGCCGGTATAAAAAAGGAGAAAATTCAAAAGTGCTAGCTTTTATGATGATAAATGATGCCTAGGTTTTACGGTTTAAGTATTTTTCTTTTGTATTTTTTTTATGATTATGGTCATTATTTTTGTTGGGTTAGTGATATGGCTTTTAGCATTTGGCTTAATCAAGTTCACACCATGTTTTACTTATGCACCCCCAAGCCTATTTATTTATTTAGTTTAGTTTTAATTTAGTTACCTTATTTCATTAGTTAATTAAGGTAATCATTTATTTATGTTAATTAGCTTTTATTAAATAAACATACAAAAAATAGATGCTTTGAGTTTTTTTTAGAATAAATCAATCTTTTTTAAAATTTAATTAATTCAAATATTCTATAAATAATAGGATATCCATCTTCGAGTAATTAAATTGGTCGACACATCGTCTACCAGTTTATTATTCAAAATAAAACAATTAAAATCCATGCAAATTCACCAAGTTCACCACACGCGAATGACATGTGGCCAATATCTGGCCACGTGATGAGGAGGCTATACCAGACTCCCTCTCTCTATGTCTTAATATAGCTAACCAACATCAAAATGTTTTTATACTAACTTAATCAAAACTTCAATACCATTTCCAAAAAGGATTAAATAGCATTGTCTTCGAATCAAACTGCAAACTACGTCTACGCTCACACAATTTTCAACCCAGACAAGGTTCAAGGATAATTCGAAGTAAATTCTATGCAATTCCATAAAAAAAAACCAACTGTGAACTACGAATTGGGATTCCGATTCCTCATAAGAGGATACATAGGCATATGACTAAAATCGTGGCGAGTTCCCCTAATAAAAATTAAAACCCGTTTTCCTAAAAGATTACGCTTCTAAACCCTAGTATTCTTGTGAACAAGGTAGATGAGGGGTGCCTAACACCTTCATTTTATCTAAGACCGAGTCCAAAAACCTAGAATCTCTAACTTTTTAGGGTTATCCTTTATATCCCCTTCCTCGGGATAAAAATTAAGGGTGGCGACTCACGTTTTAAAACCAGTTACAACATTTGTATTCAATTAAGATCCATGTTTTCTCTTTTGCATTTATCTCTCATGTTTAAAAAATGGCAATACTTTTCTTCATATGCATTTTCTAAATTCACATACTAAAAAACAACACCAAAACATGATAAATATGCAGATCCATGCCTAAAATCACTAATAATGTTATTGCTATTATCCGATATAATTTTGATGCACCCATCAACCAAGTTGAAGAGGAAGATGATGAGGATCTTGAACTTCCCGAAGAATTGGTGAGAGAGGTAGAGCAAAAAGCTGACAGAATACAACCATACCAGAAATCTATTGAGACCATTAACCTTGGCATAAAGGAAGATTCGAAAGAGATCAACTTGAGTGCAACATTGGACAAAAGCGTCAAATAAAGGTTGATCAAGTTGTTACATGAATACATGGATACATTCACCTGGTCTTACAAAGATATGCCAGGGTTGGATACAGACATTATGGTGCACAAACTACCTCTTAAAGAAGGTTTCTCTCCAGTCAGGCAGAAGCTCAGGAGAACTCGTCTAGACATCTCCAACAAAATTCGAGAAAGGTTCTTAAACAATTTGACGCAAGGTTCTTAGCGGTGATAGATTATCCACCCTGGATAGCTAACATCGTACCAATACCCAAGAAGGATGGGAAAGTACGCATGTGTGTGGATTATCGAGACCTGAATAAAGCAAGCCCTAAGGACGATTTCCCTTTACCTCACATAGACGTTTTGGTGGACAAACATCTCAAGCTTCAGTATTCTTGTTCATGTACGGTTTCTCAGGCTATAATCAAATCAAAATGGCACCCGAAGATATGGAAAAGACTACTTACATGACACCTTAGGGCACTTTTTGTTACAAGGTAATGTCGTTCAGTTTGAAGAATGCATGGGCAACTTATCAACAGGCCATGGTCACACTATTCCATGATATGATTCATAAAGAGGTTGAGGTGTACGTAGATGATATGATTTCCAAATCCCATACAGAGGAAGACCACATCATACATTTACAAAAGTTATTTGATCGTTTACGCATGTTTAAACTGAGGTTGAATCTAAACAAATGTACATTTGGTGTCGGATCAGGCAAGTTACTGGGTTTCATTATAAGTGAGTGTGGTATTGAGGTGGACCCCGACAAATTAAAAGCCATACAATAAATTCCAGCTCCAAAGACAGAGAAAGAGGTTCGTGGTTTCTTAGGACGATTAAACTATATTTCAAGGTTCATATCACACCTAATAGCTACGCGCGATCCCATATTCAAATTAATGCGAGAAGATCAGACGGTGGTATGGAATAATGATTGCCATATAGCTTTCGAGACAATAAATAAATATTTATAAGAGCCATCGATCTTAATGGCACCAGTTCCTGGAAGACCACTCATTATATATCTGACAATATTGGAAGGAACAATGTGATCTGTATTGGGGCAACACGACGAAACGCGTAGAAAATAACATGCAAGCTACT
The DNA here is from genome assembly GCA_948472305.1 of Vicia faba. Taxonomy (NCBI): domain Eukaryota; kingdom Viridiplantae; phylum Streptophyta; class Magnoliopsida; order Fabales; family Fabaceae; genus Vicia; species Vicia faba. The sequence continues at coordinate 792,329,106 of OX451735.1, forward strand.
ACCTCAGCAAGAAATTCACTGACTGCAAAACCAGGTAATCACTTCTTGATAAAACTTTTTGTGCATTAGCTTGGGCTACTAAAAGATTGAGAAAAATACATGTTAACTCACACCACGTGGTTAATAGAAAGAATGGATCCTTTAAAGTATGTGTTCGAAAAACCAGCTCTTACAGGAAGGATTTCCCGATGGCAGATGCTACTATCAGAGTAAGACATACAATATGTTACTCAAAAGGCCATCAAGGGTAGTTTACTAGATAATCACCTAGCTCATCAACCATTGCTAGAATATCAACTAATGAAGTTCAACTTCCCAGACGAAAATGTTATGGTTATAGGTGGCTATGAAATACCAAGGTCTGACGAAGGACCTGAACCAGGGGCACATTGGACGCTCATGTTCGACAGAGCTTCAAATGCACTAGGGCATGGCATTGGGGCAATTTTGACTTCTCCGAAGAATTATCACAAACCTTATACTGCAAGGTTATGTTTGGACTGCACCAACAATACCGCCGAGTATGAAGCTTGTATCCTGGGTCTGGAAGCTGCCATCGATCTAAGAATCAAACACCTTGAAGTATTTGGAGACTCTGTGCTAGTCTTATACCAAGTCAACGAAAAATGGGACACTAAGCATTCCAAACTGATCCTGTATCGAGATCATGTTTTAAATCTAGCTACGGAATTCACTAAGATTACCTTCAGTCATATCCCACGAGAAGAAAATAGATGGTCGATGCCTTGGCGACTCTATTAGCCATGTTCAGGGTGACTTAGCCAAACCACAAACCATGCATTACAATCAGACATTTTTAAGATCATGCACATTGCCTGGCTATTGAAGAGGGACCGAATAACAAGCCCTGGTTCTATGACATCAAGAGGTACCTTGAAAAACAAGAGTATCCAGAAAATGCCTCTATCATTGATAAATGAACTCTGCGAAGGCTAACCTCAAAATTCTTTCTGAGTGGTGATGTCTTATACAAAAGAAACTATGATATGATGCTACTCAGGTGTGTGGAGAAACAAGAAGTGAAAATGCTTATGAGAGAAATCCATGAAGGTACTTTTGGAAGTCACACGAATGGGCACGCCATGGCTAGAAAAATCCTGCGAGCTGGTTATTATTGGTTAACAATGGAAGCCGATTGCTACAATTATACAAAAACATGTCACAAGTGCCAAATCTACACCGACAAAATGAATGTTCCACCTACAATTATAGAAAATGGCGAAGATATACAAAGATTGACACGAAATGCTTCTCTTTGCTTTACATGACTATCATACCTCTGTACGCACATCAATAGGTGAAACTCCTTTCTCTCTAGTATATGGCATGGAGGCAGTGCTCCCAGTTGAAATTGAGATTCAATCACTTCGAGTTCTAATGGAAATAAAGCTTGAAGAAGCTGAGTGAGTTCAGACACGACCTGATCAACTCAACTCCATTGAAGAGAAACGCATGACAGCTTTGTGCCACAGCCAATTATATCAGAAGCGGATGAAGAAAGCCTTTGACAAGAAAGTTCTCCCTCGAGTATTCAAAGAAGGGGATTTGGTACTCAAGAAGATTATGCTACCTCGCCTCGATTCACATGGTAAATGGAAACCTAACTATGAAGGTCCATATGTGGTAAAAACAACATCCTCTAGTGGTGGTCTCATCCTCACAACAATGGATGGAGAAGAACTACCACATCCGGCAAATTCAGACGTAGTAAAAAAATACTATGTATAAGAAAGCTCACTAAGATCGAACCTTAAACAGGCGACTTAGGCAAAAAGGAGTGTCCCTGTGGATTGAAAACTCAAAAGGGATATCCAAGAAAAAATTAGGGATCTAATTCAAATAAATAAAGAACAAAAATACTGCGATCTAACAAATGCGACTACAAACCACGAAGGAAGAGATGGATCCAAATCATTCAACTCAGAAGCAAAGAAGATTGGAGCTACCAAAAGGACATCGGAGAACAATGGTAGTAATTATCATTTTCATTTCCATTTATAGTTTTAAAGCTTTATGTAATTACCTCTTTTAAGGAATTACATCTTGCACTCTCGCCTATTCAGAGGCATATCAATAAAACATTTACTTTTTCCATCTTGCAAATTGTGTTTTTCCTTTTCAGACTTGTTTGCAAACTACTACGACTATTTCTTGTGAATACCGCATTGAAAATATTTTGGGGATTTGACAAATAAAGCACTAGATAAAACATTAAAAAGCGTTTTGGTTAGAAAAAACATCAAAAATCCACGCATGCGTCCACGTCCACACCTATGTCTACGCCTACGCCTACGATACAAACATCAAGATCTTGCTGATACTTTTTACCATGTTCAAATCAATTCAAAAATACCACGAAGGTACAACATACAACGTCGGGGAGTTAATAATACAAAGCAATGGTTTGAAAGGAGAGAATATCGAAAATATTTGTTCATAACATTTTTGGGGCATACACGCACATTCGGTACATATGTAAAAATTTGGGGCATATATAGATACTCAATGCATATCACTTTGGGTTCATATCAATCTAAGACATCATGCATATACGTCATACATGACATTTTTCCAAACATACTTTTGGCGGAACCAATATCTTTAGACCCTCCATTAGATTACTACCTTGGTTGAGAACAGACAAAAATAGTAAAAATCCAATCTCATCTCTTATTTAGTTATCTAAGACTCGATCATCAAAGACAGTTTTTTCAGTGACATAACTCATCGCGTCAGTCTCCATGCATCGATGTGTTTCCTCCGCTGCGATATAACTCATTGCATCAGGAACCATGCAGAAATGTGTGAAATCTGCAATATAACTCATTGCATCAGTCTCCATGAAGCAATATGTTTCCTCATCTGCGATATAACTCATTTCCCCAGTCTCCATGCAGCGATGTAGTTATCAAGCTTTTACAATTATCTATCCCCTAGGTTGCGATAGATATGCAAATAAATGTGTGTAATCCATTGCATCTGTCTCCATGCAGCAATGTTATTATCAAGCTTTTTTCTGCAATATAGTCCATTGCATCAGTCTCCATGCATCAATGTTTTTATCAAGATTTTTTCTACGATATAGCCCATTGCCTCAGTCTCCATGCATCAATGTTATTATCAAGCTTTTTCTACGATATAGGCCATTGCCTCAGTCTCCATGCAGCAATGTTATTATCAAGATTTTTCTGCGATATAACCCATCATGTCAGTCTCCATGCAGTGATGTGGGAAATCTGTAATATAACTTATTGTGTCAGGCTCCATGCAGCGATGTAGTTATCAAGCTTTTTTCAATTATTTATCCCCTAGGTTGCGATAGATATGCGGATAAATTTGCGTAATCCATTGCATCAGTCTCCAGGAAGCAATGTATTGTCAGACTTTTCTCTATTCCTCCCCTAGGTTGTGATGAGTAGACAAAATCAAATCAAAACTTGATATATTAGTCTCCAAGCATTAGTAAGTCAGCTTTACAAAACTTGTATTATGTTACCTCCTAGGTTATGGTAAATATGCAAACAATCTCCTTTAGATACTCACGAGTTATCCCTGTCGTCATGTCTAAGTTAAAAAAAACTTTGGTTCAAACGTTGGTTAAATGATACATCATCATCTATGTCTACTCTGCATACTCATGGGAATGTTGCACAACATATCCTCATAATCTTTCAGACAAATTTTGGGGTCTTCAAATATTTAATAAACTTCCGATCAAAACATGCGAGACCTGCGTATTCTTGCACTATTCAATCAAAAGCAATTAAATATGGACATCTGTCATACCCTAAAATTTCCCTATCAATTCAATAGTCATATTACTTCTTTGTCCTTAATTATAAATGATATCATGTAAATTTGCTTGTTTTTAAGTCTTGTCCTAATGAGGGTATAAATTTATAAAAGGCTGTATTATTCCAAATGAACCATCAAAATTTGATGGTCTATTAAGGCTTTTTTAGCTAGTTTTCAATAATGAGGGGGTATAAATTCTTGGGACAAGCCCATTAAGTTGTTCAGCTGGCCCATTTGTTTTTAGTTGTTGAATAATAAACAAGGGGGTGTATTTGGTTTGATCAGATCGAGGTCCATATAGGGTCATGTTTTTGGTTTAAGGTCCGATATAATTAATCATAAGAGACCCACTAAGGTTTTTTCATTTTTAGGGGTGTATGTTTGAAATTAATGGCCCAGTTAAAAATAAATCAGTAGGCCCATTTACGCATAAGATAGGAGGATGGGTGTTTTTTTTAAGATGAGTGGCCCAATAGTTAACATCTGGCACATTTCTATGTTTTGAGAAACTATTGATTATTGATATAAATTATTATTAGGGTATTTGTTTTATTAACTTTGAAAATTGATTGAGATAAAACTGAACTGGAAGGCCCAAAACAGAATGACTCGTTTCAGGATTTTTTAGAATATATTTAACTATTATCAATTATTATTATTACCAATTATTTTTTAGATCATTATTCTTATAACTTAATTACTGATTATAACTTAATTAAATAAAATAAAGGGCATTTGTTTTATTTTGTTGAAGTGGTAACAAAGAGGCCCTCAAACGCGTAACTAGCCAAAATCAAAGACATCGCACGACCCAAAGACTGAAACATATACAACCCAATCCAACTAACGCATGCTAAAACGAGTATTGTACGAATCAAAGGAAAATAGCGTGTGTTTAAGGCTAATAATTACTATTTTCATCAAACAATGATCTTTACATTCCATTTCTCAGAACATAACGAATCACATACGAAACAAAATCAGCATAAAAATGGAATCAATTACCAAATACAGAAACAAATTAAAATATTGTACAAACTACAATCAATACTTTTTCCTAAGTCTCTAATTCCTTAATCAAACAGAATAATGACTATAAAATTGTTTCCTAAAAACACCTAATTCTCTAACTATAAAAACATAAAATTAACAAAGAAAGGGGACGAACAAAAATTGATAGAGAGAGAAGACTTTATAGAAAAAGTTTACAAAGAAGAAGAACATAGAGCCTCATCCTGCCGTTGTAAGTTACCACTCCGTGTAGAACCTACAGTTTCAACATCTGAAACCCTAGCTTTTCCCTAATTCAACAGCGGCACATCTTGTTCATCGTCACCTTTGCTGCCACCTTCATCCTCATCACCACCCGTCACCGTCATCCTCACCTGCAAAACAAACGAAGGAGATTTCAAAGGACTCACTCAGCAGAACAAAGACAGATCGCGATCGAAGACGACGAGGTAACGAATCACTTAGCTTCTTTGTTTTGTTTTCTTTGCAATAGATATAAGCCGGGTTTGATTTTTGGGGTTAGATCAAAGGATAAGGCCACTGCCGGGCTAGGGTTTTAGGGTGGTGTTCGTATGTGTTGGAGAGAGAGAAGGAAAAACAGATGCGGAGAGAGAAGAGGATAACGAAGAAGTGAAATAATTGTTTTGAAAAATGAAAATATAATATGCCTTATGATCCAGTGCAACGCGCTTTATTGTGTATCCTCCATCGTACCCATCTGATCACCATCATACGATACCAACGCACATGCCCATCATAACACCACGCACTCGCCTACACGGAGTCCGAACGGACTCCTAACCCCTTTGGGCCACGCACGTAACTAAACGCACCCCCTGTTTTTTTTGTTTCAGCGCAAAATTACACCCCTAGCCTAATGGCCAAGTCCAAAATCTGAATTTGGACCCCTACTGTTAATACCCCCTAATTTTACTATATATTTTAAAAACATACCCCCTATGCTTTTGGGCCTGAACTCAATATCTGAATTCAGGCCCATGCTGTTAACACCTCCCAATTTTACTTCTAAACTATATTTGCACCCCCTGCGTTTTAATTTTTTTATTTTATTTATTTTTTTATTTTTTTATTTTTTTATTTTTATGAATTATAATATTATATTAACTATTATTATTATAAATCATAATATTTTTTTCTAAAAATGCAATATAATATATTTTATTTATTTGCATTAAAGTATTTTAATCATGCATTAATTAGATTTTTTTTACAATTAATACTTAAAAACTATTCAACTAAACAATAAACCATTTTCACAACTAAATTAATTCAACAATTAATTTTCGAAAAGAAGTACGAAGCATATTTTAATTAACTGCACGCTTGGTTTAAAATTTCCGCTATTCAGACACCTGGACTAAGTACAAGGGGAATTAAATTATCTGCGTAATCCATAAAAAACACAAACCCATGCAAACTACGAATTGGGACTCTGATTCCTCATAAGAGGATACATAGGCACACGACTAAAATCCTGGCAATTTCCCCTAATAAAAAACTAAAACCCTATTGCTTAAAGATTGCGCTTCTAACCCTAGTATCCTTGTGAACAAGGTAGATGAGGGGGTGCCTAACACATTTCCTTCGTCTAAAACCGTGTCAATAACCTAGAATCTATAACTTTTAGGGTTAACTTTTATATTCCCTTCCTTAGGATAAAGATTAAGGGTGGCGACTCTCAAATTTAAAACTAGTTACAATATTGAGATGCTTCCAAGCTCTCTTAATATTTTGTTTTTCTTTCTTTCTTCTTAAAATCTATTATTTCGCTTATAGGACCTAAAATCTTTGTTAAGCGGTCTTTTAGGGGATATGTCTATTTAAGCCCCTTTATACTTCTTTGTGTGCATATTCTCACCCAACAAGGGCAGCTCAAATTTTTTATTGTGACAGTAGATTACTTTATCAATGGAATGAAGTGCAAGCATTTCTAAAGATCCTAATAGCCAACATCTTGAAATTTTTCATGAGGAATATCCTAAACATGTACTGGAATCCTGAAGCCTTTATAAAGGATAATGGAATGCAATTCAAAATTCACGAAGCTTTTAGAATACTTCAAGGTCAAACAATAATAAAACATCTTCAAATAGAAACCGACAAGCCATAACGGGGAACCGAGTAGTTTTAGGAGGGTTCACTACTAAAAAAAAGACATTTGAGAAAAGGTTTTTACATCGGGTATCAAAATAGGTGATGTAAAAAATACAGTTAACAAACTTTTTACATCAGGTATTTATTTCCAATGATATAAAAAATAAGGGAAATTTTTTTTTTCGTCACCTATTACATCGGGCAATCTGATCCACCGATGTAAAAGATTTCCAGAAAAAAACACGGTGGCATTTTTGTAAATAAGAAACAAGGTGACAAAAAAGTTAAAAAAAATATAAGCAATATATTACATCGGTTTAAATAAAAACCGATGTAAAAAATGTGATTGAATTAATATATAAAATATATTGATAAATCATAAAAACGTGGGTAAAAAAAAAAAAAAAAAGGTAAGCTATTACATCGGTTCGGACTCTCCACCGATGTAATAGCCTGACACGTATTTAAAAAAAAAAGCAACCTATTACATCGGTTGGAGTTTCCACCGATGTAATAGCCTAACAAGTATCTAAAAAAAAAAAATCAACCTATTAAATCGGTGGAAGTTTCCACCGATGTAATAGCCTGACACGTATTTAAAAAAAAAAGCAACCTATTACATCGGTTGGAGTTTCCACCGATGTAATAGCCCAACCCCTTATATCGGTGGGGGTTTCCACCGATGTAAAAAAGTGTAAACACTATTTTCATTTATACGTGAAAACTGTACAGTTTCCATTTCGACCCATTTTCGACCCATTTTCCACGACCGTCGCCGCTGCCATTATCGACCCATTTTCCACGACCGTCGCCGCCAACACCACTTCCGCGACGCCCGATTCCGCTTGTTCCTCACCGTCGCCGCCGATTCCGCTCCGTTCGTCACCGTCGCCGCCCGATTCGCTCCGTTCTTTTGAAATCAGCAGTTTTGTAACCAGTATAATACTGATGCAGTATATTGGAAATGTGCATGGAGACGAACCCGTGGGCCGTGAGCTTATTATGTTTTTGGCCAATTGGTTATGCGATAACCATTTAAAAGATCCTCTGGTATGTTTCACTTCCTTTCTTTATAATATGTTAAAAATTTAGTTTGAAGCTCATTATTACCATGAAATAAAACTCTTAACGTGAAAATTCATTCTTATTTGTTGTACTTTTTTGACTGAGATTTTACTATTATGGCCATAACTAAGAAGATTATGATATTGTTTGAATATATTTGTTAATGTCTTTGTATAAATATGTGTCACCGTTTATTCATATTGTTAATATTAGGAAAACAAGCTTTTACTTTCTCGATGTTTACTCACATTCTTGGCTTAACTTTTGCATTTAATATAAATTTTAATGTTAGGTTTTTCATACCATGTTGTTATGGTTCTACATACTGCTTTTTCTTGCTAGAGATCATCTGAGAACTAACCTGCTATGACTGTCTCAAATGAACCAACAGTTCATCTTTGTAAACAATGATGAGGATTCCCGGCAACCAGAAACAAAAGCAATAATGAATTGGTCAAGAGATATACGATTTACAGCATCTGCAACATTGCACGGGGTACTTATTTGGAATTTTCATAATAATTTCTACTCTTGGCTGAGCTGTTTATTTCAAGTTTTTTTTCTTGTACTTTATGGTGGTCATGTTATACATCAATGAGTTCTATCCTTTGTTTTATTCTACAATATCTCTGTTTTCTCTATTACTAGATACACCATCCCTTAAGGCCAACGTAGAGAATACAAAGGTGAAAAGTTCCATAAATACGTATTAATTTCAAATAAAGCTTTATACTTTTGTATTCTTAACGTTTGTCCTAAGGGCTGATGTTAATAGAAGAGTTTTTCTTATCATATTCATATACATAATTTGTTCATTAATGGTGTCTTTTTCTTTTACAACTTCAGGGTGCACTTGTTGCAAATTATCCTTGGGATGGTACCGATGATAAAAGGTGGTAAATTATTTTAGTGTAAGATGTTCACTGACCTGCTCTCCAGACCTGGGCTCTTGTATTGAATTAGTTTATATTGTTATGAATAAATTACAGGACGTTCTACTATGGATGTCCCGACGATGAAGCATTTCGATTCATGGCAAGTATATATAGCCACTCCCACTACAACATGTCTTCAAGCAAGGAATTTGTAGATGGAATCACAAATGGAGCAGCATGGTATGATTATTTGAAAGTAATGCATTAGAAGTTCATCACTGGAGTCTATGTTCTTTCAATATGTTCATAATTACTAAAGATATCAACGCAGGTACCCTTTATACGGAGGAATGCAAGATTGGAACTATATACACGCTGGCTGTTTCGAATTGACGTTGGAAATTAGTGATAATAAATGGCCTGTTGCTGCAGAGGTCTGTGGGGCCTTTGATGAATCTGAGCAGTAAAATGAACTGCAGCTTCCTATTATTTGGAAATACAACAAAATGAATTGTGTTGACTTGTGTTTACTTATATGAATTGCAGCTTCCTATCATTTGGAAATACAACAAAATGAGTATGCTTAATCTTGTTGCAAGCCTTGTCAAGGTATATACTGTTTCTGCATATCTGCGCCGTATTTTAAAATAACAACGAATGTGTTATTGGAAAAACATAGAATAATTACTTATATGAATTGCAGCTTCCTATCATTTGGAAAGTGATTTTTCATTGGCGAGTATATTTAGTTATGTGATGTTTATATCTTTCTGTATTAGTTCTTTTGGGATTCATCAAATGGCAAATGGAAATAGAAAAAAGGCTACATGGCTTCATCCCAATGTAAGTGTGATGTAAATTGTAATTCTATAGTTAAATATATACGATAAATATTCACTAATTATGTCATTCAATTGTAGACAAGGCAACAACATAACTCTAATGATTGTGGATACTATGTGATGAAAAATATGTTGGATATTGTCTCTGCTAATATAACCGAGAATTGGATGCAGGTACTAAAAATAACTTTACTTTGTTCTTTACTTTTTGTTTTTCGACTTAATATGAATTTTTTAAAAATAACTCTATATTGTTATATTTATGTATTATAGGTATTTGATGACCCAACAGAATTAACACCAGATGATTTGTATGATTTGCGACTTCGTTGGGCAAAATGTTTCTTTGACTTACATGGAACTTAAGTTTAACTTGGTGAGTTTTATAGAATTGTATAAGTTGTGGTTTTTGCACAATACATGTGGTTTTTGCTCATGTGTTGAGTTTCTTGATTTTTTTGCTGATGTTAATTGTTATTATTTATTGTCAGGCAATATGATTTTGGTGTTGTGTACCGAAGATTTTATATTGGTAATTCAAGTTTGGAAACTTAGAAATAGTTGAATATTTTAGTATATGTATATTTTGTGAATATTATGTAATTGTAAGTTTTGAAAAAGACTTATAAATAGTTGAATATTGTTTTATATTTTGTGAAGAATTTGTAATTGTAAGTTTGTATGTTGTAATACAATACAAGTTTGCAATACAATTGTTCAATTTGTAAGTTTGTTGTGAAAAATATAAAAACATCGTCCTAAATGTGATATATGTGATGTTGGAAAGCTATGAAATCTATATAGCGACATAAATATAGTCTGTTTGATATTGGAAAAATATGAAAAAATGGGTACAAATTATATTTGTATAGGGAAACCCAGAAAATAAATAATCTATTCCAAAAAAATTTCATACATTTTACATCGGTTATTAGTAAAACTGATGTAAAAACTTTCAAAAAGGGACTTTTTACATCGGTTGGAAGTAATACCCGATGTAAAAAGTCGCGTCACTGGGGACTTTTTACATCGGGTATTACTTCCAACCGATGTAAAAAACTGGATCAATTTTTTTAAAAAATGTGCATAATAATTATTTTTTACATCGGTTCATATATTATAACCGATGTAAAAAAGGTACTTTTTACATCGGTTCATATATTATAACCGATGTAAAAAAGGTACTTTTTACATCGGGTATTACTTCCAACCGATGTAAAAAACTGGATCAATTTTTTAAAAACTGTGCATAATATCAGGTTATTACATCGGTTCTGATATTATAACCGATGTAAAAAAGGGACTTTTTACATCGGTCCCAGAACCGATGTAAAAAGTCCCTGATTTACTATATCACCTGACTTTACATCGGACCCAAAACCGATGTAAAAAGTCAATTTTACCCGATGTAAAAAGTCATTTCTGCACTAGTGGTTAAAGTATAGACTTCACTACTAAAAAAAAGCACATTTTACCACAAACGTAAAGGGGATTTTACCTCAGTTACACAAGTTAGGTAATGGAGGACGTAATAAAAACTTTCCACTTTACCTCTTAATTTCTGGTAAATCGTGAGGATGGTTTAAATTGTTATTAGTTCGATTCCTAGCTACAACAATTTTATATTTTTAAAACTAGAGCCTTATATCTATCGGTTTCTGTCAAAATCCGATGGCAAATAGTTCGTTTAAAATACATATTACATTGTTTACACATAATATTAAATTACATTGTTTACATAAAATATTTAAATTACACAGAATATTCAATTTAAAGTTTCTTATGTTACATTATTTTGATTTCAATCTATAAGTACAATTTTTTGACAAATTTGATTCATCGTCATCACTTTGAATCAATCCTTTTTTTTTTTTTTGCATACCTATCATCTTTTCAAGTTCAATGGTTTAGTACGCATCCAATTTATGATATAACATAATTAAAGGTTAGAAACATAACATAAAATTCTAGTTAAGAGATAAGATATTATGTAAGAACACCAATATTGGAACAAATTTTTTCTGCACTTGCAATACATCTCAGTGATCTTTGATCCAAGCTTTCATTATTAATGTTTTTATTGTTTTTATGACAAACAATTTCATTATCAATGTTTGAGTTTCACAAGATAGGGCCTAAGATATATAGTGATAGTGTACACATTCTTATTGGTAATAGAGAGTTTCTTGTGGATTAGTGTATTACTAATATCTTAGACATTGTTACTTTATGAATGTTTGTAATAAATTTATTGTTGAATAACTAGTAGAAAATCTACGCGTCTCTATGAATGCATGAATTTATTTAAACATTATAAAAAAAAATCACTACAGACCAACAATTATATTTGATCATAGAATAAATTAATCAATAAAATGAATCATATGATATTAGCGAATTTACCATAAAAAAATAACTACCATATTTAATTTTCAAAATTGTGATATCATGTGCTCTTTCATATGTGGTGCACTCTCAACCACAAGTTGTATATAATGTGTTTTGATGTATCTATAAATATAAAATAATAAACTTAATTCTATAATGACCAATAAACATATAAATTGAATTATTATTAGTATTGGTATAAAAAAAATTTAATTGCACATTAAATATGATGCTAAATAATTACAAATTAAATATCACTTAAAATTTGCTAAAACGATAATGACATAAATTCAATATTTATGCCATTTTTAATAATGAGTTGACAATGACCCGTTTGTTTATCTTTTAAAATAATATATTTTTAATTAAATATTTGAGTTTTAATGAGAAAAAAACTTTTACTAAAGACAAATAATTTGGATATTATCTGAGTTCTATGGATTGAAATTGGTTGATTTAATAAAAAAATAATATATTTTTTTTATATTTTTAAAAGTAATTTTTATAAAAAAAAATAACTTATTTTTGTTTTTTTTAATATTAAAATGTATTTCAAAATGGGTATAATTCATGTTATTGGTTTTCCAACAATTCATGGCACCTACTTGATAATACTGAATAAGATAGGCATATCACATCGTATCGATTAGGGGTATATATTATTGTTCTGGACTGGACCCGCCTGGCCCAATAATATTGATAAGGCTCAATCCAAACGGACTTGTTGGGGGTTACGCCGACCAAAGGATCACAGTCGTGCCCGACGTACTCCCTGGGGCTACTTGCTCGACCTCCTACTGCCCAGCTCGACTTCACCTCGAGCACCCCTCCTAGGGAAGACTCAGTCCACTGCACTCTCAACGGGACTCCGAAAAGACCGCGTCTCTGTCCGCCCGCACTTCACGCAGAACATCCAGGGAGGGGACCACGTGCAGGTCCCCACTACGCACGTAGAACCTGACAGTTCCTCCATTGGGCCAAACCTGTCCGGCCCAATGAAGGAACCTTGGCCCAGCGCTGGGGGCTATAAATACCCTCTGTTTTCAGAGGGTCAGGTATTCATCATTCTACCCATACTCTTACTATTGCTTTCTCGTGCTCTTACTCATTTCAGCATCGGAGTGTCTTGCAGGTACCCCCACCTCGTTCAAAACTTCAGCTCGAAGTCAGCCATGATGGTCCAAGTCTGATCAGGTCAGATCAATTATTTATATGTTTAGTGCACTATTTGTTAAAATATGTTCTAGTTTAAAGCATGAATCCTAGATAAAATATTATATAGTTTCAAAGCACCATGTATAGCTATAAGCATACATAAAATCTTTACAAACATTTATGTCATTAAAATGTTAAGAGTATTTCTTAAACGTTTTAGAAATAATTGTTTTAAAGAGCCAGGTCAAATGTTTTGAAATTTGCCTCAATAATATGATGGGAATATGTTCGGAAAACTGCAAACGAACGAATTTGAAATTGGAATAAAATAGAGTTATTATCCTATGGTTTGTAGTTATGGTTACAAACTGATTTTTGTGCAGTTGAACCCCTAATATGATCGTTTCATGAAATGCTTTAGCTGCAGAATCTATAGTTCAAAAACAGCACAACAGAACCAAAACTATGGCAAAAGGATATTAATCAAAAAATGAAGACAAAGTGGCAAAAGATCAGCATACCATTTCCAAAACTATGGTTGTTTCATCTCAAATAATATATGTAGACAAAGTAGCAAAAATAAGCATAACAAATGCAAAACTAAGGCAAATTATCTTAAACAAAATAGGAAGACTACTTATATTTATACCATCTTCAAGAAAATCCAAAATTTTAACAACACCAAATGCTTTAACACATCAATAATTCAATAGAGTAAAAACCAAAACTTTAACAATGCTTTAAGAATCGTTTAAGAACCAAAACTTGAAGAATGCATTTCATGTTGAAAATATTAAATTTGATTTTGGCCTAAATTTATTAATTGGTTTTTGAGCTTAAGTAGTTTTCTAGAGAATTTTTGTAATATTTGGAATTTCTAGATATTTCTTATAATTATAATATTTTCTAGAATAGTCTTTGAATCTCTAGAGTTGAGAACTCTCTAGAATTAGTGTGTCTAGAGTTCTCCTTAGAGTACTATAAATAGAGATGTAATCTCACACATTTGTATCAAGCAAAAATACAAAGTTCTTTTCGTCCATAAATAATTATCCTACTTATCAAATTTATATTCAAACCTTAAATATTCCCACACACTTCTCCTTAACATAAAAGGTCTTATTTCCAACCAAACTTTTGTAAAGAGTTGGATCTACATTCTCCCCGTTTTCATACTTGCTTAACTTCCTACCACATTCCATCGGGGTGCCAACTGGATTGGCATCATTCATCTTGAACTTCTTAATGACTTCTTTAGCATAGCCTTCTTGGGTGATGAAAATTCTTTTGTCTTCTTTCTTTACTTCGATGCCAAGATAATATGCCATGAACCCCATATCTGTCATCTCAAATTTATTTGACATGTCTTTCTTGAACTCTTCGAACATGCTTGGATTGTTCCATGTGAAAATCAAGTCATCTACATACAAGCACACAATTAAAATATCTCCTCTTTGCGCTTTGATATAGAGTGCATGCTCATATGGGCACTTTATGGAGTTCTTGTCTTGAAAGTACTTGTCGATTCGAACATTCCAAGCTCTCGGTGCTTGCTTGAGACCGTACAATGTATTCTTCAACTTCAAGACTTTTTCTTCTTGCCCTTTTACTTCATAGCCTAGTGGTTGCTCGATATAAACTTCTTCTTCGAGAAAACCATCCAAGAAGGCTGATTTTACATCCATTTGATAGATCTTCCATTCTTTTTGGGCTGCCAAGGATATGATCAGTCTAATAGTTTCAAGACGAGCAACAGGAGAAAATACCTCATCATAGTCAATTACTTGTCTTTGACTATAGCCTTTTGCCACCAATCTTGCTTTTTATCTCTCCACATCTTCTTTTGCATTCTTCTTTGCCTTGTACACCCATCTTACTCCAATTGCTTTATGTCCTTGTGGAAGTGTAGTAAGTCCCCATGTATCATTCTTCGTGATAGACTTGATTTCTTCGTCCATGGCGTCTCTCCACTTTATGTTTTCTACCGCTTCTTGATAGCTTAGAGGCTCACAATCACTAAAAAGACAAAAGAGGTTAATGTTGTTTTGGTTTTCAGTTACCTTATAAAGCTCTTCAATGCTCCTTAGTCGTGGTGTATTCTCACTTGAACTTGTTTCATCCAACCTCGGTGTCGGTGAGGAAGGTGGTGTAATATGTTCCTCTATCATTGGTTGTTCCATTTCTTCTTCTTCTTCAAAGTAAGGAAGAAAATCATACTTGTCTTCTTGAGCACTCCAATCCCAATAATCTTTTTCGTCAAACTCCACATCACGACTTATGATGATCTTTTCATTATTTGGGTTATAAAGCTTGTACCCTTTAGAGCTTGAGTCATAACCCACAAACACAAACTTCTCACTTTTATCATCGAGCTTTGTTCTTCTTTCATCTGGAACATGGATATAGGAAATGCTTCCAAATACTTTGAGGTGAGAGATCCCAGGTTTGCTTCCACTCCATACTTCTTGGGGTGTCTTTTCATGCACGCTTCTTATTGGGGAACGATTTGTCAAGTAAACTGCACATGCCACTGCTTCGGCCCAAAACTCCTTCGGCATCTTCTTGTTCTTGAGCATGCTTCGTACCATGTTAAGTATAGTCTTATTATTTCTCTCTCCTATTCCATTTTGTTGAGGCGATATTGGCACAGTCAGTGGTCGATGGATTCCATGGTCTTCAAAATATTTGTTGAACTCATTTGAAGTGAACTCTCCTCCTCGGTCAGATCTCATGGCCTTGATGGAAAAACCACTTTATTTCTCCACAAGGGCTTTGAACTTCTTAAAGTTGTCAAATACTTCTGACTTCTCCTTCAAGAAATAAACCCATATTTTTCTGGAATAATCATTAATAAAGAGGAGAAAGTATTTATTCTTACCAAACGAGTTGGGTTTGATTGGTCCACATACATCCGTGTGTATGAGCTCTAGTGGATTTGTTGCTCTTGACGTTGATTCCTTTGGAAAACTTTTTCGGAATTGCTTCCCAATTAGACATTCTTCACAGAGTTGTTCTGGGTGGTTGATCCTAGGCAAGCCTCTCACCATTTCTTTCTTCGACAAACATTCTAAACCATTAAAGTTGAGGTGCCCGAATCGTAGATACCATAGCCATGAAGAATCGGTATAGCAAGCCTTGAGACACTTTGCTAACAAGTACAAGGCCAGATATTCTCTATGCTGTAGGAGTTGTAAGCCGATACATGGAAGCTCCAACAACAACTCACTTGAAGGCGGCGAAGAGAATCCTTAGATATATTAAAGGTACAACTAACTTTGGCTTGCACTATTGCTCTTCAAATAATTATGAGATTGTTGGCTATAGTGATAGCGATTGGAATGGAGACTTGGATTATAGGAAGAGCACTACTGGTTATGTGTTCTTTATGGGGGATACTGCTTTCACTTGGATGTCAAAGAAGCAACCAAAAGTCACACTATCAACTTGTGAAGCCGAGTATGTCTCCGCCACATCATGCCTTTGTCATGCAATTTGGCTAAGAAACTTGTTGAAAGAGTTAAAAATGTCACAAGAAGATCCAATAGAAATATGTGTTGATAATGAATCAGCAATTGCTTTGGCAAAGAATCCAGTCTTTCATGAAAGAAGTAAGCACATCGACACCCGTTACCACTTCATAAGAGAATGCATTGAGAAAAAAAAGGTGAAATTGAAGTATGTAATGTCTGAAGATCAAACTGCCGACATTTTCACCAAGCCACTAAAGTTGGAAATTTTTGTGAAGCTAAGGAGTATGCTTGGAGTCACAAATCAAGTTTAAGGAGGGATGTTGAAAATATTAAACTTGATTTGGACCTAAATTTATTAATTGGTTTTTGGGCTTAGTTATTTTGGGCTTAAGTAGTTTTCTAGAGAATTCTTGTAATATTTGGAATCTCTAGATATTTCTTATAATTGTAATATTTTCTAGAATAATCTTTGGATCTCTAGAGTTGAGAACTCTCTAGAATTAGTGTGTCTAGAATTCTCCTTAGAGTACTATAAATAGAGATTTAATCTCACACATTTGTATCAAGCAAAAATACAAAGTTCTTCTCCTCCATAAAGAATTATCCTACTTATCAAATTTATATTCAAACCTTCAATATTCCCATACACTTCTCCTTAACATAAACGGTCTTATTTCCAACAGTCCAAACCATAGTTCAATGAATATACAGAAGAAAAAAAACAAAACTTAAACAATGGTTTAAGTTTGTAGTCCGAACCCAATGCAAGATGATTTTGGTATACACGAAATCAACATAACTTAAAGATGATTTGTTAATCACGAAACGGAAGGGAGATAAAGCATCGTGATGAACCGGAATGACAGGAAACTAACCTGGGAAGAAGATGTAGATGGATGACTTAAGAAGAGAAAGAGAAAGCGAGTGAGTTGCGATAGGGAAGAGAAAGAAAAAAGAGAAAGTGACACAAATGGAAGTGGCCATAGGGAAGAGTGTAAGGTTGTTTATGATAAAGGGAAAATAGTTTTTTAGTTTGAACTAATAAGAGGATGAGAGATGGTGCATTTTGGAAAAGAAGTAGAAAAGAGGCAGCATGATTTGTCATTTATCATCAATTACCTAACTATAATTAAAACAACATGCTTAAAAACACCCTATATTACCTTTCTACTCAAACTAAATTTACACTAATTAATGCCTTTTATGATAATTTACTAAATAAATAAATAAATAAAAATGTACTATCCAATCAAATACTTTCAAACATCCAAGTGGCACCTCATATTTTGAAATTTCATAACCTTTTCCTCTCACTCTCATCTTCCCTCTTTCACTCACCTTCTCTCTCTCAAAATAATTGTCCCTCATGAGACTCAAATCTTTGTCCTTCCACTTAAAATATCAACACTTTTATCACTAGACTATGCAACTCATTTATTAATTTTCTGAACAATTTTTATATATAATATATATTTTAAACATGCAATATAATATTTAAAACATATAAACTGAAATGAAGTCATCTATTAATCTATTATTTAAACTTAATTATTTGGC
The DNA here is from genome assembly GCA_948472305.1 of Vicia faba. Lineage (NCBI taxonomy): Eukaryota > Viridiplantae > Streptophyta > Magnoliopsida > Fabales > Fabaceae > Vicia > Vicia faba. The sequence goes on from OX451735.1 coordinate 792,347,400, forward strand.
AATTTCAGCATAGATCAGGAGGCAACTGAGTTTAATATTATTTTTCTTAATATTGTTTTCAATATTCTTTTCGTTAGATAATTAACATGAAACCCACAAAATCATTTAAGCATGCTTCTTATTTGGTGCTAAACAAATGCTTCTTGTTTGACAATAAAAAATGTGGTTAAAATGTAAATGATTTAAAAGATGCTTTGCACTGTATGTATAACACTGCCTTTAATTTTAAAATTCAACCATGTTATTGTATTATAGATGGTCTTAGACCTTGTGATAGTTGTCATGCTGAATTTGTACTTTGTATTATATTTTGTAAAGCTGTTATTTTACCAATTACAGGTAGCAAACGAGGTAATACTTTGGATTTGGCCGACACTTGAATTCTCAAGTGGATTCTTTTTTCTCCTATTTGAAATGGTGTTGTTTCTATAGGTGAGGGATCGTTATGGTATTTGGTTTTAATCTCTTTAATATTGACCATTTTTATGTCTTGATGTGTTTTTGATGTTAGTGTATATCAATAAGGCAGTAGATCTAAAACATCATTTGAAGATCCATCAGCAGCAACTTCAAGAAAAGAGATATCATATACCATGATAGTGACAATTTCATGTTGTCTCAGGTAATACCTTGATAACTCTTTCAATTTTCTATAGCACTGTTGTTTAAAGCCTAAGGAAAAATGCACTTTTAAATTATTTACATTTTAAACACATTTTTTATTGTCAAACAAGCACTACAAGAAAAAAGTCTTTTAGCTATGGGTTTAGCTTCTCACTAAGTCAAAAAAATACCTCACAAAGTCAATATTTGCGAGGAGTTATGTCCCATAGCTAAATCATTGCTCGCAGATAAGGGGCGATGGGCTAAACACCTAACCAATTAGCTTGGGGCTAAACCCCTCGCTAAAGGCAAAATTTGATTGGCCATTGGCTAGGGACTTTACTCCTAACTAAATACCATCTTGCTTTTGGCGCAGGCGCTCAGTAAACACAGGGAGTGTGCAGGAAGGAAGCGTGCAGAAAGGTGCATAGTACATGTGATATTAGCTAGGGGGTTTACCCCAAACTAAAAACCATAATTTATTTTTTAAATTATAAACGTAATTATTTAATTTATTTATTATTATTATATTTATAATCAACATAATTATAATTTAATAAAATAAAAAATTCAATATTAATAATATTAGTAATATATTTTTAAATATAATACATAATATAATTTATAATTAATATTATATTAATAAAATACTGAATCAAAATTAAAATATTACAAGAACATTGTTTATAATTATAAATAAAAAGTGTTATTGATAAAAATTAATTTTCTTCATCGGTGTTACTGTCTTCATTGTCATTTTGCCCTTGATTATCACGCCCGCCAAATTGTTGCATAAACTGTTGAAAAGTACGCATAAATTCCTCATATTCTCTAGTTTTTCTTCTCATTTCTTCCTCCATTTCTCTTTGTCTCTTCTTCAATTCTTCTATTTCAGAATTTTTCGCTTCCACTTCACGGGCAGTCTCAGAGTGCGCTAATGATCTCACAGTTTCCATCATGTCTGGGGTAAGTGAAGGTTGAGTCGATGATCCTTCATAGTCATCAATTTGCATTCTGAAACTCCTATCACAGTGCCAGATTGTTTTGGCGATACCTCCAGCACCATACACTCTCCCATTTTTTCTCTTCCCACGAGAAACATCATACCAAGTCTGAAAACTCAGACTAGGATCAGTGGGAAATCCCGGTGGAGGTGTATATTCAGGATGCTGTGATAATCTTAGGACAAGCTATTTTTCATACTCCTCCTATTAAAAAGAGTAGGTGTTATTGCAATTTAAATTATGCTAGACACAAAAGAAATAAATAAAATGACTAAGTTTAAGGAAAACTTACTTGAGTTTTTCTTGAGCGCTCATCAACAAACTCCCTGTTTTTCTTGAGATGAGTCTCCTTATGGAGCTCATTAAGAAGCAGAGTTCTTCCCAACTTATCACGCTAAGTAGATGACATAAAAAAAATAGTTATAACATAATCTAAATTTTTTGAGTTAATTGCAAAATAATTAAATTTACCATTCTCCGTGCAACATCAGCAATACTAATACTACCATAGGCGTAGTTGCAGCCGCCAACATCAGAGGCTCTATTTTTCTTGGCCTTTTCAGATGTACTCTTAAAGGAATCAGAATTCCAATGGGCAATAAGCTGCTCAAATACATCTGGACTTATCCAACGGGGACGCAAGCGTTTATTTTCCCAAGTAATTCTAACACGCCTCATCGTGTCAGAAAATCGTTGAGCACATTTAATGTTAAAATTATCTCTTATTTGGATATCATCTTTAGGGTCCCAACAACATTTCTCCTTCAAAAAATATGAAATAAAGTTATAATCGTGATTGAGTGAATTACTTTAATAAAGGAAAAAAAGATCAAAAAGATTAAACAAAGTTGATTATACCTGAAATAACCTAAAACAAGCCTCCCTCTCATCACCATCAACTACAACATACGTAGGCCAATATTTGTTATACTTTTCTTTAATGATATCAGTTATGCAAGTTGCTGCCTGATGTGATGGGTAAAATCTAAACAACCAAAATATGAGTTAGTATTAATTATAAACGAACAACTAAAATTTATAATTTAAACATAAACACTTACGATGATCCCTCTGGCTGAATGACATATCATCCATTCCTCTTCCTAATCACTTGTGGCACATTTCTCAAAATGCGTGCATTCATATGCTCCTGGTCAGCCTCATCCTTAACAACCTGCTCTGCATGGTCATCATCATCACCCTGCTCCTCATGCAGAGAATGCATGGGTGATAAATGTGACATGCTAGATCCACCACCTGGATCCCTATACTGCGTAAATGCTAGATCTATAGTAGGTATGGAGGTGTTAGGTCCAGCCTGGAGCATATAAGATGTATGTCCAGGAGGACTAAGAAAAGCTGAGGGGGAAATGTCAGGAAATGTAGAATAAGGTGTGGATAGTAGATCTATGAATGTAGAAGGAGAAGGATGCATAGATGGTGGTGTGGGACGCATAGATGGTGGAGTGGGATGCATATGTGGTAGAGTGGGATGTATCGATGGTGGAGTGGGACGCATAAATGGTGGAGTGGGATGCATATGTGGTAGAGTAGGATACTTTAATGGTGGAGTGGGATTCATAAGAGGACGATGTGGCTGTTGACTCGATTGTGGCATAGAAATAAGGTTAGTCGTGTCAGGAACCTCTTTTATAATATACCTCGATCGATTGCGTCGAGGCTTATCTACTGGAGTCTTACCCTTATCTTCACGTCGGAGTGTCATTTTTTTCTGTTTTGAAAGATGAACATAAAATAATTGATACATCAAACTTACAAGAATAATATATAATAATTCAGGCAAGAATAATATTATTACCCAAGAGTTGTTAGACATGAATAAAATAATATTACACAAACTATATTAAACAAATTAATATTACACAAATTAATCATCATTCATGCTAATCTTCACTATCTTAATCAGATATGTTATTATAGTCTTCAGAGTCTCCTGACTCTTCATGCTCCTCTTCCACATGCGTCAATAAAATAGTGGTGTCAACTTGTTGACCCTCAACTGTAGTATCACACAAGGTTGCAATCTCCTCAATTTCAATGTCCCCATTGACAGGTGAAATATCATCATCTTGGAATGCAACATCCTCTATTACATCTCCAGTTTCAATATGACCTATTGGGTTAGATTGATTGCAACACACCATCCTCGTTTTCGTGGTTGAATGGAAGGATAAGGTACGTAATAAACATTATGTGCCATTATGTGCCATTATGAAATGGTCATACTCTTTGTACTTCCTGTCCATTCGAACCTCAACAATGTTATATTTTTTGTTTATTTTTGTTCCTCTAGAAGATGGATCATACCAGTCATAATAAAACAAGACAACTCTATTTTCCGAGTCCATATAATTATATACCAACTCATAAATATGTGTGATAATACCATAGAAGTCGTCCTCACCATCTTTTGTAATTCCTTTTACAACTACACCACTATTTATTGTTTTCTTCCCTTCTGTCCATGATTTAGTGTGAAATTTATATCCATTTACAAAGTATGTATGCCATTGATTTGCACGTTGATGAGGGCCTTCAGACAAACTCTTCAAATGGATTATTTCAGGACTTGGTGCAACAATGAGTGATAGTTGTTGTTTGAACCATGCAGGAAAATTGACATGAGTGTAACCAGTCGATGGTTGTTCGCCTGTGCTTTGGAAATAGTTGGTACTAAATGCCCTATTTCAAAATGAATAATAGGTTATAGAATAAGATATTTCAAAGGTAATAAATATATACGTAATTTAATTTATATACTTACTCAAGATATGGTTTGACTTCATGGCAATTAATCAACACATGAACATGAGCAGATTGCATTTCTTTTTCAGGCAACCAATGATCACTTGTCTTTCCGGATGAACGGCCAGGACGACCGAAAACAGATAAGGTGAATTGACTTCTTTCAATAAAGTGAACTTCGTTCCTTATGATTCTTGGAGTCAACATTGTGTGATTGAAATAATGGGAGCAAATATTTGATGTTTCGCGATGCAAGTAATGTGCACATATTGATCCCTCAACTCTTGCCTTGTTTTTCACTGATCGCTTTGAATCACCCATGAAACGTTCAAATGGATACATCCATCTATATTGAACAGGTCCACCGAGGTAAGCTTCATAAGCGAGATGCACAAGGAGATGCTCCATAGAATCAAAGAAACCCGACGAAAATATTTGCTCCAATTTGCAGAGAATAATAGGAATATTTTGGTCCAATTTGATTATTTCGTCTACTCTTAAAGATGAAGCACATATATCTTTGAAATATTGACTGATCTCAGTTAGTGAATTAAGCACGTGACAGGGAAGTGAACTGAATGCAATTGGAAGCAATCATTCCATAAAAACATGACAATCATGAGTTTTCATTCCATGTAACTTTCCAGTTTTTGCGCCAGCACATCTTGCCAGGTTTGAAGAATAACCATTAGGCATTTTCAACTCATTTAACCACCGACATACTGTTTTTTCTTCTTGGGGAGTAAGAGTGTAACAAGCCTTGGGTTTTAACAATTTTCCATTTGGTTTAGGTTTCAACTCTAACTCTTTTCGATTACACAAAAGTTTCAAATCATTTCTAGCTTTCTCATTATCTTTTGTCTTGCCTTGAACATCCATCACCGTGTTAAATACATTATCAAAAAAATTCTTCTCAATATGCATAACATCAAGATTATGACGCAACAAGTTATCCTTTCAATATGGTAGGTCTCAAAAAATACTTCTTTTTGTCCAATTGTGTGTTCCTGTATCCTGGAATCTTGCATGCTTTACCATGATCTTGGAATTTTGGAAGGTCATAAACATTATTTCATACATCAATTGATGAAAACCGAGGGGGGGGGGGGATTTGTTTCTTTTTTTCCTTTTTTAAAAGTATTCTTATTTCTTCTAAATTCATGGTTTCTAGGTAAAAACCTACGGTGACAGTCAAACCACAAACTTTTCCCACCACTTTCCAAAGTAAATGCTTTTGTGTGTCCCATGCAATGCGGACATCCCATTTTGCCATGCGTACCCCAACCAGACAGCATGCCATATGCAGGAAAGTCGTTAATTGTCCATATCAAAGAAGCTCGCATGTTAAAGTTTTATTTGCGCGACATATCATAAGTCCATTCTCCTTTCCACAACCTCTTCAAATCATCAATTAAAGGTTGTAAATATACATCTATTCATGCCTTTGGACTCGACGATCCTGGAATGATGCATGTCAAAAAACATGTACAGTTTGGTCATACACATCTCAGGAGGGAGATTGTATGGGGTAACAATAATTGGCCAACAAGAATAGGAAATTGCTGACGATTGGATATAAGGAGTAAAACCATCCGAGCATAATCCAAGCCTGACATTTATGGGTTCTACTGCAAAATCTGGATTTACTCTATCAAAGTGTTTCCATGCCTCCCGATCAGATGGATGTCGCATCATGCCCGAACTTGTTATGTTCGTATGATGCCATGTCATTTGTCTTGCACTATGCATTGATGCAAACATCCTTTGCAACCTAGGTATTATTGGAAGATAGAACATCGACTTTACTGGAAGTCGTTTTTGCTTTCGATCAACGCCTTTACTGCGAACTAAATACCTCAGACTCTTACAAAATTTACATTCCTCCAAAGCCCCATCATTTGTGCCAAACTCATTGTCATAGAATAGCATACAACCTCCAATGCAACAATCAATCTTTTTTACTTCTAATTCCAACTTCGACACCATCATCTTTGCATCATAGTAACTTGTAGGCATGTTTTCTTTCACATGAGTCGCATCCAACATCATTTTTGCAAAGAACTCCAAACACTGATCTGGCACATTCCAATTTGACTTTGCAGCCAAGAGTCTCACACACATTGAGAGCCTAGAGTCAGAAGATCCCTCAAACAATGGTATATTTATCTCTTTCAACAACTGATAAAACTTTTGTGCATTCTCATTCGGAAGCTCTTCTGCATCAAAGTCTTCAGGTTCATCGTAAGCCACATTGACTCCAAATGCGTCACTTACCATATCCTCTACTAGATTAAATTGCTCCTGGTATTGCATTTGTGCTTGACTACTCGAACCATCTATATTTTTGTCTGGTCCAACATGTGTTTGATTGCTATAAGCTTCCCTATTCATCTTTGGCAATTTTTTTCCATTAGATGTCCAAACCCAATAATTTGGCCTAATCCCCACTCTCTCCAAGTATTGTTTCACTTCACTACGGTCATTGATTATATTTCTACAACCACCCTTTAAGCATGGACATCTTACCCCTCCATCTCTACGACACCATTTGTGAATAAACGCATATGTGAGAAATATATCAAGTCCTTCCTTAAATTATGGTTTAAACCCACGTCTTCCCGGAAATATTCTATCATACATCCAACTACGATAGAATTGATAATATTCCATACTGCACATTTATAACATTATTTATGTTTAAATTTATTAGACAAAATGGGGAGTAATAATATATAAACAAATTTTTAAGATTTTATCAATAAATATACTTTAAACTAAATAAGAATACTAAATAACTATAATCATGCACAATTTTTATTAATAATACAGTATACTAAATAAGTAAGTATACTATTTTTTTATATAAATTAAATATATTATGTTTTATTTAAATTAAATATACTTTTTTATATACTAAATAAGTAAGTATACTATTTTTTTAAATAAGTAAGTATACTATTTTTTTTATATAAATTAAATATATTATATTTTATTTATACTAAATATTTAAATTACATATAAACTAAATATACTGTTTTTTCCATAAACTAAATATACTAATATTATATAGATTAACTATATATTTGGCATATTTTATATAAATTAAATATACATTTTTTATATAAACTAAATATATATTGTTTTCCAAAATAACTAAGTAAGTTATTTATAAACTAAATATACTGTTTTTTTATATAAATTAAATATATTATGTTTTATTTAAACTAAATATTTACTAAATATACTAAGTATTTAAGTTAGATATAAATTAAATATATATTGTTTTTTTCTATAAACTAAATATACTATTATCTAGATTAATTAAATATTTATTATATTTTATATAAACTAAATATACTTTTTTTAATATAAACTAAATATATAATATTTTTCAAAATAACTAAGAATATACTATTTATAATCTAAATAAACTGTTTTTTATATAAATTAAATATATGTTTTAATATAAACTGTTTTTATGATATATAATATATAATATATAAACTATTTAATATAATTAAATATATAAACTATTTTAATATAATAAAATATATAATATATAATATATTTTGGAATAAAAAATTTAATATATATAAATTGTTTTTATAATCTATTTAATATAATGAAATATATAATATATAATATATTTTTGGAATAAAAAAATATATAATATATAAACTGTTTTAATATACTATTTAATATAATAAATACATTTTATATAATACATTTTATATAATACATTTTCGAAATATAAAAAAAATATAAACTGATTTAATATATTTTTGTAATAAAAAAATATAAAATATATATTATATTTTCAGAATAACAAATAACTTAATATATATATATATATATATATATATATATATATATATATATATATATATATATATATATATATATATATATATATATATATATATATATATATATATATATATATATATATATATATATATATATATATATATATATATATATATATATATATATATATATATATATATATATATATATATATATATATATATATATATATATATATATATATATATATATATATATATATATATATATATATATATATATATATATATATATATATATATATATATATATATATATATATATATATATATATATATATATATATATATATATATATATATATATATATATATATATATATATATATATATATATATATATATATATATATATATATATATATATATATATATATATATCTAAACCAATTTAATTTACCTAAATATAACATATAATTCAGAAAAAATTTCAATAAAAAAATAAAATAAATTACATACCTTGAAGCTTTATTAAACAAAGCTAGTGTTGATGGAGAAAAATATAATAATACCTACGAATTTAATTCAACAAAAATTAGAATTTATAAATTAATATAACAATATATATCTTAAATAACATATAGAAATAATTTTATTACCTTTGAAATAGAAAATTAAAGCTTCCAATAGAGTAAAATGTAGGATTAATGGAGGGGAAAAATGAAGGAAAGGAGGAGGATGAGAGTTGCAGAGAAGAAAGAAGAAGAAATTTGGATAGTTTATGAAAGAAATGGAAGAGAAAAAGGAAGATATAGAGCGCAAATGGTACAAAATTTTGCTTGGGGTTAGTCCCTCGCTAAGTGTCAAACGGTACCATAATTAGCTTGGGACTAGCTCCTCGTTAGCTGACAACAAATGTTGTTTCCCTGCAACACAAGCTGGTTCAGAGATGGTTCATACGTAGCAGTGATGTGAAAATGGGCTTGGGGTTAGCCCCTCGCAAAACTATTTATTTGTTGGCGAGGTGATGGCCCCTCGCAAATGGCCAACGACTATTTTTATTGGCGAGGTGATACCCCCTCGCTAAATGATTTTTCTTTTTCCCACGTGCCACCCCCTCGCAAATGGCCAACGAATTTATTTTCAAACTCCCTCCTAAAATTTAGCTACGGGGAGCTCCAAATTTTAAAATTTTTTTGTATATTATTTAGACAGGGGATAACCCCAAACTAATGTTAAATTTAGCTAGGGGCTTAACCCCTAGCCATTTGCCCAAAGCTGAATCACGTTATTCTTGTAGTGAAGAAGCATTTGTTTAGCACCAAATAAGAAGCATGTTTAAATGATTTTTTAGTTTTCATGTTGTTGTATCCCAAAATTTACTCTCTTATTTTTCAAGATATTTCCCACAAAATCTTCAACATTTCAAACTTGCATAAGGATTGACTAGCTCAAGACACCTCCTCAACACTGATACCTCAAATTAGGGTTTGAGTTTTTCATAATGGAAATTGAAATTTTAATGCCTCAATTGAATTTCATGGATCATTATGGACCTTCAAGATTCCTCATGTCAAATTTCAAGCCTTGCAGTTCATGTTTGCTCAGTCAATTGATCAGATGACCTAAAATCAACTATATTGGATAAAAAGTCAACTGTGGCCAAATTATAGTCAAACTTCAAGATTTTTGGCCCATATCAACATTTTGAACTCATATGAAACATTTGGTCAAGTTTGGATTACAATTACTCAAGAAATTTGATTAGATCACCAAAAGAGCAAAATGGTCAAAACTAGGGTTTTGACTGAGAAGGTTTAATTTTTTACTTTTGACCAAATACATGACTTATTGGTTTAAGGCATGATATCAAGGGTTCAAATTCATCATATTAACATAATGGCATGGTTCAAAATATTTCTCAAGATCAATTAATTGATAAGGGAAATTTGGTCAATTAATGAAAAAGTCAATTGTACACTGAAAAGTCAAAGTTTGTCTTTTTGATTGAAATCAAGTTTCAAAAATCATATTTCATCAAGACATGTCAAAATATGAAGATTGTTCATTAAGAAATAAAAAGTCAAAATTTACTTTGAAAAGTCAAAATTTCTAAGACTTAGAAATATTTTTAAGTGTTGGAAAATTTACTTTTTTTCATGACTTTGTGCCAAATCTTCACCATGATGAAAAATGATTCAAAGAAAACTTCCAACATGAAAGTTTTAGATCTTGATAAAATATACAATTTTTCTTCACAAATCAAATTCTAAAAATGCTTGGGTTTTGAGTTATAAATTCATAAAGACATGTACATGAAACTAAAACACTTAGTAAAATTTTGACCTAGTTTAGGCAGATTTTTAACCCAACTTCTTTGCCAAGTTTCACATGGTTCCTGTTGTACCCCAATTTTTCCCCCTAAGATCCCTTCATCATACCATATTGTTTCAATCACAACAATATCACATTAGGGCTTTTAGTTCTTTTACCTATCTTTAGCTTTTCTCTTTGAGGAATCCCAAAGCACCTTGACTTGTTTTCTTTTGTGATCATGAATATTTTGCTTTGATTTTCTTTTTTATTAATAAAATGCAATGTTTGTTTGCCTTACTTTTTAATAATGTAGGTAAAGGCAATGAGGTTTAGCAGGTTGCTTCATGGGTTCATGAGTTTATTTCCATGCCCTAGTCAATAAATCTTGAGAAATTCAAACCTCACCTTTGAAGTTGTTTTGGAAGAAAATGCATGACAAGGATTATTTTGGTTCAACATATTTCAAAAGCTATCACAATTGATTCAAAAGTACAAGGGGTTGAGGGAAGAAGTTGTCATGATTGGACAAGGTCTTGTTCCTATTGGTCACAAGAGCACATTTCTCTCAAATTTCAAGATATGGAAGTGGTTTTGGTGGATATGAGTCCTCATCATCATCCTCAATAAATTATATTCACAAATAAAGAATATTGGCACAAGAAGTTTGTTCAAACTTGTCAAAGTTCCTCAAAGCATTCTCTTGATCTAAAGGCTAGAGTTTTGAACTTCAAAGGAGCATATCTTGCTCATCTTTTGGTAATTTTGAGTGATTCCAAAGACATCATTCTCTTCAAAGAGTTACCAACAAATCACTTCAAAAGTTCCAAGGAGTTTCATGTGGAAGGAACTTGGTGAAGAAGAAAGATTACAAGTCATCTAGATGAATCCCCAATTTTCCATATGTGCCTTCAAATGGTCATAACATGGTCAATTTTTATCACCTTGAGTCCATTCTTTTTCCATGATGATATTAAAGATGTGTACTTTATGCCTTATTTTATGTGCAAAGTGATAAAATGTATGGAAGTTGCCTTAAGAATACAAAAGTTTATAGGTCATTTCGTGATTTTTGGCCAACTTCAACAAGTCATAACTTGCTCAATTTTTGGAGATTTTGAGTGGTTCAAATTTCAAATTGTAATTCAAGAGATCTACTTCATTCCATATTTTTTGGTCAAGAGCAAATTCTAAGTGGAAGGCTATGTTTGGATACAAAATATTATAGGTCATTTTTGTAGAAGAATTTGAAATATTTCTAAGTATGGAAAGTCAACTCTTTTTCTTCAACTTTGACTCCATGTAACTTTCAGCTCAAGCATCCATTTTATTCCATTCTTTTTCCATTGCAAAGCTTGTAACCTCATCTTTCCAAAGCATCAAGAATTATGCCCTAAGACCCATTGAGTTGGAAATGCCATGGATTTGAATTTGGTAACTTGAAACTGAATTTTTCACAAAGTCAGAATTTTGAAATCTTTGTTTTGGCTTCTAATCACAAGTTTTCCACGCATTTTTGTTTCTAATCATGATTAGAAACTTCCTAAAAGTGTTTAGCATCATGAAACACACGACTTAGTTGAGTTTTGATCAAAATTGAGTCACACTTTCTTCATGATGCAAACCCACACGAATTCCCTCCAAAACGCATCATTCACTCTTCCTTTTGATCCCATTAACTTCCCTATAAATAGAGGGTCACCCCCATCCATTTCCCCAAGCTTAGAGAGTCAAGAACACCCTGCCAAAACCTCACACAAACCCATTTTTTTTTAATTCAGTTTTTGAAATTTAAGCTTCCTTTTCCAAAATTATTTGCGTATTCATCATCCTTGAGCATCACACAAACTCTCCAGCACTTAAACCAATCAAAACGACCCATAATTCAAGCTACAGAAGTCCATTTTCAGAGCTTCTTACTTGAACTTCGAAAAGGTAGAATTCTCCACCATCTGAATCCAAATCAAGCACTAATCTATTCTACTCCTTTGTCTGATTCTAATGTTGCTTACAATTTTTAAATCCATTGAGAATTGAGAGAGAAATCTCAAATTGAAGGTGCTCGCTATTTTCTGAGTTTTTGATTCATATCTCTCTCCATACTTTATATAAATTTGGCGTGATGGTTGTGTTAGAATCGTCTTGAAGAGACGAGTTCAATGATGCTAGCCTGGGATCCTAATTTTTCCATTTGAAGGATCTCACAAAATCCCCATTGCAGGGTGTTTGGAGGTTGAAGACGATGACATGTCTCGTCTCAGCCAATGATAGCGTGCCAAACGTTTTAATTTCATTGGTTGCCCTTTTTCTAATCACATGTGTGTTTCACTAAGGTCCATATCAAACACGGCGCGTCTGGTCCATTAGATTAGCTTACTAACGCGTTTTGACTATGATCTGCTGGTCCACATCTTTTTGGTTTTATTTTATTTTCTGATTTTATATTTTATTTGATTAAATTTTCAAAAATTCATAACTCTTTTATTTTTTATCCAAAAATTATGAAAAAAATTCCCAAAAATACTTTGAATTATTTCTGATCTCATGAATATTTTTTCACATTTTTATTTTAACATTTTGTATTTTTTATATTTTTTGTATTATTTGCTTTCTTTTAATTACTTAAAAAAATACTTTCTGACATTTTTTAATTCTGAAAAAATTCATAAATATTATTTTTGCATATTTTTGACTTTCTCAAAATTTTATGGAATTTTATGTTGAGGTTTACTATTTTTTATCTATTTTATGTTTATTTTAGTAATTTTAAATGGTTTAAAAATAGTTTCTGACTTTTAAAAATTACCAATTTTTTTATAAAAATATTTGGATCCATTTCTGATTTTTCTATGGCCTTATTTTTCATTTCTTGATTAATTTGAACATAATTGATATTTTCGTCACCATTTTCTATTTTTAGACATTTTTTAAACCTTTTTAATGTATATATTAAATATGATATTATTTTTGTGATTATTTTCTGGCTGTCTTGATTTGATTCTTTGATCATGACTTTATTAACATCACTGGATCTTGGGTGTTGAGTTCAACTCCACCAAAATGGATGAATGATTTTAATAATAGTTTGATTAAATTTTTAATTTAAAAGTGGTTTATTCATTTTTTACCCTAATCCCTCTTCATCTCATCCCCTTCTTATTGCACTAAATATTGTTGGAGCATGATCTTTATATCATGTCTCAAAACAAATGGTACATAGATTGCTATTGACCGGCCTCAAAATAGGTGCGACTTCTATATAAGTCCACTTACGATTGCTTAACATAGCGCTAAATTTTGTCCCGATTCGAATAAATGATCATTCGTGGCCGAAACTTATGATTGCAAGCCCGCGTATGTTAATTTGATCTCTTTGATCCAATAACCTTGAGATTCATTGTGTGGAGGCTTTGGTTCTACCAATCCTCTAATGGATCTACAACACATTTGGTCAATGCGGACCACTTAAACATCGTTGATCATTAAATGGTACTTGTGAGAATTCCAAATGGATGATATACTTGACAAAAAGCAAATGCAACTTGTTGTGTGGAGGCTTTGGTTCTACCAATCCTCTAATGAGTTCCAAATGCAAGTTTCAAGATGGTCATCTAACTAACCACTAATTATTGACTTGTTTTGTCTTATGCTATTATTCTTTTTTATGCTTTATGTACTATTTATTTTTTTAGCATTTACATTCCATGCCATTTTCATCTTTGCTCGTTTGAGCTTTTATTTTATTGTCATTTTTGCTTTGCTCACTTGAGCTTTTCTTTTCTTTTCTTAAGATACTTAATAATAAACATAAACCCTAAAAAACTCTTAATGGTACTTGGACTATTTAGTTACTATCCTTGGCATGATGGACCATGGGACTATTTCTTGGACTTAGGATTAGAAACATTGGCCTATCTTGGAGACCTTGTGATCTTATCTGATTATTTTTGTCTGGAGTTCTTGAGGTTTACCTCAAGATATTGGGTTGCTTGTTTGTTTTTGTGTGCAGGTTTTTGTGATTGCACTCTTTGTTTGTAATATGGAATTCACTCGTATACAGCCGTTACTCTGCCCAATTTTTGTGAAGACTAAATACACTTGAAGTTTGGTTCTCTCAAGAGGTCTAGTATCTTTGCTTGCTTGATTTCAATCCAAAGAATGAGAACTCTATATTGACACATAATGTCAAGTTTCGGCTTCTTGTTGGTTAGATGGTCCTTATCCTTAGGTTTTACCTTATGCTTTAGGATAGTCTCTTCTTCTCCTCCCATCTTCTTTAATTTCAAAAATCTTCTCCCTCCTTTTGAAAACCCTTCTTGTTTTGAAACTTAAACACTTTCATAATAAACTTGGACTTAGGTCCATGCATTTTCAAAACATTTTCATCAATAAACTTCAATTAACTTAATAATACCTTGACATTTTTTTGTGAGAAGACTAAAAGTCAATCAATCTCATTTCAAACCATTTTTCCACTTTGGCTTTTATCTTTAAACTTTTCTCAAAAGGTTAGACTCTTGTCAATCCTTGTAGTGATGCAAACAACTATACTTCTACAATATGTAGTGAAGTGAGATATTTTCCACTTGGGTGTTGAGTGAGACATTGTTGATTTTAAAATCCAAGCCATATCCTCCACTTTGAGATGATGCAAATTCTCCTTTCTCATGATTGTGGGTAGTAAGTATGTTTTCAACACGGACAATGACGATGATGTCTTATCTCTTAAAATTAACCAACACACTTGTGTTTCAAATTTTTAAAAGAGGAACTACGTGTACCCTGATCCCCTATTGCACGAAAGGTAGTACGTAGGCACTAAAGGTTCGCAACCGCGGCGGGTGCAAAAATCATAAAAAATATATTTCTTTTCTCACCTCCACTATCCATTTTCTATAC
Organism: Vicia faba; assembly: GCA_948472305.1. NCBI lineage: Eukaryota > Viridiplantae > Streptophyta > Magnoliopsida > Fabales > Fabaceae > Vicia > Vicia faba. Next base: position 792,362,791 of record OX451735.1, read on the forward strand.
AACACATTTTTATAGCTAAAATATACATATTTTTCAAAGAGGTTCCTGCGGAGTACCGTAGATGTTTAGGGTGCTAATACCTTCCCTTTGCATAACCAACCCCCTTACCTTGAATATTTCCCCCTCTTTTGGGTTATTCTCTCTTTTACCATTCCTTTGGAAACAATAAAGCGCGGTGGCGATTTTGATTTTGATTTGTATATAGTCTAGTCAATCCAATGGCTTAGTCTTGAACATTTCTACCGCTACAAAAAAATGGCAATTTCACTAGGGAGAGATTGACCTCTTGCTGGTCCATCCCTAAGTGGGATGAGCCTATCTTTGTTTATATTTGTATATGTGTTATTGTTGTTTATATGTTATATTTTGTATATATGTGTATGGATTTTCCTGGTTTTCAAGGTGCTTGGTGATTACTCAGAAGTCCTATACCCGGACTTGGGAAAAATTTAAGATAGGATGGGGAGTATAGTCATGTTAACTTTGAGGGAGTAATCCCAAAAAAGGAGACATGAGATCCCCCACTTAGTGGAGGCCCCTTTGACTGTAGTGTCGTTTACCGAGTAATCGGGATGACGTACTGCTTTCGACTTGGGAGCCTACTGAAACTGAGGACCGTAGAATACCAAACCCATCTTGGCCTTTTAGGTGTAGTGCGGAAGCTGTGACGGAGTAATCCGTAAATAGTTGTCACGTGATATTACGCTCGGACTAGTCTTTCTTGAGAATATTACTAATTACCGAGTTAATCAGGAAGTTGGTAATATCCGAAGGAAGGATGTAGACTCTGGGAACCTCTAGAACCTTGTTCGGCAGATGATAACTTTTTAGACCAACACCTTATGGGTAGTACCTTTGACCTCATGCTCGTGACGTTGAACCTATGAACCCTATATGTGTGATCTTGTGTGTGATTGTTGCATCATGCATCCATGCACTCATAAGCATCTTTTGAAGAAAACAATATTTCAAGGGATTTAAAGGTTGACTATTTGTGAATATCTCAGGTACTTTTAACCATGGATTCTGGAAAGAGAAAGACCGGGAAATACAGTTTCAAGGATCCCAAGATAGATGAGTTGGTCAGTCTAATTCTAGAGATCAAGTGTTCTGCAAACTTTCAGAAAAAGTATGGATCCATTATTCCTCTCATGAAGCTGAAGATGAAGGAGGGTATTCTCTCGACCTTGATCCAGTTCTATGTTCCGGTGTATCACTGCTTTACTTTTCCCGATTATCAGTTAATGCCTACACTGGAGGAGTATTCTTATCTATTGGATTTACCTGTTAATGATCGTGTTTCTTTTACTGGTTTGGAGGGTGAGCCAAAACCACATGAGATAACTGCTTTGATTCATCTGGGGAAGTCTGAGGTGGAAGCCCATATGACTACTAAAGGAGGGATTAGAGGATTACCAACTCAGTTCTTATTGGAGAAAGCTCGTTACTTTGCTAGAATGAAGAGTACGGTTACTTTTGAGGCCATCTTTGCTTTACTTGCTTACAGATTGTTCTTATTTCCTAATGTGGACAAGTTTGTCGACATTAACGCTATCAGGATTTTCATGATTGGAAACCCGGTTCCTACACTGTTGGGTGATGTTTACTACTTTATTCATCTTCAAAATTCTTATCATGGGGGAATGATTATCTGTTGCACGCATTTGTTGTACCGGTGGTTCATCTCTCATATGCATCAGTCTGATGCTTTTTGGGATGTCAAGAAGGAACCCCGTTGGGCTCCTAAGATCATGGCACTTACTCACTCGGATATTGATTGGTATCATCGAGCTTATCAGGATGTGGAGATTATTGACAGTTGTGGTAGTTTCCCCAATGTACCTCTTCTTGGTACAAAGAGAGGAATTAACTATAACTCTGTTCTTGCACAGCGATAACTTGGTTACCTGATGAAGGATAAACCGAATAGTATTAATTTGAGTAGTTTCTTTCTGAAGGAAGGAGAAGACCATAGGGAAGCTAGGGAGCAGATTGCGAAGGCCTGGTGTCACATTCATAAGAAGAGTAGGAAGGATTTGGGACCTAGGGGTGCTGTTTATTTGGAGCCATGTCTTCAGTGGGTCCGATCGAGAGCCATTCAGTTGAAGATGCCATATACTCGAGAGACACCCATGCCTGACCTATTTGTGAAGACCACTCCTCCCTTATTAGATGATCTAGAAGAGTTGCAACTCACTTTGGTTAGGATGCAATAGGAAAGGGATGCTTGGAAGAACAAGTTCCAGACTTTAGAGAGTTTCTACAGAGAAAACCTGAAGGAGAAAGACGATTTGATTGAGATCCTTGAGAGTCGAGCGGTGGAGTCTCTGGAGAGGAAAGGGGATTTATTTTCTCCTAAGCCTCAAACAGGTGCTGATTACTCACTTCCTGATCCAGATGATTGGAAAGCGGTTGCCATCAGACATGTGGAGGAAAACCAGAGGTTGAGGGCTCAGATTGCCAGGCTCACAGGGAAGCGCCAGCGTACATATTGATCTCCATCAGTTCTTTTCCTCGGGATTTTAGATTGTATTTTCATCTTGTACTTGGGATCATTGAAACTTGTAATCCATTTTGAAGTTATTATAATAAAAATTTTCAGTATTTCAAAAGCTTTATTACTTTGATATTTACAATATACCTATAAATCTTAAATCCCTTGAAATATTAAATAATGAAGTAAAAATAATCATGTGCATTGCATGTCATGCATCATATTTTTTGCACTAATTATGCATATCCAGGTGCCTTACCCAGCTTTTTACTTCATTCAGCAAGCTGACTCATCACTACAATACTCGGGCTAATTTCAAAAAGAAGATGGACAACTTAGAATAGGAGAATCGCGAGCTGTGCGAAGAATTTTCTGCTTTGAAGGCCGACTTGGCCAATTTGACTACTCTAATGGAAGCTTTGGTGGTTGCTCAGAATCAGCCACCGATTGTTTAACCTCAACCAACAAGGGCAAATATTGATGTTCCGACTGTTCCTATATCCACTACTCCGGCTGTTTTTCAAAACCGTATGCCTCAAGGTTATCCATGGGGAATGCTAGAGAATTTTGCACCTGAAGGTTTCAATCTTGGTCCTCAAGATCCTCCAGTGGTTCAGACTGTTGTTACTCCGGCACCTCCTGTGGTGCATACTGTTCCTGCTGCACCTCCTTCGGTGAATTTGGTTCCGTTTGTTAATGAAGATGTGTGTCATCCTTTCCCTCTGCCGAGTTAAGACTTGGGTCTTTATGAAAGAATATATGATTTTCAAGAGCAGTTTGATAGAATGCAAAGAGAGATGAAGGCTCTTAGGGGAAAAGATCTATTTGGGCAGAATGTGAATGAGTTGTGTTTGGTCTCGAATGTAAAGATATCTACTAAGTTCAAGGTCCAGGAATTTGAGAAGTACAAGGGAAACACTTGCCCTCGTGCTTACTTAGTAATGTACGTGAGGAGAATGTCTACCCATACTAATGATCAGCGTCTGTTGATTCACTTTTTTTAGGATAGTTTGACCGGCGCAGCTTTGAAGTGGTATATGAGTTTAGATAGCGCTAACATCCATACTTTTAATGATTTGGGAGAAGCATTCATCAAGCAATACAAGTACAATGTGGACATGGCACCCGACCGTGACCAACTTAGGGCCATGGTTCAGAAAGACAGGGAATCGTTCAAAGAGTATGCACAGAGATGGCGCGAAGTAGCTGCCCAAGTGATTCCTCCCATGGAAGAGAAAGAAATGACTAAGATTTTTCTGAAGACCCTGGGCGCTTTCTACTACGAAAGGATGGTAGCAAGTGCACCAAGTGATTTTACAGAGATGGTAGGAATGGGTGTCCGCCTAGAAGAGGCTGTAAGAGAAGGCCATTTGACGAAGAGTGAAGGATCCGGAGGTGTGAAGAAGCCATCTTATGGGTTTACCAAGAAGAAAGAAGGGGACACAAATGTTGTTATACAAGAGAGGAGGGTAAACACTCTTAGAAGGAATTATCAGCGTCACCAACAAGTTGCCTCAGTTACTCCTGTAATGTGTGCCGCTCCGACTACCGTTGCTTATCAAAGACAGTCCCAACAGGGGAACAAAGGGAATAATCAGAGAAGGGAAAACTATGACCATATTCCCATGAGCTATGAAGAGCTGCTACCAGAATTGATTCAGAAGAAGTTGTTCCAGATACGACCACCTGCCGTCGTACCATCACCATTGCCTTGGTATTACAAAGCAGACAAAATGTGTGCTTTTCATCACGGAGCACCAGGGCATGGTGTTGAGAATTATTATCCTTTGAGGACTGAAGTGCAAAGGTTGGTGAAGTCTGGAATTCTATCTTTCAAAGACATGGTACCAAATATGAAAGATAATCTTCTACCCAAGCATGAGGGAGTAAATGTTGTAAATATGGTGGCTGGTTGTCCAGGAGACTTCCGGATTTTTGACATTAATCTGGTTAGAGGAGATTTGGTGAAGATGCACGCAGACCTCTGTGAATTCAGATACTATACGCATGACCATGCCGGTTGTTCTGTTTGCAGTACAAACATACAGGGTTACGAGAATATAAAGGTTGATTTACAGGAGATGATGGATGAGGGTTTAATCCATATAATCAGGCCTAGGTCAGAGTATGAAGAGGAAGTGAATATGGTTTTTGGATGTCCTGGGGAATTCATAATTTTTGATGTTGAGTATTGGAATGAGGATCTCGTGCAGTTGCATGCTACCTTCTGCCGTACTGCTGGTCAGGTAGAACACCAATATGGGTCTTGCATAGTTTGCTGTCGAGACCACCGAGGATGTTCTATTGTGAGGGAGGGTGTTTAGTTGCTGTTAGACAATGGAACTATCAAGATCACAGGTCAGAGGGATGATTATCATGTGATTGATATGGTTGAAGTTTGTTTAATGGAAGAAGAGTCAGAGGAAGAGTATGCCTCAATGGATGAGAATTTCTCTTCAGACGGAGATTTGTTTGCCGGAAATGACTTTTTGATGTCTGATTGTGTTGAAGAAGGGGTAAACGTCATTGTGCCTTGTTTTGGTGCACCCGCTCATTTGGAAGTGGAGTACCATAACAAACCAGATGTTACCCCATTGGTAATTAGTTTGCCAGGTCCTATTCCTTACAAATCAGATAAGGTTGTGCCTTACAAATACAACGCTACAATCTTAGAAGATGGGGTGGAAGTTCCCATCCAACCAATGCCTGATGTTGGAAATATAACTGAAAATAGCAGGGTGACCCGTAGCGGTCGTGTGTTTGCGCCGGTTGTACGAAGATATATTGTTGCTAGAAAGAAAATTGCTGAGAATGATGAGCCTAAGAAGGCTATAGGAGAGACTAGTGGGGCTACATTAGAGAAAGAAATGGATGATATTTTGAAGATAATTAAGATGAGCGACTACAAAATTGTAGATCAGCTACTGTAGACTCCTTCAAAGATATATATCTTAGCTTTATTGATGAATTCCTCTGCTCATAGAGAATCATTGATGAGAATACTAGACCAAGCTTTTGTGGAGAGTGACATGCCATTAGATCAATTCAGCAGCGTAATTGGAAATATTACATCATGTAATAACTTGAGTTTCTGCGATGATGAGTTACCAGATGAAGGGAGGAATCACAACCTGGCCCTCTACATATCTATGAACTGCAAGAATGATTCACTGTCCAATGTGCTAATTGATAATGGATCCGCGTTGAATTTTATACCGAGGAGTACTCTCATGAAGTTAAAGTATCAAGGAACACCTATGCGCCCAAGTGGCATCATTGTGAAGGCTTTTGACGGGTCGAGGAAATCTGTCATCAGTGAAGTGGACTTACCCATCCATATAGGACCACATTTGTTTCTGATAACTTTCCAGGTCATGGACATTATTCCCGCATATAGTTGTTTGCTAGGACGACCATGGATACACGAAGCAGGGGCTGTCACTTCAACTCTGCATCAAAAGCTAAAATTTATGCATGAAGGGAAGGTAGTGATCATAAATGGGGAGCAGGCATTGTTGATATCCCATCTATCCTATTTCAGCATTGAAGAAGTGGATGAGGCTGCTGTTGGAACCCAATTCCAAGCCCTATCCATTGACAACATAAGGAGAAATGAGAATTTTGTGGTTTCGCTGAAGGATGCGCAACAGGTTGTGCGTAATGGTCATAATACAGTTTTAGGACGACTTATGGATCCACCCGTAAACAAAAATAGAACTGGTTTAGGTTTCTCTTCGAAGAATGGCAAAGGCGAAAGTTTGAAGTCAAAGTCTATTGTGAACAGTTATCAGGATGTTTTCCGCAGCGGAGGCTACCTCCATCCAATTGGTTCTGGAATTAATATTGTCGAAGAGGATGAAGCAGAGCAAGAAGTACCGAATTATGTGACACTTGGAGTCAGAGTTCAGAACTGGGTTATCATTGATGTTCCTTTGTGCATACATGTTTCAAAGTAATTTATTTTGTTAATCTATTTCTTTCTTTTGAAAAGCTTTCACTCTGCCCAAGGTGGAAGTATTAATGTTGTAGGGCTTATCTGTTTGCTATGACTTTTAAAATCATTAATAAAAGTTGTCTTTGCTTCCCAAATTATGTCTTTTTCTTCTGCTTTTTCTTGGAAAATGGTAATAAAATAAAAAACCTTTCAAAATAAATAATAACTGAAAATTAATCTGCATAATCACTTGTTGGAGTATGGTATTTGATGGAGCTGTGAATTCTTATGGTAAAGGAATTGGTGCTGTGATTGTCACCCCTCATGGATCACACATTCCTTTTACTGCAAGGTTAACATTTGATTGCACTAATAATATGGCGGAATACGAGGCTTGCATCATGGGTCTTGAGGAAGCTATTGATCTGAGAATCAAAATTCTGGATGTGTATGGTGATTCAGCTTTGGTAAATCAGATTAAAGGAGAATGGGATACTCGTCACCCTAGCTTGATCCCTTACAAATATTATGCTAGAAGATTGTTACCCTTCTTCAATAAAGATGAATTCCATCACATCCCTAGAGACGAAAATAAAATGGCGGATGCTCTGGAAACTCTGGCTTCCATGTACCAAGTGAAAACTTGGAATGATATACCCCGAATTACAGTTCGACGGCTGGATAGGCCCACTCATGTGTTTACGACAGAGGAGGTAGCATATGAAAAACCTTGGTACTATGATATCAAGCATTTTCTTCAGACTCAGGAATACCCGATTGGTGCGTCGAGGAAAGATAGAAAGACACTGAGAAGATTGGCAGGAAGTTTCTTCCTCAGTGAAAATGTGTTATACAAGAGAAATTATGACATGGTCTTGCTCATATGCGTGGATAGGAACGAAGCGGACATGTTGATGCATGAGATTCATGAAGGTTCATTTGACACTCATGCTAATGGACACTCGATGGCTAAAAAGATTATAAGGGTAGGTTATTATTGGTTGACAATGGAGTCTGATTGTTACAAATTTTCAAAGAAGTGCCATAAATGCCAGGTTTATGCAGATAAGGTCCATGTGCCTCCGACACTTCTCAATGTGATTTCCTCCCCATGGCCTTTCTCTATGTGGGGTATTGACATGATCGAGATGATAGAACCCAAAGATTTGAATGGGCACCATTTTATCTTGGTAACAATTGACTACTTCACCAAATGGGTAGAGACTGCTTCATATGCCAATGTTACAAAACAGGTGGTTGTGCGTTTCATAAAAAATAATCTTATATGCCAGTATGGTGTGCCGAACAGAATCATCACTGACAATGGCTCGAATTTGAATAACAAGATGATGACAGAACTGTGTGAAGAATTCAAGATTGTCCATCACAATTCGTCTCCATACAGGCCAAAGATGAATGGGGCTGTTGAAGATGCTAATAAGAATATCAAGAGAATTCTCCAGAAAATGGTTGTTACTTATAAGGATTGGCATGAAATGCTCCCTTTTGCTCTACATGGATATCAAACATCTGTTCGCACTTCAACAGGAGCAACCCTGTTCTCCCTAGTGTATGGAATGGAAGCTGTACTCCCTGTCGATGTAGAGATTCCCTCGTTGCGTGTGATAATGGAAACCAAATTGACAGAGGCTAAATGGGTCCAGAACAGGTTTGACCAATTGAATTTGATTGAGGAAAAGAGAATGACAACTTTATGTCATGGGCAGTTATATCAGAGAAGAATGAAGAAAGCATTTGATAAAAAGGTCAAACCTCGTGAATTCAGAGAAGGCGACCTCGTGCTCAGGAATATCATGTCTTTCAACACTTATTCTAGGGGCAAGTGGACTCCAAATTTTGAAGGCCCGTATGTTGTCAAGAAATCCTTCTCTGGTGGTGCATTAATTCTTGAAACTATGGATGGCGAGGAGTTCCCACGTCCCATGAATGCTGACCCAGTCAAGAAATACTCCGCCTAAAGAAATAAAAGAACAACTCGCTAAGTTGAAAACACGAAAGGGCGGTTTAGGAAAAAAAGAGCGTCTCGGTAGGCCGAAAACTCGAAAGGGCGGTCTAGGGAAAAATTAGAGACATAAACAGAATAAATTTCCTGCTAAGTTGAAAACCCGCAAGGGCAGCTTAGGAAAAAGTTAGGGATTTTCTTGGAAAGTAACTACGTCAGACAAGACTTGATCGTTGAAGCAACAATCTTCTCGGATCCTCACCATACTTCAACAAAAGCTGCTGCTCAGGATTTCAAAAGTTGATAGGGGGAATAGAGGTCATTGTATCTCAATGTATCTTTTCCATTATGTATTACCATTTCCCAAACTTTGTAATCATCCATGGAGTCTCGCCATTCACAGGCTACCATTCTATTAATGAAATTCGAGCTTTTACCCAATTCTTTGTGTTCTTATTTTATTTAGCTTGCAAAGACTCCATTTATTACTGATGATAACTTTCAAAGCAAAAAGATTAAAAAGCAAAATTTACTTTTAAAAAAAAAGAAGATTTTTACAATTTACTTTTACTTTGAGATTTGTGATGAAACAATGACAACAAAAATAGTGATCCCAGGAATGAACAAACTCTGGTTGTTTTGAGAAGATTTACTTCCTTCATGAAGATTTTCTCAGGTTATTTTACTGGTATGTGTACGATCTTTGTATGTTTCTCAGATAGTTAAAGACGATACCAATCGGTGTAAGGTGCAGTATTGGGTTTGTGATCCCATTGTCTCCAGTCAGGTCTTGGTTCATGCTTGATTTTGGGTTTGCATGGTCATAAGCCTTTGTCCCAGATTACCTAGCGAAGTCTTCCCTCATATGATGAAAGGTTTTATTCCCTTGGTGTGCTGAGATGTCTCTCTTTTTGCAGTATTGGCACTAATGTTGACTTCTTGATTCCCCGGGAAGGCTATTCTAGTGCATTTGTTGTTGGAATAAGTTTTCATGATGTAAAGTTTCAATCCGCATCTTTCTCCATGGAGGTAGGCTTGAATTTCCCAGTGAGGTTTGATTGTTTCGGCGTCAATCTGCTTTATTTGAGGTTTGTCTTGCAATCTCCAGTAGGCATATTGCTTTTGGAAAATTGTTTCTTCGATGAAGCCGGAAGAAGGATGTTCTATCCCGATATCTGTTTAATTTGTCTACCTCCGAATTATGTTTCTCTTTAGTAAAGTTAAAGGCAGGAAATAGGTTTGGTTTCCGCAGTTGGCTTTTACCTTTCTTGGAATGATCTTTCTGGTTGAGGTTTAGCCAAGTGTTGTTAGTACCTGAGGAGGTTTTGCTTGTTTGTTCATACTGATTGTGTGTCTGTTTTACCAGAATACGCGCGATAGCACTCATACATTTATACATACATCATGCATGGTTAAAATTGACAAATAATTGTTCATTGACATTTTGCTCTGGCCTTCCTGCAACACTTCTTGCTTAGATGGATTCGGTTTTCCCTCTTGAGTTTATTTCTCAAAGGATGTATCTGTGTTGACTGTCTTACTCTAGTTTATTTCTGATTTGGATTTGTGGTTGCATGACAACATTATTTACTTTGGATTTCTGAAAACTTTGAGTTTTAGTTTGTGCATTTATTTTGCAAAAGAAGACTTTATCTCCTCAACAGGAATATCGTGGCATTTCCCCGGGAAGTCATACCTCTTTCCCTAGGAAGCCATATTTCTATCCCCAGAAAGTCGTTTCTTTTTGCAATCCTCCGTGACCACAAATAGCAAGCCTCTTTATTTGAGACAGCTTATGTTTGATCCTTTCCTGGAGGATTGCCTTGGTTAAAAAAGAAGTTGAAACCCGTTCTAGGCGAAACACCCGAATTTTGGGTAAAACTTATGATATTTTCTCTTTCTACCTTCAGTGAATGTTGGTAGGACATCAGTAGTGAACGTCAGTGTTTATTATCTTTTTGCTATCTTCAGTGAACGTTGATAGTTCATCGTCAGTGAACGGCGGTGATATGATATATTTTCTCTTTCTACCTTCAGTGAACGTTGGTAGGACATCGGTAGTGAACGTCGGTGTTTATTATCTTTTTGCTATCTTTAGTGAACATTGGTAGTTCATCGTCAGTGAACGGCAGCGATATGATATATTTTCTCTTTCTACCTTCAGTGAACGTTGGTAGGACATCAGCAGTGAACGTCGGTGTTTATTATCTTTTTACTATCTTCAGTGAACGTTGATAGTTCATCGTCAGTGAACGACATTGATATGATATATTTTCTCTTTCTACCTTCAGTGAACATTGGTAGGACATCGGCAGTGAACGTCAGTGTTTATTATATTTTTGCTATCTTCAGTGAACGTTGATAGTTCATCATCAGTGAACGGCGGTGATATGATATATTTTCTCTTTCTACCTTCAGTGAATGTTGGTAGGACATCGGCAGTGAACGTCGGTGTTTATTATCTTTTTGCTATCTTCAGTGAATGTTGATAGTCCATCGTCAGTGAACGGCGGTGATATGATATATTTACTTTTTCTACCTTCAGTGAACGTTGGTAGGACATGGGCAGTGAACGTCGGTGTTTATTATCTTTTTGTTATCTTTAGTGAATGTTGATAGTTCATTGTCAGTGAACGACAGTGATATGATAATCTCTTTCTACCTTCAGTGAAAGTTGGTAGACCATTGGAAGTGAATGTCGATGCTTGTTATCTTCCTCTCTGATTCAGTTCTTTTGGTTCACCAGTGATTTATTTTCCTGGTAGGGTTGCTCCTTTGTTTCTTCATTTTTGTTGCATCCCCAGTGATACTTTGCGTCTTTTTGGTACTGTTCATATGCATTCATATGCATAAGCATTTGCATGGCATCTTAAGGCCAAAAATAGGGTTTGTTTTATATTTAAGTATCTTCGATCACGTCGACATGAAGATTTTCAACCTTCGAATCTCCGGATAGAAGAAACTTAAATAAGGGCAGCTATTGTACCCCAATTTTCCCCCTAAGATCCCTTCATCATACCATATTGTTTCAATCACAACAAGATCACATTAGTGTTGTACCCCAATTTTCCCCCTAAGATTCCTTCATCATACCATATTATTTCAATCACAACAAGATCACATTAGGGCTTTTGGGTCTTCTCCCTATCTTTAGCCTTGCTCTTTTGAGGAGTTACCAAGCACCTTAACTTGTTTTCTTTTGTGATCATGGATATTTTACTTTTATTTTCTCTCTAATTAACTAAATTCAATATTGGTTTGTCTTACTTTTTAATAATGTAGGTAAAGGAAATGAGTTTTAGCAAGTTGCATCATGGGTTCATGAGTTTTCCATGCCCTAGTCAACATAGCTTGAGAAGTTCAGGCCTCACCATTGAAGTTGTTTTGGAAGAATTGGTATGGAAGTGGTTTTGGAGGCCATGAGTCCTCATCATCATCCTCAACAATTTCTATTCACAAAGGAAGAATATTGGCACAAAAGGTTTGTTCAAACTTGGAAAAGTTCCTCAAAGCATTCTCTTGATCTAGAGGCTAGGGTTTTGGACTTCAAAAGAGCATATCTTACTCATCTTTTGGTATTTTTGAGTGATTCCAAAAAATCCTTCTCTTCAAATAGTTACCAACAAATAACTTCAAAAGTTCCAAGGATTTTTCATGTGGAAGGAACTTGGTGAAGAAGAAAGATTACAAGTCACCCAGATGAATCCCCAATTTTCCATATGTGACTTCAAATGGTCATAACTTGGTCAATTTTTATCACCTTGAGCCCATTAATTTTTCATGGTGATCTTAAAGATGTGCACTTCATGCCTTCTTTTATGTGCAAAGTGATAAAATGGATAGAAGTTTCCTTAAGAATGCAAAAGATTATAGGTCATTTCATGATTTTTGGCCAACTTCAACAAGTCATAACTTGCTCAATTTTTGGAAATTTTGAATGGTTCAAATTGAAAAATGTCATTCAATAGATCCAATTCATGCCATATCTTTTGGTTAATAGCAAATTCTAAGTGGAAGGCCATGTTTGGATGCAAACGATTATAGGTCATTTTTAAAGAAGAATTTGAAATATTTCTATGTATGGAAAGTCAACTCTTTTTCTTCAACTTTGACTCCATGTAACTTTTAGCTCAAGCATCCATGTGATTCCATTCTTTTTCCATTGCAAAGCTTGTAACCTTATCTTTCCAAAGCATCAAGAATTATGCCCTAAGACCCCTTGAGGTGGAAATGCCATGGATTTGAATTTGGTAGGTTGAAACTGAATTTTGCACAAAGTCAGAATTTTGAAATCTTTGTTTTGGCTTCTAATCACAAGATTTCCACGCGTTTTTGTTTCTAATCATGTTTAGCAACTTGCCAGAAGTGATTAGCATCATGAAACATACGATTTGGCTGAGTTTTGATCAAGTTTGAGTCACACTTTCTTCATGATGCAAACCCGTATGAATTCCTTCCAAAACGCATCATTTTCTATTCCTTTTGATCCCATTTGCTTCCCTATAAATAGAGGGTCATCCCCCATTCAATTTCCCAAGCTTATATAGCAAGAATCACCCTGCCAAACTTGCTTCACAACCCAGAATTCAGCTACTTCGAATTCTATTCTCAAGCCTTTTTCAATCCAATTTTTCCATCAATTCACCTTCCTTGATCTTCCCTGAAGCTAACCATATAATTACATTCAAGAAACTAGCCCTATATTGCTCCATAAAAGTCCAGTTTCATAGCTCTGCAACTCAACTTCAATAGGTAGATTCCTTCATCAATTCTTCAAAACTCTGATATCATTGTGTTGCTCTCAATGCCCTGGTTCTAGTCGCAACACTTACAGTTAACTGAAAACACGTTTTGACCATGAATTTTCAAATCCCTTTTCAAAAATTTCCTTCCAAATTGCTTGAGCTACAATTTATATAAATTTGGCGCGAGGGTGTGGTTGCCTTTGTCTTGAAGAGACGAAGCGAATGGTATAGGTCTGAGCTTATGATTTTATAGTTTGAGAGACCTACAATTCGTGATGGCTGGAGGTTGAAGATGACCAACGTGTCATCTTCTAACCAATGAAGGCGTGCCATATGTTATTTTCAAATTCTGATTTTATTATTGATTTTGTACATTATTCATTAAAGACCATGATATGCATAATTCGCCAGATCCCTTTGATTCGATTACTAACGCGTTTTGACTTTCATCCAATGGTCCACATCTTTTTCTTTTATTTTATTTTTTCTGATTTTTATATTTTAAATGTTTTAAACTTCAAAAACTCATAGAATATTCATTTTTAGTCCAAAAAATCTTAAAAAATTATGAAAAATATTTTTGATTATCCTCTTTCTGATTTTTATTTTTTCACAATTTAATTTTTTGTTTTGGTATTTTTTTATGAATTTTGCACTTATTTGATTTGTTTAAAATGTTTAAAAATACTTTTACATATTTTTAAATTCTGAAAAAATTATGGAATGATCCAATGATATTGTGACAAATATTGGTGACCTTATTTTATTTTTGTTTCTGACTTTACTATTTTTTACTATTTTTGTTTATTTTACCCATTTATTTTATTTTTTAAAAATAGTATCTGACTTCTAAACATTCCAAAAAATTTTATAAAATTACTTGGCCTCTTTTCTGATTTTTCTATGGTCTTATTTTTCATTTCATGATTAATTTGAATATAATTGACATTTTCCTCATTATTTTCCATTTTTTAAACATTTTTAAACCCTTTAATGTATATATTAATTATATTATTATTTTGTGAATATTTTCTGGCTATCTTGGGTTGATTTTTTGATCATGGCTTTATTAACATCATTGGATCCATGGTGTTGAGTTTAACTACACAAAAATGGATGAATGATTTTAATAATAGTTTGATTAAATATTAATTCAAATGTGGTTTCTCTTTTTTACCCTAATTCCTCTTCATCTGATCCCCTTCTCATTGCACTAATTGTTGTTGGAGCATGATATCTATATCATGTCTCAAAATAAATGGTGCATAGATTGCTATTGACCGGTGTTGTACCCCAAAATTTGCCCTCCCATATTCTTCAAGATTTGGCAAGATCAAGCTTCAAATGGATTAAGGATTGCACAGTTCAAACACCCTCCTAACATAGTCAAAATTAGGGTTTTGGTTTTTACAAGGAAGTTGAGGTTTTCAAGGGTCCCATCAAGTCCCATAGGCCTATATACATTGTCAAGCATCTATATATCCAGTTTCAAGACTCACAACATCAAGTTGCACAGTCAAAAAACCCTAATTGCTTCACAGTCAACTACAGGGTCAAAATGGTCATTTTGCAGTCAAAAGTCAGAAATTTTGGTCAACATCTTATTTTGAGTCCACAATCATCATTTGATCAATTCTTGATCATGATTCCTCAAGCATGGTTCAAAAATCATCAAGATGTCAAAAGTTTATATTTTTGGACAGTTGAAAAATCAACTGTAACTTGACCAGGGCATAACCTTTTCATGGTTCATCAGAAAAATCCCATCCAATGCTCATTTTGAAGGGTATGCCATTTCCTACAACTCATCTTCACACTCCAAGTCCAAGAAATGCTCTCACAAAAAGTTATCAATTTCTACATTATAGGTCATTTTCAAAAGTCAACAAAAAGGCACTTTAAGTCAATGACCATAACTTGAGATTGGTAAATAAAAATGACATGGGACCAAAGGAATTGGTTAGAGGACTTCAAGACCTTTCCAAAATGTCCAATAACATGTTCATAGCCTCAAAATTAAGCAAGATATGCATTGGAGAAGTTGGGAAATTTTTGGGAACTTTCAAAAGTCAACTTTGCCTAAAACACTTCATTTTTGCTAATGGGCCTCAAATTCTTTCTTAAATATTTACCCAAGGCTTATGCACGACCCATTAAGATTAATTGGAATTATTTTCTTATTTTTATTAATTATTTGGATTTTTAATTGATTAATAATTCATTTAATTAATTTAATTATAGAAAAATATCAAAACATGGTTTTCAAATCTTTTTATGAGGCAAATGAGATCAGGGCAAGCTGGCAATTCGTGTGCACCTCAAAGACATCAAAATCTCCATGATTGGCAAGGTTTTATCAAATAAAAAGATTGAAAAAAGATTTGATTGGCAATCACATAATGAAACATGAATGCAATGGATTGTTGGGCTTAAAGTTGACCTAATTCTCTTCACATACAAAGGCTGAACCTAACCCTATTCATAAGAACGTGAAAGAACTGCTGAAACCACATAACGAAATTCCAAAAATTGAAGAAATACTTGAAAACTGAAATCAATATTCCAGGTGAATTCAAAGCCTAAAAGTGGTTCCAACGTGTTGCTGACATTGCCAGGAATCCATTGCCATCAAGAACAAGCTCTAATACACAAGGAAACGGCCAAACAGAATCACGGTTTGAACAAACATTTCTATAATCGAAATCAAATTTTTATGCATCATTGACATGTTTTGATTATTGATTTGTATTGCTAACATCTTCCTGAAGCTTTTGGTATGGATTAATTGTGTTGAAACATCCTGAATCGAAATCTACCATGGACGAATGCTAGGGTTTCAGAGCTTTCATATTGGGGTTTTTCATATACTGTAAAATTAGACCTCAAGACCTATATGGATAAATTCGTCAGGACAAGACGAAATCATTGACACCATCGCGCCCTTTTTATATTGCTTGTGTGCCTAATCGCTATTTTTGATGTTTCCAGTTTTTGGGGGTTTAAAACCCCCGCTATTTGCTTGTTTTTTGTTTCAGGCCAGATGAAGAAGACAATACGTGGAAGGACATGACTGGCGTATTCAAATATGATGCGCGCTTTTTTTTAAATTCCCAGCATAATTGTTGTTTTTGCATATTATTTTAACTATCCATTATTATTACAAATACAATGCAATGGCTGAGTGGTTGTGGACGTGGCTTGCAATTGTTGGGACCTGGGTTCGATTCCCAGGTCCCCCATATAATTGTTGATCTTTTTTCCAACACGTTCCAGTGCAGCGCTTGTCAATGATCTATCATGAACCTTCAGTGCTCCATGTGCCAAGTGGCTGTGACTATCAATCCAAGGGCTGCAAGGGAAGGAGTATCATGTGCTCAGGTCAAAGCAGGCATAGGCGATCATGAAAGTCAACAAGGCTCAGAGCATTGTTGGGCCAGAATTGCTCAAAACAAACCTCCCTTTGGGCCAACTTACCCCCTTTGGTTTGCAATTTCATTTTCTTTTCTTTTAATTCTTTTAATTATAATTATTATTATTAATTCACAAAAAAATAATTTTTCATAATAAAAATCAGAAATCAAAATTGTAAATATATTTTATTATTTATTAAATTCATTAACTATTATTTTTTGTAAATAAATACTAATAATTAACTTAGCTTAATTTAGGTTTTAATTTAAACCTTTTTCTCAATAAATAAAAATTATATAGAATTAGGTTTTGACATTTTTTAAATCATTTTCTTATTAACATCATTATTAATTATTATTATTTTTTGTACATACAAATGTAAATTAATTAATTAGTTTAAATTAGGTAACTTTAACATTTTATTAATAATTAAAATAAACTTAGAACTAGGGTTTTCTTTTGATTTTTAATTTCCTTATTTTCATTAAATACAAAAAACACAAAAAATATCTTTCTTTAATTAATTAAATAATTAGGTTTAATTTTAATTAAAAGCAAAAGGACAAAAACTCATAATTTCTCAAAAGGGTCAAAAACCCTAAGGACGTCCAATTTAATTCTTTCGCACGTTATTATTTATTTTAATTATTATGTAACTGCTTCCAAGAATGTAATAGTAATTAGGTTTATTGCTTTCTTTACTTTTCGCACTTTATCAAAACGGGTCTTTGTTTTTTGGCGATGTATAGACCCGCGCCTTGTAATAGCGTAGCTTTTACCTTTCTGTATTTAATTTTCTGCACTCCTAACTGTTAATTGCATGAAAGAATGTATGATAATTAAAAACAACCCGTAGCTCACAATTGCATGATCAAAGATAAATCTTAACATGAAAACAACACACAATGCACATGCCACTTCTAGGGTACGCCTCACTCGTTGCCTCGAACGTGGTCGTCAAGTATAGGGTATTTTAGCGATCGCCCTTATGTCTAAGATCCAGTCGCCTCGAAACGGTTGCCTCGGATTAAAAAAGGATCTAGGACATTAGGGTTACTTCTAAGGTGTCCTACTATTGCTTCGGTGACCACACTGTCCCTACAATCGAATTGACCCGAATACCTCCAACGGTGGTGCTACCTACCTCTCAATGGTGGAATGGCACTATCTTAAGGACTCTTACACAGCCTAATTCCTTAGGGTAGGTAGATGACTCATGGGTACTTGCTATCTAAAAAACAAACAAAACAATCTTTTCACATTGACACTTTCAAAAGTTTTCAAAACAAACTTTTCAAACACTCTTGAGGACAGATACAAGAGTCACTTAGAAATCTTTCAAAAAAACGAAACTTTTTTCCAAACCCACTCATATTTGAAAAGCAAACATCTTTTGAAAACATAAGAGCAAGTACCTAAGAGCCCGTGGATAACCACGAATAGAAAGGGTGCTAACACCTTCCCTTTCTATAAACCTACCTACCGAACCGAGAGACATTCTCAATAAGGAATTTTGCTGTGCTTTTGTCCTTTCCAGGTTGGAGAATATAAAAGACGGTGGCGACTCTTGTTTACCGCGACATACGCGATCCAGCTTTAAACAGTCAGTTATATTTCCACCGATCACAGAACTGGTGACTCTACTGGGGAATACGCTTGAAGAAGAGATGTACCTTAGGATAAATCATACTTATGTTTTCAATTGCCTGTTTGATTGCTTTAATATTGTGGGCCTGTTCTGGGAGTTCTATAGATCCTAAACCGGATCTGGGGAATACCTTTTAGGTAGCAACAAAATGTGAGGGAACTGTGCGGGGTATACCGACACGGTTGAAGCAATTGCTACATTGATGTGGCACTTTGGTGAGTACCGGTAACCCTTGAGTCAAGTCAAGGAGAGTACGGGGCCTCCGCGTGGTGTCGTGAAGCATCGACTGACCTTAGGAACCTTACTTGACCATCCTGGCCTCTTTAGGGTAGTGAGATGACCGACTTTGGTGCAGTCCGAAGTTGGTTGATACTCGATACTACACTCATTGAGGGTTGTTTTCTTGGAATATTTTGATCGCCAGTTCAGTGGCTAAATCAAAACAATGAACATAGAAAACAACCCAATGATATTGAGATCCTTAGAACCCGGTTACTTTTGATAGGACAGGTTTTTGAGCTCACCAACTTCAAGAGGGTAGTACCCCAAACCTCCTGCTGGCCTAAACTCTAAGGGCTGTCTTGTGTGACTTGTGTGCCTTATCATGTTTGCCTTTTGTGAATACTTGTGGTGTGTTTTTATCATAGCATCATACAGCATCATATGCATCCACTAACCACTTCAGGGGTTCGAATCTTCATCTTTGTTCTTGTTTTGTAGGACATGGAAACTATCCGCGGAAAGACAATTCAGATCAACCTTGTAAAGATCCCTCCTCAGCTTAAGGAGCTTACATCCAGGATTCCCGAGAGCTCTTCTTTCAGTGAGAAGCATGGCAGACTCATCAGCTTGGTCAACACCAACATTGAGGAAGATATGATTAAGGTCCTCTTCCAGTTCTTTGACCCTTTGCACCACTGCTTTACTTTCCCGGATTATCAACTGGTACATACCTTGGAAGAGTTTTCCCAGCTTCTGAAGATCCCTATCCTTAGTCAACTACCCTACAACGGTACGGAAAGGGAACCAAAACTTGAAGAGGTTGCTAAATCATTACGCCTACAACCATCTGACATCAAGGGACATTGGGAAGTTAGAAGTGGTATCAAAGGATTCTTGGCAAAGTTCCTGTTTGATAAGGCCCAAGAATGTTGGAATTCCCTTGACCTACAAGCCTTTGAAGAAGTTGTGGCTCTCCTTGTCTATGGGTTGGTGTTGTTCCCGAATCCCGATCAGCTTATAGATATCAATGCCGTCAAGATCTACATGTCCAGGAATCCTATACCCACGTTGCTTGGGGACATCCTTCACTCATGTTACACTCGAACCATGAGAAAAAGAGGTGTTCTCATGTGCTGCACTCCTCTCCTGGCAAGGTGGTTTATTTCGCACATTCCACAATCAGTTTTGAAGAACGAGTGGGGTTTGAGATGGTCACAACGATTGATGACTCTTACACATGCTGATATACATTGGTGTCCTCGGTCCAGAGGGAATGTCACTATCATTGATCGTTGCGGGGAGTTTCCTAATGTTCCTTTACTTGGAATCAGAGGAGGTATTACTTACAACCCATGTTTGGCTTTGAGACAGTTTGGATATGCTCGGAGGGATGGCCCTCATGACATGTTGATTCCTGACATAGTTTTTGACTTCGACAATGATGCACAAGGACTTCGCCAGAGATTTATCAGAGCTTGGAGGATGCCCAACAAGGTAGATAGCAAGACACTGGGGCACAAGAACTCCATCCCCTTGGAGCCTTATCTCAAGTGGGTACGAGCCCGCTCCCAGAAGCTGGTGATGCCATATCCTTATGTTCTCCCTGTGATCAAAGAGCCAGTGCTGGAAGGAGAGGTCTCGTACACCATTCAACATCCTGACATGCCTACATCCTGGGAAGAAATGCAGAAAAGCTGGATCCAACTCAAGGAAGAACGGAATTCTCTTGAATCCAGTCTACATGCCAGTGAGAAGAAGGTCTTGGAGCTCACCCGCCTGCTTCACGAGGAAAAGACTCTCAATACTTACATAGCTCCAAAGAGGATGCGCAGTGTCTTTTGGGATTAAATTATTTTGTAATGTTTGCCCATGAGGCCTTGATGTACTGAACAGATTATTTCTTAAATAATAACGTGTGTTCCTTTTTGTCTATAACAAATTTGAACTTTCGAACCCTTGAATGCATTGCATAAATAGCATGTCATGCATCATGTGCATAACTAGTACTTTTTCTTACAGGCTGCTTAATCTTCTTCGCTATTTATTTCAGCAGTTATCATGAATCCTGAATCATCTACTGAGAAATCCATCAAGGCCCTCCAGGCTCAGAACGCCCAGTTCCAAGAATTGATCATGAGTTTAGCCCAAGGTCAAGAGGAATTGAAGGCTCTGCTGGTGAAGAAGAAGAAGAAGAGAATTGTACTGTTCAACACTGGACGGAGGTTTGGTAATACACTACAAAATGAGGCTGATCAAGCTGCTTCTTCTGTAGGGAAAGACAGTCCCCAAGCGGGAAGGGTTCCTAGTCCCGTGGTCTCTGACAACGAGACGGATTTCAATGATGAGCAGTACCCTCCCGCTGAAGACAGGTATAAGCAGTTAGAGGATCGTCTGAGTGCCATGGAAATTCAACAGGTGCCTGGGTTGGATTTTGGAGATCTGGGTTTATCTTCTGGGGTGGTGATCCTACACATATTCAAGGCACCGACCTTTGTGAAGTACGACGGGGCTTCCTGTCCTAAACTGCACCTCCACTCTTATGTAAGGAAGATCCAGCCTTACACTGCAGACAAAAACTTATGGATCCATTTCTTCCAGGAGAGTCTTTCAGGGACTCATCTCGAATGGTTCTATCAGCTGGATAGAACCAACATTCGTAACTGGGAGGACTTGGCCACTGCTTTTTATAAGCAGTATCAGTATAATTCCGACCTCGCTCCCATGCGTACCCAACTCCAGGGTATGTCGCTAGGATCGGGTGAAGGTTTTAAGGAGTACGCACAGAAATGGAGAGACCTGGCTGGCAGGGTGCAGCCACCGCTGACGGATCGCGAACTAGTGGACATGTTCTTAGGGACCCTATCTGGTCCATTCTTCAACCATCTCATTGGTAATTCCTCTGCTGGGTTTACGGACCTGATCCTGACTGGTGAGAGGATCGAAGCTGGTATCAAATTGGGGAAGATACAGAAGGGTTCCTCCTCAAATACTAAAAAGAAGCCCTTCAAGAAGGAAGCTAGTGCTGTGTATGGTCCAAGGAGAAAGAACAAACCGGAACGCCGCCAAGCTGTCAACGCGGTGGTAATTTCTAAGCCTGCTGCTGCTCCTCAACAATACAACCAGCCAAGAGTTGAGAGGCCCAAAAGACAATATACTCGGCTCAGCATGACTCTCTCTCAGATATTGCCGCAACTGTTATCAACCAGCCTGGTAACTGTCAAGGAAGCTCCGAATGTGGTAAACACAGCATCTCCGAAGTACAATCCCAACGCCCGCTGCGCTTATCACTCTGATAGCCCGAGGCATTCTACTGATGATTGTTGGGCTCTGAGGAATAAGGTTCAAGACCTTATTGATGCTAAAGAGGTACAGTTCGAGGCGCCCGAGAAGCCTAATGTGGTGACTGCTCCCATGCCTAACCATGGGGTAAATGCTATTGGGGATGAAGATGAAGTGGAGGAATCCGAATTTGACAGCTGGATCTACCAAACGACCGACGGTGGACCTAGCAACTGGGCTGCAAAAGACTTTACACCTATTACTTTTGTCACTCAGTAATGAACTTCTTTGTTTTGAATTTGTAACAGACAATAATTTGAAACTCTATGGCCCGGTGTCTTACCCGGGGCGCCGTGGCTTCATTTGTAAGGGCTTTTGTGTGTCACTTCCATATATCATGAATAAAAGCATTGGACGTTTTTCACATTTCAAATCTTGCGCTCCCTTTCTTTTTATATATATATTGCAAAACAGCTATATTTACACACACTCACTCATACAGGTTCCAATCCACTCTGGATCCCACTGGTAACGACTCTGCTACTGCCAGTTATGACTTCGAAAATCCGATCAACTTAGCCGAAGACGAAGGTGAAGATGATTGCGAAGTGCCTGGTGAGCTTGCAAGACTGTTACTCCAGGAAGAGAGGGTTATTCAGCCACATGAAGAGCCAGTGGAAACGGTAAACCTGGGTACCGAGACAGACAGAAGGGAAGTCAAGATTGGTGCCAATCTGGAGCTCAGCGTGAAACAACGGTTGATTCAGATGGTGCATGACTACGTGGAAATCTTTGCCTGGTCCTACGAAGACATGCCTGGGTTGGATACCGACATTGTGGTTCATCACCTGCCTACTAAGGAAGACTGCCCTCTGGTTAAACAGAAGGTCCGCCGTATGCGTCCAGAGATGTCCGAGAAAATCAAGGCTGAGGTTATGAAACAATTTGATGCCGGGTTTCTAGCAGTGACTTCTTACCCTCAGTGGGTTGCCAACGTGGTTCCAGTGCCGAAGAAAGATGGTAAGGTCAGAATGTGTGTTGATTACAGGGATTTGAACAGGGCCAGCCCTAAAGATGACTTCCCTCTGCTCACATCGACGTTCTGGTTGACAATACTGCTCAGCATAAAGTATTC
Organism: Vicia faba; assembly: GCA_948472305.1. Lineage (NCBI taxonomy): Eukaryota > Viridiplantae > Streptophyta > Magnoliopsida > Fabales > Fabaceae > Vicia > Vicia faba. The sequence continues at coordinate 792,385,622 of OX451735.1, forward strand.
TCCTTCATGGACGGCTTCTCCGGTTATAATCAGATCAAGATGGCTCCGGAAGACATGGAGAAGACCACTTTTGTTACTCAGTGGGGCACCTTTTGCTACAAGGTCATGCCTTTTGGGTTGAAAAATGCTGGGGAAACCTACCATCATGCCATGGTTGCTTTATTTCATGACATGATCCACCATGAGATCGAAGTGTATGTCGACGATATGATTGCAAGGTCCCAAACTGAGGAGGAACACCTTGACCATCTACAAAAGCTGTTTCACCGTCTGAAGTTGTACAAGCTGAGGTTGAACCCGAACAAGTGCACCTTCGGGGTAAGATCTGGAAAACTAATAGGTTTCGTCGTAAGCGACAAAGGTATCCAAGTGGACCCTGCCAAGGTGAAAGCCATACAAGAGATGCCAGCTCCCAAGACAGAGAAAGAAGTCAGAGGCTTTCTAGGACGTCTGAATTACATTGCCCGATTCATCTCACATCTAACTGCTATCTGTGAACCAATCTTCAAGCTGCTGAAGAAAGATCAAGTAGTACGTTGGAACGATGAATGTCAGGCTGCCTTCGACAGAATCTAGGAGTATCTTCAAGAACCACCCATTCTTATGCCACCGGTTGAAGGGAGACCTCTAATACTATACTTGACAGTACTTGACAACTCAATGGGATGTGTGTTGGGGCAGCATGACGAGTCTGGCCGAAAAGAGCATGCTATTTATTACCTTAGCAAAAAGTTTACCGACTGTGAGACCCGATACTCACTGCTCGAGAAAACTTACTGCGCTTTGGTATGGGCTGCTCGCCGGTTGAGACAGTATATGTTGACTCACACTACTCTGTTGATTTCAAAAATGGATCCGATCAAGTACATATTCGAAAAACCTGCTCTGTCTGGAAGAATAGCAAGATGGCAAATGATCTTGACAGAATACGACATCCAGTACACTACTCAGAAAGCAATCAAGGGAAGTGTATTGGCAGACCACTTGGCACAACAGGCAGTAGACGACTACCAATCAATGAACTTTGAATTTCCAGACGAGGATATCATGGTAGTAACTGATTGTGAAATACCTGGACCGGATGAAGGACCTGAGGAAGGATCCCGATGGTCTATGCACTTTGACGGAGCCTCAAACGCTTTGGGTAATGGCATCGGCGCTGTGATCATATCCCCAAAAGGCACTCATACTCCACTTACTTGCCGACTATGCTTCAACTGCACCAACAACATGGCGGAGTATGAGGCATGCATCATGGGTCTTCAAGCTGCAATTGACTTAAGGATCAAGTTTCTGAGTGTCTTCGGAGATTCCTCTCTCGTGATCAATCAGATCAAAGGCGAATGGGATACGAAACACCCAAACCTTATTCCTTACAAAGAATGTGTGTTGACATTGATCCCCCATTTCACGGAGATAACTTTTGAACACTTCCCAAGAGAGGAGAATCAGTTGGCGGACGCGCTGGCTACAATGTCTTCCATGGTCAAAGTCAAATGGGATAACGAAGCTCCCCAAATCATTATTTGGAAGTTGGACGAACCTGCATATTGCTGTGATCTTGAGGTTGAAAAGGTAACTGAAAAACCCTGGTATCATGAAGTGAAGAGATACCTGGAAGCTCAAGAATACCCCGAGGGTGCATCTGTCAATGACAAGAAGTTTCTGAGAAGGTTCGCAGCAAAGTTCTTCCTCAGCAACGGCATTCTCTACAAGCGAAACCACGATTCAACCTTACTGCGTTGTGTGGATAAGACTGAAGCAGAAAGAATCATGGCAGAGCTGCATGAAGGTACCTTCGGAATGCATTCCAGTGGACATACCATGGCAAAGAAAATCCTTCGGGCAGGATATTTCTGGTCCACAATGGAAGCTGACTGTTACCAACACTCTCGGACGTGTCATAAATGCCAGATATATGCAGATAAGGTGCACATTCCTCCAGTACCTCTGAACGTCTTGACAGCACCTTGGCCTTTTGCAATGTGGGGCATTGATATGATCGGCGAAATCAGACCTACGGCATCCAACAGGCATCGCTTCATCCTAGTGGCGATCGATTACTTTACAAAGTGGGTTGAAGCAGCTTCCTACGCTACCGTAACCAAGAATGTTGTGGCACGGTTCATTCGGCACAACCTGATCTATCGATACGGCATCCCGGAAAGGATCATTACAGACAATGGTACCAATCTTAACAACAAGATGATCACTAAGCTCTGCGAGCAATTCAGGATACAACACCACAACTCTTCTCCCTACCGGCCGAAGAGGAATGGGGCTGTCGAAGCAGCCAATAAGAATATCAAGAAGATTGTGCAGAAGATGACAGTGACCTACAAAGATTGGCACGAGATGTTACCGTTTTCTCTTCATGGGTACCGTACCTCAGCAAGGACGTCAACCGGAGCAACTCCTTTTTCCTTGGTCTATGGCATGGAGGCAGTCTTTCCTATTGAAGTCCAGATACCCTCTCTCCGGATAATGAAGGATGCAGGCTTGCGCGAAGATGACTGGATCCAGACTCGACTTGATCAGTTAAACCTAATTGACGAAAAGAAACTCACTGCTATTTGTCATGGTCAAACGTATCAAAAACGGATGATCAGGGCATTTAACAAGAAAGTCAGACCACAAGAGTATCAAGTTGGGGACCTGGTAATCAAGCGCATCATTCTTCCTCAAAGTGATCCCAGGGGCAAATGGACCCCTACGTATGAAGGGCCATTTGTGGTTAAACATGTCTTCTCAGGTGGAGCCATGATTCTAACCACCATGGATGGTGACGACCTTCCTCATCCTGCCAATGCAGACATAGTAAAAAGATACTACGCGTGAATAAAAGACCCGCTAGATTGACACACCTAGGCAAAAATAAGGGCTTCCCGGCGAACCAAAAGGGTTCTGGAAAAAATAAGGGATGAAAAATGAAAAAAAAAGTACACCCGGCAAGTCGAAAACCTGAAAAGGCGGCTTGGGCAAAAATGGGTATCCCGGTGGACTGAAAACCCGAAAGGGCGATCCAGGCAAAAGTTAGGGATAAGCGTAATACTATGTCTCATTGGATCACCTTGCATCCAGAATCCGGTATCAACTATCAGGCTCAGACGGCATCGATCAATCAGCTTCATCTTCAACTAAGCAGCCAAGTGATAAGACGCTCAAAGATATAAAGGCGATAGCAGAGTTGGAACCCAGTGGGATTATTCTTTTCACAAAGCTGTTTTGTTTTCCTTTTTCACAAAATTTTATAAAACTCTGTTTGTTCGGCGGCGTTCTCTTACTAGGATGTCAGCCTCTTGTACATAAATGCCTATTTACAGGCAAATTCAAAAAATCAATACAAACTCACTTTTCAGATAAATTGCCAATTATTTTCCTTTTTCTGTTTTGTTTTGCAAAGAACGTCCAATGTTCATTTTTGATATATGCATTTGACACTAACTGCTAACTCATAAATATTTGCATGCAAAACAAAGGACTAATTACAGGTGACATCAGAAACAAGGGCAATAATGAGTTGTCTAAGTGATCTAGTTGCTCTGTCCACCAAGGTACCAAGGTAAGTTCGGCTGAAGAATGTAACCCAGATACCTTCACTCCCCGCCGAGTAAGATAAGATGCAGCCATACTCTCCCCCGAGCAGAGAAGGCACAGTATTCTCCAGCAAGTCAGCAATACTCTCCCCAAGCAGAGTTAGCCTTCAATCAGCCTTAAGGAAGTTGGGTATCCCCAGAAGATCTCAACATTCCCCAGCGAAGTACGGTTATTCCTCAACAAGCATCCCCGACAATCTTGATCTAAGATTGTTCCCCGACGGAATATAGACACCCCAGTAAGGCCATTTCCCAGTACAGTCTCAAAAAAATCTCCCCAGGAAAGTTGAATCAATCTCCCTAGTAGGAAGCTTATCCCCAGTAGATTCCGGAAGCTTATCACCCGCAGAGTACATATCTCTCCCCGGCTTTATTTCAAGGTTATTCCTCACCAGAGCCTATAACTGGGTTATCCTCAGCTAATTATAACGGAAGGATCGTCCCCGACGAAGTCCTTCCTATTCCCCAGCGGAGTTCATCAAATCTTCCAACATAGCTTATCAACGGAATCCCCGACGGAGTTATCATCAAAACCTCAACGAAGTATCTCTTCCCACAGAGTAATTCCCCACAGAATAATCTCTTTAACAAAGTTTAACCCTCAATGGAGTCATCTTCTCCTACAGGTTTATTCTCGCAACCATCATCCCCAGCAGAGACGAAGAACTCTACTCTTCATCATTAGCCCAGGATTTGACTTCCTGGCATCCGTCAAGGATTTATTTTCCTAGACAAAAATACATTCATAAACATCACATCTTCATACATTATAGCATGCACACACGCATCATGAACATACAATCTCATTTATTTTGAGAACATCACGCATTTCATACATCATGACATTGCATACAACTAATGTTTTGCCTTTTCAGGAAAAAGGTCAATCCAAAGATAATTACTATCAACTGTCGCAATTCCAGATTCGATACCTGTATCCAGCCAGGGCATATCTGTTGACGACTATTTCCAGATTCGATTCCTGTATCCAGCCAGGGCACGTCTGAAGAGTTTGAAGATTCGATTCCTGTATCTGGCCAGGGCATATCTGTTGACGACTAATTCCAGATTCGATTCCTGTATCAAGCCAGGGCACGTCTGAAGAGTTTGAAGATTCGATTCCTGTATCCAGCCAGGGCATATCTGTTGACGACTAATTCCAGATTCGATTCCTATATCAAGCCAGGGCACGTCTGAAGAGTTTGAAGATTCGATTCCTGTATCCGGCCAGGGCATATCTGTTGACGACTAATTCCAGATTCGATTCCTGTATCAATCCAGGGCACGTCTGAAGAGTTTGAAGATTCGATTCCTGTATCCGGCTAGGGCATATCTGTTGACGACTAATTCCAGACTCGATTCCTGTATCAAGCCAGGGCACGTCTGAAGAGTTTGAAGATTCGATTCCTGTATCTGGCCAGGGCATATCTGCATAAAGAAATTCTAGATTCGATTCCTGTATCTAGCCAGGGCACATCTGAAGAGTTTGAAGATTCGATTCCTGTATCCGGCTAGGGCATATCTGTTGACGAGTAATTCCAGACTTGATTCCTGTACCAAGCCAGGGCACGTCTGAAGAGTTCGAAGATTTGATTCCTGTATCCGGCCAGGGCATATCTGTTGATGACTAATTCCAAACTCGATTCCTGTATCAAGCCAGGGCACGTCTGAAGAGTTTGAAGATTCGATTCCTGTATCCGGCCAGGGCATATCTGTTGACGACTAATTCCAGATTCGATTCCTGTATCTAGCCAGGGCACATATGAAGATTTTGAAGATTCGATTCCTGTATCCGGCCAGGGCATATCTATTGACGACTAATTCCAGACTCGATTCCTGTATCAAGCCAGGGCACGTCTGAAGAGTTCGAAGATTCGATTCCTGTATCCGGCCAGGGCATATCTGTTGATGACTAATTCCAGATTCGATTCCTGTATCTAGCCAGGGCATATCTGAAGAGTTTGAAGATTCGATTCCTGTATCCGGCCAGGGCATATCTGTTGACGACTAATTCTAGACTCGATTCCTGTATCAAGCCAGGGCACGTCTGAAGAGTTCGAAGATTCGATTCCTGTATCCGGCCAGGGCATATCTGTTGACGACTAATTCCAGATTCGATTCCTGTATCAAGCTAGGGCACGTCTGAAGAGTTTGAAGATTCGATTCCTGTATCCGGCCAGGGCATATCTGTTGACGACTAATTCCAGATTCGATTCCTGTATCCAGCCAGGGCATATCTGCATAAAGAGTTTGAAGATCAACCTCTGTAACAGGCCAGGTAATTATCTTTCTTTCTCAGGTACACAAGTTCTCGCTAAGGAATCTCTTACGCGATCGACACCTAGATGGCATCTATAAGCCCATCCACATATCAACAGTCCCCAAATGGCATCTATAAGCCCATTCCCGACAAGACTCTGTCACAACTCCAAATGGAATCTATAAGCCCATCCTCCCATCCATCATCTCTCCCAAATGGCATCTGTAAGCCCCTTCCCACCATCATGCTGCTGATACTCTACTATGTGAGTGCAAATTTCTGGGCACTTTAGTGTTCAATCATCTTCCACCTTCGGATCACGAAAGGCACGCAAGCCAATCTACATCCTCAGGTCTAAGAAGATTGAACAGGGGCAACTGTTGTACCCCAAAATTTTCCCTCCCATATTCTTCAAGATTTGGCAAGATCAAGCTTCAAATGGATTAAGGATTGCATAGTTCAAACACCCTCCTAACACAGTCAAAATTAGGGTTTTGGTTTTTACAAGGAAGTTGAGGTTTTCAAGGGTCCCATCAAGTCCCATAGGTCTATATACATTGTCAAGCATCTACATATCCAGTTTTAAGACTCACAGCATCAAGTTGCACAGTCAAAAAACCCTAATTGCTTCACAGTCAACTGCAGGGGCAAAATGGTCATTTTGCAGTCAAAAGTCAGAAATTTTGGTCAACATCTTATTTTGAGTCCACAATCATCATTTGATCAAGTCTTGATCATGATTCCTCAAGCATGGTTCAAAAATCATCAAGATGTCAAAAGTTTCTATTTTTGGACAGCTGAAAAGTCAACTGTAACTTGACCAGGGCATAACTTTTTCATGGTTCGTCAAAAAAATCCCATCCAATGCTAATTTTGAAGGGGATAACATTTCCTACAACTCATCTTCACACTCCAAGTCCAAGAAATGCTCTCACAAAAAGTTATCAATTTCTACATTATAGGTCATTTTCAAAAGTCAACAAAAAGGCACTTTAAAGCAAAGACCATAACTTGAGATTGTTAAATCAAAATGACATGGGACAAAAGGCATTGGTTAGAGGACTTCAAGACCTTTCCAAAATGTCCAAGAACATGTTCATAGCCTCAAAATTGAGCAAGATATGCATTGGAGAAGTTGGGAAATTTTTGGGAACTTTCAAAAGTCAACTTTGCCTAAAACACTTCATTTTTGCTAATGGGCCTCAAATTCTTTCTTGAATCTTTACCCAAGGCTTATGCACGACCCATTAAGATTAATTGGAATTATTTTCTTATTTTTATTAATTATTTGGATTTTTAATTGATTAATAATTCATTTAATTAATTTAATTATAGAAAAATATCAAAACATGGTTTTCAAATCTTTTTATGAGGCAAATGAGATCAGGGCAAGCTGGAAATTTGTGTGCACCTCAAAGACATCAAAATCTCCATGATTGGCAAGGTTTTATTAAAGAAAAAGATTGAAAAAAGATTTGATTGGCAATCACATAATGAAACATGAATGTAATGGATTGTTAGGCTTAAAGTTGACCTAATTCTCTTCACAATCAAAGGCTGAACCTAACCCTATTCATAAGAACGTGAAAGAACTGCTGAAACCACATAACGAAATTCCAAAAATTGAAGAAATACTTGAAAACTGAAATCAATATTCCAGGTGAATTCAAAGCCTAAAAGTGGTTCCAACGTGTTGCTGACATTGCCAGGAATCCATTGCCATCAAGAACAAGCTCTAATACACAAGGAAACAGCCAAAGAGAATCACGGTTTGAACAAACATTTCCATAACCGAAATCCAATTTTTATGCATCATTGACATGTTTTGATTATTGATTTGTATTGCTAACATCTTCCTGAAGCTTTTGGTATGGATTAATTGTGTAGAAACATCCTGAATCGAAATCTACCATGGACGAATGCTAGGGTTTCAGAGCTTTCATATTGGGGTTTTTCATATACTGTAAAATTAGACCTCAAGACCTATATTCGATAAATTCGTCAGGACAAGACGAAATCATTGAAACCATCGCTCTCTTTTTATATTGCTTGTGTGCCTAATCGCTATTTTTGATGTTTCCAGTTTGTGGGGGTTTAAAACCCCCGCTATTTGCTTGTTTTTTGTTTCAGGCCAGATGAAGAAGACAATACGTGGAAGGACATGACTGGCGTATTCAAATATGATGCATGCTTTTTTTTTAAATTCCCAGCATAATTGTTGTTTTTGCATATTATTTTAACTATCCATTATTATTACAAATACAATGCAATGGCTGAGTGGTTATGGACGTGGCTTGCAATCGTTGGGACCTGGGTTCGATTCCCAGGTCCCCCATATAATTGTTGATCTTTTTTCCAACACGTTCCAGTGCAGCGCTTGTCAATGATCTATCATGAACCTTTAGTGCTCCATGTGCCAAGTGGCTGTGACTATCAATCCAAGGGCTGCAAGGGAAGGAGTATCATGTGCTCAGGTCAAAGCAGGCATAGGAGATCATGAAAGAACAAGGCTCAGAGCATTGTTGGGCCAGAATTGCTCAAAACAAACCTCCCCTTGGGCCAACTTACCCCCTTTGGTTTGCAATTTCATTTTCTTTTCTTTTAATTCTTTTAATTATAATTATTATTATTAATTCACAACAAATTAATTTTTCATAATAAAAATCAGAAATCAAAATTGTAAATATATTTTATTATTTATTAAATTCATTAACTATTATTTTTTGTAAATAAATACTAATAATTAACTTAGCTTAATTTAGGTTTTAATTTTAACCTTTTTCTCAATAAATAAAAATTATATAGAATTAGGTTTTGACTTTTTTTAAATCATTTTATTATTAACATCATTATTAATTATTATTATTTTTTGTACATACAAATGTAAATTAATTAATTAGTTTAAATTAGGTTAACTTTAACATTTTATTAATAATTAAAATAAACTTAGAACTAGGGTTTTCTTTTGATTTTTAATTTCCTTATTTTCATTAAATACAAAAAAACACAAAAAATATCTTTCTTTAATTAATTAAATAATTAGGTTTTATTTTAATTAAAAGCAAAAGGACAAAAACTCATAATTTCTCAAAAGGGTCAAAAACCCTAAGGACGTCCAATTTAATTCTTTCGCGCGTTATTATTTATTTTGATTATTATGTAACTGCTTCCAAGAATGTAATAGTAATTATGTTTATTGCTTTCTTTACTTTCCGCACTTTATCAAAACGGGTCTTTGTTTTTTGGCGATGTATAGACCCGCGCCTTGTAATAGCGTAGCTTTTACCTTTCTGTATTTAATTTTCCGCACTCCTAACTGTTAATTGCATGAAAGAATGTATGATAATTAAAAACAACCCGTAGCTCACAATTGCATGATCAAAGATAAATCTTAACATGAAAACAACACACAATGCACATGCCACTTCTAGGGTACGCCTCACTCGTTGCCTCGAACGTGGTCGTCAAGTATAGGGTATTTTAGCGGTCGCCCTTATGTCTAAGATCCAGTCGCCTCGAAACAGTTGCCTCGGATTAAAAAAGGATCTAGGACATTAGGGTTACTCCTAAGGTGTCCTACTATTGCTTCGGTGACCACACTGTCCCTACAATCGAATTGACCCGAATACCTCCAACGGTGGTGCTACCTACCTCTCAATGGTGGGATGGCACTATCTTAAGGACTCTTACACAGCCTAATTCCTTAGGGTAGGTAGATGACTCATGGGTACTTGCTCTCTAAAAAATAAACAAAACAATCTTTTCACACTGACACTTTCAAAAGTTTTCAAAACAAACTTTTCAAACACTCTTGAGGACAGATACAAGAGTCACTTAGAAATCTTTCAAAAAAACGAAACTTTTTTCCAAACCCACTCATATTTGAAAAGCAAACATCTTTTGAAAACATAAGAGCAAGTACCTAAGAGCCCGTGGATAACCATGGATAGAAAGGGTGCTAACACCTTCCCTTTCTATAAACCTACCTCCCAAACCGAGAGACATTCTCAATAAGGAATTTTGCTGTGCTTTTGTCCTTTCCAGGTTGGAGAATATAAAAGACGGTGGCGACTCTTGTTTACCGCGACATACGCGATCCAGCTTTAAACAGTCAGTTCTATTTCCACCGATCACAACCGACCTCAAAATAGGTGCAACTTCTATAGAAGTCCACTTACGATTGCTTAACATAGCGCTAAGTTTTGTCCTGGTTCGAATAAATGATCATTTGTGGCCCAAACTTATGATTGTAAGCCCAAGTATGTTAATTTGATCTTTTTGATCCAATAACCTTGAGATTCATTATGTGGAGTCTTTGGTTCTACCAATCCTCTAATGGATCTACAACACTTTTGGTCAACGCGGATCACTTAAACACCGTTGATCATTAAATGGTACTTATGAGAAATCCAAATGGATGATATACTTGACAAAAAGCAAATGCAACTTGTTGTGTGGAGGCTTTGGTTCTACCAATCCTCTAATGAGTTTCAAATGCAAGTTTCAAGATGGTCATCTAACTAACCACTAATTATTGACTTGTTTTATCTTATGCTTTTATTCTTTTTTATGCTTTATGTACCATTTACTTTTATAATTAAATTTCATGCCATTTTCATCTTTGCTCATTTGAGCTTTTATCTTCTTGAAATTTTATTTTGCTCACTTTAGCTTTTCTTTTTCTTTTCCTAAGATACTTAATAATCAACATAAACCCTAAAAAAATCTTAATGGTACTTAGACTATTTGGTTACTATCCTTGGCATTATGGAGCAGTGGATTTTTTTTCTTGGACTTAGGATTAGAAACCTTGGCCTATCTTGGAGACCTTGTGATCTTATCTGATTATTTTGTCTGGAGTTCCTGAGGTTTACCTCAACACATTGGGTTGCTTATTTGTTTTTGTGTGCAGGTTTTTGTGATTACATCCTTTGTTTGTAATCTGGAATTCACCCATATACAGCCGTTACTCTGCCCAATTTTTGTGAAGACTTAATACATTTGAAGAGGTCTAGTATCTTTGCTTTCTTGGTTTCAATCCAAATAATGGGAATTCTATCTTGGCTCATAATTTCAAGTATTGGCTTCTTGTTGGTTAGATGGTTCTTATCCTTAGATTTTACCTTATTCTTTAGGATAGTCTCTTCTTCTCCTCCCATCTTCTTTAATTTCAAAAATCTTCTCCCTCCTTTTTAAAACTCTTCTTGTTTTGAAACATAAATCACTTTCATAATAAACTTGGACTTAGGTCCATGAATTTTCAAAACATTTTCATAAATAAACTTCAATCAATTTAATAGTACCTTGACATTTTTGTGAGAAGAATAAAAGTCAACCAATCTCATTTCAAACCATTTTGCCACTTTGGCTTTTACCTTTAAACTTTTCTTAAAAGATTAGACTCTTGTAAATCCTTGTAGTGATGCATACAACTATACTTCTACAATATGTAGTGAAGAGAGATATTTTCCACTTGGGTGTTGAGTGAGGCATTGTTAATTTTGAAATGCAAGCCATATCCTCCAATTTGAGATGATGCAAATTCTCCTTTCTCATGATTGTTGGTAGTAAGTATGTTTTCCACACGGACATGACGATGATGTTTTATCTCATAAAATTAACCAACACACTTTGTGTTTCAAATTTTTAAAAGAGGAACTTTGTGTACCCTGATCCCCTATTGCACGAAAGCTGGTACGTAGGCACTAAAGGTTCGCAACCGCGGCGGGTGCAAAAATCATAAAAAAATATATTTCTTTTCTCATCTACACCATCCATTTTATATACAACACATTTTTATAGCCAAAATATACAGATTTTTCAAAGAGGTTCCTGCGGAGTACCGTAGACGTTTAGGGTGCTAATACCTTCCCTTTGCATAACCAACCCCCTTACCTTGAATCTTTCCCCCCTTTTGGGTTATTCGCTCTTTTCCCATTCCTTTGGAAACAATAAAGCGCGGTGGCAATTTTTATTTTTGATTTGTATAAAGTCTAGTCAATCCAATGGCTTAGTCTTGAACATTTCTACTGCTATAGAAAAATGGCGACTTCACTGGGGACATATTGACCTCTTGCTGGTGCATCCCTAAGTGGTTTAAGCCTATCTTTGTTTATATCTGTATATGTACTATTGTTGTTTATGTGTTATATTTTGTATATATGTTTGTTTGGATTTTCCTGGTTTTCAGGGTGCTTGGTGATTACTCATAAGTCCTGTACCCGGACTTGGGAAAACTTTAAGATAGGACGGGCGGTATAGTCATGTTAACTTTGAGGGAGTAATCCCAAAAAAGGATACATGAGATCCCCCACTCAGTGGAGGCCCCTTTGACTGTAGTGTCGTTTACCGAGTAATCTGGAAGATGTAATGCTTTCGACCTGGGAGCCTGCTGAAACTGAGGACCGTAGAATACCAAACCCATCTTGGCCTTTTAGGTGTAGTGCGGAAGCTATGACGGAGTAATCCGGAAATAGTTGTCACGCGATACTACGCTCGGACGAGTCTTTCTTGAGAATATTACTAATTACCGAGTTAATCGGGAAGTTGGTAATATCAGAAGGAAGGATGTAGACTCTGGGAACCTCTAGAACCTTGTTCGGCAGGTGATAACTTTTTAGACCAACACCTTATGGGTAGTACCTTTGACCTCATGCTCGTGACGTTGAACCTATGAACCCTATATGTGTGATCTTGTGTGTGATTATTACATCATGCATCCATGCACTCATGAGCATCTTTTGAAGAAAACAATATTTCAAGGGATTTAAAGGTTAACTATTTGTGAATATCTCAGGTACTTTTAACCATGGATTCTGGAAAGAGAAAGACCAGGAAATACAGTTTCAAGGATCCCAAGATAGATGAGTTGGTCAGTCTAATTCCAGAGGTTGAGTATCCTGCAGATTTTCGGAAGAAGTTTGGATCCATTATTTCTCTCATGAAGTTGAAGATGAAGGAGGATATTCTCTCGACCTTGATCCAGTTCTATGATCCGGTTTATCACTGCTTCACTTTTCCCGATTATCAATTGATGCCTACACTGGAGGAGTATTCCTATATATTGGATTTACCCGTTACCGATCGTGTTCCTTTTACTGGTTTAGAGGGCGAGCCAAAACCACATGAGATTGCTGCTTTGATTCATCTGGGGAAGTCTGAGGTGGAAGCCCATATGACTACTAAAGGAGGGATTAGAGGATTACCAACTCAGTTCTTATTGGAGAAAGCTCGTTACTTTGCCAGAATGAAGAGTATGGTTGCTTTTGAGGCCATCTTTGCTCTTCTTGCTTACGGATTATTCTTATTTCCTAATGTGGACAAGTTTGTCGACATTAACGCTATCAGGATTTTCATGATTGGAAACCCTGTTCCTACACTGTTGTGTGATGCTTGTTACTCTGTTCATCTTCGGAGTTCTTATCATGGAGGAATGATTATCTGTTGCACGCCTTTGTTGTACCGATGGTTCATCTCTCATATGCCTCCGTCTAATGCTTTTTGGGATGTCAAGAAGGAACCCCGTTGGGCTCCTAAGATCATGGCACTTACTCACTCAGATATTGATTGGTATCACTGAGCTTATCAGGATATAGAGATTATTAACAGTTGTGGTAGTTTTCCCAATGTACCTCTTCTTGGTACAAAGGGAGGATTTAACTATAACCCTATTCTTGCACGGCGACAACTTGGTTATCCGATGAGGGATAAACCGAACAGTATTCATTTGAGTAATTTCTTTCTGAAGGAAGGATAAGACCATAGGGAAGCTAGGGAGAAGATTGCAAAGGCCTGGTGTCACATTCATAAGAAGAGTAGGAAGGATTTAGGACCTATGGGTGCTGTTTCTTTGGAGCCATATCTTCAGTGGGTGCGATCGAGAGTTATTCAGTTGAAGATGCCGTATTCTCGGGAGACACCCATGCCTGATTTGTTTGTGAAGACCACTCCTCCCTTATTAGATGATCTAGAGGAGCTGCATCTTGCTTTGGTTAGGATGCAACAGGAAAGGGTTGCTTGGAAGAACAAGTTCCAGACTTTAGAAAGTTCCTACAGAGCATACCTGAAAGAGAAAGATGATTTGATCGAGATCCTTGAGAGTCGAGCAGTAGAGTCTATGGAGAGGCAAGGGGATTTATTTTCTCCTAAGCCTCAAACAGGTGCTGATTACTCATTTCCTGATCCAGATGATTGGAAGGAGGTTGCCATCAGACATGTGGAAGAAAACCATGAGGGCTCAGATTGCCAGGCTTACAGGGAAGCACCAGCGTACAGATTGATCTCTATCAGTTCTTTTTCTCAGGATTTTTAGATTGTATTTTCATCTTGTACTTGGGATCATTGAAACTTGTAACCCATTTTAAAGTTATTATAATAAAAAATTTCAGTATTTCAAATGCGTTATTATTTTGATTATTTGCAATATGTCTATAAACGTTAAATCCATTGAAATATTAAATGATAAAGTAAAAATAATCATATGCATTGCACATCATGCATCTTGTTGCACATATTTCTTGCATTTATTATGCATATCCAGGTGCCTTACCCATCTTTTTGCTTCGTTCAGCAAACTGACTCATCACTATAACACTCGGGCTAACTTCAAAAAGAAGATGGACAACTTGGAACAGGAGAATCCCGAGCTATGCGAAGAAGTTTCTGCTTTGAAGGCTGGCTTGGCCAATTTGACTATTCTGATGGAAGCTCTGGTGGTTGCTCAGAATCAGTCACCGAGTGTTCAACCTCAGCCAACAAGGGAAAATGCTGAAGTTCCGGCTATTCCCGTATCTACTACTCCAGCTGTTTTTCAAAACCGTATGCCTCAGGGTTATCCGTGGGGGATGCCAGAGAATTTTGCACCTGAAGGTTTCAATTTGGGCCCTCAAGATGCTCCAGTGGTTCAAAATGTTGTTACTACAGCACCTCCTGTGGTGCATACTGTTCCTGCCGCACCTTCTTCAGTGAATTTGGTTCCGTTTGTTAATGAAGATGTGTGTTGTCCTTTCCCTCCGCCGAGTGAAGAATTGGGTCTTTATGACAGAATGGATGATTTCCAAGAGCAGTTTGACAGAATGCAAAGAGAGGTGAAGGCTCTTAGGGGAAAAGAGTTATTTGGGCAGAATGTGAATGAGCTGTGTTTGGTCCCGAATGACAAAGTGCCTGCTAAGTTCAAGGTCCCGGAGTTTGATAAGTACAAGGGAAAAACTTTCCCTCGTGCTCACTTGGTGATGTACGTAAGGAGAATGACTACCCACACCGATGATCAGCGTCTGCTGATTCACTTTTTCTAGGATAGTCTGACCGACACAGCGTTGAAATGGTACATGAGTTTAGACAGCGCCAACATCCATACTTTTAATGATTTGGGAGAAGCATTTATTAAACAATACAAGTACAATGTGGACATGGCGTCCGATCGTGACCAGCTTAGGGCCATGGTTCAGAAAGACAGAGAATCGTTCAAAGAGTATGCGTAGAGATGGCGCGAAGTGGTTGCACAAGTGATTCCTCCCATGGAGGAGAAGGAAATGACTAAAATTTTTCTGAAGACGCTAGGCGCTTTCTACTATGAAAGAATGGTATCAAGTGCCCCAAGTGATTTTACAGAGATGGTAGGAATGAGTGTCCGCCTAGAAGAGGCAGTAAGAGAAGGCCGTTTGACAAAGGGTGAAGGATCTGGAGGTGTGAAAAAGCCAGCTTATGGGTTTACAAAGAAGAAAGAGGGGGATACCAATGCTGTCATACAAGAGAGGAGAGTGAACGCTCCTAGAAGGAATTATCAGCGTCACCAGCAAGTTGCCTCAGTGACTCCTTGTTTACCGTTATTTTTGGTAAACAACCGCTGGTCTCCAAAAAGGTAAGTTTTTGGTTTACTTGCGGGATCGACAAACTAATCCCAGAACATATGTTAATCTTTATGTAAAATGAGTGAGAAGGAAGAACGCACGTTCGACCCAGGGGAGAGATGTTTAAGATTGTTGAACAGTAAATGAAAACATAAAAATGCAAGTAAAAGAAGTAAAAGGTAACTTTGCAAGATAATGGTAAAGTAAAGTAAAAAGACTTTTATTAAGTAAAAAAGGTGTTTTTAACGTACATTTCTATGCTTTTTATCCTTTCTCACGCAGTAGTTACTTGGATAATATTTGAGAAATTTAGTACTATAAGTTGAACACCCTAAAAAATTACACAAACTTCTTAATTTATACTAAAAATAGGTAACCTTCGAGGGGACATTCTGCGCTAGGATGAAGACAAGTGTCTTCTGCATGCCTCTCAACCCATAGCCTTTTGCCACGTTTCCTTCCCTTAGACGTGATGAAAACCACCTTTCCCTCCAATAATTTAAATTTTAAAATGGTCTTCGTCCCATGTGCCAAGGCGCGAACACTTCTCTTCAGTCGAACAACCTACATCTGCCTCGGTCGAATGAACCTTTGGTCGAAGCTTCTTATTATATCTTGGATCCTTTTCCTTAAATTATCTCATGCGTCGAATTATACCTCCTGGTGTAGTTCATTTCCAGTTGTTTGGTCAAAGAGACCAAATATAGCAAGTGTCGAATTTGGGAGCCAACCAATTGCCCCCCAAGAATGTCTATTTCGACGCCCAAAGAAATAGTCATTCTTTGAACTTCCCATTCGACACCTGTCTTACCAGTTGTCCACCAAGCTTTGACGTGTACTTTTCGCCTTCCAACAGCTGCTATATTTGATAAAACCATCATTACTTTTTTCCAAAATGTCTCTTCAAAACTGCCGTTACCACGCTCGCCATGATGGCCTCGTTCCTATAATCTAGGCAAGCATGTCCCAACGTTTCCCAACGCCTGCACGGTAATCGTTTCCTGCCTTGTCACGTGCCCCACTACCTGCGAAACATTAAATGCCTTTGATGAGACATTTCCCACTTCTGAAGGCTATAAATACTTCCAAACTTCTTTATTTAGAACTTTTATCATCTTCAGCTTTTCCAAACCCCTTGCATTCTCACAACACTGTACTGTCACCTTCGCTCTTTCTCTTAAGTCTTTAACAATGGCCTTTCTCTCTAATGCCCCAAAAAAACCGCAACCAAAGAATGCTAATGATGTTCAGAAACCACCAGAGATTTTTTCTACCAACCCTCCTTCTTCCTCGACTAACAGGTACATTGCTGAACCTATGGGAGAATGGAGAGAAGCCTATGATTCTCAACTCCTTATTCTCGTCAGATATGTAGGAAATATGTATGCTATGTCCGGCCCATTATCTTCATGTGCCGAAAATCCCTTAAAAAACCGTGCCTTTTTCCTACACACCCAAGGCTTAAACCCATAGGTTGTGCCAAAAAACCTAGGGCAGATTCTGAAGATGCTACACCGGCTAACCAGCAACATCCTCAAACTACTAATGATATCAACCTCCAGTTCATGAATAAAGGGAATCGAATCTTTCGATCAATCCCTAAACTTTCTTCTGAATACTCCGACTGGTTGAATAAAATGGAGAGGCTGCAAGCCTCTGTCTGGAAGGAGATGGGCATCTATGACTTAGTGATGTTGTCGAAGACAGGGTTACCTTATTGCCCCTTATGCTGGTATCCTCATTGTACTTTTGGGACAGTGCACATTTCACCTTTCATCTTCCTTGTGGGATGATGACCCCTACCTTGTTCGACATAGCTGCCATCACTGGTCTTCGACCCACTGGTGACTATTTCGACCCTGAAGACTTGTCTGAGGATCCCATTGGGTTTGCTGCTACCAAACCCACTTATACCACCTTCATAAACCACTTTCATGACAAGGCTTCAAATACCGTGTCGGAGGTGGAGCACATAGCCTTCTTGGACATGTGGCTGTCTCGATTTGTTTTCTGCACTAAATGACTGCAGGTGACGAAAAAGATGCTGACGTTTGCAACACAACTCCATCACAAATACCCTATTTGCTTGGCCGAATTGATTCTGGCCAAATTATATGAGTCCATCAGTAATGGTGTGACTCAACTTAAGGTTCTAGGAGACAGAGGAAGTTTGCTGCTATCTGGTCCCTTCTGGCTTCTGCAACTGTGGCTTAACGCCACCTTCAAATCCTTCCTCCCTCAAAAGAACAAGATTAATGAAGAAGCTTCTGAAATCTTAAACAAGAGAGTCGAAGGCACCGGGTTGGCATTGCTAACTCCCACTGATGAAGGCCAACAGTTTCAAAAAGCCTTTACAAGCTTCGTAATGATGTTTGTGGAGCAAAAAAGCTTTGATTCGACTATGGCTCCCTTTTCCAGTCGAAAAGTTGGCCCGAAATGGTTTACTAGACCATATCCTTCAGAAGAAGATGATGTGGTTGATGAGTTCGTGAGCATGTGCGAAGCGTTTCTCCGCCCCAGGATCATGCCTTTAAGATTTAAGAGCTCGAAGAACCAATTGAGCTTAATTTCTTATCAACCCAATCTTGTCTCTCGACAGTTTGGCATTGCTCAATCGCTTCCTTCACCTATATACCCTCGAGAGAAACTGCTACGCTTTTATAATGTAGATTACTCAGAGGATGCCGCTACCAAGCATATTGGTAGGTATTCTGGTCGAACTACACTGACCCTGTTTGACTTTAACCTTTATTTTATGAACTCTACCACTTCTGAGACGTGGTGGAGACATTATTATGAGGAAAAGTTCTTCGACGAGAAGGACTTCGCCCACCATCTGCGTGAGGCATTCAAGCTGGTTCTTGATAGAGTCAAAAAAGGTATTCCTTTTTCCATCCCTTCGTCTTAGATTTGTTTTTCCAACACCTAACTAACCATAGCTGTTTTGCCTTTCGTTTAGATGTCAAGCGGGTTGCTTCAAAGAAAACCGCTGAGAGTACAAAAGGTGGAGATTCTACTATCAATCCCTCTCCTAAGGTACTTACCTTTCCTTTTTACCCTTTGTTTTATCTGACGTAGTTATTAATCTTCTCGACTTGGTTTTCTATATGCTTAGAAATCAACTGTTCCTTTGCAGAGACAAAGATTGAAAAAGATTGAAAAAACCAACTCCTGCCGTCGAAACCCGTCCAAAAATCAAGATTAAAACTACAGCGGGGAGGCTACCTCCTGTCATCATCAATGAACCCACTGAACAGAAGGTAATCTCCAGATTAAACAATCCTAGTGAAAGTGACAATTCTAGTCCTGGTGCTGAAATCCCAGTACAGGTATCCACTTCGACTGCTTGTTATGTACTTCTCACTCTCTCTTATTTTGTGACGCTTTTAAAAAGCAATAAATTATTTCTATTTTCTAGGACACTGCTGGCACTTCGACACGAAATCCTACTCATGTTGAAGACTCGACCACTTGCTTGAATAGTGACGGGATTCCTATCTACAAACCCTCTTCAGCGAAAGACTCCTTCGTGAGTTCAGCTGACGAAGTGAATCAGACTTCTGAACCTCATCATGAAACCATAGAAGAAGCTGATGAAGAAGAAGCTGAAGGAAATCAAGAGGAGGTTAGGATTCCAATGGTCGAAGTTGAAACAGAGAGGGAACATGTGGAGATCCCAGAAGCTAAGGGTGAAGAAGCTCCCGCTGAAGGAAACCAAAATCCTCTAGGTACTGAGGCAATTCCTACTCAAGTACCTAACGTGGTTATTACAACCAACGCAAGCATCCCTTCGACGGGGTCCAGAACCAAAGAGGATTTGGCTTTACTAAAGCAACAAGATCTGTTAGGTTATCTGAATGCAATCTTGGAGGGTCGAGAGAGCTCCTCTGATCGAAGCGCCTCGACTGCATCTGGCAGATCTACCTCGACTTCCCCTCTCGACGAAGCTCTTCAAAAGGTTAAAGCACAAATCTTTAAAAGAGATTTGATGTTAACTTTAGAGGGGGAACCAGCAGCGCCTTCCTATCTGAAGACTATCTTGAAAGCTGTCGATCTTCTTGTTTCCCTTCCAGATGTAGCCAGTGTAATCCTGGATTTACTTTCTATTGTCGAGCAAGTATCAGCAGACTTCAATCGTCAAAGAATCATTAATCGTGATATTGAGGAAGCCAATGGCCAAGTGGCTACTGCCTGGCATGCTGCCACTGAATCCACTTCTAGAGTAAAGGACTTGTCGAAGGCCCAGGAGGCTAGGCAAAAGGAAGTCGAGGAGATTGATCAAGACAATGTTCAGTTGAGAGAACAGATTACAGAGTTGGAAGCAAAACTCGCTGCCAACGACAAAAAGAAGGAGAAGCTTCTTGTTGTGAACACTGAGTTAGAAAGCCAAGAAGAATTAGCTGAAGGGTTAAGACATGTCAATCGAGCTTAATCTCTGGATGCTAAGCTCGAAACCCTTCACCAATCAAAAGCTCTCTGTGATCGAAGGCTAGAATTGCAACGGATCAAGTACCTCCATGTGATACGGTGGGAGAACTGACTTGATGTTTTGCGTTTGTGTTCGCAAATGTTTCGGTTTAGCAAGAGTCGCCACCGGCTTTTTATTTTATCCTAAGGAAAGGTCAAAAAGCACAGGAAAGACCTTTGAGATGTTTTCTTGGGTTCGGGGAGTAGATTATAGAAAGGGAAGGTATTATCACCCTTTCTATCCATGGTTATCCATGGGCTCTTAGTTACTTGCTTAGATCACTTGCTTTGAATTTCTATTATTTGAAATGGTGCTTTTCAATTGTTTGAAATGGTGCTTTGTGTGTGGTTTTGAAAGATGTTTTGAAAAGAGGCCATTGTTGTGGCAACCTTTGTAATGATTCTTG
Organism: Vicia faba; assembly: GCA_948472305.1. NCBI lineage: Eukaryota > Viridiplantae > Streptophyta > Magnoliopsida > Fabales > Fabaceae > Vicia > Vicia faba. The sequence continues at coordinate 792,406,200 of OX451735.1, forward strand.
TTTGAATGTATACAAAAGTGTTTTGTCTTTTTGAAAAGATTTCACTGTTTGAAAGTTGGGTTTTGAAATTGTGTTATGAAGTGTGTTTGAAAATAGAAAGGATGTTTTTGCAAGCTTTTGATCAAGTAACTAAGAGTTATCTACCCTATTTTATTCAAAGATCTTTCTTATGTTTCTAACCCTTTTAACAGTGTTGTTTCACCATTGTATTTGGTGAACAACCATGTGTTAGGATGTTAAACGGGACATGCGCGGGTCATCGTATAGACCATGATAGCAATTGTGTCAAGTATATTTGGCAATTTTTCTTGAGGGACTTGATCATTTTGTTTAGGTAACTCAGATAGCGTCATCGAGGGACGAAACCCTAGGGGTGCAAGTGTGCATTGTGTTTGTTATTCAAGCATGTTTATCTTGGATTAGGTCAAGCTAGTTGTTGATTTTATTTGCATACAAACCCTAAGTCTAAGCATGGCATAATTTGGAAACTTTTAAATATGCGAGAATTTAAATGCTACACTATTACAACATGATATAGGGAGGGGGGTACAAATTTGAAGTTGGGAGTATTTGACAAAAAATAAATTCTAAGTTATTACAACCATATCAAATGTATAGGCAATTTTTAAATGTACAATAGTTGGATATAATACAATAAATAAATGTAAGTAAAATGTATTATGCAAAAAGATTTTTATGTATGTAAAAAGTATTTTTTCAATGTGAAATATAAATAAATAAAAAAGGTCAATTTTAATTATTTTTCTATTTAGGGCAAAACCCTAATTTTTGAATAAACAAATATCATTTATTAATTATATACAATAATATATTAATTTGTGCATAAAATGAGAGTATATTATGAAAAAAGATATTTTTAGTGTAAACTATTAATAAAAGTAAAAAGGTAATATTTTTATATTTTTGACCTAATTATCTAATAAAATAAAGTATATAATTATATATATATATATATATATATATATATATATATATATATATATATATATATATATATATATATATATATATATATATATATATTAAATATTTTAAATATATAAAAAAATTAAAAATTAATTATTTACAAAAAATGGGTATTTTCAAGGAAATGTTCTCAAATTTAAATAGAAATAATAAATGAAAATAAGTGTATTTTTTTATATTATTTTTGAGTTTTATTAAAAAAGAAAATAGTTTATTTACATATTTATATTAGTAAGATATAAATAAATATGAAAAATATAGAAAATAAACTTTTGGCATTTTTTATATTTTGACAAAAAATAATAAAGTCAAAATAAAAAATAAAAACATTAAAATGATAAATATTCAAACAAATGGGCCAGGGGGGGTGTAAACTGAATAAAGGGGTGTCAAAAGCAAAAGGACCCAGGCCCAGCCAAGAATCACTTCTTCTTCTTCCTAGGAACAAAACCTGCGCACGCTGTGTACCAAACTGTAACTCCTGATTCTTTGATCTTTTGACAAAACTCATAACATGAACATTGTAGAGAATTAAACAACGAATCTAACCGTATAAAAAACTTGGATTAACTCTCAAAGACCAGAGGGAATTTCTCTGGCCCTAATGGGTTAATCTTGTATGTAATGTCCAAATGGCCAAGATAACACCTTAATTCAATGGTTATGCATTAAATTATGAAGTGCAAGTTGATTTTGAGGTATGCAAGCTAGCACCAAACATGCTGATTTGAAAATGCAAGTTTGTATGAACATGTATTGGCCATGGATAAAAGTGAGTTTTTCCTAATTTCAAGCATTCGATTCTCTCTAACCACAAGGGTGTTTGAGGAGTTCTTTGACAATTTGGAAAGCTTGGAACATGTACTATAATCCATCTTTGCAATGCAACTTGAGACTACAAGTGGAACTATGTGAAAAGTGGCCAAGAAGATAGGTCAAAATCCTGCCTAGATTAGGGCAAATTTTCTCTAAGTTAAAAGTTTTAGGTACCCTTGTTCCAAAAATCATAACTTGAGATACAAGCTTCTTTTGAGAAAACTTTGTGAATAAAAGTTGTAGACCTTGTGATGGACTACAACTTTCATGTTATAAGTTTTCTTTGAATCCATTTGCATCTTGGTGAAAAAATTGGACAAAGTTAGGAAAAAATAAGAAAATTTCATAACTTAGAAAATTTCTAAGTTATTAAAATTTTCCATTTTAAACCCTAATTTGCATTTTTGGGTTTCTTGATGAACAAGTTTCATTATTTGACATGTCTTGATGAAAAATAACTCTTGGCACTTGATTTTGACCAAAAAGTCAAAGTTTGACTTTTTAGTATACAGTCAAATTTTGATTAGTTGACTGAAAAATTCATCTATCAATCCTATGCATTTGAGATATTTTGAACTTGTTGAATGGGTCAAGACAATGTCATTGAGTCCTTGAGTCCATATGTGAGCTTGGTTTGCCCTTGGCTAGGTCAAACAGTCAAAAATAGCCTTTGTGCAGTCAAAACCCTAAAAATGACCATTTTGCCCTTTTGGTGATCTGATCAAATTTATTTTGGAATTATGATCCAAACTTGAACAATGGTTCACGTGAGTTCATAATGTTGATGTGGGTCAAATTTCATGAGATTTGACTATCAATTGGCCACAATTGACTTTTTTCCCAATACAGTTGATTTTTAGGTCAACTGTCCAATTGACTGGGCAAAAACTTGAATCAAGGCTTGAAATTTGGTATGGACAAACTTGTGAATCCAACATGAAGTATGAAAGTCAATTTGGGCATGGTAGGTCAAAATATCCCTATGCAAACTCAAACCCTAATTTGGGTCAACAGTGCAAGGAGGTGTCTTGAGCAGAGCAAACCCTAACTTGATACTAAATTCCAAGAGTCTTGTGATGAAAAATATTGATGAAATGAGAGAGAAAATTTTGGGGTACAACAGTTGCCCCTGTTCAATCTTCTTGAACCTGAAGAGTTAGATTGGCAATTTTGCCTTTTGCGACTCGAGGGTAAAAGAGGATTGGACACTAGAGTGCCCGTAAATTTGCACTTGTCAAAATATGGCTGAGGAAATGGGCTTAAAGATGCCATTTAGAGATGGTGGAATTTTGCTGGAGATGGGCTTAAAGATGCCATCCAAGAGTGTTTGTTGAATCGCAATGTGGTAGGTCAGAAGAATGAGCATCAAAATGGTATCCGTGTCTGTAATGCATTTGAACTGTATCTTGAGACTGAGTCTGTATGAGCAAGAGAATGGCGTCCAGGTCTGGAGCGTATCTGAGCTGTAACCGCGTTTGAACTTTGAATGAATATCAGAATGACTGTCGTGTCTGGAGTGTATCTGTATTGTATCTGAAGTTGAATGGGCGATAGAGGAACATCAGTGCATGGAGCATCTCTGGGTTGGGGATAAATTCTGAATGAGTGACAGAATGGCAACCGTGTCTGGAGCGTATCTAGACTGTATCTGAAGTTGAGATATGTATGAGTAGCAGACAACTTCTGTGTTTGGAGTGTATCTGAGACTGTAACTGGGATCTGAATAGGTGGCAGAATGACTTCAGTGGCGATTGCACTGGGGAGAATCAAACTGTTAGTGTAAGGGCCAGAGTGACATCCGTGTCTGGAGCGTATCTGATCTTGAAGTTGATAGTTGAATCTGAATGAGATATAGAATGGCCACCGTGTCTGGAGCGTATCTAGTCTGGATCGGATTGATGAAGTCTGAATGAGTAGTAGAATGACCGCCGTGTCTGGGGTGTTTCCATACTGTATTTTGACTTGAAATTCTGAATGAGTAATAGAATGACCGCCGTGTCTGGGGTGTTTCCATATTGTATCTGAATTATTGTTAACGATAGACTTTTAATCTTATCCTGAAAAGGGTAAAATGTTAGCTAAGACACAAAGTTATGTTGCATGATATGTTATGATGCAATGAACTGTACTTCATCAATGTTTATGATTATATGAATGTGATGGATGTGCATGTAAGCTGAATAGCTGTCTTGCTGAGGAAAATAAATCCTTGATAACTGGAGATAATGAAATCTTTGACTGCTGTCGGGGAAAGTAAATCCTTGACCGATGTTGGGGATTCCAAAATCTTTGATTTTTGAAGATGAGAAATCCTGGGACCACTGCTGGAGATTGAAAATCCTCGGCGATTTGTGGGGATTAACAAGGCCTTTGACGACTTCTGTAGGGAATGAGAATCCTTCATGACTTTCCTGGGATATAGGGAAAACTCTGAAAATTTCTACTGGGGAGTTAAAACCCAGAAAGCTTCTGCTTGGAGAAATGAGACTGAAAATATTCGATCTTGCTGGGAGATAACTCTGTGGGGGAAATGTTCACTATTCTGGCTCTACTGGGAATAGGATTTTCAGGGTTTTCGGGCTCCACTGGGGATCTTATAGCTTAACTCTGATGGGAATTTTGAAACTTAACTCAGTTGGGGAATCGAGTTTTAGAATGTACTGGCTCCGCTGAGGATCTTGAAGCTTAACTCCGCTGGGGAAATATACTCCAAATTTTAGCTTTTTTGAGGATCTAAATGATGTATCGTAGGGGATTTCTTCTGAAATGGCACAAAGATATCTTCCTACACCTTCAACCTATCAGCAATTATCTTTTTTCAATTTCGTTTTATTTGTAAGCAGTGATTACATTCAAATGCATATGCCTATTAAACAAAACATTGGGCGTTTTCAAATAAAACAATAAGTGTAAAAAGAAAAGAAAGGCAAACAAATTTCTGTGCTTTGAAGTATCTTTGTATTTAACTTTCCTGAGTATCTTTGTACAAAGGAGACAGACATCCTAGTAAGAGAATGTTGTCGTAAAAATTGAAAAATTTTATACAAAAGAAATATGGCTATGTGTAACAATTCCATGGGATTCCCATTCTGCTATAGCCTTCACAACTCTGAATATCTTGTCCATTCGCTGCTTCGTCTGCCGATGACTAGATTGATCAGAAGCTTGGAGCTTGTTGGTGAAGAGATTTTTTTTAAAGTGATCCGACGAGACATAGTCATACGCTTTAAATTCCCTAACTTTTTCCTGGACCGCCCTTTCGGGTTTTCGATCCACCGGGAAACCCTTTTTTGCCCAAGTCGCCCTTTCGGGTTTTCAACTTGCCGGGTGTACAAATTTTTTTGTTTTATCCCTAATTTTTGCCTGAATCGCCCTTTCGGGTTTTCGACTCACCGGGATGCCCATTTTTGCCCAAGTCGCCCTTTCAGGTTTCCAACTTGTCGGGTCGTTTTATGCGTAGTATCTTTTGACTATGTCTGCGTTCGCAGGGTGCGGCAAGTCATCACCGTCCATGGTGGTCAGAATCATTGCTCCACCAGAAAAGATGCTCTTGATTACAAATGGTCCTTCGTAAGTAGGAGTCCACTTGCCCCTGGGATCACTTTGCGGTAAGATGATCCGCTTGATTACAAGATCTCCGACTTGGTATACCTGACACCTAACCTTTTTGTTGAAAGCTTTGATCATCCTTTTTTGATACGTCTGACCATGACAAACAGCAGTAAGTCACTTCTCATCGATCAAGTTAAGTTGATCAAGCTGGGTCTGAATCCAATCGTCTTCACTCAAACCGGCATCCTTCATAATCCTCAAGGAAGAAATCTGAACTTCCATAGGCAGAACAACTTCCATGCCATATACCAAAGAAAATGGAGTTGCCCCTGTTGAAGTACGTGCCATGCTACGATATCCATGCAGAGAAAACGGTAACATCTCATGCCAGTCCTTGTAGGTGACTGTCATCTTTTGAATGATCTTCTTAATATTTTTGTTCGCGGCTTCAACAGCACCGTTCATCTTCGGCCGGTAGGGAGATGAATTGTGATGATAAATCTTGAACTGCTCACATAGAGCGGTGATCATAGTATTGTTCAAATTTGTACCGTTGTCTGTGATGATCCTGTCGGGGACACCATACCGGCATATGAGGTTCTGCTTGATGAAGCGGGCAACCACATTCTTTGTAACAGAGGCAAAGGAGGCTGCTTCGACCCACTTGGTAAAATAATCAATAGCGACCAAGATGAAGCGATGTCCATTGGACGCCGTGGGCTTGATCTCTCCAATCATGTCAATGCCCCACATTGCGAATGGCCAAGGAGTTGTCAGAACATTGAGTGGAACAGGAGGAATATGTACCTTGTCGGTGTAGACTTGGCATTTGTGGCAGGTACAGGAATGTTAATGACAATAAACTTCCATGGTAGACCAGTAGTAGCCTACCCTTAGAATCTTCTTAGCCATTGTATGTCCGCTCAAGTGGGTGCCAAATGTGCCGCTATGTATATCGGTCATGAACAACTTTGCTTCAACCTTGTCCACACAATGAAGTAGAACACAATAATGATTGCGCTTATAAATGATGCCATTGCTTAGGAAGAACTTGGCAGCAAATCTCCTTAAGAACTTTTTGTCATTGACGAAAGCTCCTTCAGGATATTCTCTGGTCTGGAGATACCTTTTGATTTCATGAAACCAGGGTTGTTCCACTACTTCTTCGGTATTAATCTCATGACAGTGCGCCGGTTCGTCCATTCGCTCGATGGTGATTTGGGGAGCCTCGTTATCCCAGTTGAGTTTAAACATGGAAGACATTGTTGCCAGAGCATCGACTAACTGATTTTCTTCTCGCGGGAAATGCTTGAAGGTAATCTGCTCGAAGTGAGGCAACAACGTCAAGACGTGTTCTTTGTATGGGATAAGATTAGGATGTTTAGTGTCCCACTCTCCTTTGACTTGACTGATAACCAAAGCCGAGTCCCCAAATACGACCAAAGATTTGATTCCTAGGTCTATAGCAGCCTTGAGACCAAAGATGCAAGCTTCATATTCGGCCATATTGTTGGTACAACTGAAACAAAGTCGGGCATTGAAGGGCGTATGGAAACCTTCCAGAGAAATGAGTACCGCACCGATACCGTTGCCAAGTGAATTTGAAGCGCCATCAAACCATAGGGTCCATTGGGATCCTTGTTCAGGTCCGTCATACAGTCTGCTACCTTCAATGTTGTCCAATGTCATGATGTCCTCGTCAGGGAAGTCGAATCTCATAGATTGGTAATCTTCGATAGCTTGGTGAGCTAGATGGTCAGCTAGTACACTCCCCATTATATCTTTTTGGGTAGTATACTGGATGTCATATTCAGTCAAGATCATTTGCAATCTAGCGATTCTCTCAGATAAAGCCGGCTTCTCGAAGATATACTTAATCGAATCCATTTTGGAAATCAGCAAAGTGGTGTGAGTCAACATATATTGTCTTAGCCAGCGAGCAGCCCATACCAAAGCGCAACAAGTTTTCTCGAGCAGTGAGTATCGAGTCTCACAGTCAGTAAACTTTTTGCTAAGGTAATAAATGGCATGCTCTTTTCGGCCAGACTCGTCATGTTGGCCCAGTACACACCCCATTGAGTTATCCAAAACAGTCAGATACATGATCAATGGCCTTCCTTCGACGGGTGGCATCAGAATAGGAGGTTATAGTAAGTACTCCTTGATCTTATCAAAAGCAACTGGACAATCATCGTTCCATTCAACTACCTGATCTTTCTTCAGCAGTTTGAAAATTGGCTCGCAGGTAGATGTCAGGTGAGAGATGAACCTCGCAATATAGTTCAAGCGTCCCAAGAATCCTCTAACCTCCTTTTCAGTACGGGGGGCAGACACTTCTTGTATAGCCTTTACTTTAGCGGGATCAACCTCAATGCCTTTGTTGCTGACAATAAATCCCAGAAGTTTACCAGACCTAACTCCAAAAGTGCACTTGCTTGGATTCAGTCTGAGTTTATACTCCTTCAACCTGACAAACAGCTTTTGCAAATGTTCAAGGTGTTCTCCCTCTGTCTGTGATCGAGCTATCATGTCGTCTACGTAAACTTCGATCTCATGATGTATCATATCATGAAACAAAGCTACCATGGCGCGTTGATAGGTTGCCCCTGCGTTCTTCAGTCCGAACGACATCACCTTGTAACAGAAGGTGCCCCATTGCTTGACAAAGGTAGTTTTCTCCATGTCCTCGGGGGCCATTTTGATCTGGTTGTATCCCGAGAATCCATCCATGAAGGAAAACACCTTGTGTTGAGTTGTATTGTCAACCAAAATGTCGATATGTGGCAGTGGAAAATCGTCTTTAGGGCTAGCTCTGTTTAAATTCCGATAGTCCACGCATATTCTGACTTTGCCGTCCTTTTTAGGCATGGGCACAATGTTAGCAACCCATTGTGGATAGGTAGTAACAGTCAGAAAGTCAGCGTTGAATTGCTTCATTACTTCAGCGTTAATCTTTTCAGACATGTCAGGCCTCATTCGTCGGACCTTTTGCTTGATCGGTGGACAATCTTCTCTTGTAGGGAGACGGTGAACCACGATATCTGTGTCTAACCCTGGCATGTCTTCATAAGACCAAGCGAAGATTTCAACATATTCGTTCAACAACTGCACTAAGCGCTCCTTGACACTCGGTTCCAGGTTGGCACCCACTTTTACTTCCTTTCTGTCTTCCTCTGTCCCTAAGTTGATGGTTTCTAGCAACTCCTCATGAGGCAAAATGGCCCTCTCTTCTTGTTGTAGAAGTCTGGCTAACTCTCCCGGCACTTCACAATCTTCGTCAACTTCGTACTCAGCATGATTGACCAAATCCTCAGAGTTATCGAAGGCTAAAGCAGAATAGTCACCCATGGAATCCGGAGTGGATGGGTACCTGCATTTGTGAGTGTGGGTGTGTGTAAGGGATACCCATCCTTAAACAGACAAAAATGCAAAAAGGAAAGAAAATGAACACAACAGTTTATAGATGAAAAACGTCCAATGATTCATTAAAACATGGCATATGATTATGAAGAAAATCAAGCCCTTACAAATGGACCTACATGCCCCGGGCAAGGCATGAGGTGAAAATAGTGTGCAAATTGTTTAGTTATTACAGACCATAAACATGGGAAATTGTTCAAAGATAAAATTACTGGTTGATAAAGGTGATGGGAACAAAATTCTTTGCTTCCTAGTTGCTCAAACCCCCTTCAACGGTCGGAAAGATCCAATCTTCAAAGTGGCTCTCTTCGTCCTCATCTTCTACAGCATTAATTCCATGGTGTGAGATCTTGACGGGTGGCCCTCCAGCCTTGAAGTGACGCATAGCCTTCTGTCCTGCAGCCGTAAACCCTAACCCAAACTTGTCTGTCTTATGGGGAAAGTCATGCAATTGTCCCCATACCATATTCTTCCCTTCTTTGATCACTGCCTCTGCGTCCTTGAGAGATACCATCCTAGGTACATGCTTGGGAATAATAGGCACCTCAACCATTGTCTTCGCAACTGCTACCTCGGGAGGAACTTCCTCAAAATGCTGGAAAGGCGTTTCGATTAACTCGCCATCCAACTCCACATATCGAAAGGAATTGAGATGACTTATCATGTACTCTTCCTCTCTGTGCATATTTATAATTGTACCCTTAACAGGATATTTTAGCATATGATGAAAAGAGGAGGTAACTGCCACGGCATAATGGATCCACAGTCTTCCTAGCAAACATGAGTATGACGGACGGATGTCCATTACGTAGAAGGTGGAGTTGAACACTTCGGTGCCTACCTTGATGGGGATATCAACCTCTCCATGAACCATTCTTGTTGAACCATCGAAAGCCCTAACGACGATGTTACTAGGTTTGAGGGTCAAACCTTCGCAATCCAAACGGTCTAAGGCCTTCTTTGGCAGCACATTCAGGGAAGAACCAGTATCAACCAAGACATGGGCGAGAGTGGTTCCCCGACATTCAACTGAGACGTGTAGCGCGTCATTGTGCTTCCTTCCTTTGGGAGTTAAGTCAGCGTCAGAAAAGCCCAGGCCATTGTCAGCAGTAAGGCTGGCCACACATTCCTGAAACTGGTCAGCCGAAGTCTCTTGGGGAACATGCGCCACCTTCAAGAATTTGATCAGGGCCTTAGCGTAGGCCTCAGAACATAGCAGAAGATCCAACATTGAAATTTTAGAAGGGGTCTTCCCTAATTGTTCCACAACGTCGTAGTCACTTTTTCTGATTATTTTCAAGATTTCATCCATTTCTTTCTGAGTGGTTTCGGGGATAACCACAACATGGGCCTTCGTCCTAACAGGAACTTCCAGTATCCCTTTACCCTTGTTGGTAGTTTCAGCAGATGATCTTACTACAAGAGTATCCAGTTCTTCAATCAATGGGCCTTGCACGGATCGTCAAACAGGTGCAGAAGCTTTCAATGGTCCGAAAACTGCTCGAGGAGGAGCAATCTCCGGAGAAAGGATCCGGCCACTGCGGGTTATCTTGCTTGTACCCGCGACGTTCCCTATATCAGGGTCTTCCTCAGAAATCTCTTGGACTGTTTCGATTTGTTTGATGTCGTGGTAGAAGATTTCTCCCCCATAGCTCCACGATATCTTTTTGCTGGATTTGTACGGGACAGGTCCCGGCATGGTGATCTTTAAAGGTACACATTCAGAGTTGGGTGTAATCCTGACAGGCCTTTTGCAAGCCTTGGGAGGATTGTCGGAAATGGTCATGATAGCAATATTGTTGGTTGAAGTATCACAAGTATCAGGAGTAACAGGATTGAAAGTGTCAACAGGGGTTTTCTGGAAAAGTATCTCTTGAGTATCCATCAGGCGTTGGATACCTGACTTCAACATTGGACAATCACCTTGAATGTTCAAGAAAAAATAACAGTCTTTACCACAACCAGGAAAGATCCCGGCTCGCAAAATTTTTTCTTTAATCACTAACAATGGAGTCAACAGATCGGCAACATTAGTAACATGGAGATTTTCCAAAACAGCTTGCACATTGTGGCCGTGCTTGGGCATTGGAGCGTATATAACATTGGGCTTCTCAGGAGCGTCAAATTCAACCTCTTTGGCGTAAATTAAGTCCTGAATTTTGTTCTTAAGTGCCCAGCAATTATTAGTATCATGCCCAGCACTGTCGGAATTGTAGGCACACTTGGCATTTGAGTGGTAGTATGAAGAGGAAGTGTTAGGGTTTTTTGGCGCCTCCTTCAAACTGGTCAGATTCAACTTCAACAAGTGGGGAAGTACCTGAGCGGGCGTCATGTTGATGCGGGTGAACTGCCGTTGTGGCCTTTCCACCCGTTGTTGATTAGGTCTCGACTGATTGTTACGAGGTTGATCATTTGACGAGTTTTGAATCATTACGGCCCCTACAGTCGGCCAGCGCTCCGTTCTTCCCAATCCCTTCTGAGAATACACAGAAGATGCTTCCTTCTTGGTTGGGAAAGGTTTATTAACAGCTGTGGATGCAGAAGCATCCTTTTGAATCTTTCCACTTTTAATTTCGGCCTCAACCCTTTCGCCGGTCAAAATTAGCTCAGTAAACCCCGCAGAAGAACTTCCGATTAGATGGTTGAAGAAAGGGCCAGACAGGGTCCCCAGAAACATATCAACTAACTCCCTATCTGATAACGATGGCTGCACCCTTCCATCCAGATCATGCCACTTTTGAGCGTACTCTTTAAACCCTTCATTGGAAGCCATCCCCATACTTTGTAACTGAGTACAAGTGGGCGCCAAATCAGCATTGTATTGATACTGACGGTAAAAAGCAGCTGCCAAGTCTTCCCAATTGTGAACCTCTGATCTCTCAAGCTGATAAAACCAATCTAACTGCGTGCCAGACAAGCTGTCTTGGAAAAAGTGTACCCAGAGGTCTTTATCAGATGAATGGGGTTGGATTTTTCTGACATACGACCTTAGGTGCATCTTAGGGCAAGACAGACCATCGTACTTGGCAAATGTTGGCACCTTAAACTTGGGAGGGATGACAATCCCGACCACCAACCCTAGTTCCTCAAAATCCAATCCGGGCACCCTCTGCAACTCCATAGCTGCCTGTCTATCTTCAAGGTTCTTATATTTGTCGTCCGCTGGTGGATACTGTTGTTCGGAGTAGTCTTCGTCTTCTTCCTCTTCCTCCTTTTCAACCTCAGATTCGGAAGGTACAACAGCCCCTTTCCCTTTACCGGCCCCTTCTTCAGACGTTGAGGGGAACTCAAGAACTCTTATGGCCTGATGCTCAAATCTTCTTCCCAAAGTGGCTACTCCAGGTCTCTTTTTCTTTTTCTCTTTCTTCTCCAACAAAATTTTGAGGTCCTCCTGACCCTTTTCCAAGGTCGTGAGGAGTTGTTGGAACTGTGAATTTTATGCATGTAGATCCTTTACCGTTTGCTCCAAATCCATCTTGCTGAAATAAACAGCAGAAAGATAAGGAAACCTGGCGTGAAGACCTGTTTATGCATATGATGAATGGTATGCTATTCATGTAATGTATTCAAGGATTCAGAAATTCAAATTTGTTGCAAACAAAAAGGAACGCACGTCATATTAAGAAGAAATTGTTAGTACATAAGTGCCCCATGGGCAAAATATTACAAAATTCTTAATGCAGAAAGACATTGCGCATCCTCTTTGGTGCAATGTAAGTGTTGAGAGTTTCCTCCTCGTGAAGTCGGCGAGTGAGCTCCAAAACCTTCTTCTCATTGGCATAGAAGCTGGCTTCAAAAGTATCCCGTTCTTCCTTGAGTTGGATCCAACTCTTTTGCATTTCTTCCCATGATGTTGGCATGTCAGGATGTAGGATGGTGTATGGAACCTCTCCTTCCGCAACAAGCTCTTTAATCAAGGGGAGAATGTGAGGGTATGGCATCATAAGATTCTAGGAGCGGGTTCGTACCCACTTGAGATAAGGCTCAAGGGGGATGGAATTCTTGTGCCCCAGTGTCTTACTATCTACCTTGTTAGGCATCCTCCAAGCTCTGATGAACCTTTGTCGAAATCCTTGAGCATCGTTGTCAAAGTCAAAAACTATGTCAGGAATCAACATGTCATGAGGGCCATCCCTCTGAGCATATCCAAATTGTCTCAAAGCTAGACAGGGGTTGTAGGTAATGCCTCCCCTAATGCCAAGTAATAGTACATTAGGGAATTTCCCACAACGATCAATGATGATGACATTTTCTCTGGACCGAGAACACCAGTGCACATCAGAATGTGTGAGGGTCATCAATCGTTGTGACCACCTTAAACCCTGCTCATTCTTCAAAACTGCTTGTGGAAGGTGAGAAATAAACCACCTTGCTAAGAGAGGGGTACAACACATGAGAACACCTCTTTTCCTCATTGTTCGTGTGTAAAATGAGTGTAGGATGTCCCCAAGCAATGTAGGTATGGGATTCTTGGACATGAAAATCTTGACAGCATTCACATCTATAAGCTGATCAAGGTTTGCGAACAAGACCAATCCATAGATGAGGAGTGCCACAATCTCTTCAAAGGCTTGTAGATCAAGAGAATTCCAGCAGTCTTGTGCCTTCTCAAACAGAAACTTTGCCAAGAAGCCCTTAACACCACTTCTGGTTTCCCAATGCCCCTTGATGTCAGATGGTTGCAAGTGTAATGCTTGAGCAACATCTTCAGGCTTTGGTTCTTTTTCCGTACCGTTGTAGGGTAGTTGATGAAGAATAGGAATTCTCAGGAGTTGAGAAAATTCCTCCAAAGTAGGCACCAATTGATAATCAGGGAAAGTGAAACAGTGGTGTAGGGGGTCAAAGAACTGGAAGATAACTTTCATCATGTCTTCTTCAATGTTGGTGTTGACCAAGTTGAGGAGTCTACCATGTCTTTCACTGAAGTGAGAATTCTCTGGAATCCTGGAAATAAGCTCCTTGAGTTGAGGAGGGATTCTCACAAGGTTGACTTCAATTGTTTTCCTGTGAAGAGATTCCATGACCTACAAAACAAGAACAAAGATGAAGATCTAAACCCTTGAAATGGTTAGTGGATGTATATGATGCTTTATGATGTTCATGATGTATGTACAAGCACGTGTACGAGCAAGTCACACAAAACCCTAGTTTCAGGCTTGCATGAGGTTTCATAGGTAAGTACCCTCTTGAGTTCAGTTGGCTCAAAACCTGTCCTATAAATAGTAACCGGGTTCTAAGGAGCTCAATATCATTGGATTGTTTTCTATGTTTATTGTTTTGGTTTAGCCACTTAACTAGCGACCAAAATATTCCAAGAAAATAACCCTCAATGAGTGTAGTATCGAGTATCTGTTAGAACAATGTTTGAATCTACTACCCTATATTTGAGTTTTGATGATAACAAAGTGAAAAGATATAGTATTTATATGTTTCATGTTTGAACTATATGCTGCCTAAAATTACTATGCTCTGACTTGCAGATACACTGATTAAAATAAGCAAGATCACTTCTTCAGCATCAGAATTTGATTTCATACACCAGCATCAGAAGTTGCTGAATCAGAACGTCAAGATCAGATGATCAACTCACGTACATGCTGAAGCTTGATGAACAGAACTGCGCGTAAACACTCTGATACAAAAACAATAGTTCATCAGCAGCGAAGCAGAATCAGAATGAGCCAAGCCAGAACGTGCATTGAAGAAGCAACGGTACTGTGCATTGAACGCTAATTAATTCCAACGGCATCATTCTAGACAAGATCTGCTCAAAAAGGAAAGCTTGTTATTAGCATTGAATCAAGAATATTGCATTCAACGTTCATCTTCTCAAGTGCTATATAAACAAGCTTCGAAGATTATAATGGCTAATGCTCTCCAATTCTCTACACGCACAAAGCTGAACAATAATCTTCATCTACCAGTTTTGCTAAACCACAAACTCTGATACTCCATTAGTGTTTAGCAATCTAAGTTTCTAAGCTTCATTTGTGTATACATCACAGTTGTGATAAAGTTTTGTAGAAAACATTCACACACATTTGTTTTATACCTTTGTAAGAAAGTGTTGCCTTGACAAACCGGATTGTGGTTTGATTCAAGAAGGCTTTAGCAGTTGTTAAAGCAGTCTGTAATATTTAGTTGAATATAGTGAATTAAGACCTCGTTGGAGAGAGGCGAAATCACCTTGACGGGTGGACTGGAGTAGTTTGAGATCAAACGAACCAGGATAAAAATATCTTGTCAATTGCTTTAAGATTTCAGTTTTACAATTCAACCCCCCCCCCCCCCCCCCTTCTTGTGTTTTTCACCCCTTCAATTGGCATCAGAGCGCCTGGTTCTGAGCTAAAACACTTAACCGTGTCAGTACAAGATCCAGCGTCAGAAAAACACAATGGCAGGAAACAACTCTCATTTCAGCAATGACAACAATGAGGACAGAGACAGATTCAGCGGCAAACCTCCAGTCTTTGATGGAGAAAACTTTGATTACTGGAAAGACAGAATTGAAAGCTTCTTTCTAGCACATGATGCTGATCTGTGGGATATGGTGACAGATGGATACACGCACCCTGTGAATGCAACTGGTCAGAAGATTGATAGAAAATCAATGACTGATCAACAAAAGCGTGATTTCAAGAATCACCATAAGGCCAGAACCATCCTCCTCAGTGCCATCTCCTATACTGAGTATGAGAAGATCTCCAACAGAGACACAGCTAAGAACATCTTTGATTCTCTCAGAATGACGCATGAGGGCAACGTTCAAGTCAAAGAAACAAAAGCTCTGGCGCTCATTCAGAAGTATGAGGCGTTCAAAATGGAAGAATCTGAATCCATTGAAACTATGTTCTCTAGATTCCAGATTCTGGTAGCTGGTCTCAAAGTTCTGGACAAAGGATACTCTACTGCTGACCATGTCAAGAAGATAATCAGAAGTTTACCCAAGCAGTGGAGGCCTATGGTTACTGCTCTGAAGCTAGCGAAGGATCTCAACAAAATCACTCTGGAGGAACTTATAAGCTCCCTCAGAAGTCATGAGATAGAGCTAGAAGCTGACGAGCCTCAGAAGCAAGGTAAGCCTTTAGCTTTAAAATCTAACAGAAAATCTGAATCTAAAGTTTTGCAGGCAGTTGAAGAAACATCTGATGGATCCTCATCAGAAGAAGACGAACTTTCCCTTCTCTCCAGAAGAGTAAATCAACTGTGGAAGCAAAGACAAAGGAAGTTCAGGAATCCCAGAAGATCTGATCAGAACGAGTCTTCTTCCAGATACAGAAGGACAGATTCTTCCTCTGGATACAGAAGATCTGAAGGCTCCTCCGGTAGCAAGAAGCCAAACACAAAAGACATCATCTGCTACGAGTGCAATGAGCAAGGACACTACAAGAGTGACTGCCCAAAGCTTCAGAGGGAAAAGCCCAAAAAGAAGTTTGGAAGAGAGAAGAAGAAAAGTCTCATGGCCACATGGGATGACTCTGACTCGTCTGAAGCTGACTCAGAATCAGATGATGAAAGGGCAAACATAGCGCTCATGGCTAACATTCCAGATGATAGTGAAGCTTCTGAATCAGACTCAGAATCAGACACAGAAGAGGTATTCCCTAACTTCGCTGTTAATTTTACAAAGGCTGAACTTGCTGAAAGCCTCAATGAAATTCTGGAACGTTATCAGCAGATTAGAGCTAAATTCAGAGACCTGAAAAGGAATCTTCAATCTGACTCTAATAAGTCTGAGAGTCTCAAATTGGAAAACTCTGAGCTGAGAGATAAAATTTCAAAATTAGAAAACTCTTTACAAAACTCTCAGAAGGAACCAATTTCTGAAACTCCCAGCAACGCTGATGAGATCATCAAGGAGTATGATCACAGTTTCCAGAAGTTCCTTGCTAAAAGCATAGATAGAAGCAGAATGGCTTCAATGATCTATGGAGTTAGCAGAAACGGCAGGAAAGGAATAGGATACCTAGGTAAGGTTCCTACACCTAAAAATGTCATGGATTTAACCATTAAACACACTCCTCTAAATTCACACTTTGTGTATGGTCACACACATGACATCAAATATACTAGTAGTAAGCACTCTTTGAAACCAAAATTCAACCAGAGTTTTGGTAAAACTAACAAATCAGGACCCAAGAAGATCTGGGTACCTAAGGATAAAATAATACATGTTGCAGATATCTTTAGCAGCAAGTCAGAAACACCAGTCATGGTACCTGGACTCTGGCTGCTCACGACACATGACGGGAAGAAGGCATATGTTCCAAAGCCTGGAACTTAAGCCTGGAGGCCACGTTGGCTTTGGAGGCAATCAGAGGGGAAAGATAATTGGCTCTGGAACTGTAGGTAATGGAAATCTTCCCTCTATTAATAATGTTCTGCTAGTAGATGGATTGATGCATAATCTGTTATCCATAAGTCAATTAAGTGATAACGGTTATGATATAATCTTTAATCAAAAATCATGTAAAGCTGTTAGTCAGAAAGATGGGACTATCCTGTTTAATGGAAAGAGGAAAAACAACATTTACAAAATCAAACTTTCTGAACTAAAGAGTCAGAACGTAAAATGTCTTCTGTCTGTTAACAACGAGCAATGGATCTGGCACAGAAGATTGGGGCATGTTAGTATGAGAAGAATATCTCAAATTAACAAACTCAATCTGGTCAGAGGGCTTCCAAATTTGAAGTTCAATTTAGATGCTCTGTGTGAAGCATGTCAGAAAGGCAAATTTTCAAAACCCTCTTTTAAATCCAAAAATGTTGTTTCTACCTCTAAGCCATTAGAACTTCTGCACATTGACTTATTTGGACCAGTTAAAACTGCTTCAGTCAGTGGCAAGAAGTATGGGTTAGTAATCGTAGATGACTATAGCAGATGGGCATGGGTAAAGTTCTTAAGACACAAGGACGAGTCACACTCTGTGTTTGTTACCTTCTGTAACCAAGTTCAGAATGAAAAAGATCTTAGAATCGTTAAAGTCAGAAGTGATCATGGTGGAGAATTTGAAAATAAAGATTTTGAGTCATTCTTTAATGACAAAGGCATTCTGCATGATTTCTCTTGTCCTAGAACTCCCCAACAAAATGGAGTTGTAGAACGAAAGAACAGAACATTGCAAGAAATGGCCAGAACCATGATCAATGAGACAAACGTTGCTAAGACTTTCTGGGCAGAGGCAATAAACACAGCGTGCTACATTCAGAATAGAATCTCAATAAGACTTATTCTGGAAAAGACTCCATATGAACTGTGGAAGAACAGAAAGCCCAACATTTCGTATTTTCATCCATTTGGATGTACTTGCTATATATTGAATACAAAGAATTATTTGAACAAGTTTGATTCTAAGGCACAGAAGTGTATTATGTTAGGATACTCTGAACGCTCAAGAGGGTACAGAGTATACAATACAGAAACACAGATTGTGGAAGAATCAATCAGTGTTCGTTTTGATGACAAGCTTGACTCTGAAAAGTCAAAGCAGAATGAAAATCTTGCAGGTATAGAAATTGAATTTGCAGGTTCTGAAGACAAGTCATCAGAAGCTCTCAACACAGACATTCCTTCAACGTCTGAAAGGAGCAATGCTAGAAATCCTACAACTGCTGCTGATCAACCTCAGAAGAGATTACCCAGAAGCAGTTTGGATCACCCAGAAGAAACTATCCTAGGAAGAAAGGAAGATCCAATCAGAACAAGAGCAAGCTTCAGAAACTCTGAAGAAACTCTTATGGGACTTGTGTCTCTGATTGAACCTTCTTCTATTGATGAAGCACTTCTGGACAATGACTGGATTCTGGCAATGCAAGAAGAGCTGAATCAATTCACCAGAAACGACGTATGGGATCTCGTTCCCAGACCAAAAGGATTCAACGTCATTGGAACAAGATGGGTGTTCAGAAACAAGCTAAATGAACAAGGTGAAGTCATCAGAAACAAGGCACGACTGGTTGCACAAGGTTATAGTCAGCAAGAGGGGATAGACTATACAGAAACCTTTGCCCCAGTCGCCAGGTTAGAATCTATCTGACTTTTAATTTCATTTGCTGTTAATAGAGGCATCACTCTGTATCAGATGGATGTCAAAAGTGCATTCTTAAATGGTTATATAGAAGAAGAAGTTTATGTTCACCAACCCCCAGGTTTTGAAAATACAAAACATCCAGAACATGTTTTCAAACTGAAAAAGTCACTGTATGGTCTGAAACAAGCTCCCAGAGCTTGGTATGAAAGGCTAAGTAACTTTCTGCTTGAAAATGAATTCACCAGAGGGAAAGTGGACACTACTCTATTCTGTAAAACAGTTAAGAGTGACATTTTAGTCTGTCAAATTTATGTTGATGATATTATTTTTGGTTCTACTAATCCTTCTCTTGGAAGAAAATTTGCTAAGTGTATGCAGGCAGAATTTGAGATGAGCCTCATGGGGGAACTGAAATTCTTTCTAGGAATTCAGATCAATCAAACTCCAGAGGGAACTTACATTCATCAGAGCAAATACATCAGAGATCTTCTGAAGAAATTTGACCTCTCAGAATGTAAGCCATCAAAGATTCCAATGCATCCCACGTGCATTCTGGAAAGAGAAGAGGTAAGCAAAAGTGTAGAACAGAAGGTCTACAGAGGTATGATTGGTTCTCTCCTTTATCTGACAGCTTCAAGACCTGATATCTTATTCAGCGTATGTATTTGTGCTAGATTCCAATCAGATCCTAGAGAATCTCACTTAACAGCTGTTAAGCGAATTTTCAAGTATCTGAAAGGTACTACTAATCTGGGTTTGTTTTATAGAAAATCTAGTGATTACAGCTTAGTAGGCTACTGTGATGCTGATTTTGCTGGAGACAGAGTGGAACGTAAAAGTACTTCTGGAAGCTGCCAGTTTCTGGGAGAAAATCTGATCTCGTGGTCCAGCAAAAGGCAATCAACAATTGCTCTGTCAACAGCAGAAGCTGAGTACATAGCAGCAGCAGGATGTAGCACACAAATGCTCTGGATGAAAAGTCAGCTTGAAGACTTCCAGATTTTTGAGAGTAACATTCCTATTCTTTGTGATAATACTTCTGCTATTTGCTTAAGTAAGAATCCTATTTTACATTCTAGAGCTAAGCATATAGAAATAAAACATCATTTCATTAGGGACTATATTCAGAAAGGTATTTTAAACTTGAAATTTATAGATACAGACCATCAATGGGCTGATATCTTTACTAAACCCCTTTCAGAAGATAGGTTTAATTTCATTCTGAAACATCTCAGCATGAAAGTATGCCCAGAATGAAAATGTTTTAATTCCATGTATTTATCTTCAGAATGTAATTATTTTACTGTGAACTTCTGATCAATCTTCTTTCAGAAAGATAGAACATGCAGATTGTATCAGATGCAAGTCTAAAGATCTGAGAGTCTAATCTCAAAGACAGACGTGCTGATCACTACATCAAACAAGTGTCATCCAATCATCAGCAAATCTCTGAAGCAGAACGCGTGCACGCTTCTGAGAAGGCAAAGCGCTGATTGGGTGCATTGAGACACATGTCTGGTAACCGTTTTTAAGTATCTTTCTCAAATCCCCCAAAATCAGCAAGCATTTAATGAAAAGTAATCACGCTTGTTAAATGGCAATCATTATTTTTTTTCTCTCTCTTAAAAACGTTTAATTTTTCAAAATAATTTTTGAAAACTCTATTTAAGCACATTAATCCTTCACTCTTATTCTTTACGCTTTCTCATAATCCTTCAAGCATTTTCTGCATATTTCTGAGTTTATCTCCTACAAACCTTTTTCTCTCAAATCATTCTCAAAGCTTTTTTGTGAGAACAATGGCATCCTCCAGCATTTCTGCAGGCAATCAGAAGAAAGAAACCTCTGAACAATATCAGGTGCCCCTCAGAACTCTTCTCACACCGGTAAAGAATCTTGAAGTTCTCTCTGAGTTAATCATCGACTTTGAAAGTTTGAAGGAAAATGGATTTGACCTAACTGAAGAAATTAGGGCTCAAAAGTGGGAGAGGTATTTCGATAGGTTGGTTGGACCAACATTCCCAGAGCTTGTCAAGGAATTTTGGATTCACGCCAAGATTCATAAACATCTAGTCATCTCTTCTGTCATGGGAAAGAAGATAGTAATTTCTGAAGACCTCATTGCTAGGTTAATCGGTCAAAGTGGTGGTGGAGTCCGTTGTGTGGACATGGCTGATAGATGCCCTGATATAGGTGTGGTAGCCAACAGCATTTTCACTCTTGGATTTCCCAGCAGCAAAATTAAGGATCTGAAGGATCACTGCAGAGTATGGGCCAAGATTGTTCTTGGATGCTTCAATCACAGGAAACCAACAAGTTCTCCTGATTATATAAACGTGGATCAGCAATTTCTGATCTACTTTATTGATCAGAGGGTAAAGATCAATCTGGCACACTTCCTGTTCAACCATCTCAAGACCAGTGTCAAAGAAACAAGAGAAGAAGAAAGGACCAAAAGGGACTGGATACCGTTTGGAAGGCTCATATCAGATATTCTGACAGAGAATAAGCTGATAGAGTATCTGAGCGAAGCTCAAGTGCTGAGCACTATTGAACCTACTGTTGGAAAACCGCTGAACGCTAAGAACCTAAAAAAGATGAAGCTGATAGAAAATATTAAGAAGGAACCCAGAGCTACTTCAACTGCTGACATCTCCAGCAGAAGAGTGCCTCTGAGTGATTTCCCAAAATTTTCTGAAATGGAATCCAAACCTGATATGTTTCTCAAGTATCCAGATTCATACAAGGAAGAAGATACAGTTTCAAAGCTGAAGATCAAAGATCTGAGTCAACCCCAACCTGAAGTGACTCAGAAGAAGACAAAGAAGAGGAAAGCGCCAACAGAAGGATCATCTCATCAGACTCCAAAGAAAAGAGGTAATTCATCTGCTGCCCCTATTTCAAAATCTTTTACTATTCCAACATCTGCTGCCCCTCCTCAAACCTCTCACAGAATATCCATTCCAATCCCTACCATTGATGAAACCATACCAGAAGACCCTTCTGAGGCCTTACTACTCAGAAGACCCAGAACTAAGATTCCCAAACAACCAACTGTTTCAACAACACCAGCACTTGATAGAGTGCTAGCTGATATTGAGCGTGAACATGCTTCTGCTCAACCAAATTCTGAACCACCAAATATTCCTCCTCCACAACCAGAACCACAACCTGAACCAGAAATACAACAACAACCAGAACCAGAACCACAATCACAACAACCACTCACAGAAGAACCTCTGATCCCTGAGCAATCAGAGATTCCACCTCCGCAACCAGAAAATAATCCACCTTCACCACAAACAGAGTTTCACCACTATGAAACCCCTTCTCCTCATCATTCTGACCCTCACTCACCTCAACCTTCACCGCTGGCAATCCAGTTGCCATGTGGAACCACTATTGTCAGGCCCCAGTTGCCATCCTCATTAGAATCAACACCTCCAAAAACTCCAACCACTCCAATAGAAATATCTGACTCTGATTCTGATAACCCTCCTCCAAAACAAACAACCTCTCAGAAAACCGCTGAAAACCCCAGCAGAACTTTCATTGACTTAACAAGTCTTGAACGTCTTGCTGATCTAAGACACAAAATTGCCATACCCAAACCAAAGCAACCAGATGTTGGCTCTGGTATTTTGAATTTTGAAACAGGTATGCTGCAATGGATTGCTTCTTTGAAGCAAGTCTGTCCGGGGATGATCGACCCAGCTGCTTCTGATCAGCTCTGGTCACAGTTCAGACTATGGGTACGTGCTGAAGCCCTCAAGCTGCAGGACGTCAACTATGAGCAGGCTCAACAGAACTTCAGCAAGCTGCTGAAGGAAGTTGAAAGTCAGCTGCCTCAAGAAGTTGTGCTCCCTCTGGACAGTGAATCTTGGTCTGAGAAAGAGCAAGCTGCACAGGTGCAACCATCAGAAGAAGACAAGACCATTCAGGCTGAAGAAAATCCAGCAGAAGATGTCGCTGAAAGTTCTGAGAAGCTTCCTCCCTCTGACACTTCTCAAGCTGCCTTGGACAGGCAGGCTCTGGAAGAATTAAGGCTGAATGACTTGCGTCTACAGCAGCGGATGGAAGAGAATGATCAGAAGATGAAAGCAAGAATGGATGTACAGGACAGCAAGATTGACACTGTTGTCAACATGGTTCAGAAGCAGAATGAAACTTCTGAAAAGATTCAAGCAATGCTGGAAAGCCTGTTCTCACGCATGCCTCCACAACCTTAAATTTTTTTTCATGCATGACATTCTCTATGTTTTCTTCATTTTCTGATGTACTATTTTGACTATGTTTTGTAATGTTCTTTTGCTCTGATTATGAACTATTTTAATATAATTTGTTTTTCTGATCTAAATTGTTTTAGCACATCACCAACACTTTTTGATTGCTGACAAAAAGGGGGAGAACAAGAATGATATTTAAAATCAATAACGGCTAACTAAGACAAAAATTCTCAAACATTCTAACTCTATTACTTGAAATGTTTTTCTGTTTTTGTTTAAAGTCTACAGGCACAAGGAAGCTCCTGAACACTATGAAGACTAGAAGCTCTGATCAATGTTGCTCTGATCTAATATGAAGTTCTGATCGACCAAATACTCTGATCCAAAGCAAAGCTCTGACAGGAAAAGCTCTGAAGCTCTGCTCTCTGATAAGTCAAAGACCTATAATCTGATGCTCAAAGATAGAAAAAGATCTGATCTTGAAGAACACGTATATCAAAGGGAAGTAACAAACTCAGGGGGAGTATCTCTTAACTCTGATTTTTCCGTACTTCTTATTCTGATACATTTCCCAGACACCTTTTCACGTTATTTTTTATTTAAAATATCTAGTTTTTCTCATCATCAAAAAGGGGGAGATTGTTAGAACAATGTTTGAATCTACTACCCTATATTTGAGTTTGGATGATAACAAAGTGAAAAGATATAGTATTTATATGTTTCATGTTTGAACTATATGCTGCCTAAAATTACTATGCTCTAACTTGCAGATACGCTGATTAAAATAAGCAAGATCACTTCTTGAGCATCAGAATTTGATTTCATACACCAGCATCAGAAGTTGCTGAATCAGAACGTCAAGATCAGATGATCAACTCACGTACATGCTGAAGCTTGATGAACAGAACTGCGCGTAAACACTCTGATACAAAAACAATAGTTCATCAGCAGCGAAGTAGAATCAGAATGAGCCAAGCCAGAACGTGCATTGAAGAAGCAACGGTACTGTGCATTGAACGCTAATTAATTCCAACGGCATCATTCTAGACAAGATCTGCTCAAAAAGGAAAGCTTGTTATTAGCATTGAATCAAGAATATTGCATTCAACGTTCATCTTCTCAAGTGCTATATAAACAAGCTTCGAAGATTATAATGGCTAATGCTCTCCAATTCTCTACACGCACAAAGCTGAACAATAATCTTCATCTACCAGTTTTGCTAAACCACAAACTCTGATACTCCATTAGTGTTTAGCAATCTAAGTTTCTAAGCTTCATTTGTGTATACATCACAGTTGTGATAAAGTTTTGTAGAAAACATTCACACACATTTGTTTTATACCTTTGTAAGAAAGTGTTGCCTTGACAAACCGGATTGTGGTTTGATTCAAGAAGGCTTTAGCAGTTGTTAAAGCAGTCTGTAATATTCAGTTGAATATAGTGAATTAAGACCTCGTTGGAGAGAGGCGAAATCACCTTGACGGGTGGACTGGAGTAGTTTGAGATCAAACGAACCAGGATAAAAATATCTTGTCAATTACTTTAAGATTTCAGTTTTACAATTCAACCCCCCCTTCTTGTGTTTTTCACCCCTTCAGTATCTACCAACTTCGGACTGTACCAAAGCCGGTCATGTCACTACCCCTAATGAAAGGCCAAGATGGTCAAGTAAGGTTCTAGTTCATTAGTGCTTCTTGACATCACTCAACAGCCCCGTATTCTCTTTGATTGACACAAAGGCTCTCGGTACTCACAAATATGTCGCACTAATATAGTTATTGCTTCAACCGTGTCGGTATACCCCGCACAGTTTCCACAACGGATTGCTATTTACCTATGAATGTTTCCCAAATCTGGGTGGAGGATTTCAAGCCCAAACAAGAGAACAAGAATGTAAAGCAATCAAAGCAAACAATAATCATGTAAAGGGTGATCTAGGCCCTAAGGTTACTCCACTTTTAAAGTTATCCCCAGCAGAGTCTCCAGTTCTGTGATACGGTGGGAGAACTGACTTGATGTTTTACGTTTGTGTTCGCAAATGTTTCGGTTTAGCAAGAGTCGCCACCGACTTTTTATTTTATCCTAAGGAAAGGTCAAAAAGCACAGGAAATACCTTTGAGATGTTTTCTTGGGTTCGGGGAGTAGATTATAGAAAGGGAAGGTATTAGCACCCTTTCTATCCATGGTTATCCATGGGCTCTTAGTTACTTGCTTAGATCACTTGCTTTGCATTTCTATTGTTTGAAATTGTGCTTTTCAATTGTTTGAAATGGTGCTTTGTGTGTGGTTTTGAAAGATGTTTTGAAAAGAGGCCATCATTGTGGCAACCTTTGTAATGATTCTTGTTTGAATGTATACAAAAGTGTTTTGTCTTTTTGAAAAGATTTCACTGTTTGAAAGTTGGGTTTTGAAATTGTGTTGTGAAGTGTGTTTGAAAATAGAAAGGATGTTTTTGCAAACTTTGATCAAGTAACTAAGAGTTATCTACCCTATTTTACTCAAAGATCTTTCTTATGTTTCTAACCCTTTTAACAGTGTTGTTTCACCATTGTATTTGGTGAACAACCATGTGTTAGGATGTTAAACGGGACAGGCGCGGGTCATCGTATAGACCATGATAGCAATTGTGTCAAGTATTTTTGGAAATTTTTCTTGAGGGACTTGATCATTTTGTTTAGGCAACTCAGATAGCGTCATCGAGGGACTATGATCTTTTGTTTTATTTTTGTTTTGCCAAAGTACTTGACATGCAACCATGGCCCATTTTTGAAGGCAACAAGTGGACGAAACCCTAGGGGTGCAAGTGTGTATTGTGTTTGTTTTTCATGCATGTTTATCTTGGATTAGGTCAAGCTAGTTGTTGATTTTATTTGCATACAAACCCTAAGTCTAAGCATGGAAATGGGTATTTTCAAAAAAAAAATGGGTATTTTCAAAAATATATTTACAAATTAATTATTCAAAAAAATGGGTATATAAAAAAAATAAAAATTAATTATTTACAAAAAATGGGTATTTTCAAGGAAATGTTCTCAAATATAAATAGAAATAATAAATGAAAATAAGTGTATTTTTTTATATTATTTTTGAGTTTTATTAAAAAAGAAAATAGTTTATTTACATATTTATATTAGTAAGATAAAAATAAATATGAAAAATATAGAAAATAATCTTTTGGCATTTTTTATATTTTGACAAAAAATAATAAAGTCAGAATAAAAAATAAAAACATTAAAATGACAAATATTCAAACAAATGGGCCAGGAGGGTGTAAACTGAATAAAGGGGTGTCAAAAGCAAAAGGACCCAGGCCCAGCCCAGAATCACTTCTTCTTCTTCCTTGGAACAAAACTTGCGCACGCTGTGTACCAAACTGTAACTCCTGATTCTTTGATCTTTTGACAAAACTCATAACATGAACATTGTAGAGAATTAAACAACAAATCTAACCATATAAAAAACTTGGATTAACTCTCAAAGACCAGAGAGAATTTCTCTGGCCTTAATTTCTAACCTAGTTTTTTTAGAAAGTTCATGAGTGAAATTCTCTTAGCACGATTAATGTAAATGAAAAATAAGCATATGTATGGCTTTAGGGCTATGAGTACAACATATTTCATTCACAAACCTAAGCCTAACCATTCCTAAATAGGGAGATAGAAGTCCATGAAATACCTGTTTCAGTTGACTTCGAGCTGGACAATGCAGCAACCTTCAATGGTGTTTGAGCTTCTTTTGAGCTTGCCTGAGGTCCAAGGAAGCTTTTCCAAAGCTTGGCTTGTTTTGAAACAACTTGAATCATGCTGTAGAACTCAACCTGCAGAGCTTTGAAATGAAAATGGCAAAGTGTGTTAGAGTTGTTACAGCTTGCAATGGGGGCCGGGGATAGTTCAGGTGAGTTGATTGGAAGGTGTTTGAACTATCTTTGGACAAAACGCACGATAGAATTTGGTTATGGCTTGCAAAATGCAGAACTTGCCATGTTTTGCAGAAAAACAGTGATTCTGAGTATGAGGAGGTTTGAATGATGAAAGGGTCGTGTTTCAGGCTTGTTGGAAGGTATGGAACTTGTCTACAATGTTTGTGTAAGCTCCTCTTAACAGATATGAGATATGGTATATGATTTGCAACTTTTCTTCTTTTTCAAGCAAGCATGTGGAAGTGATGTTATAGTTTGGTACATGCCCTCCTATCATGCTGCATCTTTTGCTCTTGGTTCTTGGAATTGATAGTTTCAATCTTGCTTCAGAGATATGGCCCCATACCTCAAGGATTTTGGTTTGACATAAAGTGCACTTTTACAAAAATGGCATTTTACCTTTTTCCAAATAAGGGTTAATCTTGTATGTAATGTCCAAATGGCCAAGATAACACCTTAATTCAATGGTTATGCATTAAATTATGAAGTGCAAGTTGGTTTTGAGGCCTTCAAGCTAGCACCAAACATGCTGATTTGAAAATGCAAGTTTGTATGAACATGTATTGGCCATGGACAAAAGTGAGTTTTTGCCAATTTCAAGCATTCGATTCTCTCTAACCACAGGGGTGTTTGAGGATTTCTTAGATAATTTGGAAAGCTTGGAACATGTACTATAATCCATCTTTGCAATGCAACTTGAGACTCCAAGTGGAACTATGTGAAAAGTGGCCAAGAAGATAGGTCAAAATCCTGCCTAGATTAGGGCAAATTTTCTCTAAGTTAAAAGTTTTAGGTACCCTTGTTCCAAAATTCATAACTTGAGATACAAGATTCTTTTAAGAAAACTTTGTGAATCAAAGTTGTAGACTTTGTGATGGAATACAACCTTCATGTTATAAGTTTTCTTTGAATCCATTTTCATCTTGGTGAAAAAATGGGACAAAGTTAGGAAAAAATAAGAAAATTTCATAACTTAGAAAATTTCCAAGTTATGAAAATTTTAAATTTTAAACCCTAATTTGTATTTTTGGGTTTCTTGATGAACAATTTTCATTATTTGACATGTCTTGATGAAAAATAACTCTCGGCACTTGATTTTGACCAAAAAGTCAAAGTTTGACTTTTCAGTATACAGTCAAATTTTGATCAGTTGACTGAAAAATTCATCTATCAATCCTATGCATTTGAGATATTTTGAACTTGTTGAATGGGTCAAGACAATGTCATTGAGTCCTTGAGTCCATATGTGAGCTTGGTTTGCCCTTTGCTAGGTCAAACAATAAAAAATTTCCTTTGTGCAGTCAAAACCCTAAAAATGACCATTTGGCCCTTTTGGTGATCTGATCAAATTTCTTTGGGAATTATGATCCAAACTTGATCAAATGGTTCATGTGAGTTCATAATGTTGATGTGGGTCAAATTTCATGAGATTTGACTATCAATTGGCCACAGTTGACTTTTTTCCCAATATAGTTGATTTTTAGGTCAACTGTCCAATTGACTGGGCAAAAACTTGAATCAAGGCTTGAAATTTGGTATGGACAAACTTGTGAATCCAACATGAAGTATGAAAGTCAATTTGGGCATGGTAGGTCAAAATATCCCTATGCAAACTCAAACCCTAATTTGGGTCAACAGTGCAAGGAGGTGTCTTGAGCAGAGCAAACCCTAACTTGATACTAAATTCCAAGAGTCTTGTGATGAGAAATATTGATGAAATGAGAGGGCAAATTTTGGGGTACAACAGTCCAGATTAAAGCTAATCTTCCCTTCTGAATCTTGTTTCTCTCTATTATGTAATTACTTTCTGTAACAATTTCAAAGCCATTTTGGCCTCTTTAATGAAAATCATTTAAGCTTCCATTTTGGCATTCTTTATAATTAGTGATTATATATTATTTATTTTTATCTCTTGAAGCATAGGTCTATACGTTTTCAAGTATTTACCATTTACCTTCAAGAGTCTTCGATCTTCGCTTAACTCTTCGATCTCATTGGCTCCACCTGAGAAAGCCTGCACAATCTTAAAAGGTCCTTCCCACTTAGGGGACCATTTTCCCAAGCTTCAGTCCTTTCGATCCATTGGGAGTATTACTTTCCAAACTAGATCTTCAGGCTGAAACGTCTTGGATTTTACCATTCGATTGTAGGATTTCTCGACTCTCTTCTTTTGTAGTCTCAAAAAATCTAAAGCTTTCAACCTTTCTTCGTCTAAGTCTACTAGTTCATCCAACATCATGTTACAATAGACTTCGGAAGGGATCTCGTGATGTATTTGAATCCTTGTCGCTTGCAAGTGGATTTCCACTGGTAACACTACATCATGACCATAGGTTAGGCAAAATGGTGATGTCCCTGTAGCTTCTTTGGGACACGTTCGACATGCCCACAGGACTTGATCTAGTGTTTTGTGCCAGTTTCTAGGTTTCTTTCCCACATGTTTCTTTATTAAACTGATCACCACTTTGTTTGCTGCTTCGACCTGACCATTAGCTTGTGCATAATAAGGCGTAGACGTTAATAGATTAAACCCCACTTCTGCAGCGAAATCTTGCATTTTTCGACCAGTGAAGACTGATCCTTGGTCTGTAGTTATTGTCTCAGGGATCTCAAACCTGTATATGATGTGCTTTTGAATGAATTTAATGACATTCTCCTGGTCTACATTGATAAAAGGAATCGCTTCGATCCATAGTAAAATAATCAATGCCCACCAATATATACTTCTGACCTTTAGAAGATGCTGGTCGAATTTCTCCAATGAGATCCAAAGCCCAACCTCTAAAAGGCCAAGGTTTCACAATCGAGTGAAGTTCATTTGCTGGCACATGTTGAATGCCTGTATGTTTTTGGCATTCTTGGCATCCTTTGGCAAACTCAACACAATCTTTTAGCATAGTGGGCCAATATAAGCCTTGTCGAAACAATAACCATTTCATTTTTTGGCCTACTTGGTGTGCTCCACATGCCCCAGCGTGTGTGGTAGAAAGGGCCACATATGCTTCTGTTTCACTTAAGCATTTCAAGAGTACACCTTTAGGCATTTTCTTAAATAGTTCGTTTCCCATCAACACATAACTCAGTGCTCTGTACTTTATCTTTCGTTATGTCGAAGCTGCTGGATTTTGTAAATAATCCACTACAGGCTTTCTCCAATCCTGCTCTGTTATATTGTCTATGAACGATATTTCAAAATTCTCCTGATCAGTATATCCCAACTTTGTGGTCTTTAAGTCTGATGGAAATAATTTGGTGGCAGTTACTCTCCCCCTAACTTCGATTGCCTGTTTGAGCCTCTCTTTCAAAACTTTGTACCCAGAAGCAATTTGTGCCAAATTGTTGGCTGCTTGATTTTCTAATCTGGGTATGTGTCGAATGTTAACTGCCTCAAAATTTTTCAGCAACCGTCTGGCTATTACAAAATACATAATAAGGTTTTCTTTTATGCATTTATATTCTTTCGTAATTTGTTTTAGGACTAACTCTGAATCTCCCATTATTTCGACTCGAGTTGCCCCCAATTCCAACAAAATTTCAAGGCCTATAATTAATGCTTCATATTCAGCCTCATTATTTGAACAATCTCCATCTATTTTGTACTTAAATGTTGTTGGAATTTTATTTGGAGAAATAATAAGGACTCCGACTCCGACTCCATCTTTATAACGAGATCCATCGAAGTAGAGTTTCCATGGTTCGATCTCCAAATAATTTAGTGATCTTTCTTGTACAGAGTGGTCGACTATAAAGTCTGCAACCACTTGGCCTTTTATAGCCTTAAGAGGCATGAAAGTTAATGAATATTCAGTCAATGCAAGTGCCCACTTTCCAACTCTACTATGCAGAATGGGTTTTGATAACATATATTTGAAAACGTCAAAATGAGATGAAACATAAACATTAACTGGCTTTATATATTGCTTAAGTTTTGTACATGAAAAATATAGACATAAACACGGTTTTTCAACTTTGTTATATCTAGTTTCTGCATCATTTAAAACTCTACTGAGGTAGTATATGGGCCTTTCGACACCATGTTCGTCCTCCTGAGCCATCATGCTCCCTAAAGTCTTATCTGACGCAGCTATGTACAGTCTCATACTTCTACTTCGACAAGGAGGCACCATAATAGGTGGTATAGTGAGGTACTCTTTGATTTTGTCTAAGGCCTCTTGATGTTCTTCCTTCCATTCAAATCCTCCTTTGTTGAGTCGATGTAATGGCGAAAAGGCTTGCGTTTTCCCACTAAGGTTGGATATAAATCTCCTTAGGAAATTTATTTTCCCAAGCAGGGATTGCAATTCCTTTTTGTTAGTTGGCGCTTTGGCTTGCAAGATAGCTTTGGTCTTGTTTTGATTTATCTTGATACCTTTCTTGTGGACCACAAAACCTAAGAAATCTCCTGCTCTTACACCAAAAGCACATTTCAGAGGATTCATCTTCAAGCCATAACGTCTCATCCTCTCAAAGGATTGTCGAAGATGATCCCTATGAGCCTTCCCTGAAACAGATTTGACAACAATATCATCAATATAAATTTGCATGAAAGTGTCAATAAAGTCATGGAAGATCGAATTCATGGCTCTTTGGTACGTTGCTCCTGCATTTTTTAGGCCAAAAGGCATCACTACCCATTCATAGGTGCCTAAAGCTCCAGGGCAACGAAAGGTCATTTTCGACACATCTTCTTCAGCAATGAAGATTTGATTGTATCCAGAGTAGCCATCCAGCATACTTATGTATTCGAAACCAGCGGCAGAATCCACAAGCATTTCCGCCACTAGCATTGGATATTTGTCTTTAGGTGTCGCAACATTGAGATCTTTGAAATCAATGCACACCCTCAAGGTACCATTTTTCTTTATAACAGGTATAATATTTGCAATCCATTCGACATACCTGGTCGTTCTGATGAACTTGCACTTCAGTAGCCTTTCGACTTCCGTTTTGATTTTTGATAAAATCTCTGGTGCAAACCGTCTTGGAGTCTGCTTAACGGGTTTCTTTCCATGCTTTATTAGTAAATGCAGCTCGACCAATCCTCTGTCGAGACCAGGCATCTCATCATAGTCCCACGCGAAGCAATCCTTGAACTCTTTCAGTAATTTAATCATTTCGACCTTGAGTCCTGGATCCATCTTTGCGCTTATGTATGTGGGCTTGTTCACATGACCTTCGCCTAGATTTACCTCTTCTAGAGGATCTTGTGCAAACATTCTGACATTGTGCGCCAGCAGGTCCTTTTCGAAACCAAAAGGTTCGTCGTCATAGATGGCGTCTAACCTCTGGTCTATAAAGTCTTTCGTTCCCAAGTCGGGAGGCTCAGGATCGAAATCTTTCCCAGGTCCTGTCTTCGACAGAACTTGTTCATTGGCCTTGGAAGCCACATATTTAATTTCAGCCTCTAAAGCCGCTATCATTTTGTTTTCGGCCACATAGGCCGAAATCTTTTGGAGAGTTGATGACTCAGTCATCATCATCAAATTTGCTGCCCCAGCTTGTTGGCTGTATATCACTGATTCCTCCAAAGTCTATGTTGGATAAATATTCTCTATCCCATTGGAAACCATAATCGGAGTGCAGGTATAGAGAGCAGAACGCATTTGGAGTTGGATTCAAATCAAACTCTGGTGGGTTACAAGGCCCTATGTGAGCCAAATTCTTGTCGAAATCATTCTTTCCGACACTATTTATTTCACCCAGGTAGTAACTCTGGTCTGCTTCAATGTTCTCCACGATGCCATCTGGGCGCCACATTATGACCCTTTGGTGCATCGAAGATGGCACTGCTCCAATGCCATTTATCCACTCTCGACCAAGGAGTAGATTGTAGTTGGGCTTTGCTGAAATAACCATGAACATGGTGGGTCGAAGGATTGAGCCCACTTTGAGGTCGAGTTGAATGACACCCATTGTGGTGCCAATGCCCCCTTCATAGTTGGATAAGACCATGTTGTGTGGCTTTATGTCGTCATCTCTTTTGCCTAACTTTTCCAGCATGAATTGTGGTATGATATTAATGGTTTCCCCATAATCAACCAGAATTTTGTTTATGGTTACCTCCCCAACTTTAGCTCTAATGAACAGTGGTTTCAGATGGCTCTTCATTGCCTCTATTTGGGGTTCAAAGAATGCGCTTTGTTCTTCCATGCATCCATTGTTCATTATATAATAACATACTGGCTTATGTCTAGCCAGTTCCTGTTCAACCATTAGGTCAGTCTCTTCGACTTCGACCTCTCAGTTATATTCTTTGGGCATCACAGATATGACATTCACCATGATGTCCAAACTGTCACTAGAGTCAGAGTCATCCTCATTCGACCCACACTCTTCCGCCCAGGGCATAGGATTTCTCTCCAGAGGTTTCCTTTGTCTTTTCTGCACATTGGTTCTAACTTCTGGATGAGGCCCAACTGCCTCTTTCTCAGCCTTTCTCCGTCTTTGAAACCTCCTCCATTGTGAATGATACATAGGATTCTTTCCTTTATAGTTGCTCGACACATGGGTCATTTTGTTCGATGTAGAGGCATGGTATTCCTTTCTGTAATCTAGAGAGGAACCTTTTGGTACGTTGAATGTCTTCCACCTTTCTTCATTTGGCCGTTTTCTTCCCATGGTATTCAGCCAGGTATCAGTAGGCACATTAGTTGGAGGCCTAAAAGTTGGTGGCCTCCTTTCTTGAGTCATGGGTCTTTGTTGAGGTCCCCTTCTAGGGTCAAATCGAATTTCTGGACCCATTCTTTGTTGGGCATTGGTACCCTGTTTTGCTTTTACATTCCGCATCACCTGTATGTGTTCAGCGGCCTTTTTATCAAAAATAGAGTTACACCTAGGGCATAGCATAACCTATGATTTCTTCTTTTGGCATCTATGCAAAAAATCTGCCAAATTTTCATCCTCCTTTGGGAATGCAGTTTTGTTTACGTCCTCTTGTCGAAGGGTTTCCTCTGAAACTCTGGCTCCAGAGACTTCGACCATATTAACCTGCAAGTTGCTTTTGGCAGTTAGGTTCATCTTCTGCATTTTGGCCTCCAAGGCTTCTGTCGAACCCTTTGCAGCATCCAAATAAGAACCTGTGATGGTTCTTTTGCTGGAGCTTTCAGCAACTCCTTTGATCAGTTTCAGGCCAACAACAACCTTTTTGTTTGACGCTTGGTCAACTTCTTTTTTTGAATCCAGGCCTTCAGTGGCCTTTCTCACCCCTTCGATTGTTTTCCTGGAGATGTTCCCAGTGAAACTTCTGAAGATGGGTTTTGTGATGAAATCTTCAGACACTTCTACCATATGAATGCCAACTGGTTCGGCATAATGAGCTTCTGCTTGTAGTGGGTTTGTGTCGATTTTCATTGCTGGTTTATCAGCAAATTTCAGCCTTCCTTCATTCAGTGCATGTTGAACGAGATCCCTAAAAAGGAAACATTGTGAGGTTTTATGTCCTAAAAAATTATGATATTTACAAAAACCTCTTTTCTTTCTCTGTTCTAAAGGAGGAAATTTGGCCCCTGGGGCACTATCATTTGTCCATCTTTAACTAATAGATCGAATATTTCATCACACTTGGATATGTCGAAACTATAAGTTTTCTTAGGAAATTTATCACTGTTTTTCTCAGGTTCCACATAATTTTTTCCATTTGATGGCACCAATAATTTACAAGCATATGGTGGTCCATGTTTTAATTCAGCTAAATCAATTTCGCCTTCTTCGATATCTATAGGATCGTTGTATGTCTCTGGATCGTCATCATCCATTTCGACATAAGCTACCCTTTCTCATCGAAGAGTTTTAGCAGTTTTAGCCTTTTCAGCCTTAAGGCGTTCTACTTGTCGAACCCTATCATCAAGTTGGGCCATATCCCTTAGGTATTGTGTATCCAACTTTTTCCTAATCGAATAATCTAGTTCACGTGCTGCTATTTCAACTAATTCATGCTCAGGTACTTGGGTAAAGCATCTGGCTTTGAGTAGTCGAAATCTATTTAGATATTCATCAATTGGCTCTGTGAACCTTCTTTTTACACTAGCCAATTCTTTTAGACTTATCTTGGTTTGACCCATGTAAAATTGTTCATGGAACAATCTTTCTAATTGGTTCCAGTTGTGGATCGAATTGGCTGGGAGGGTAGTGAACCAAGTAAAAGCATTTTTAGTTAAGGAACTTGGGAAGTATTTGATTCTAAGGTTTTCATTGTTTGCTATTTCTCCTGCCTCTATCAAATACCTAGTCATATGTTCGACAGTCGACTTTGTCGTATCCCCTGAAAATTTAGTGAATTTTGGGACTTTTCCCCTAGGTGGTAAGTCTGTTTGCAGAATATATTCTGACAATGGGGATGTAAAGTTTGGTCTATGGAAACCAACATTCATCCCGTTTTGAAGCATGATTCTCTCGATCATAGCGGTTAAATTATCATCCGCCCCATAGTTCTGGTGTCAAACTTGTTGTATTAATTCGTCAGCATTTTGGTTTCTATTAGCCAAAATAACGCCCTGATCGATTTCTCGATGGTTTCGAGGTATCTCTAATCTTGGTTGTTCTACTTCGACCCTTGGAACTTGGGGGTTTGGATTAATGGTCAAATCTTCTTCCATGATTACCCCTTGATTTAATCTTATTGGTACCCTCTGGAGCTGTCGAACAACTTGGGGTAGTTGAGCAACTTGAGGCACCCCAAAGAATTCAACCATGCGCGTTATTTATGCTGTCATCTATTGATTCGACTGCGTGGCAGTCTGAATGAGGGGATTTAGTATTGTACTTAGAGTTTGTGCTAACGTTTGTACCATTTCATGGTTACTTTCGTCCATCTGTTGCCTCAAAATTGTTGTCGAAGCATTTGTGAGACTTGGTATCATATGAGATGGCCCTCCTAAAACTTGGTTTCTACTGGCTCCAGATCCCTGTAATGGTGATGTGGCATTTACCAAAGGTTCTGAGAAAGTAGACGCATCATTCATAAGGCTAGCCATTTCAGTAGTTGGCATGCCATATGGCTGTTCTCGACCCATCCAGGTTGTCGAAAAACCTGGGGGTACAGTTGATCGAGACCCTAGGTTTATCCTTGGTGGGGGTGTTCCTAAAGGTCCTCTTGGACCCACATACATAAGTAAGGGTCCAGTTTGATTCATGGTTAACGCTGGTATGGATCCGACAGAAGTTGGGATATTCCCCTCGACAACAGTAGTAATTGTTGTTCCTGTGATCGGTGGAGGTATTTCTCCATGGTTTGGCTCATTAGCCATACTACTCTTTCCTCTTTCTTTCCTAACAGTATATTTGTTGGTTATTCTACCACTTCGTAATAACATGCAACGTTATAACTGTACAGGAAAAAACACAATAACATAGAAAATTAGCAACATCCCACCAGGTGTGCCAATTTGTTTACCGTTGTTTTTGGTAAACAACCACTGGTCTCCAAAAAGGTAAGTTTTTGGTTTACTTGCGGGATCATCCAAACTAATCCCATAACATATGCTAATCTTTATGTAAAATGAGTGAGAAGGAAGAACGCACGTTCGACCCAGGGGAGAGATGTTTAAGATTGTTGAACAGTAAATGAAAACATAAAAATGCAAATAAAAGAAGTAAAAGGTAACTTTGCAAGATAATGGTAAAGTAAAGTAAAAAGACTTTTATTAAGTAAAAAAGGTGTTTCAAACGTACATTGCTCTGCTTTTTATCCTTTCTCACGCAGTAGTTACTTGATAATATTTGAGAGATTTAGTACTATAAGTTGAACACCCTAAAAAATTACACAAACTTCTTAATTTATACTAAAAATAGGTAACCATCTAGGGGACATTCTGCGCTAGGATGAAGACAAGTGTCTTCTGCATGCCTCTCGACCCATAGCCTTTTGCCACGTTTCCTTCCCTTAGACGCTGATGAAAACCACCTTTCCCTCCAATAATTCAAATTTCAAAATGGTTTTCGTCCCATGTGCCAAGGCGCGAACACTTCCCTTCAGTCGAACAACCTACATCTGCCTCGGTCGAATGAACCTTTGGTCGAAGCTTCTTATTATATCTTGGATCCTTTTCCTTAAATTATCTCATGCGTCGAATTATACCTCCTGGTGTAGTTCATTTCCAGTTGTTTGGTCAAAGAGACCAAATATAGCAAGTGTCGAATTTGGGAGCCAACACTCCTGTTATGAAGGCCGCTCCGACTGCCATTGCTTATCAAAGAAAGTCCCAGCAGGGGAACCAAGGGAATAATTAGAGAAGGGATAACTATGACCCCATTCCCATGAGCTATGCAGAGCTACTACCAACATTGATTCAGAAGAAGTTGGTTCAGACATGACCACCTCCATCTGTACCATCACCATTGCCTTCGTATTACAAAGACCAGACATGTGCCTTTCATCAGGGAGCACTAGGGAATAGTGTTGAAAACTGTTATCCTTTGAGGACTGAAGTGCAAAGGTTGGTGAAGTCTGGAATTCTATCTTTCAAAAACATGGGACCTAATGTGAAAGACAATCCTCTACCCAAACACGATGGAGTAAATGCTTTAAATATGGTGGCCAGTTGTCCATGTGACTTCCGGATTTTTGACATTAATCTGGTTAGAGGGGATTTGGTGAAGATGCACGCAGACTTCTGTGAATTCAGTTATTATACGCATGACCGCGCCGGTTGTGCTATTTGCAGTACAAACATACAGGGTTGCGAGAAGATAAAGGCTGATTTACAAGAAATGATGGATGAAGGTTTAATCCATATAATAAGGCCTAGGGAAGAATATGAAGAGGAAGTGAATATGGTTTCTGGATGTCCGGGTGAATTCATAATTTTTGATGTGGGGCATTTGAATGAGGATCTCGTGCAGTTGCATGCTACCTTCTGCCGTACTGTTGGTCAGGTCGAACACCAATATGGATCTTGCATAGTTTGCTGTCGAGACCCCTGAGGATGTTCTATTGTGAGAGAGGGTGTTCAATTGCTACTAGACAATGGAACTATCAAGATCACAGGTCAGAGATATGATTATCACGAGATTGATATGGTAGAAGTTTGCTTGATGGAAAAAGAGTCAGAGGAAGAGTATGCCTCTGCGGATGAGTATTTCTCTTCAGACGAAGATTTGTTTACAGGAAATGACCTTTTGATGGTTGATTGTGTTGAGGAAGGGGTAAACGTCATTGTACCTTGTTTTGGTGCACCCGCTTATCTTAAGGTGGAGTACCATAGCAAACCAGCTGTTACCCCATTGGTAATTAGTCTGCCAGGTCTTGTTCCCTATAAATCAGATAAGGTTGTGCCTTACAAATATAACGCTGCAATCTTAGAAGATGGGGTGGAAGTTACCATCCAGCCAATGCCAGATGTTGGAAATATAACTGATAATAGCAGGGTGACCCGTAGCAGTCGTGTGTTTGCGCCAGTTATTCGAAGAGATGTTGTTGCTGGAAAGAAAATTGCTGAGAACGATGAGCCTAAGAAGGATGCAGGAGAGACTAGTGGAGCTACATTAGAGAAAGAAGTGTATGATATCTTAAAGGTAATTAAGATGAGCTACTACAAAATTGTAGATCATCTATTGCAGACTCCTTCAAAGATATCCATCCTAGCTTTATTAATGAATTCCTCTGCTCATAGAGAATCACTAATGAGAGTACTAGACCAAACTTTTGTTGAGAATGACATGCCGTTAGATTAGTTCAGCAACGTAATTGGAAACATTACATCATGTAACAACTTGAGTTTCTGCGATGATGAGTTACCAGATGAAGGGAGGAATCGCAACCTGGCCCTCCACATATCTATGAACTGCAAGAATGACTCGCTATCTAATGTGCTAATTGATAATGGATCTGCGTTGAATGTTATACTGAGAAGTACCCTCATGAAGTTAAAGTATCAGGGAAAACCTATGCGCCCGAGTGGCATCATTGTGAAGGGTTTTGATGGGTCGAGGAAATCTGTCATCGGTGAGGTGGACTTGCCCATCCATATAGGACCACACTTGTTCTTGATAACCTTCCAGGTAATGGACATTATTTCCGCGTATAGTTGTTTTCTAGGAAGGCCATGGATACACGAAGCAGGGGCTGTCACTTAAACTCTGCATCAGAAGCTAAAATTTGTGCGTGAAGGGAAGGTAGTGATCATAAACGGGGATCAGGCGTTGTTGATATCCCATCTATCCTCTTTAAGTATTGTAGAAGCGGATGAGGCTGATGTTGGAACCCAGTTCCAAGCCCTATCCATTGACAACATAAGGAAGAATGAGAATTATGTGGTTTCCCTGAAGGACGCACAGCAGGTTGTGCGCAATGGTCATAATGCAGTTTGGGGACGACTTGTGGATCCACCCGTGAACAAAAACGGAGCTGGTTCAGGTTTCTCTTCGAGGAATGGCAAAGGAGGAAATTTAAAGTCAAAGTCTTCTATGAACAATTATCATAATATTTTCCACAGTAGAGGCTACCTCCATCCAATTGGTTCTGGAATTAATGTTGTTGAAGAGGATGAAGCAGAGCAGGAAGTACCGAATTATGTGACGCATGGAGTCCGAGTTCAGAACTTGGTCACCATTGATGTTCCTTCTTGCATACATGTTTCAAAGTAATTTGTTTTGTTAATCTGTTTCTTTTATTTGAAAAGCTTTCACTCTGCCCAAGGTGGAAGTATTAATGTTGTAGGGCTTATCTGTTTGCCATAAATTTTAAGATCATTAATAAAAGTTGTCTTTGCTTCCAAAATTTTGTCTTTTATTTTTTGCTTTTTTCTTGTGAAATTGTAATAAAAAATAAAAAAACCTTTCAAAATAAATAATAACTGAAAATTAATCTGCATGATCACTTGTTATATGTGTCAGTTTCTAAAAGCAATCATAAATCACATGTGCATATGAATTAAAAAACTCGTTGAATACAATGACCCTGCACCCTCTCCCAACTTTGATTGTCCTGTGTTTGGGGCTGAAGAAGAAGATTATAATGAGATTCCAGAAGAGGTCTCACGGTTGCTTGAGCACGAGGAAAATACCATTCAGCCATATAAAGAGCCTTTGGAAGTGGTTAATTTGGGTTCAGAAGAAGATCTGAAGGAAGTCAAGATTGGAGCATCGTTGCATCCTGATGTAAAGAGCGGGT
This sequence comes from Vicia faba, assembly GCA_948472305.1. Classification (NCBI taxonomy): domain Eukaryota; kingdom Viridiplantae; phylum Streptophyta; class Magnoliopsida; order Fabales; family Fabaceae; genus Vicia; species Vicia faba. The sequence goes on from OX451735.1 coordinate 792,446,259, forward strand.
TGATTGAGCTGTTGAAAGAGTATGTGGATATTTTTTCTTGGTCTTATCAAGATATGTTTGGTCTAGATACATACATTGTCGAGCATTGTTTGTTGTTGAAGCCAGAGTGTCCTCCAGTCAAACAAAAGTTGAGAAGAACCCACCCGGATATGGCAGTAAAGATCAAAGAGGAGGTCCTAAAGCAGATTAATGCTGGTTTTATTGTGACATCAGTGTATCCCTAATGGATTGCCAATATTGTCCCAGTACTGAAAAAAGACGGAAAAGTCTGCATGTGCGTAGATTACAGAGGTCTAAATAAAGCTAGTCTAAAAGATGATTTTTCATTTCCTCACATCGACATGTTAGTGGACAGCACAACAAAATTCAAATTATTCTTGTTCATGGAGGGATTTTCCAGGTATAATCAAATAAGAATGGCTCTAGAGGACATGGAAAAAACAACGTTTATCACACCCTGGGGAACATTCTGTTACAGAGTGATGCCCTTCCGGTTGAAGAATGCTGGTGCAATGTACCAGAGGGCTATGACAATCCTATTTCATGATCTGATGCACAAAGAAATCTAAGTATATGTTGATTATATGATTTCCAAATCCCAAACTGAAGAAGGGCATATTGAAGATTTTTTGAAGTTGTTTCAGCGTTTGAGGAAATATCGTCCCCGCTTGAATCTAAATAAATGCACCTTTGGTGTTAGATCTGGGAAATTATTGGGTTTTATTGTTAGCCAGAAAGGAATTGAAGTTGACCCTGACAAAGTCAAAGCAATTCAAGAAATGCCAGAACCAAGAACTGAAAAGTAAGTCAGGGGTTTCCTCGGACGTTTGAATTATATCTCCAGATTTATTTCCCACACGACTGCAACGTGTGAACTGATCTTTAAGTTGTTAAAGAAAGATCAAGGTTGTGTGTGTAAGGATGACTGCCAAAGGGCATTTGAAAGTATTAAATAATATATGCTTGAACCTCTTATCTTGCTCCCTCCCGTAGAAGGAAGACTGTTGATTATGTATCTAACAGTGTTAGATAAATCCATGGGTTGTATTCTGGGACAACAGGATGAAACGGGAAAGAAAGAGTTTTCCATTTATTATCTCAGCAAAAAGTTCACCATTTGTGAGTCGTGGTATTTTATGCTAGAAAAAACGTGTTGTGCTTTTGCCTGGGCGGCAAAGAGTTTGCGGCAGTATATGTTGAATCATACCACTTGGTTGATCTCTAAAATGGATCCAATCAAGTATATTTTTGAGAAGCCTGCTCTTACTCGGAGAATCGCCCGCTGGAGGATGTTGTTATCTGAATATGATATCGAGTACCGCACTCAAAAGGCTATTAAAAGTAATGTGTTGGCAGATTACCTTGCTCACCAGCCGGTGGAGGATCATCAGTCTGCAGAATATGAATTCCCCGATAAAGATGTGATGTTCTTGAAAGTGAAAGATTGTGATGAACCATTGCCTAAGGAGGTCCCCGACTCTGAATCTCGTTGGAGTATGATATTTGATGGAGCTGTGAATGCTTATGGTAAAGGAATTGGTGTTATGATTGTCACTCCACATGGATCGCACATTCCTTTTATTGTAAGGTTAACATTTGATTGCACTAATAATATGACAGAATATGAAGCTTGCATCATGGGCCTTGAAGAAGCTATTGATCTCAGAATCAAGATTATGGATGTGTATGGTGATTCAACCTTGGTAATAAATCAGATTAAATGAGAATGGGACACTCGTCACCCTGGCTTTATCCCTTACAAAGATTATGCTAGAAGATTATTACACTTCTTCAATAAAGTCGAATTCCATCACATTCCTAGAGATGAAAATCAAATGGCGGATGCTCTGGAAACTCTGGCTTCCATGTACCAAGTAAATTCGTGGAATGATGTACCCCGAATTACAGTTCAACGGCTGGATAGGCCCGCTCATGTGTTTGCGAAAGAGGAGGTAGCTGATGAAAAACCTTGGTATTATGATATCAAGCATTTTCTTCAGACTCAGGAATACTCGTTTGGTGCGTCGAGGAAAGATAGAAAGACACTGAGAAGATTGGTAGGCAGTTTCTTCCTCAGTGAAAATGTGTTATACAAGAGAAATTATGACATGGTCTTGCTCAGATGCGTGGATAGACACGAAGGATACATGTTGATGCATGAGATCTATGAAGGTTCATTTGGCACTCATGCTAATGGACATTCGATGGCTAAAAAGATGCTAAGGGCAGGTTATTATTGGTTGACAATGGAATCTGATTGTTACAAATTTGCAAAGAAATGCCATAAATTCTAGGTTTATGCAGATAAGATCCATGTGCCTCTGACACTTCTCAATGTGATTTCCTCCCCATGGCCTTTCTCTATGTGGGGTATCGACATGATCAGGATGATAGAACCCAAAGCTTCAAATGGACACCATTTCATCTTGGTAGCAATTGACTACTTTACCAAATGGGTAGAAGCTGCTTCATATGCCAATGTTACCAAATAGGTGGTTGTGCGTTTCATCAAAAACAATCTAATATGCCAGTATGGTGTGCCGAGCAGAATCATCACTGACAATGGCTCGAATTTGAACAACAAGATGATGATGATAGAACTGTGCGAAGAATTCAAGATTGTTCATCACAATTCATCTCCGTACAGGCCAAAGATGAATGGGGCTGTTGAAGCTGCTAATAAGAATATCAAGAGAATTATCCAGAAAATGGTTGTCACTTATAAAGATTGGCATGAAATGCTCCCTTTTTCTCTGCATGGATATCGGACATCTGTTCGCACTTCAACAGGAGCAACCCCGTTCTCCCTAGTGTATGGAATGGAAGTTGTACTCCCTGTCGAGGTAGAGATTCCCTCTTTGCGTGTGATAATGGAAGCAAAGTTGACAGAGGCTGAATGGGTCCAGAACAGGTTTAACCAATTGAATTTGATTGAAGAGAAGAAGATAACAACTTTATGTCATGGGCAGTTATATCAGAAAAGAATGAAGAAAGCATTTGATAAAAAGTTCAAACCTCGTGAATTCAGAGAAGGCGACCTCGTGCTCAGGAAGATCATGTATTTCAATACTGATTCTAGGGGCAAGTGGACTCCCAATTTTGAAGGCCCGTATGTTGTCAAGAAAGCCTTCTCTGGTGGTGCATTAATTCTTGAAACTATGGATGGCGAGGAGTTCCCACATCCCATGAATGTTGACACAGTCAAGAAATACTTCGCCTAAAGAAATAAAAGAACAGCTGGCTAAGTTGAAAACCCGAAAGGGCGGCTTAGGCAAAAAGGAGCATCTCGGTAGGCCGAAAACCCGAAAGGGCGGTCTAGGCAAAAATTAGAGACATAAACAGAATAAATTTCCCACTAAGTTGAAAACCCGCAAGGGCAGCTTAGGCAAAAGTTAGGGATTTTTCTTGGCAAGTAACTACGTCAGACAAGACTTGATCGTTGAAGCAACAATCTTCTCAGATCCTCACCATACTTCAACAAAAGCTTCTACTCAAGATTTCAAAAGTTATTAGGGGGGATAATGGTCATTGTATCTCAATGTATCTTTTCCATTATGTATTACCATTTCCCAAACTTTGTAATCATCCATGGAGTATCGCCATTCGGAGACTACAATTATATTAATGAAATTCGAGCTTTTACCCAATTCTTTGTGTTCTTAATTTTATTTAGCTTGCAAAGATATCATTTATTACTGATAATAACTGTTAAATCAAAAAGATAAAAAAAAGCAAAATTAACTTTTCAAAAAAAAGAGAAGAGATCTTTACAATTCAATTTACTTTGGGATTTGTGATGAAACAATAACAACAAGAATGGTGATCCCAAGAATGAACAAACTCTGGTTGTTTTAAGAGGATTTACTTCCTTCATGAAGGTTTTCTCAGGTCATTTTGCTGGTATACGCAATCTTTGTGTGTTTCTCAGACAGTTAAAGACGATATCAGTGGGTGCAAGGTACACTATTGGGTTTGTGATCCCATTATCCCCAGTCAAGTCTTGGTTTGCTTTTGATTTTGGGTTTTCATGGTCAGAAGCCTCTGTCCCAGATTCCCCAGCGAAGTCTTCCCTCATATAATGAAAGGTTTTATCCCCTTGGTGTGCTGAGATGTCGCTCTTTTTGCAGTATTGGCATTAATGTTGACTTCTTAATTTCTCCGGGAAAGTTATCCCAGGGAATCTCTTGTTGGAATGAGTGTTCGTGATGGAAATTTTCAATCCGTAGTTTTCTCCAGGGAGGTGGGCTTGAATTCCCCAGTGAGGTTTGGTTGTTTCGGCATCAGTCTGCTTTATTTAAGGTTGGTCTTGCAATCTCTAGTAGGCATGTTGCTTTTGGAAGACTGTTTTCTCTGATGAAACCGGAAGAAGGGTGTTTTATCCCGGTATTTGTTTGATTTGGATACATCTGGATTATGTTTCTCCTCAGTGAAGTTAAGGAAGGCAATTGGTTTGGTTTCCGCAGTTTCTTTTACCTTTCTTGGATTGATTTTTCTGTTTGAAGTTTAGCCCAGTGTTGTTTGTACCTGAGGTAGTTTTGTTTGTTTATATTGATTATGTATATTTTTACCAGCATATGCACGTTATCACTCATACATCCATACATACATCATGCATTGCTAAAAATAATTGTTCATTAATATTGTGTTCTGACCTTCCTGCAGCGCTCTTTGCTTAGTTGAATTTGGGTTTCCCTCTTGAGTTTATTTCTAAAAGGCTGTATCTTTATTGGCAGTCTTGCTCCAGTGCATTTCTGAATTGGATTTGTGGTTGCATGACAATATCATTTATTTTGGATTTCTGAGAACTCAGAGTTTTGGTTTGTGCATTTATTTTGCACGGGAAGACTTTATCTCCTCAACAGGAATATCGTGGCATTTACCCGGGGAGTCATATTTCTATCCCCAGAAAGTCATTTCTCTTTGCAATTCCCCTTGACAATGAGTGGAAGTCTCTTTATTTGAGACAACTTACATATTACCCTTTCCAGGCAGAGTGCCTTGGTTAAAGAAGAAGTTGAGACCCGTTCTAGGCAAAACACCAGAATCTTGTGGAAACTTGATATATTTCCTCTTTCTACCTTCAGTGAATGCTGGTAGTACATCGGCAGTGAACGCTGGTGTTTCTTATCTTTTTGTTATCTTTAGTGAACGTTGATAGTTCATCGTCAGTGAATGGCGGTTGTATGATATGTTTTCTCTTTCTACCTTCAGTGAACGTTGGTAGTACATCGACAGTGAATGTCGGTGTTTCTTATCTTTTTGCTATATTCAGTGAACGTTGATAGTTCATCGTCAGTGAATGGCGGTGCTATGATATATTTTCTCTTTCTACCTTCAGTGAACGTTGGCAGTACATCGGCAGTGAACGTCGGTGTTTCTTATCTTTTTGCTATCTTCAGTGAACATTGATAGCTCATCATCAGTGAACGGCGGTGGTATGATATATTTTCTCTTTCTACCTTCAGTGAACGTTGGTAGTACATAGGCAGTGAACATCGATGTTTCTTATCTTTTTGCTATCTTCAGTGAATGTTGATAGTTCATCGTCAGTAAACGGCGGTGGTATGATATATTCTACCTTCAGTGAACTTTGGTAGTACATCGGCAGTGAACGTCAGTGTTTCTTATCTTTTTTCTATCTTTAGTGAACGTTGATAGTTCATCGTTAGTGAACGACGGCGGTATGATATATTTTCTCTTTCTACCTTCAGTGAATGTTGGTAGTACATCGACAGTGAACGTCAGTGTTTCTTATCTTTTTTCTATCTTCAGTGAACGTTGATAGTTCATCGTCAATGAACGGTGGTGGTATGATATATTTTCTCTTTCTACCTTCAGTGAACGTTGGTAGTACATCGACAGTGAACGTCGGTGTTTCTTATCTTTTTGCTATCTTCAGTGAACATTGGTACGACATCGGCAGTGAACGTTGATGTTTGTTATCTTTTTGCTATCATTAGTGAATGTTGATAGTTCATCGTTAGTGTACGGCGGTGATATGATATTTTCTCTCTTTCTACCTTCAGTGAATGTTAATAGACATCGGCAGTGAACGTCAATGCTTTTTATCTTCCTCTCTGATCCTGTTCTTGTGGTTCACCAGTGATTTATTTTCCTGGTGGGGTTGGTCCTTTATTTCTTTATTTTTGTTGCATCACCAATGTTACTTTGCGTCTCTTTGGTTTTGTTCATATGCATTCATATGCATAAGCATTTGCATGGCATCTTAGGGCCAAAAATAGGGTTTGTTTTGTATTTAAGTATCTTCGATCACATTGACACGAAGATTTTTAACCTTTGTATCTTCGGATAGAAGAAACTTAAATAAGGGCAGCTGTTGTACCCTAATTTTTTCCCCTAATATTCCTTCATCATACCATATTATTTCAATCACAACAAGATCACATTAGGGCTTTTGGGTCTTCTCCCTATCTTTAGCCTTGCTCTTTTGAGGAGTTAACAAGCACCTTAACTTATTTTCTTTTGTGATCATGGATATTTAGCTTTGATTTTCTCTCTAATTAACAAAATGCAATATTGGTTTGTCTTACTTTTTAATAATGTAGGTAAAGGAAATGAGGTTTAGCAAGTTGCATCATGGGTTCATGAGTTTATTTCCATGCCCTAGTCAACATAGCTTGAGAAATTCAGGCCTCACCATTGAAGTTGTTTTGGAAGAATTGGTATGGAAGTGGTTTTGGTGGCCATGAGTCATCATCATCATCCTCAACAATTTCTATTCATAAAGGAAGAATATTGGCACAAAAAGTTTGTTCAAACTTGGCAAAGTTCCACAAAGCATTCTCTTGATCTAGAGGCTAGGGTTTTGGACTTCAAAGGAGCATATCTTGCTCATCTTTTGGTATTTTTGAGTGATTCCAAAAACATCCTTCTCTTCAAAGAGTTACCAACAAATCACTTCAAAAGTTCCAAGGAGTTTTCATGTGGAAGGAACTTGGTGAAGAAGAAAGATTACAAGTCACCCAGATGAATCCCCAATTTTCCATATGTGACTTCAAATGGTCATAACTTGGTCAATTTTTATCACCTTGAGCCCATTCTTTTTTCATGATGATCTTAAATATGTGTACTTCATGCCCTATTTTATGTGCAAAGTGAGAAAATGGATAGAAGTTTCCTTAAGAATGCAAAAGATTATAGGTCATTTCATGATTTTAGGCCAACTTCAACAAGTCATAACTTGCTCAATTTTTTGAAATTTTGAGTGGTTCAAATTGAAAAATGCCATTCAAGAGATCCACTTCATTCTATCTTTTTTGGTCAAGAGCAAATTCTAAGTGGAAGGCTATGTTTGGATGCAAAAGATTATATGTCATTTTTAAAGAAGAATTTGAAATATTTCTAAGTATGGAAAGTCAATTATTTTTATTCAACTTTGACTCCATGTAACTTTTAGCTCAAGCATCCATTTGATTCCATTCTTTTTCCATTGTAAAGCTTGTAACCCCATCTTTCCAAAGCATCAAGAATTATGCCATATGACCCCTTGATGTGGAAATTACATGGATTTGAATTTGGTAGTGTTGTAACCCAAAATTTGCCCTCCCATATTTCTCAAAACATTTCAAGAAAGATTCTCAAGTTGCTCAAGGAAGTCCAAGGGTTGATTAGACAAGCTCTCTCCTAAGACAGTCTACCTCAAATTAGGGTTTCATGTTGCATCAAGATACTTGAGTCCAAGGAATCCCAAATGCTCACCATTGTCCTAATATGTTATCAAGATCATCCATGTCAAGTTTCAAGCCTTGCAGAGAAAGTTTGCTCAGTCAATTGCTCAAAGGTCTGAAAATCGACTAGGCTAGGGCAAAAGTCAACTGTGGCCTACATACAGTCAAACTTCAATATTTTTGGTCAGCATCCTCATTTTAAAGAATTAGTCAGCATTTGAATAAGGGTTGATCATGATTCATCAAGGATTGCTCATAATTCATCAAGAACTAAAAGTTGTTAAATTAAGGTTTTGTAGGAAAAGTCAACTTAACTTTGACCAAGCATAACTTTCTCATACATTATGAGAAATGACCCATCCAAATATCATTTTGAATAGAATTCAATGCTCTACAATCCATCTTAAGCTCCCAATTTCAAAATATGCACTCACAAGAAGTTATGAATTTGGACATTATAGGTCACTTTGAAAAGTCAACAAAAACACCTTTTTTTTTCAAAAGCTTTATACATCAACATGGAATACCAAATTGAGATAAGACCAAAAGGGTTGCTTAGAGGACATCTCAAGATTTCTAAAAAGTCAAAGAACACCTTCAAAGAGTCAAAATTGAGGAAGTTATGCATTGGTGAAGTTGACCCTTTTTGCAAAATTGTCAAAAGTTAATTATTCCTAAAATTGCAATTTTTGCTAAACGGGCCTAACTTTTTGCACTTGTTTTGAGTTGGTAGCATGGTCCACGAGCCCTAGCCCTTTCCACCTGTCTTTATCTTATTTTTATTATTTATTTTGATTTTTATTTGAATTAAATCAATTTTAATCAAATTAAATCATGAAAAAATCTAAAGCATTGAAACCTCAAGATATTGTGCATGTTTCAGGTCTTACATCCAGTTAGCAAGTGATTGAAATCGTGCAAAGCCTTGGTGTGCACAAAAAGATTGAATTTGGCCTATTTTTGGAAATATATTCAAAGGAATCAAATCAAAATCAAAAGCCATGATTGATAAATATTGAGCACACTTTTTCAACCCTAATTCATTCCTCAATATATAAGGAACATTGGCAGACCTAAATCAAGAGGTTGGAGAGGTGCACAAGGTCAAAAAACAATTGAAAAAATCAAGAAAAAGTGTTGAGTCGAATTCATAATTCCAAGCATTCTCAAGACTCTCTAGCCATCCCAATCGTTTCTTGGGATCACAAGGAACCCATACCAATCAAGAACAAGCAATTTCAGGCGCTAGAAACCACTATAAGGCAGTCACGACATTGAACTTTTTTTGAATTCGATTTGCATAATTCTGGCACTTATAGCATGAGATAATCACATATTCTTGTTCCTTAACATATTTGCAAGCTTTCTGTAACATTTAATTGCGTTTTCATGGACTGTATTAGAGTTCACCATTGTTAGGGTTTGTTGCTTCGATTTGGGATCTTTGTGTACAGGTGAAATTGGGCCATGAAAGGGGCACCATCGTACCCAGCAGGTCCAGACGAATCTATCCATGGCCTTAGTTTTTATTTATCATGCTTGTATTGAATTTTGAGAATTGCAGGACCTATAGCTATGGACATAGTGTCGTAGGTAAAAGTCTATAACTTTTACCAACGGTGCAAGGAGGAAGATGACATACGTGCCTCCATCCCATTCGTGCATTTGAATTCGCGCGCGTGTTTTACAGCTAGTGTTATTTATTTCTAATTGTTATTTTTGTTTCATTTAGTAATCAATTGAACCAATTGGCCCAATGGTGGCCAGGTAAGCGCTAAGGCATTAAAGAGCTTGAGGTCAGGGGTTCGACCCCTGCCTCCAACATTTGCATTTTTCTTGAATTCTTTCTACAGATTCCATGTTCCACAAGGCGTGAAGACTACCATGCGGCATCAACTCCAAACCATCAGATCACCAACAAGCCAGATCTGAAGGCTAGCATATGAAGGACCATCATGGGACCTAGTCAACGCAAAGCATGGTAGCCTGGAAGTCAACATGAACCTCAGATTTTTGGGCCCAAACTTGCTATCTGCACCCCCAAAAATGCTGATTTCACAGGCCCATATCTATTTTCCTTTATTTTTTTATTTTCTTTATTTATTCATTTAAATTATTTTACTAACACAAAATTAATAATTCTTTTTATAAAAAAAATCATAAAAATATTTTCATCCAATTAGATTTAGGATATTTATTTTTTATACAAATATTAATTTAATTAGGTTATTTAATTTTAGGTAACTTTAATTTCTTTTTGTAAATACATTTAAAAATAATTAGAACAATTAGGGTTTTTGTTTCTAACTTAATTATATTTTCTTTTTCTTAAAAATAACCAAAACATAAAAATAAGTCATGAAAATTATTTTCTTTAATTAATTTAATTACTAATTAATTTTTGTATTTAATAAACAATCTCATTCTTTTCCTTAAATAATTAAAAACAACAAAAAACAATTTTTTTTCCGATTAGGTTAGAAGGGGTCAAAACCCTAATCTTTTATCGTTCTTAATTCATCGCGCGCCATTTATATTTTTACCATATTGATGTAATTGCTCACAAGTTGTAATAGATTAATTAGGACCTTTTACTTTCATTTATCGTTTTTTTAAGGGTTTGTTTTTGGCTATGTAAATACCCGAAGCCTTGTAATAGCTTAACTTACATTTCACACTTTAAATTCCGCAAATTATTAACTGTTAGATGTATGAATAATAGGGATGCATGACAAGAATGTATGATTAACTTTAAAACAGTTAGCAAACCCTAAATGTGCAAAGATAAATAACTTGAAATTGAATCACTCGCACATGCGCACTCCTATGGTATACTCCCACTTCGGTTGCCTTCGGTAAACGGTCATTGAGTATAGGATATTTTAGTGGTCCCCCTTTTGTCTCAAAGATCAAAGTTGCCTCGGATATTGTTTCCTTGAATAATTGATCTAAGACATTAGGGTTATTACTAAGACGTACTAACATTGCTTTAGTGATTGTACGTCCCTTTCGAATTGACCCTCAAACTCCAACGATGGTGCTACCTACTCACTAATAGTGGGATAGCGCTGTCTAAAGGAAACGAACATAAAACAATTCTTTTTTCGAGTAGGTAGATTAGTTCTTAAGTACTTGCTCAATACAAACAAACTTTTTCACACTTACACTCCTTTTCAAATAAAGTTTTCAAAAACACTTCGTAACACTCTTGAAGACAGAAGCAAGGATTAAATCGAAGTCAAAACAAAAACTTTTCAAATCACACAAACACACAGAAGCAATTTTGAAAATAATGAGCAAGTACCTAAGAGCTCGTAGAAAACTACAGATAGAAAGGGTGCTAATACCTTCCCTTTCTATAATCTACCCCCCGTACTCAGAATATCTCAAAAAAGGAATTTTTATGTGCTTTTTTCCTTTCCTTTTTGGATAAAATAAAAGTCGGTGGCGACTCTTGGTTACCGTGAAATTTTGCAAACACAAACGCAAAACGCAAACCAACATTCCTAAAGTAGTCCCGGTTCTGGCTACCGTATCACAGAACTGGCGACTTTGCTGGGGAGTTAATAAGTGGGGTATACCTTAGGAATAGTTCATCATATTGTTTTCTATTGTTTGATTTGATTGCTTTATTTTTGTGGGCTTTGTATCGGAGTTACTATAGATCCTAACACGGATCTGGGGAACACCTTTTAGGTAAGTAGTAATAAACTGTGAGGGAACTGTACGGCGTAGACCGATACGGTTGAAGCAGTAGCTACATTGATGTGGCACATTAGTTGGTACCGGTATCCCTTGTGGAGGAACAAGGAGAATACGGGGCTGCTATATGGGTCGTTAAGTATCAACTGGCCTTAGAACCTATAATTGACCAACTTGGCCATAGGAAGTAATGAGATAGCCGGCCTCGTAGAGCTGAGAACTAGTTGATACTCGATACTACACTCATTGAGACCATACTCTCGAGATAGTTTTGGTCGCAAGAAAAGATTGCTTGAGCTGAAACCATGACCGATGGAGGATGGTCAGTCATATTGAGAACCTCTAGAACCCGGTTACTATTATTAGGACAGGTTGAACCAACTGAACTTCAATAGGGTAGTACCTAGACTCCATGCAAGCCTGAGACCTAAGGGCTATTGTGTGACTTGTTTTCCTTTACCATATTTGATACCTGTTATACCTGTTTTGTGTTTTATCATGACATCATGCATCATAACATAGCATGCATATTTCATTAGACTAACCATTTCAAAGACCGAGGGGATTCATCTTTGTTCTATTTTGCAGATTATGGCTTCTATGCGCAGAAATACCATTCGAGTCAACTTCGTGCAAATCCCCACTCAGCTCAGAGAGTTGGCCTCTAAAGTCCCTGATACCTCTTCATTTGTTAGAAGACATGGTCATCTCCTTAGCCTGGTCACTTCAAAGTTGGATGAGTAAATGATAAGCGTGTTGTTCCAGTTTTTTGATCTGTTGCATCACTGTTTCACCTTCCTGGATTATCAGTTAGTCCCTACTTTGGAGGAGTTTTCTGATTTACTAGGCATATCTATCCTCGAGCAGACACCCTTCATAGGTTTGGAGGAGGTTCCTCGACCTGAGGATATTGCTTCAGCCTTACATCTAAAAAGGGTTGAAGTAGTGTCCAACTGGGAGACACGAAGTGGGGTTAAAGGTTTCTTGGTTAAGTTTCTAATGGATCAAGCTCAACAGTTCTGGGATAACTTGGATTTTCAAGCATTTGAAGACATCTTGGCTCTCCTCATCTACGACTTGGTTCTTTTTCCAAATCCAGATTCCTTCATAGATGTGCACGCAGTTAAGATCTTCATGTCTCGTAACCCAGTACCTACTCTTTTAGGTGACATTCTGCATGCTCTCTATACCCGTATTGTGCGGAGAAGGGGAACTCTCATGTGTTGCACACTGCTACTGGCAAGGTGGTTTATTTCGCACCTCCCCAAGTCTGTATTTAAGAATGAGGAAGGTGTAGGTTGGGCTTACATAATCGTGTCCCTTGCTCATACGGACATCCTTTGGAGCTCTAAGGATATGGAAAGGGTAGCTGTCATTGATCGATGTGAGGAATACCCTAATGTCCCTTTGCTTGGAATTAGAGGGGGAATAACCTACAATCCTTGTTTGGCTTTACGACAGTTTGGTCGCACTCGGAGAGATGATCCTCATGAGTTGCTGCTTACAAATATTGTCTTCGACTACAAGGGGGACGTTAATGAGCATCGTCGAAGGTTTATACGAGCCTGGGGAGGGGTGAACAGGTCTGACCCACATGAGCTAGGACTGGAGACTTCTCTCTCGATACAACCTTATCTCCAGTGGGTTCGAGCCCGTGCTCAAAAGATGGGGATGCCATATGAAACTGTTTTGCCGGTGATTGTAGAGCATACTAATGAAGAAGGTGTTCCTTATACAGTCCTTCATCCCTACATGCCTACTGATCTTGGGTCATTGAAGAGATCTTGGATCTAGTTAAAGGAAGAAAGGGATACCTACAGGGAGAAGTATCATGAGCAGGAAAGGAAGATCTTGAAGCTCACGAGGCAGCTTGAGAATGAGAGGACAATCAATGATTATGTCATCACAAAGGGAAAACGACCATGGGATATCTGATGACTTTTATTGTTTCTAGTTTAGATTTGCTTTTCAGTTATTTCTTTTGTAACGCCTTAAAGGCATTGTTAATCATTGTTACAAGTTTAATCTAATAAAGTGTGTTTTAGTTTGGTTTACAAATTTGAATATCCCAAAGTCTTTGTAATCATTTCATACGCATTCCATTACCATGCACCTCATTACAGGTACCATTATAGGTTTCTTATCTTCTTCGCTGTTTATTTCAGCACAAAATGTCTTCTGAAACACCTACCGATCAAGCTATTAAGGCTCTTCAAGCTCAGAATGCTCAGTTCCAGGAGATGTTCTTGAACTTGGCTAAAGGACAACAAGATTTGAAGACTCTCATCTTGAAGGACAAGAAGAAGAAGAAGAAGAAGAAGGTGGTTCTGCTGAATATGGGTCACAGATTTGGGAATAGGTTGCGAGAGGAAGATGATTTGTCTCATTCATCTGGAGGGGGAGAGAATCAAGAGGAAAGGAAGGGTCCTAGCCCTGTGGTCTCTGATAATGACACTGATTTTGATGATGAACAGTACCCTCCTGCTGAGGATAGTTACAAACAACTTGAAGACCGTCTGAGTGCCATGGAGATTCAGAAAGTCCCGGGTTTGGATTTTGGAGATCTGGGGCAAGCATCAGGGGTGGTGATCCCTCACAAATTTAAAGCTTCTGTCTTTGCTAAGTATGATAGAGTAACTTGTCCAAAGCTCCATCTCCGCTCCTATGTCAGAAAAATTCAACCCTATACTACTGATAGAAACCTGTAGGTCCATTTCTTTCAAGATAGTCTGTCAGGGACTCAACTTGAATGGTTCTATCAATTGGAAGGAGCTAATGTCCGCAACTAGGAGTACCTTGCTGCTGCTTTTTACAAGTAATACCAGTATAACGCCGACCTTGCTCCCACGCGTACTCAGCTTCAGGGTATTGTCTATAAGTGCAAGCAAAGATTTTAAGGACTACACTCAGAAGTGAAGAGATCTGGGTGGAAGAGTACAACCCCCTCTGTCTGATAGGGACTTGGTAGATATGTTTCTTGGGACTTTGTCGGGTCCATATTTCAACCATTTGATCGGTAGTTCATCGTCTGGGTTCACTGAATTGATTATGATTGGGGAGAGAGTAGAGGCTGGTATCAGAAGTGGCAAAATACAGAAAGGTGCTTCATCAAGTACAGAAAATAAGCCTTTCAAGAAGGAAGCTAGTTCCATTTACAGATCGAGGAGCCAAAGCCGACCTGAGCGCCGCCAAGCAGTTAATGCGATAGTAATATCAAGACCCATTGTTGCCCCACAACATAACAATCAGCAAAGAGTAGAGAGACCGCAAAGACAGTATACTCGACTCAGTATGACCTTGTCTCAAATTTTATGGCAATTATTGAAGACTAACCTGGTAACTCTGAGGGAAACTCCGAAGAATCCCAGTACCACCTCTCCGCGGTATAATCTGAACGCCCGCTGTGCCTATCACTCTGATAGCCCAGGGAATGATACCAACAACTGTTGGGCCTTGAGGAATAAGGTGCAAGATTTGATTGAAGCTAAATAAATTGAGTTTGACGCACCAGAAAAGCCTAACGTCATGACTGCTCCTATGCCCAAGCATGGAGTGAATGATGTGGATGATGATTCGTTTGTGACCTCTGTGGAAGACATTTCTACTCCGTTGATGACCGTTAAGAAGAATCTATTATCGGCTAGTTTATTTCCGGGCTGTGGCGAAGGTTGCCACCTGTGTTCCATCCTGCCTGTTGGTTGCTATTTACTTAAATCGGGTGTTCAGCGCCTGATGGATAACAAAGAGATCTTGTTCGAGAAAACTTAGATTCCATTCATTCCTGTTGAAGATGTTTCCATAATAACCATTTCCGCCAATCCTTCCAAGGCTTCCTCGAGAAAGCCTGTTAGGATTACATCTGTTTCGAGAGTTGCTCCATTAATCATTACTATTCCTAGTCATATCCCATACACTTCGGATAAGGCTGTCCCGTGGCACTATGGGGCCGATGTGTATTATCATGGGATCAAACAAGACTTGAAGATTGAAGAGGCTGATACTGATGTCAGCAATATTATCGGGTCTAGCAAGGTTACCCAAAGCGGAAGAATTTTCTCCCCTGAAATTTCCCCTCCAACTGTTTAAAAGCCTGTTATCATTCCATCTGCCAGTACATCAGTTGATGTTCCAATTCTTACTCCAGTTATCACCCCTGTCGCCGAGTCATCTAACACTCTGGGAAAAGAAGTTACAGGTGGGCCTGCCCGGATGGAGGCACCTAAAAAAGTCATTGTTGAAACCTCTAGGCAGGAGATAGAGGAAATTCTGAAGATTATCAAGAAAAGCGACTACAACATAGTCGAACAGTTGGGGAAAACCCCGTCGAAGATCTCCAAGTTATCTTTATTGTTGTGCTCAGAAGCCCATGCAAAGGCTTTAATTGCTTTCCTTAAAACTGCACATGTGCCGCAGAAAACCTCTGCTGATCAATTCAAAGATTGTGTCGCTAGTTTGACTGTTGACAATGGGTTGGGTTTCTCCGACGCAGATCTAACTACCAAAGGAAATAATCACAATGATGCTCTGCATGTTTCTATCGAGTGCAGGGGCACTACTTTGGCCCACGTGCTGGTGGATACAGGGTCCTCATTAAATGTTTTACCCAAGAAAGCATTAGACCGACTGGATTATGAAGGGTTGGTTCTGAAGCCAAGTAATATTGTGGTTAGGGCCTTTGACGGGTCCAAAAGGATGGTACATGGAGAGGTGGATGTCCCTGTTAAGGTCGGCTCTCAGACTTTTGCGTCTACGTTCTATGTGATGGACATTCGACCATATTATTCTTTCTTGCTAGGTCGCCCATGGATTCATAAGGCTGGGGAAGTAACTTTTACGCTCCATCAGATGTTGAAATATCCATTGAAGGGGAAGATTGTTACGGTACAGGGTGAGTAGGAATACATGGTAAGTCATCTTGATTCTTTTCGGAATATGGAGATGGATGGGGAGTTCATCGAAACCCCGTGTCAGAACTTTGAAGAGGTCCCCCAGACTCTGGCGTCGACTGAAATTGTTGCTGAAAAACCTCCGATGAAGATGGCTTCCCTCAAGAATGCCAGGGCTGTTATTGAAAAAGGTGGGTGTGCAAATTGGGGCCAACTCCCTGACTTTACACACAAGACTGACAAGTTTGGTTTGGGTTTTACTGCAGAAGCTCAAAGGGCTGTTCGGCGTGCGCGGATTGGAAGACCTCCCCTGCGTATCAGTAATCCGGAAGTGAATGCAATTGAAGACGATGAAGGAGAGTCGGAGTTCGACAACTGGATTTACCTGACTACCAACGGTGGCTTGAATAATTGGACGGCGAAGGACTTCGTGCCCGTTTCTTTTATTACATAGTAATAGACTTTTGTTTTTGAGACTTGTAACAGACAATTTGAAACTTTTACGGCCCAGTGCCTTGCCCGAGACACCGTGGCTTTGTTTGTGAGGGCTTATTATGTGTCATTACCATATATCATCAATAAAGCATTGGAAGTTTTTCTTGCATTACAAATTTTGCACTCTTTGTTTTTCCTTTCTATCTTGCACTTTATCAAAACGGCTATTTGTCTTACACACACTCACATATCATAATACAGGTCCACATCCACTCTGGATCCCACTGACCACGACTCTGCTACTTCCAGTTATGACTTCGAAAGTCCGATCAACCAAGCAGAAGACGAAGGTGAGGATGATTGTGAAGTGCCTGGGGAACTTGCTAGATTGTTACTTCAGGAAGAGAGGGCCATACAGCCGCATGAATAGCCGGTGGAATCAGTAAATCTGGGTACGGAGGAGGACAAGAAAGAGGTCAAGATCGGTGCAAATCTGGAGCCTAGTGTTAAGCAACAGTTGATACAAATGTTGCATGACTATGTTGAGATATTTGCTTGGTCTTATGAAGATATGCCTGGGTTGGATACTGATATCGTGGTACACCGCTTGCCAACCAAAGAAGATTGTCCTCCGGTAAAATAGAAGGTTCGCCGAATGCGCCCAGAGATGTATGAGAAAATCAAAGCTGAGGTCATGAAACAATTTGATGCCGGTTTTCTAGCTGTCACTTCTTACCCACAGTGGGTTGCCAACATGGTTCCGGTACCGAAGAAAGATTGTAAAGTCTGTATGTGTGTGGACTATAGAGATCTGAACAGGGCGAGCCCCAAGGATGATTTCCCTCTTCCTCATATCAATGTTCTGGTTGACAACACCGTGCAGCATAAGGTCTTCTACTTTATGGATGGTTTTTCCGGTTACAATCAGATTAATATGGCTCCTGAAGACATGGAGAAGACGACCTTCGTTATGCAGTGGGGTACCTTTTGTTACAAAGTAATTTCGTTCAGGTTGAAGAATGTTGGGGTAACTTATCAGCGTGCCATGGTCGCTTGTTCCACGACATGATTCACCATGAGATTGAGGTTTACATTGATAACATGATTGCAAGGTCCCCGACTAAAGAAGAACAACTTGACCATCTTCAGAAACTATTCGAAAGGTTAAAGATGTATAAGCTGAGGTTAAACCCGAACAAGTTCACCTTCGGAGTGAGGTCTGGTAAGTTGCCGGGTTTCATCGTTAGTGATAAAGGTATTCAAGTGGATCCTGCAAAGGTGAAGGCTATACAGGAGATGCCAGCTCCCCGAACAGAAAAAGAAGTCAGAGGCTTTTTGGGACGACTGAACTACATTGCCCGATTCATTTCACACCTGACTGCTACTTGTGAGCCAATCTTCAAGCTACTGAAGAAAGATCAAGTGGTAAAATGGAATGATGAATGTCAAGCTGCTTTCGAAAGGATCAAGGAATATCTCCAAGAGCCACCTATTCTGATGCCTCCAGTTGAAGGAAGACCTTTGATCTTATACTTGACAGTACTCGACAATTCAATGGGGTGTGTGTTGGGGCAGCATGACGAGTCTGGCCGAAAAGAGCATGTTATTTACTACCTTAGCAAAAAGTTTACCGACTGCGACACCCGATACTCGTTTTCTCGAGAAAACTTGCTGCGCTTTGGCATAGGATGCTCTCCGGATGAGACAGTATATGCTGACTCACACCACCTTATTGATATCAAAGATGGACCCAATCAAGTATATCTTCGAAAAGCCTGCCTTGTCCGGAAGAATAGCAAGGTGGCAGATGATCTTAACTGAGTACGACATCCAATACACAACCCAAAAGGAAATAAAGGGGAGTGTATTAGCAGATCATTTGGAACATCAGGCCGTGGATGATTACCAGTCTATGAATTTCGAGTTCCCGGATGAAAACATCATGTTGGTGACCAACTCTGAAGAACTTGGACCGGATGAAGGACCCGAGGAGGGATCCCGATGGTCTATGTACTTTGATGGAGCTTTAAACGCTTTGGGTAATGGCATTGGCGCTGTGATTATATCTCCTGAAGGCTGCCATACTCCATTCACCACCCGATTATGTTTTAACTGCACCAATAACACGGCAGAGTATGAAGCGTGCATCTTGGGCCTTCAAGCAACTATTGACCTAAGGATTAATTTCTTGAGTGTATTCAGAGATTCCTCTCTCGTGATCAGTCAAATTAAAGGCGAGTGGGATACGAAACACCTAAATCTTATTCCTTATAAGGAGTATGTGTTGACGTAGCTTCCACACTTTGAGGAGATAACCTTTGAACATTTCCCCAGAGAGGAGAATCAGTTAGCGGACGCGCTAGCTATTATGTCTTCTATGTTCAAGGTCAGGTGGAACAATGAGGCTCCCCGAATTACCATCGAGAGGTTGGACGAACCCGCACATTGCTGTGATATTGAGACTGAAAAGGTAGCAGATAAACCCTGGTTTCACGAGGTAAAGAGGTATCTTGAGTCTCAAGAGTACCCCGAGGGTGTATCTGTTAATGACAAGAAGTTTCTGAGGAGGTTCGGTGCAAAGTTCTTCATCAGTAATGGTATCCTTTACAAGCGTAACCATGACTCGACCTTACTGCGATGTGTGGATAATAACGAGGCAGAAAGGATTATGGCAGAGTTACATGAAGGTACTTTCAGAACTCATTCCAGTGGGCATACCATGGCGAAGATATTATTGGTGTACTATGGAAGCCGACTGTTACCAGCATTCTCGGACCTGTCATAAGTGCCAAGTCTATGCTAATAAGGTGCACATATCTCCAGTTCCTCTGAATGTTTTAACGGCACCTTGGCCTTTTGCAACGCGGGGCATCGATATGATTGGCAAGATCAGACCTACGGCATCCAACGAGCATCGTTTCATCCTGGTAGCAATTGATTACTTTACAAAGTGGGTGGAGGCAGCTTCCTTTGCTACAGTGACCAAGAACGTCGTGGCGCGGTTCATCTGGCACAACCTAATCAGTTGATACGATGTACCAGAGAGGATCATTACAGACAATGGTACAAATGTCAACAATACAATGATCACTGAGCTCTACAAGCAGTTCAAGATACAGCATCACAACTCTTCTCCTTACCGGCCGAAGATGAATGAGGCTGTTGAAGTGGCTAATAAGAACATCAAGAAGATTGTGCAGAAGATGACGGTGACGTACAAAGACTGGCATGAGATGTTACCATTCACTCTTCATGGGTACCGCACCTCAGCGCGGACGTCAACAGGGGAAACACCATATTCCTTGGTGTATGGCATGGAGGCAGTCTTACCCATTGAAGTACGGATACCCTCTCTTCGGATTATGAAGGATGCATGGTTGAGCGAGGGCGACTGGATCCAGACCCGGCTTGATCAGCTAAATTTAATCGACGAGAAAAGACTTACTGCTATTTGTCATGGTCAGACGTATCAAAAGCAGATGATCAAGGCATTTAACAAGAAAGTCAGATGACAAGAGTATCAAGTCGGGGATCTAGTAATCAAGCGCATCATACTACCACAAGGTGATCCTAGGGGCAAATGGACCCCTACATACGAAGGGCCATTTGTGGTTAAGAACATTTTCTCAGGAGGAGCTATGATTTTAACCACCATGGATGGTGACGACCTTCCTCACCCTATTAATGCAGACATAGTGAAAAAATACTATGCCTAATCAAAGACCCGCTAGGTTGATTGGCCTAGGCAAAAATAAGGGCTTCCCGGCGAACCAAAAGGGTTCGGGCAAAAATAAGGGATGAAAATGAAAAAGTGTACACCCGGCAAGTCGAAAACCTGAAAAGGCGGCTTGGGAAAAAAAGGGTATCCCGGTGGACTGAAAACCCGAAAGGGCGGTCCAGGAAAAAATTAGGGATTAAAGCGTAACACTATGTCTCATTGGATCACCTTGCAACCAGACTTCGGTATCGACTATCAAGCTCAAACGGCGCCAATCATTCTGATCTACCTTCAACCAAGTAGCAAAGTGATGAGACACTCGAAGAAATAAAGGCAATAGTAGAGTTAGAACCTAGTGGGGTTGTTCACATAGCTGTTTTTCTTTGTTTTTCACAAATTGTATAATTTCTATCTTTCGGCGGCGTTCTCTTACTAGGACATCAGCCTCTTGTACAAAATGCCTATTACAGGCCAACCTCAAAATCAATACAATTCATTTTCGCAAAGAAATTTCAAATTGTTTTTCTTTTTCTGTTTTGTTTTGCAAGAACGTCCAATGGTTCATTTTTTATATATGCATTTGACAATAATTGTTGCTCATAAATATTTACATATGAAACAAAAGACGATTACTCGTAATATCAGAAACAGGGGCAAACAATAAATTTCCAAACCTTACAGTTGCTCTATTCACTAGGTACAGGGATAGGCCTAGCCGAAGAATATGACTAAAAAAGCATACACTCCCCGCAGAGTAGGAAGTGCCAGAATACAGTATTATCAACTCTCCCCAGCTGAGGTTCGCAATCTCGAATGAGTCGGTAAGATTCTCCCCAAGCAGAGTTCATATTTCACCAACAAGGGAATACCATCCCCAGTGGAGTATATTTCTTCCATAAACATGAACATTATCCCCGACAGAGCTTATCATCACCAGCAACGGTAATTCATCCCCAACCGAGGTTATTGCTCCAAATTAGCAAATCTTCTAACAGAGTATCTCTTCTTCACAGAGTCATTTTCTCGCCAATATATTCTCCAGCATGACTATTCTCCTAATCACCTTCGGTCGTTATCCTCAGCGAGCGAAACTCTTTCATTCTCCAGCAGCAATCTGGGATTTATTTTCCCCCAGCTAGAGAACATCATAAAAACATTGCATGTCCATACATCATGACATGCGCATACGCATCATACAACACAATCTCATTTATTTTGAGAACATCATTGCCTGATACATATCATGCATTACATACAGCTAACTTTTACCTTTTAGGAAAGATACAACCAAATTCTCACCAAGTTCAAGCTATGAAGCTCGGATCCGACCGGATAGTATCTTGATTTCTACATCATATTGTGAAGTCCGGAGAACGACCGGATAACAGTATCAGACTATCATGAAGCCTGGATTACAACCAGATAGTGGTATCTCTTAAAAGCAATCTATGAAGCCCGGATTCGACCGGATAATAGTTTAATCCCCAGCAAGCCGTGAAGCCCGAATTACAACCGGATAACAACTCAGCAAGTTACTGTGAAGCCTGGATTACGACCAAATAGCAGTGCAATACACCATGAAGCCTAGATTCGACCAGATAGTGGTATATCATAAAAATAAGCCGTGAAGCCCGGATTCGACCGGATAACAGCTCAGCAAGTTACTGTGAAGCCTGGATTACAACCAGATAGAAATACAAGACCATGAAGCCTGGATTACAACTAGATAATGGTAGAAGACATTGTGAAGCCTGGATTACAACCAGATAGCAGCCAAGAGTACTACGAAGCCTGGATTACGACCAGATAGTGGTATATCTTCAATAAAAGTTATGAAGCTCAAATTCGACCGAATAATATCTTGATTTCCCCGAACACCATGAAGCCTGGATTTGACTGGATAATGGTACAAGATATCGTGAAGCCTGGATTACAACTAGATAGCAGTATGATACATCGTGAAGCCTGGATTACGACCAAATGGCGGTAAAGAACACTGAAGCATGTGATTACGACCAGATAACAGTAAGGGATACTGCGAAGCTTGGATTTCGACCAAATAGCAGTCTACCGGACAATTACTATGAAACCCGGAGTCGACCGGATATTATTAGGCCTTAAAATCAAATGGAAGCCCGGATGCGACTGGATAACCACTTGATTTCTTCTGAAGCTTGGATTTCGACCAGATAAGAAGTGAGGTATTGTGAATCCTGGATTCGACCAGATAACAGTACAAGACACCATGAAGCCTGGATTCGACCAGATAATGGTATGAAACATCGTGAAGCCTGGGTTACGACCAGATAGCGGTACAAGACACTATGAAGCTTGGATTTCGACCAAATAGTAGTTTACCTGGACAATTACTAAGAAGCCCGAAGTCAACCGGATATTAGTGTGCCCTAAATTCAAGTTAAAGCCCGGATGCGACCGGATAACATTTGAGTTCCTTCTGAAGCCTGGATTACAACCAGATAAGAATCGAGAAATTACGAAGCCCGGATTACAACCGGATAGCAAGTTTAATTTCATCTCCCCAGTAAGTCACTGTAAAGCCTAGATTACGACCAGATAGCAGTCGATCGTATCACTATGAAGCCTGGATCACGACCAGATAGTAGTTACATTTTCACATCTTCATCTAAGAGACAATTCTCCAGTAGAATAACGGACGACCGAAGCTCCTAAAATTCTATTTCTCCCAAGACAAAGAACAACATTCCCCAGCGGAATCTTTCTCAACAACAGGTATACAAGCTCTCGCTAAGGAATCTCTTATGTGATCGACACTCCTTCGGATGGCATATTTAAGCCCATCTTCCGTCATCAATCTACAAATGGCATCTATAAGCCCATTCCCGACATCACAAGACAAATACCACTTCATACGAGTGCAAATTTCTGGGCACTCTAGTGTTCGATCATCTTCAACCTTTGGATCACGAAGGAAGATAACCAATCTACATCCTCAGATTTAAGAAGATTAAACAGGGGCAGCTGTTGTACCCTAAAATTTGCCCTCCCATATTTCTCAAAACATTTCAAGAAAGATTCTCAAGTTGCTCAAGGAAGTTCAAGGGTTGATCAGACAAGCTCTCTCCTAAGGCAGTCTACCTCAAATTAGGGTTTCATGTTGGATCAAGATACTTGAGTCCAAGGTATCCCAAACGCTCACCATTGTCCTAATATGTTATCAAGATCATCCATGTCAAGTTTCAAGCCTTGCAGAGAAAGTTTGCTCAGTCAATTGCTCAAAGGTCTGAAAATCGATTGTGCTAGGGCAAAAGTCAACTGTGGCCTACATACAGTCAAACTTCAAGATTTTTGGTCAACATCCTTATTTTGAAGCATTAGTCATCATTTGATCAAGGGTTGATCATGATTCATCAAGGATTGCTCATAATTCATCAAGAACCAAAAGTTGCTAAATTAGGGTTTTGTAGGAAAAGTCAACTCAACTTTGACCAAGCATAACTTTCTCATACTTTATGAGAAATGACCCATCCAAAGCTCATTTTGAAGAAGATGCAATTCTATACAATCCATCTTCATCTGAGTACGGGGTGTAGATTATAGAAAGGGAATGTATTAGCACCCTTTCTATCCATAGTTATATACGGGCTCTTAGGTACTTTCTCATCATTTTCAAAATTGTTTTCTTTGTGTTTGTGTTCTTTGAAATTTTTTTGTTTTGACTTCGATTTAACTCTTGCTTCTATAAGAGTGTAATGAAGCATTTTTTAAAAACTTTGTTTGTAAAAGTGTAATGTGAAAAAAAAGTTTGTTTTGATTGAGCAAGTGCTTAAGAACTAATCTACCTACTCGAAAAAAGAATCGTTCTATGTTTGTTTCCTTTAGACAGTGCTATCCCACTATTAGTGAGTAGGTAGCACCGTCGTTGGAGTTTTGAGGGTCAATTCGAAAGGGACGTTCGATCACTAAAGCAATGTTAGGACGTCTTAGTAGTAACCCTAATGTCTTAGATCAATTATCCGAGGCAACAATATCCGAGGCAACCTTTCCGAGGCAACTTTGATCTTTGACAAAAGGACGACCACTAAAATATCCTATACTTAATGACCGTTTACCAAAGGCAACCAAGTGGGAGTGTACCCTAGGAGTGCGCATGTGCGAGTGATTCAGTTTCAGATTTATTATATTTGCACATTTAGGGTTGTCTAATTGTTTTAAAATTACACGTACATTCTTGTCATGCATCCTAATGTCATACATCTAACAGTTAAATATTTGTGGAATTTAAACTAAGCTATTACAAGGCTTCGGGTATTTACATAGCCAAAAACAAACCCTTGAAAATTAAAGCGGTAAATATAAATAAACGTCCTAATTAAACTATTACAAACTGTAGGCAGTTACATCAATATAATAAATAATAAAAATAAAGCGCGTGAGAAAAATTAGATCGACGAGAAGTTAGGGTTTTGACCCTTCTAATCTAATTTAAAGGAAAAATTGTTTTTGTTGTTTTTAATAAAAGAAATAAGTTTTCTAAATTAAACACGCAATTAATTAGTTAATTGAATTAATGAATGAAAATAATTACATGACCTATTTTTATGTTTTTTGGTTATTTTAGGGAAAAAAATAAAATATAATTAAGTTAGTAATAAAACCTATTTATTCTAATTATTTTTAAGTTATTTACAAAATAATTAAATTTCTTACCTAAAATTAAATCTAATTAAATTAATAAATTTATTGGCAAAAAAAACTTAAATCTAATTGGTGAAAAATATTTTTTTAATGATTTTTTGATAAAAAGAAAATGATTTAATTGGTTAGTAAATAAAATAAATAAATTAAATGAAATAAAATAAGAAAATATAGAGAAAGAAATTTTGGCCTGAATAGCATTTTTGGGGGGGTGCAAATAGCCAGATCTGGGCCCAAAGGTGGACGTCCATGTTGACCTCCTGGATCCAGTATGTTGTGTTGACTAGACCTCATGATAGTCTCTCATATGCTAGCCTTTGGATTTGATCTCCTTCCAATTGGCTTGCTGGATGGTGAATATGTATGGTGATCCTTAGGCTTGTGAACGCGCTAGATAACCTGAAAGAAATTAAGAAAAATACCAAATAAAGGAGGCAGGGGTCGAACCCCTGACCTCAAGCTTCCAGCGCCTTAAAGCTTGCCTAGCTACCACTGGGCCAATTGTTATTGTTGTAATAATAATGCAAAATAATAAACAAATATTGAAAAGGCTCTTTGTATCAATTCCACACGCGAAATTCAAATGAATGAATGATGGCTGGCCATGTATTCGTCTCCCCCCCCCCTGCACCGTTGGTAAAAGTTGGGACACTTTTACCTACGGGCATATGTCCGTAGCTATAGGCCTGCATATTCTCAAAACTCAACACAAGCACGTTAAATAATAATGAAGGACATGGATAGCTTCGTCTAGTCTTGCTGAACACATTGGTGGCCTTTTCATGGCCTAATTTTGCCTGGATTCAAAAACCCCAAAGCGAGCTATGGAACCCTAACAATGGCACATTCCAGTACAAGCCATATAAATGAAATTAAACAACACAGAAAGCTTGCAAACATGATTATGGTCAAGAATGTACAATTATTTTATGCTATATGTGCAAGAATAATGCTATTCGATTTCAAGAAAAGAGCTATGCGATAGCGACTTACAATGCGATATGAGGCTTGAAAATGCTTGCTTTTGACTGCTTTGGCTTTCTGACACTCCCAGGAATCGATTGGGATAGGCAAAAATTCTTGTATTGGCCTCTAAGTACAAATTCAATTCACCACTTTTTCTTGATTTTTCCAATTTGTGTTCTCCTTGTTGCGCCTGTTTCTAACCTCAGTTTTAGGTCTGCCTCGCTTCTATATATATTGAGGAGTGAATTAGGTTTGAAAACCTAGCCTCAATCTCCTTCCATCAATTAATTGGATTGTGATTTGATACACCTTAAAAATCTTTCCAAAATTGGCTTATTTCAATCTTTTTGTACAAACCATGCATTGATATGAATTTGAATACTTGCTAGTTGTACATTAAGACCTGAATCATGTAAAAAATCTTTAGTTTTCAATACTTTGGATTTTATATGATTTATTTTGATTTAAATTGATTTAAATCAAATAAAAATCAAAATAAATAATAAAAACATGATAATGACAAGTGGTAAGGGCTAGAGCTCGTGGACTATGTTGCCAACTCAAAACAAGTGAAAAATATTGGGCCCATTTGGAAAAAATTGAAGTTTTAGGCATAGTTGACTTTTGGCAATTTTGCAAAAAGGGTCAACTTCACCAATGCATAACTTCCTCAATTTTAACTCTTTGAAGGTGTTCTTGGACTTTTTAGAAAGCTTGATACGTCCTCTAATCAACCCTTTTGGTATCATCTCATTTTGTTATTCCATGCTCATGTATGAAGCTTTGACAAAAAAGGTGTTTTTGTTGACTTTTCAAAAATGACCTATAATGTCCAAATTCATAACTTCTTGTGAGTGCATATTTTGAACTTGGGAAATGAATATGGATTGTAGATCATGTCATGCTCTTAAAAATTAGCTTTGGATGGGTCATTTCACATAAAGTATGAGAAAGTTATGCTTGGTCAAAGTTGAGTTGACTTTTACTACAAAACCCTAATTTAGCAACTTTTGAGTCTTGATGAATTATGAGCAATCCTTGATGAATCATGATCAATCCTTGATCAAATGATTAAATATACTTCAAAATGAGGATGTTGAGCAAAAATCTTGAAGTTTGACCGTATGTGGGCCACAGTTGACTGTTGCCCTAACATAGTCGATTTTCAGGCCTTTGAGCAATTGACTGAGCAAACTACCTCTGCAAGGCTTGAAACTTGACATGGATGTTCTTGAAAACATATTAGGACAATGGTGAGCATTTGGGATCACTTGGACTCAAGTATCTTGATGCAACATGAAACCCTAATTTGAGGTAGACTGTCTTAGGAGAGAGCTTGTCTGGCCAACCCTTGGACTACCTTGAGCAATCTTGGGGATAGTTCTTGAAATGTTTTGAGAAATATGGGAGGGAAATTTTTGGGGTACAACAGCTGCCCCTGTTCAATCTTCTTAAACCTGAAGATTTAGATTGGCTTGTCTGCATTTCGTGATCTGAAGGTGGAAGATGATTGAACACTAGAGTGCCCAGGAATTTGCACTCGCATGAAGTGGTAATTGTCTTGTGATGTCGGAAATGGGCTTACAGATGCCGTCCGAAGGAGTGTCGATCGCATAAGATATTCCTTAGCGAGAGCTTGTATACCTGTTGTTGAGGAAGATTCCACTGGGGAAAACTGACCTTTATTGAGAGAAGTAGAAATTTAGGAGCTTCGATCGTCCGTATTCTACTGAGGAATCGTCTCTATTGAATTTTAGGAACTTCGGTCGTCCATATTCTACTGGGGAAACATCTCTATTGAATTTTAGGACCTTCGGTCGTCCGTATTCTACTGAGGAATCATCTCTGTTGAATTTTAGGAACTTCGGTCGTCTGTATTCTACTGAGGAATCATCTCTGTTGAATTTTAGGAACTTCGGTCGTCTATATTCTACTGAGGAATCATCTCAATTGAATTTTAGGAACTTCGGTCGTCTGTATTCTACTGAGGAATCATCTCTGTCGAATTTTAGGAACTTCGGTCGTCCGTATTCTACTGACGAATCATCTCTGTCGAATTTTAGGAACTTTGGTCGTCCGTATTCTACTGAGGAATCATCTCTATTGAAGAGGAAAGTTGAATTTTAGGAGCTTTGGTCGTTCGTATTCAACTGGGGAATCATTTCTGTTGACATTTAGGAACTTCAGTCGTCCGTTATTCAACTGAGGAATCATCTCTGTTGACATTTAGGAACTTCGGTCATCCGTTATTCAACTGGGGATTAAACTATTATCCAATCGTACCCGGGCTTCACAGCTTGAATTTTGTGAGAATTTGATTGTATCTTTCCTAAAAGGTAAAGGTTAGCTGTATGTAATGCATGATATGTATCAAGCAATGATGTTCTCAAAATAAATGAGATTGTGTTTGTATGATGCGTATATGCATGTGTCATGATGTATGAAAATGTGATCTTTTTAGCTGAGGAAAATAAATCCTGGATTGCTGCTGGAGAAAAGAGTTGAATTCTTTGTTTTCGTTGGAGATAGTGAATGAAGGTGACTAGGAGAGGATAACTCCGCTGGGGAATAAACTGATGAGGAAATGACTCTATGGGGAGAAGAGATACTCTGCTAGAGGACCTGTTGATTTGGAAGAAATAACCTCAGCCGGGGATGAATTACCGTTGTTGGCGATAATGAAACTCTGTTGGGAATTGAATTTCTATTTGTGAAAGGAATGAACTCCGCTGGGGATGATTTTCCAGTTGCGACTTCACTAGGGATAATTTTTTAGGCTCTACTGGGGACAATACTCCAGCCTCTACTGGGGATAATTCTCCAAACTCCGCTGGGGATAATTTTCCAGTGCTGATGATAGATAAACTCTGCTTGGGAAGGATTTTACCGACTCATTCGCGGTTGCGAGCCTCGGCTGGGGAGAGTTAACACTATTGTCTCTTTCTTACTCTGCGGGGAGTTAATGTACCTTAGTCATGTTCTTCAGCTAAATCTATTCATGTACCTGGTGGACAAAGCAACTGTAAGGCCTGAACAATTCTTATTTGCCCCTGTTCCTGATATTTCGAGTAATTGTCTTTTGTTTCGCATGTAAATATTTATGAACAATAATCAATGTCAAATGCATATATCAAAAATGAACATTGGACGTTCTTAGAAAACAAAACAGAAAAAGGAAAACAGTTTGAAATTTATTTGTGAAATGAATTGTTGTGACTTTGAAGTTTGGCCCATAAATAGGCGTTTTTTGTACAAGAGGCTGACGTCCTAGTAAGAGAACGCCGCCGAACAAATAGAATTTACACAATTTGTAAAAAACAAAGAAAAACAGCTATGTGAATAATCCCACTGGGTTCCAACTCTGCTATTGCCTCTATACCCTCGAGCATCTCATCACTTTGCTACTTGGTTGAAGGTAGATCAGATTGATTAGTGTCGTCCGAGCTTGATAGTCGATACCGAAGTCTGGTTGCAAGGTGATCCAATGAGACATAGTGTTACGTTTTAATCCCTAATTTTTTCCTGGACCGCCCTTTCGGGTTTTCAGTCCATCGGGATACCCTTTTTTGCCTAAGCCGCCTTTTTAGGTTTTCGACTTGCCGGGTGTACAGATTTTTCATTTTCATCCCTTATTTTTTCCCGAACCCTTTTAGTTCACTGAGAAGCCCTTATTTTTGCCTAGGCCAGTCAACCTAGCGGGTCTTTGATTATGCGTAGTATTTTTTCACTATGTCTGCATTGACGGGGTGAGGAAGGTCGTCACCATCCATGGTGGTTAGAATCATAGCTCCTCCTGAGAAAATGTTCTTAACCACAAATGGCCCTTCGTAAGTAGGAGTCCATTTTCCCCTGGGATCGCCTTGTGGCAGTATGATGCGTTTGATCACCAGATCCCCGACATGATACTCTTGCCGTCTAACTTTCTTGTTAAATGCCTTGATCATCCGTTTTTGATACGTCTGACCATGACAAATAGCAGTAAGTCTCTTTTCATCGATTAAGTTCAGTTGATCAAGTCGGGTCTGAATCCAGTCATCTTCACTCAAACCTGCATCCTTCATGATCCGAAGAGAGGGTATCTGAACTTCAATGGGAAAGACTGCCTCCATACCATATATCAGGGAGTAGGGTGTTTCCCCTGTTGATGTCCGTGCTGAGGTACGGTACCCATGAAGAGCAAACGGTAACATCTCGTGCCAGTCTTTGTATGTCACTGTCATCTTCTGCACAATCTTCTTGATGTTCTTATTAGCCGCTTCAACAGCCCCATTCATCTTCGGCCGGTAGGGAGAAGAGTTGTGATGTTGTATCTTGAACTACTTGCAGAGCTCGGTGATCATTGTATTATTGAGATTTGTGCCATTGTCCGTAATGATCCTCTCTGGTACACCATATCGACAGATCAGATTGTGCCAAATAAACCGTGCCACGACGTTCTTGGTTACAGTAGCAAAGGAAGTTGCTTCAACCCACTTTGTAAAATAATCAATTGCTACCAGGATGAAACGATGCCTGTTAGACGCAGTAGGTCTGATCTCGCTGATCAAGTCGTTGCCCCACATTGCAAAAGGCCAAGGAGCTGTAAAGATGTTCAGAGGAACTGGAGGTATGTGCACCTTATCGGCATAGACTTGGCACTTATGACATGTTCGAGAATGCTGATTACAGTCGGCTTCCATGGTAGACCAATAATATCCTACCCGTAGGATCTTCTTTGCCATGGTGTGTCCACTGGAATGAGTTCCGAAAGTACCTTCATGTAACTCCGCCATGATTCTTTCTTCCTCGTTCTTATCCACAAATCACAGTAAGGTCGAATCATGGTTACGCTTGTAAAGGATACCATTACTGATGAAGAACTTTTCCGCGAACCTCCTCAAAAACTTCTTATCATTAACAAATACACCCTCGGGGTACTCTTGAGTCTCAAGATACCTCTTTACCTCGTGAAACTAGGGTTTATCTGCTACCTCTTCAATCTCAATGTCGCAGCAATGTGCGAGTTCGTCCAACCTTTCGATGGTAATTTGGGGAGCCTCATTGTCCCACCTGACGTTGAACATAGAAGACATAGTAGCTAGCGCATCCGCTAACTGATTCTCCTCTCTAGGGAAGTGTTCAAAGGTTATCTCCTCTAAATGAGGAAGCAACGTAAATACATACTCCTTGTAAGGAATAAGATTTGGGTGCTTCGTATCCCACTCGCCTTCGATCTGACTGATCACGAGAGCGAAATCTCCGAAAACACTTAGAAACTTAATCCTTAGGTCAACTGCTGCTCGAA
This sequence comes from Vicia faba, assembly GCA_948472305.1. Taxonomy (NCBI): domain Eukaryota; kingdom Viridiplantae; phylum Streptophyta; class Magnoliopsida; order Fabales; family Fabaceae; genus Vicia; species Vicia faba. Next base: position 792,477,615 of record OX451735.1, read on the forward strand.
GACCCATGATGCACGCTTCATACTCCGCCATATTGTTTGTGCAGTTGAAACATAGTCGGGGGGTGAACGGAGTATGAGAGCCTTCAGTAGATATGATCACGGCGCTAATGCCATTACTTAAAGCATTTGAAGCTCCATCAAAGTACATAGACCATCAATATCCCTCCTCAGGTCCTTCATCCAGTCCAGGTGTCTCATAGTCAGTCACCAACATGATGTTCTCTTCCAGGAATTCAAAGTTCATAGACTGGTAATCATCCACTGCCTAATGTGCCAAATGATCTGCCAACACACTTCCCTTGATCTCCTTTTGGTTCGTGTATTGGATGTCATACTCGATCAAGATCATCTTCCATCTAGCTATTCTTCCAGATAAGGCAGGATTTTCGAAGATATACTTGATTGGATCCATTTTTGATATCAATAGAGTAGTGTGAGTCAGCATATACTGTCTCAGCCGGCGAGCAGCCCATGCCAAAGCGCATCAAGTTTTCTCAAGCAACGAGTATCGGGTCTCGCAGTCGGTAAACATTTTGCTAAGGTAATAAATAGCATGCTCTTTTCGGCCAGACTCGTCATGCTACCCCAGCACGCACCCCATTGAATTATCGAGTACTGTCAAGTATAAGATCAGAGGTCTCCCTTCAACTGGAGGAATCAGATTAGGTGGCTCTTGGAGATATTCCTTGATCCTTTCAAAAGTGGCCTAACATTCATCGTTCCACCTTACCACTTGATCTTTCTTCAGTAGCGTGTAGATTGGTTCACAAGTAGCAGTCAGGTGTGAGATGAATCGAGAAATGTAGTTCAGACGTCCCAAAAAGCCTCTGACTTCTTTTTCTGTTCGGGGAGTTGGCATCTCCTGTATAGCCTTCACCTTTGCAGGATCTACTTTAATACCTTTATCACTGACGACGAAATCCAGCAGCTTACCAGACCTCACCCCGAAGGTGCACTTGTTCGTATTTAACCTCAGCTTATACATCTTCAACCTGTCAAATAGCTTCTGAAGATGGTCAAGATGTTCTTTCTCAGTCTGGGATCTCGCAATCATGTCATCAACGTATACCTCAATCTCATGATGAATCATGTCGTGGAACAAAGCGACCATGGCGCGCTGATACGTTGCCTCAGCATTCTTCAATCCGAAAGGCATGACTTTGTAGCAAAAGGTACCCCACTGTGTAATGAACTTTGTCTTCTCCATATCCTCGGGACCTATCTTAATCTAATTATAACCGGAGAAACCATCCATAAAGGAGAAGACCTTATGTTGTGCGGTGTTGTCAACCAGAACGTTGATATGAGGCAGAGGGAAATCATCCTTGGGGCTCGCTCTGTTCAGATCCCTATAGTCCACACACATACGAACCTTACCATCTTTCTTTGGCATTGGAACCACGTTGGCAACCTACTGCGGGTAAGAAGTAACTGCTAGAAAACCGGCATCAAACTGTTTCATAACCTCAGCCTTGATTTTCTCAGACATCTCTGGGCGCATTCGGTGAACTTTCTGTTTCACTGGAGGACAATCTTCCTTGGTGGGAAAGCGGTGAACCACAATATCAGTATCCAACCCAGGCATATCTTCATAAGACCAGGCAAAGATCGCAACATAGTCACGTAGCATCTGTATCAACCGTTGCTTAACACTAGGCTCCAGATTTGCACCGATCTTGACCTCTTTCTTGTCTTCCTCTGTACCCAGATTCACTGATTCCACTAGCTCTTCATGCGATTGTATGGCCCTCTCTTCCTGAAGTAACAATCTAGCAAGTTCCCCAGGCACTTCACAATCATCCTCACCTTCGTCCTCGGCTTGGTTGATCGTACTTTCGAAGTCATAACTGGCAGTAGCAGAGTCGTTATCAGTGGGATCCAGAGTGGATGTAGACCTGTATATGTGAGTGTGTGTAAGACAAATAGCTGTTTTGCAAGATAGAAAAGAAAAACAAGGAGCGCAAAATTCGTAATGCAAGAAAACGTCCAATTCTTTTATTGATGATATATGGAAATGACACATAATAAGCCCTTAAACAACACCACGGTGTCGTGGGCCAAGCACTGGGCCATAAAGTTTAAGATTGTCTGTTACAAAACTTGAAACAAAAGTGTTATTACTGTGTAATAAAATAAACGGGCACGAAGTCCTTTGCCATCCAATTGCTTAATCCACCGTCAGTAGTTGGGTAAATCCAGCTGTCAAACTCAGACTCTTCATCATCATCTTCAATTGCATTCACTTCCGGATTAGTGATACGCAGGGGAGGTCTTCCAATCCACGCACGCCGAACAACCCTTTGAGCTTCTGCAGTAAAACCCAAACCAAACTTGTTAGTCTTGTGTGCAAAGTCAGGGAGTTGGCCCCAATTCGCACACCCACCTCTTTCAATAACAGCCCGGGCATCCTTGAGGGAAGCCATCTTCATTGGAGGATCTTCAGCAACAGTTTCAGTCAACGCCAGAGTATGGGGGACTTCTTCAAAGTTCTGACACGGGGTTTCAATGAACTCCCCATCCATCTCCACATACCAAAAAGAGTTAAGGTGGCTCACCATGTACTCCTTGTACTGTAATGATTTTCCCTTTCACTGGATATTTTAACATCTGATAGAGGCTAGAATTTACTGCCCCAACTTTGTGAATCCACGGGCGACCCAACAAACAGGAATAAGATGGTCGGATGTCCATTACGTAGAACGTAGATGCGAAAGTATGGGAACCAACTTTAACAGGGACATCCACCTCCTCGTGTACCATCCTTTTGGACCCATCAAAGGCCCTAACCACAATATTACTTGGCTTCAGCACCAACCCTTCACAGCTCAACTGGTCTAACGCTTTCTTGGGTAAAACATTTAACGAGGAACCAGTATCCACCAGCATGTGGGCTAGAGTAGTGCCCCTGCACTCGATTGAAACATGTAGAGCGTCATTGTGATTCTTTCCTTTGGTAGTCAAATCTGCGTCGGAGAAACCCAACCCGTTGTCAGATGTCAAACTAGCCACATAGTCTTTGAACTGGTCAGCAGATGTCTCCTGCGGCACATGCGCAGTTTTAAGGAAAGCAATCAAAGCCTTAGCATGGGCTTCCGAGCACAACAATAAAGACAACATAGATATCTTCGACGGGGTTTTCCCCAACTGTTCGACTATGTTGTAGTCACTTTTCTTTATGATCTTCAAAATTTCCTCTATCTCCTGCCTAGAGGTTTCAACAATAATCTTCTTCGGTGCCTCCGTCCGGGCAGGCTCACCGGTGATCTCTTTGCCCAGAGCGTTAGATGAGTCGGCGACAGGGGTAATAATTGGATCATGAACAAGGACAGTAGCAGATGTACTGGCAGGTGTAATAACAACAGGCTTCCAAACAATTGGTGGGGAAATTTCAGGAGAGAAAAGCCTTCCGCTTCGGGTGACTTTGCTAGACCTAACAATATTGCTGACATCAGTATCAGCCTCTCCAACCTTCGAGTCTTGTTTAATCCCATGATAATACACATCGGCCCCATAATGCCACGGGACAGCCTTATCCGAAGTGTAAGGGATAGGTCCTGGAATAGTAATGATCAATGGAGCAACTCTCGGAACAGATGTAATTCTAACAGGCTTTCTCGAGGAAGCCTTGGAAGAATTGGCGGAAATGGTGATTATAGAAACATCTTCAACAGGAATCAACGGAACCAAAGTTTTCTTGAACAAGATTTCTTTGTTATCCATCAGGCGTTGGAAACCAGACTTCAATAGATGGCAACCAGTAGGTAGGATGGAACACAGGTGGCAACCTTTGCCACAACCCGGAAATAAACCGGCCAACAATAATTTCTTCTTCAATGTCATCAACAAAGTAGAAACGTCTTCTTCAGAAGTCACAAACGAGTCATCATCCACAGCATTCACTCCATGCTTGGGCATAGGAGCAGTCATGACATTAGGTTTTTCCGGCGCTTCAAACTCAATTTACTTAGCATCAATCAGATCCTGCACTTTATTCTTCAAAGCCCAGTAGTTATTGGTATCATGCCCGGGGCTATCGGAGTGATAAGCACAGCGGGCGTTCGGATTATACAGCGGTGATGTAGTACTGGGATTCTTTGGAGCCTCCTTCAGAATCACCAAGTTGGTTTTCAAAAGTTGCAGAAAAATTTGGGATAGAGTCATACTGAGCCGAGTATACTGCCTTTGCGGTATCTCTACTCTTTTCTGATTGTTGCATTATGGGGAAACAATTGGTCTTGATATAACTAACGCATTAACTGCTTGGCGGCGCTCAGGTCGGCTTTGGCTCCTCGAGCTATAAACTGCACTAGACTCCTTCTTGAAAGGCTTCTTATCTGTACTTGACGAAGCACCCTTCTGTATCTTTCCGCTCTTGATACCGGCCTTGACTCTCTCCCCAGTCATAATCAATTCAGTGAACCCAGACGATGAACTACCAATCAAATGATTGAAATACAACCCACACAAAGTCCCAAGAAACATATCCACCAACTCCCTATCAGCCAGAGGGGGTTGTACTCTTCCAGCAAGATCTCTCCACTTCTGAGCATAGTCCTTAAAACCTTCGCTCGCACCCATAGACATACCCTGAAGTTGGGTACGCGTGGGAGCAAGGTCGGCATTATACTGGTATTGCTTGTAAAAAGCAGCAGCAAGGTCCTCCCAGTTAAGGACATTAGCTCCTTCCAGATGGTAGAACCATTCAAGTCGAGTCCCTGACAGACTATCTTGAAAGAAATGAACCCAAAGGTTCCTATCAGCAGTATACAGTTGAATCTTTATGACATACGAGCGGAGGTGTAACTTCGGGCATGAGACCTCATCATACTTAGCAAAGACAGGTGCTTTAAACTTTTGTGGGAACACCACCCCAGATGCCAAACCCAAATCTCCGAAGTCCATACCAGGGACTTTCTGGATCTCCATTGCACTTAACCGGTCTTCAAGTTGCTTATACCTATCCTCAACAACAGGATACTGGTCTTCATCAAAGTCAGTGTCATTGTCAAAAATCACAGGGCTAGGACCCTTCCTTTCCTCTTGATTCTCTCCTCCTCCAGATGAGTGAGATAAATCAGCTTCTTGTCTTAACTTGTTCCCAAATCTGTGACCCATATTCAGGAGGACCACCTTCTTCTTCTTCTTCTTGTCCTTTAAGATAAGAGTCTTCATATCTTATTGACTCTTGGCCAAGTTCAAGAACATTTCCTGGAACTGAGCATTCTGAGCTTGAAGAGCCTTAATGGCTTGATCAGTAGATGTTTCAGAAAACATGTTGTGCTGAAATAAACAGCGAAGAAGATAAGAAACTTGTAAGGGTACCTGTAATGAGGTGCATGGGAATGGAATTCGTATGAAATGATTTCAAAGACTTTAGGGAGATTCAAATTTGTAAACCAAAATAAAACACACTTTATTAGATTAAAACTTGAAACAATGTTTAACAAATGCCTTTAAGGCGTTACAAAAGAAATACTGAAAAGCCAATCTAAACTAGAAACAATAAAAAACATCAGAATTCCCATGGTCGTTTTCCTTTTGTGCTGACATAATCGTTGATTGTCCTCTCAGTCTCCAGCTGCCTTGTAAGCTTCAGGATCTTCCGTTCCTGCTCATGATACTTCTCTCTGTAGGTATCCCGTTCTTCCTTTAACTGGATCCAAGACCTCTTCAATGCCCCCAGATCAGTAGGCATATGAGGATGGAGGATCGTATAAGGAACACATTCTTCATCAGTATGCTCTACAATCACCGGCAAAACAGCTTCGTATGGCATTCCCAGCTTTTGAGCACGGGCTTGAACCCATTAGAGATACAGTTGCATTGGGAAAGAAGTCTTCATTCCTAGCTCATGTGGATCAGACCTGTTCACCATGTCCCAGGCTCGTATAAATCTGCGGCGATGTCCCTCAACATCCCCCTTGAAGTCAAAGACAATGTCTGGAAGCAGCAACTCATGAGGACCGTCCCTTCGAGCTCGTCCAAACTGTCGTAAGGCCATTATAGGTTATTCCTCCTCTAATTCCTAGCAATGGAACATTGGGGTATTCCCCGCACCGATCAATGACAACTACTTTTTCCATATCTTTAGTACTCCAAAGGATGTCCGTATGAGCAAGGGACATGATTCTGTAAGCCCATCCCATACCTTGCTCATTCTTCAATACAGATTTGGGAAGGTGAGAAATAAACCACCTCGCCAGCAGTGCTGTACAACACATGAGAGTTCCCCTTCTCCGAACGGTACGGGTATAAAGAGCATGCAGGATATCACCCAAGAGTGTAGGCATTGGGTTACGAGACATGAAAATCTTGATTGCATTCACATCGACAAAAGAATTTGAATTTGGGAACAGAACCAAGCCATATATGAGGAGATCCAGGATGTCTTCAAATGCTTGAAAGTCCAAACTATCCCAGAACTGTTGAGCTTGATCAATAAAAAACTTAGCCAAGAAACCCTTCGCCCCACTCCGAGTCTCCCAGTTAGATACTACATCAGCCATTGTCAGATGGAGGGCTGAAGCAATATCCTATGGCCTAGGAGCTATCTCCAAACTTGTAAAGGGTGTCTACTCTAGAATAGATATGCCAAGTAAATCAGAGAACTCCTCCAAAGTAGGGACCAACTAATAGTCCGGGAAGGTGAAACAGTGATGCAACAGGTCAAAGAACTGGAACAAGATGCTCATCATTTGCTCATCCAACTTGGAAGTGACCAGGTTGAGGAGATGACCATGTCTTCTAACAAAGGAAGAAGTATCAGGAACCTTTGAAACCAACTCTCTAAGTTGAGCAGGGATCTGCACGAAGTTGATCCGAATGGTATTTCTGCGCATAGAAGCCATGATCTGCAAAATAGAACAAAGATGAATTCCCTCGGTCCTTGAAATGGTTAGTCTAATGAAATATGCATGTGATGTCATGATGCATGATGTCATGATAAAAACACACCACAGGTATCACAGATGGCAAACATGGTAAGGGAAAACAAGTCACACAATAGCCCTTAAATTTCAGGCTGGCATGGAGTTTAGGTACTATCCTCTTGCAGTTTAGTTGGTTCAACCTGTCCTAGTAATACTAACCGGGTTCTAGAGGTTCTCAATATCACTGACCATCCTCGATCGGTCATAGTTTCAGCTTAGCAACCTTTTCTTGCGGCCGAAACCATCGCGAGAGTATGGTCTCAATGAGTGTAGCATTCTGCTACTTTTCTATGGCCAAGTTGGTCAATTATAGGTTCTAAGGTCAATTGATTCTTAATGGCCCATTAGCAGCCTCATACTCTCCTTGTTCCTCCACAAGGGATATCGGTACCAACTAATGTGTCACACCAACATAGCTATTGCTTCAACCGTATCGGTCTACGTCGTACAGTTCCCTCATAGTCTATTGCTACTTACCTAAAGGGTATCCCCAGATCCGGGTTAGGATCTATAGTAACTCCAATACAAAGCCCACAAAGATAAAGCAAACAGATCAAACAATTGAAAACAATATGATGAACTATTCCTAAGGTACACCCCACTTATTAAGTCCCCAGTAGAGTCGCCAGTTCTGTGATACATATGCAAGAATCGGGACGTGTTTCCCTATTTTAAGGAATTGCTGGTTTGCGTTTTACGTTTGTGTTCGCAAAATGTCGCGGTAAGCAAGAGTTGCCACTGTCTTTTATTTTATCCAACAAGGAAAGGAAAAAAGCATAGAAAAATTCCTTTTTCGAGATATTTCTGAGTACGGGGGGTAGATTATAGAAAGGGAAGGTATTAGCACCCTTTCTATCCGTAGTTATCTACGGGATCTTAGGTACTTGCTCATCATTTTTAAAAATTGTTTTCGTTGTGTTTGTGTGCTTTGAAAAAATTTTGTTTTGACTTTGATTTAACTCTTGCTTCTGTAAGAGTGTAATGAAGCGTTTTTAGAAAACTTTGTTTGTAAAAGTGTAAGTGTGAAAAAAAGTTTGTTTTAATTGAGCAAGTACTTAAGAACTAATCTACCTACTCGAAAAAAGAATTGTTCTATGTTTGTTTCATTTAGACAGTGCTATCCCACTATTAGTGAGTAGGTAGCACCATCGTTGGAGTTTTGAGGGTCAATTTTAAAGGGACGTTCGATCACTAAAGCAATGTTAAGACGTCTTAGTAGTAACCCTAATGTCTTAGATCAATTATCCAAGGCAACAATATCCGAGGCAACTTTGATCTTTGGACAAAAGGACGACCACTAAAATATCCTATACTTAATGACCGTTTACCGAAGGCAACCAAGTGGGAGTGTACCCTAGGAGTGCGCATGTGCGAGTGATTCAGTTTCAGATTTATTATCTTTGCAAATTTAGGGTTGTCTAACTATTTTAAAATTACACATACATTCTTGTCATGCATCCTAATGTCATACATCTAACAATTAAATATTTGCGGAATTTAAAATGCGAAATTTAAACTAAGCTATTACAAGGTTTCGGGTATTTACATAGGCAAAAACAAACCCTTGAAAATTAAAGCGATAAATGTAAATAAATGTCCTAATTAAACTATTACAAACTGTAGGCAGTTACATCAATATGATAAATAATAAAAATAAAGCGCGCGAGAAAAATTAGATCGACGAGAAGTTAGGGTTTTGACCCTTCTAACCTAATTTAAAGGAAAAATTGTTTTTGTTGTTTTTAATAAAAGAAATAAGTTTTCTAAATTAAACACCAATTAATTAGTTAACTAAATTAATTAATGAAAATAATTACATGACCTATTTTTATGTTTTTTGGTTATTTCAGGAAATAAAATAAAATATAATTAAGTTAGTAATAAAACCTATTTATTCTAATTATTTTTAAGTTATTTACAAAATAATTAAATTTTTTACCTAAAATTAAATCTAATTAAATTAATAAATTTATTGACAAAAAAAACTTAAATCTAATTGGTGAAAAATATTTATTTTATGATTTTTTGATAAAAAGAAAATGATTTAATTGGTTAGTAAATAAAATAAATAAATTAAATGAAATAAAATAAGAAAATATAAAGAAAGAAATTTGGGCCTGAATAGCATTTTTAGGGGGTGCAAATAGCCAAATCTGGGCCCAAAGGTGGAGGTCCACGTTGATCTCCTGGATCCAGTATGTTGTGTTGACTAGACCTCATGATGGTCTCTCATATGCTACCATTTGGATTTGATCTCCTGCAACTTGGCTTGCTGGATGGTGAAGACGTATGGTGATCCTTAGGCTTGTGAACGCAGTGGATAACCTGAAAGAAATTAAGAAAAATACCAAATGTTGGAGGCAGGGGTCGAACCCCTTACCTCAAGCTTCCAGCGCCTTAAAGCTTGCCTGGCTACCACTGGGCCAATTGTTCTTGTTGTAATAATAATGCAAAATAATAAACAAATATTGAAAAGGCTCTTTGTATCAATTCCACGCGCGAAATTCAAATGAGCGAATGATGGCTGGCCACGTATTCGTCTCCCTCCCTGCACCGTTGGTAAAAGTTAGGACACTTTTACCTACGAACATATGTTTGTAGCTATAGGCCTGCACATTCTCAAAAATCAACACAAGCACGTTAAATACCAATGAAGGACATGGATAGCTTCGTCTAGTCTTGCTGAACACATTGGTGGCCTTTTCATGGCCTAATTTTGCCTGGATTCAAAACCCCAAAGCGAGCTATGAAACCCTAACAATGGCACATTCCAGTAAAAGCCATATAAATGAAATTAAACAACACAAAAAGCTTGCAAACATGATTGTGATCAAGAATGTACAATTATTTTATGCTATATATGCAAGAATAATGCTATTCGATTTCAAGAAAAGAGTTATGTCGTGAGCGACTTACAGTGCGATATGAGGCTTGAAAATGCTTGCTTTGGACTGCTTTGGCTTGCTGACACTCCCAGGAATCGATTGGGATAGGCAAAGAGTCTTGTATTGGCCTCTAAGTACAAATTCGATTCACCACTTTTTCTTGATTTTTCCAATTTGTGTTCTCCTTGCTACGCCTGTTTCTAACCTCAGTTTTAGGTCTGCCTCGCTTCTATATGTATTGAGGAGTGAATTAGGTTTGAAAACCTGGCCTCAATCTCCTTCCATCAATGAATTGGATTGTGATTTTATACACCTTAAAAATCTTTCCAAAATTGGCCTATTTCAATCTTTTTGTACAAACCATGCCTTGATACGAATTTGAATACTTGCTAGTTGTACATTAAGACTTGAATCATGTAAAAAATCTTTAGTTTTCAATACTTTGGACTTTATAGGATTTATTTTGATTAAAATTGATTTAAATCAAATAAAAATCAAAATAAATAATAAAAACATGATAATGACAAGTGGAAAGGGCTAGAGCTCGTGGACTATGTTGCCAACTCAAAACAAGTGAAAAAGATTGGGCCCATTTGGCAAAAATTGAAGTTTTAGGCATAGTTGACTTTTGGAAATTTTGCAAAAAGGGTCAACTTCACCAATGCATAAATTCCTAAATTTTAACTCTTTGAAGGTGTTCTTGGACTTTTTAGAAAGCTTGAGATTCCATGCTCATGTAAGAACCTTTGACAAAAAAGGTGTTTTTGTTGACTTTTCAAAATGACCTATAATGTCCAAATTCATAACTTCTTGTGAGTGAATATTTTGAACTTGGGAGATGAATATGGTTGTAGAGAATGGCATCCTCTTAAAAATGAGCTTTGGATGGGTCATTTATCATAAAGTATGAGAAAGTTATGCTTGGTCAAAGTTGAGTTGACTTTTACAGCAAAACCCTAATTTAGCAACTTTTGAGTCTTGATGAATTATGAGTAATCCTTGATGAATCATGATCAACCCTTGATTAAATGATGAAATATCCTTCAAAATGGTGATGTTGACCAAAAATCTTGAAGTTTGACTGTATGTGGGCCACAGTTGACTTTTGCCCTAGCACAGTCGATTTTCAGGCCTTTGAGCAATTGACTGAGCAAACTACCTCTACAAGGCTTGAAACTTGACATGGATGTTCTTGAAAACATATTAGGACAATGGTGAGAATTTGGGATCACTTGGACTCAAGTATATTGATGCAACATGAAACCCTAATTTGAGGTAGACTGTCTTAGGAGAGAGCTTGTCTGGCCAACCCTTGGACTACCTTGAGCAATCTTGGGGATATTTCTTGAAATGTTTTGAGAAATATGGGAGGTAAAATTTTGGGTTACAACAGGTTTCTTAGAGGACATCTCAAGCTTTCTAAAAAGTCCAAGAACACCTTCAAAGAGTCAAAATTGAGGAAGTTATGCATTGGTGAAGTTGACCCTTTTTGCAAAATTGTCAAAAGTCAATTATGCCTAAAATTGCAATTTTTTCTAAATGGGCCTAACTTTTTGCACTTGTTTTGAGTTGGTAGCATGGTCCACGAGCCCTAGCCCTTTCCACTTGTCTTTATCTTGTTATTATTATTTATTTTGATTTTTATTTGAATTAAATCAATTTTAATCAAAACAAATCATGAAAAAATCTAAAGCATTGAAACCTCAAGATATTGTGCATGTTTCAGGTCTTACATCCAGTTGGAAAGTGATTGAAATCGTGCAAAGCCTTGGTGTGCACAAAAATATTGAATTTGGCCTATTTTTGGAAAGATATTCAAAGGAATCAAATCAAAATCAAAAGCCATGATTGATAAAGATTGAGCACACTTTTTCAACCCTAATTCATTCCTCAATATATAAGGAACATTGGCAGACCTAAATCAAGAGGTTGGAGAGGCGCACAAGGTCAGAACAAACTTGAAAAATCAAGAAAAAGTGCTGAGTCGAATTCATAATTCCAGGCATTCTCAAGACTCTCTAGCCATCCCAATCGTTTCCTGGGATCACAAGGAACCCATATCAATCAAGAACAAGCAATTTCAGGCGCTAGAAACCACTGTAAGGCAGTCACGACATTGAACTTTTTTTGAATTTGATTTGCATAATTCTGGCACTTATAGCATGAGATAATCACATATTCTTGTTCCTTAACATATTTGCAAGCTTTCTGTAACATTTAATTGCGTTTTCATGGATTGTATTAGAGTTCACCATTGTTAGGGATTGTTGCTTCGATTTGGGATCTTTGTGTACAGGTGAAATTGGGCCATGAAAGGGGCACCATCGTGCCCAGCAGGTCCAGACGAATCTATCCATGGCCTTAGTTTTTATTTATCATGCTTGTATTGAATTTTGAGAATTGCAGGACCTGTTACTATTGACATAATGTCGTAGGTAAAAGTTTGTAACTTTTACCAACAGTGCAAGGAAGAAAATTACATACGTGCCTCCATCCCATTCGTGCATTTGAATTCGCGCGCGTGTTTTACATCTAGTGTTATTTATTTCTTTTTGTTATTTTTGTTTAATTTAGTAATCAATTGAACCAATTGGCCCAATGGTGGCCAGGTAAGCGCTAAGGCATTGGAGAGCTTGAGGTCAGGGGTTCGACCCATGCCTCTAACATTTGCATTTTTCTTGAATTCTTTCTACAGATTCCATGTTCCATAAGACGTGAAGACTACCATGGGGCATTAACTCCAAACCATCAGATCACCAACAAGCCAGATCGGAAGGCTAGCATATGAAGGACCATCGTGGAACCTAGTCAACACAAAGCATGGTAGCCTGGAAGTCAACATGGACCTCATATTTTTGGGCCCAAACTTGCTATCTACACCCCCAAAAATGCTGATTTCACAGGCCCATGTCTATTTTCCTTTATTCTTTTTATTTTCTTTATTTATTCATTTAAATTATTTTACTAACACAAAATTAATAATTCTTTTTATAAAAAAAAATCATAAAAATATTTTCATCCAATTAGATTTAGGATATTTATTTTTTATACAAATATTAATTTAATTAGGTTATTTAATTTTAGGTAACTTTAATTTATTTTTGTAAATACATTTAAAAATAATTAGAACAATTAGAGTTTTTGTTTCTAACTTAATTATATTTTATTTTTCTTAAAAATAACCAAAATATAAAAATAAGTCATGAAAATTATTTTCTTTAATTAATTTAATTACTAATTAAATTTTGTATTTAATAAACAATCTCATTCTTTTCCTTAAATAATTAAAAACAACAAAAAACAATTTTTTCTTCCGATTAGGTTAGAAGGGGTCAAAACCCTAATCTTTTATCGTTCTTAATTCATCGCGCGCGATTTATATGTTTACCATATTGATGTAATTGCTCACAAGTTGTAATAGATTAATTAGGACCTTTTACTTTCATTTATCATTTTTTTAAGGGTTTGTTTTTGGCTATGTAAATACCCGAAGCCTTGTAATAGCTTAGCTTACTTTCGCACTTTAAATTCCACAAATTATTAACTGTTAGATGTATGAATAATAGGGATGCATGACAAGAATGTATGATTAACTTTAAAACAGTTAGCAAACCCTAAATGTGCAAAGATAAATAACTTGAAATTGAATCACTCGCATATGCTCACTCCTAGGGTATACTCCCACTCCGGTTGCCTTCGGTAAATGTTCATTGAGTATAGGATATTTTAGTGGTCTCCCTTTTGTCTCAAAGATCAAAGTTGCCTCGGAAAGGTTGCCTCAGATATTGTTGCCTCGAATAATTGATCTAAGACATTAGGGTTATTACTAAGACGTACTAACATTGCTTTAGTGATTGTACGTCCCTTTCGAATTGACCCTTAAACTCCAACGATGGTACTACCTACTCACTAATAGTAGGATAGCGCTGTCTAAAGGAAACGAACATAGAACAATTCTTTTTCGAGTAGGTAGATTAGTTCTTAAGTACTTTCTCAATACAAACAAACTTTTTCACACTTACACTCCTTTTCAAATAAAGTTTTCAAAAACACTTTGTAATACTCTTGAAGACAGAAGCAAGGGTTAAATCAAAGTCAAAAGAAAAACTTTTCAAATCACACAAACACACAGAAGTAATTTTGAAAATGATGAGCAAGTACCTAAGAGCCCGTAGAAAACTATGGATAGAAAGGGTGCTAATACCTTCCCTTTCTATAATCTACCCCCCGTACTCATAATATCTCAAAAAAGGAATTTTTGTGTGCTTTTTTCCTTTCCTTGTTGGATAAAATAAAAGTCGGTGGAGACTCTTTCTTACCGCGACATTTTGCGAACACAAAAGCAAAACGCAAACTAGCATTCCTAAAACAGTCCCGGTTCTAGCCACCGTATCACATGTAGTTTGAAACTGAATTTTGCACAAAGTCAGAATTTTGAAATCTTTGTTTTGGCTTCTAATCACAATATTTCCATGCGTTTTTGTTTCTAATCATGTTTAGCAACTTGCCAGAAGTGATTAGCATCATGAAACGCACGTTTTGGATGAGTTTTGATCAAGTTTGAGTCACACTTTCTTCATGAAGCAAACCCACACGAAATCCCTCCAAAACGCATCATTTTCTATTCCTTTTGATCCCATTTGCGTCCCTATAAATAGAGGGTCATCCCCCATTCAGTTTCCCAAGCTTAGATAGCCATAATCACCCTGCCAAACTTGCTTCACAACCCAGAATTCAGCTACTTCGAATTCTATTCTCAATCCTTTTTCAATCTAATTTTTCCATCAATTCACCTTCCTTGATCTTCCCTGAAGCTAACCATATAATTACATTCAAGAATCGTGCCCTATATTGCTCCATAGAAGTCCAGTTTTAGAGCTCTGTAACTCAACTTCAATAGGTAGATTCCTTCATCAATTCTTCAAAACTCTGATATCATTGTGTTGCTCTCATTGTCCTGGTTCTAGTTGCAACACTTACAGTTCACTGGAAACACGTTTTGACCATGAATTTTCAAATCCCTTTTCAAAACATTCCTTCTAAATTGCTTGAGCTATAGTTTATATAAATTTGGCGCGAGGGTGAAGTTGTCTTCGTCTTGAAGAGACGAAGCGAATGGCATAGATCTAAGCTTCTGATTTTACAGTTTGAGAGACATGCGATTCGTGATGGATGGAGGTTGAAGATGACCAACGTGTCATCTTCTAACCAATAAAGGCGTGCCATTTGTTATTTTCAAATTCTGACTTTATTATTGATTTTGTACATTATTCATTAAATACCATGATATGCACAACGCGCCAGATCCCCTGGATTTGATTACTAACGTGTTTTGACTTTCATCCAATGGTCCACATCTTTTTCTTTTTTTTTCTTTTTTCTGTTTTTTATACTTTAACTGTTTTAAACTTCAAAAAATATTAGAAAATTCATTTTTAGTCCAAAAAATATGAAAAAATTATGAAAAATATTTTTGATTATCCTCTTTCTGATTTTTATTTTTTCACAATTTAATTTTTTGTTTTGGTATTTTTTATGAATTTTTCACTTATTTGATTTGTTTAAAATGTTTAAAAATACTTTTACACATTTTTAAATTCTGAAAAAGTTATGGAATGATCCAATGATATTGTGACAAATATTGGTGACCTTATTTTATTTTTGTTTCTGACTTTACTATTTTTTAATATTTTTGTTTATTTTACCCATTTATTTTATTTTTTAAAAATAGTTTCTGACTTCTAAACATTCCCAAAAATTTTATAAAATTACTTGGCCTCTTTTTTGATTTTTCTATAGTCTTATTTTTTATTTCTTGATTAATTTGAACATAATTGACATTTTACTCATTACTTTCCATTTTTTAAACATTTTTAAACCCTTTAATGTATATATTAATTATATTATTATTTTGTGAATATTTTGTGACTGTCTTGGGTTGATTTTTTGATCATGGCTTTATTAACATCATTGGATCCATGATGTTGAGTTTAACTCCACAAAATTGGATGAATGATTTTAATAATAGTTTAATTAAATATTAATTCAAATGTGGTTTCTCTTTTTTACCCTAATTCCTCTTCATCTCATCCCCTTCTCATTGCATTAAATGTTGTTGGAGCATGATCTCTATATCATGTCTCAAAACAAATGGTGCATAGATTGCTATTGACCGGCCTCAAAATAGGTGCGACTTCTATATAAGTCCACTTACGATTGTTTAACATAGCGCTAAATTTTGTCCTGATTCGAATAATTGATCATTCGTGGCCCAAACTTATAATTGCAAGCCCAAGTATATTAATTTGATCTCTTTGATCCAATAACCTTGAGATTCATTGTGTGGAGGCTTTGGTTCTACCAATCCCTAATGGATCTACAACACTTTTGGTCAACGCAGATCATTTAAACATCGTTGATCATTAAATGGTACTTATGAGAATTCCAAATGGATGATATACTTGACAAAAAGAAAATGAAACTTGTTGTGTGGAGGCTTTGGTTCTACCAATCCTCTAATCAGTTTCAAATGCAAGTTTCAAGATGGTCATCCAACTAACCACTAATTATTGACTTGTTTTATCTTATGCTTTTATTCTTTTTTATGCTTTATGTACCATTTACTTTTAGCATTTATATTTCATGCCATTTTCATATTTGCTTATTTGAGCTTTTATCTTCTTGCCATTTTATTTTGCTCACTTGAGCTTTTCTTTTTCTTTTCCTAAGATACTTAATAATCAACATAAACCCTAAAAAACTCTTAATGGTACTTGGACTATTTGGTTACTATCCTTGGCATTATGGAGCAGTGGGTTTCTTTCTTGGACTTAGGATTAGAAACCTTGGCCTATCTTGGAGACCTTGTGATCTTATCTGATTATTTTGTCCAGAGCTCTTGAGGTTTACCTCAAGACATTGGGTTGCTTGTTTGTTTTTGTGTGCAGGTTTTTGTGATTACATCCTTTGTTTGTAATCTGGAATTCACCCGTATACATCCGTTACTCTGTCCAATTTTTATGAAGACTTAATAAATTTGAAGAGGTCTAGTATCTTTGCTTTCTTGGTTTCAATCTAAAGAATGGGAATTCTATTTTGGCTCATAATGTCAAGTATTGGCTTCTTATTGGTTAGATGGTTCTTATCCTTAGCTTTTATCTTATGCTTTAGGATAGTCTCTTCTTCTCCTCCCATCTACTTTAATTACAAAAATCTTCTCCCTCCTTTTTAAAACTCTTCTTGTTTTGAAACATGAACCGCTTTCATAATAAAATTGGACTTAGGTCCATGCATTTTCAAAACATTTTCATAAATAAACTTCAATCAATTTAATAATACCTTGACATTTTTGTTAGAAGACTAAAAGTCAACCAATCTCATTTCAAACCATTTTGCCACTTTGGCTTTTACCTTTAAACTTTTCTTAAAAGATTAGACTCTTGTCAATCCTTGTAGTGATGCAAACAACTATACTTCTACAATATGTAGTGAAGAGAGATATTTTCCACTTGGGTGTTGAGTGAGGCATTGTTGATTTTGAAATCCAAGCCATATCCTCCACTTTGAGATGATGCAAATTCTCCTTTCTCATGATTGTGGGTAGTAAGTATGTTTTCCATACGGACAATGACGATGATGTTTTATCTCATAAAATTAACAAACACACTTTGTGTTTCAAACTTTCAAAAGAGGAACTACGTGTACCATGATCCCCTATTGCACGAAAGGTGGTATATAGGCACTAAAGGTTTGCAACTGCGACGGGTGCAAAATTCATAAAAAAAATATATTTCTTTTCTCACCTCCACCATTCATTTTATATACAACACATTTTTATAGCCAAAATATATAGATTTTTCAAAGAGGTTCTTGCGGAGTACCGTAGATGTTTACAGTGCTAATACCTTTCCTTTGCATAACCAACCCCCTTACCTTGAATCTTTCCCCTCTTTTGGGTTATTCTCTATTTTCCCATTCCTTTGGAAACAATAAAGCGCGGTTGCGATTTTTATTTTTGATTTGTATAAAGTCTAATCAATCCAATGGCTTAGTCTTGAACATTTCTACCACTACAATTAGGGATTTTGGTTCTTCTACCTATCTTTAGCTTTTCTCTTTGAGGAATCCCAAAGCACCTTGACTTGTTTTCTTTTGTAATCATGAATATTTTTCTTTGATTTTCTTTTTTATTAATAAAATGCAATGAGGTTTAGCAGGTTTCTTCATGGGTTCATGAGTTTATTTCCATGCCCTAGTTAATAAATCTTGAGAAATTAAAACCTCACCATTGAAGTTGTTTTGGAAGAAATGGCATGACAAGGCTTATTTTGGTTCAACATATTTCAAACGCTATCAAAATTAATTCAAAAGTACAAGGGGTTGAGGGAAGAAGTTATCATGATTGGACAAGGTCTTGTTCCTATTGGTCACAAGAGCACATTTCTCTCAAATTTCAAGATATGGAAGTGGTTTTGGTGGCTCTGAGTCCTCATCATCATCCTCAATAACTTCTATTCACAAAGAAAGAATATTGGCACAAGAAGTTTGTTCAAACTTGTCAAAGTTCCTCAAAGCATTCTCTTGATCTAAAGGCTAGGGTTTTAAACTTCAAAGGAGCATATCTTGCTCAACTTTTGGTATTTTTGAGTTATTCCAAAGACATCCTTCTCTACAAAGAGTTACCAACAAATCACTTCAAAAGTTCCAAGGAGTTTTAATGTGGAAGGAACTTGGTGAAGAAGAAAGATTACAAGTCATCCAGATGAATCCCCAATTTTCCATATGTGCCTTCAAATGGTCATAACTTGGTCAATTCTTATCACCTTGAGTCCATTCTTTTTCCATGATGATCTTAAAGATGTGTACTTTATGACTTCTTTTATGTGCAAAGTCAGAAAATGGATGGAAGTTGCCTTAAGAATGCAAAAGATTATAGGTCATTTCGTGATTTTTGGCCAACTTCAACAAGTCATAACTTGCTCAATTTTTGGATATTTTTAGTGGTTCAAATTTCAAATTGTCATTCAAGAGATCTACTTCATTCCATATTTTTTTGATCAAGAGCAAATTCTAAGTGGAAGGCCATGTTTGGATACAAAAGATTATAGGTCATTTTTGAAGAAAAAATTGAAATATTTCTAAGTATGGAAAGTCAACTCTTTTTCTTCAACTTTGACTCCATGTAACTTTCAGCTCAAGCATCCATTTTATTCCATTCTTTTTTCATTGCAAATCTTGTAACCTCATCTTTCCAAAGCATCAATAATTATGCCATAAGACCCCTTGAGTTGGAAATGCCATGGATTTGAATTTGGTAACTTGAAACTGAATTTTTCACAAAGTCAGAATTTTGAAATCTTTGTTTTGGCTTCTAATCACAATTTTTCCACGCGTTTTTGTTTCTAATCATAATTAGCAACTTCCCAAAAGTGTTTAGCATCACGAAATGCACGATTTAGCTGAGTTTTGATCAAAATTGTGCCACACTTTCTTCATGATGCAGACCCACACGAATTCCCTCCAAAACGCATCATTCACTCTTCCTTTTGATACCATTCACTTCCCTATAAATAGAGGGTCATCCCCCATCCATTTTCCGAAGCTTAGAGAGCCAAGAACACCCTGCCAAAACCTCACACGAACCCTTTTTTTTTTAATTCAGTTTTTGAAATTTAAGCTTCATTTTCCAAAATTATTTGCGCATTCATCATCCTTGTGCATCACACAAACACTCCAGCACTTAAACCAATCAAAACGACCCATAATTCAAGCTACAGAAGTCCAGTTTCAGAGCTTCTTACTTGAACTTCGAAAAGGTAGAATTCTCCACCATTTGAATCCAAATCAAGCACTAATCTATTCTACTACATTGTCTGATTCTAATGCTGCTTACAATTTTTAAATCCATTGAGAATTAAGAGAGAAATCTCAAATTGAAGGTGCTCGCTATTTTTTGAGTTTTTGATTCATATCTCTCTCCATACTTTATATAAATTTGGCGCGATGGTTGTGTTAGAATCGTCTTGAAGAGACGAGTTCAATGATGCTAGCCTGGGATCCTAATTTTTCCATTTGAAGGATCTCACAAAATCCCCATTGCAGGGTGTCTGGAGGTTGAAGACGATGACATGTCTCGTCTCAGCCAATGATAGCGTGCCAAACGTTTTAACTTCATTGGTTGCCCTTTTTCTGATCACATGTGTGTTTCACTAAGGTCCATATCAAGCACAGCGCGTCTGGTCCATTGGATTAGCTTACTAACGCGTTTTGCCTATGATCTGATGGTCCACATCTTTTTGGTTTTATTTTATTTTCTGATTTTATATTTTATTTGATTAAATTTTCAAAAATTCATAACTCTTTTATTTTTTATCCAAAAATTATGAAAAAAATTCACAAAAATACTTTGAATTATTTCTGATCTCATGAATATTTTTTCAAATTTTTATTTTAACATTTGGTATTTTTTATATTTTTTGTATTATTTGCTTTCTTTTAATTACTTAAAAAATACTTTCTGACATTTTTAAATTCTGAAAAAATTCATAAATATTATTTTGCATATTTTTGACTTTCTGAAAATTTTATGGAATTTTATGTTGAGGTTTACTATTTTTGATCTATTTTATGTTTGTTTTAGTAATTTTAAATGGTTTAAAAATAGTTTCTGACTTTTAAAAATTACCAAATTTTTTATAAAAATATTCGGATCCATTTCTGATTTTTCTATGGCCTTATTTTTCATTTCTTGATTAATTTGAACATAATTGATATTTTCCTCACCATTTTCTATTTTTTAACATTTTTTAAACCTTTTTAATGTATATATTAAATATGATATTATTTTTGTGATTATTTTCTAGATATCTTGAGTTGATTTTTTGATCATGACTTTATTAACATCATTGGATCTTTGGTATTGAGTTCAACTCCACCAAAATGGATGAATGATTTTAATAATAGTTTGATTAAATTTTTAATTCAAAAGTGGTTTATTCATTTTTTTACCCTAATCCCTCTTCATCTCATCCCCTTCTTATTGCACTAAATGTTGTTGGAGAATGATCTTTATATCATGTCTTAAAACAAATGGTGCATAGATTGCTATTGATCGGCCTCAAAATAGGTGCAACTTCTATATAAGTCCACTTATGATTGCTTAACATAGCGCTAAATTTTGTCCCAATTCGAATAAATGATCATTCGTGGCCCAAACTTATGATTACAAGCCTAAGCATGTTAATATAATCTCTTTGATCCAATAACCTTGAGATTCATTGTGTGGAGGCTTTGGTTCTACCAATCCTCTAATGGATCTACAATACCTTTGGTCAACGCGGATCACTTAAACATCGTTGATCATTAAATGGTACTTGTGAGAATTCCAAATGGATGATATACTTGACAAAAAGCAAATGTAACTTGTTGTGTGGAGGCTTTGGTTCCACAAATCCTCTAATGAGTTCCAAATGCAAGTTTCAAGATGGTCATCCAACTAACCACTAATTATTGACTTGTTTTATCTTATGCTTTTATTCTTTTTTATGCTTTATGTACTATTTATTTTTTTAGCATTTACATTCCATGCCATTTTCACCTTTGCTCATTTGAGCATTTATTTTATTGTCATTCTTTCTTTGCTCACTTGAGCTTTTATTTTCTTTTCTTAAGATACTTAATAATCAACATAAACCCTAAAAAACTCTTAATGGTACTTGGACTATTTGGTTACTATCCTTGGCATGATGGAGCATGGGACTATTTCTTGGAATTAGGATTTGAAACCTTGGCCTATCTTGGAGACCTTGTGATCTTATCTGATTATTTTTGTCTGGAGTTCTTGAGGTTTACCTCAAGACATTGGGTTGCTTGTTTGTTTTTATGTGCAGGTTTTTGTGATTACCCTCTTTGTTTGTAATCTGGAATTCACTCGTATACAACCGTTACTCTGCCCAATTTTTGTGAAGACTAAATACACTTGAAGTTTGGTTCTCTCAAGAGGTCTAGTATCTTTGCTTGCTTGGTTTCAATCCAAAGAATAAGAATTCTATATTGACACATAATGTCAAGTTTTGGCTTCTTATTTGTTCGATGGTCCCTATCCTTAGCTTTTACATTATGCTTTAGGATAGTCTCTTCTTCTCCTCCCATCTTCTTTAATTTCAAAAATCTTCTCCCTCCTTTTGAAAACCCTTCTTGTTTTGAAACTTAAACACTTTCATAATAAACTTGGACTTAGGTCCATGCATTTTCAAAACATTTTCATCAATAAACTTCAATCAACTTAATAATACCTTGACATTTTTTTGTGAGAAGACTAAAAGTCAATCAATCTCATTTCAAACCATTTTGCCACTTTGGCTTTTATCTTTAAACTTTTCTCAAAAGGTTAGACTCTTGTCAATCCTTGTAGTAATGCAAACAACTATACTTCTACAATATGTAGTTAAGTGAGATATTTTCCACTTTGGTGTTGAGTGAGGCATTGTTGATTTTAAAATCCAAGCCATATCCCCCACTTTGAGATGATGCCAATTCTCCTTTATCATGATTGTGGGTAGTAAGTATGTTTTCCACATAGACAATGACGATGATGTGTTATCTCTTAAAATTAACCAACACACTTGTGTTTCAAATTTTTAAAAGAGGAACTACGTGTACCCTGATCCCCTATTGCATGAAAGGTGGTACGTAGGCACTAAAGGTTCGCAACCGCGACGGGGGCAAAAATCATAAAAAATATATATTTCTTTTCTCACCTCCACTATCCATTTTCTATACAACACATTTTTATAGCCAAAATATAAAGATTTTTCAAAGAGGTTCCTGCGGAGTATCGTAGATGTTTAGGGTTCTAATACCTTCCCTTTGCATAACCAACCCCCTAACCTTGAATCTTTCCCCCTCTTTTGGGTTATTCTATCTTTTCCCATTCCTTTGGAAACAATAAAGCGCGGTGGCGATTTTTTTTTGATTTGTATAAAGTCTAGTCAATCCAATGGCTTAGTCTTGAACATTTCTACCGCTACAGTTCCAATTTGATTTTGCAAAAATGATCAAAATAGAAGTTATATAGGATGTTTCAAGCTTTCCAAAATGTCCAATAACTCATTGAGATCATGTTTGAGCTACGTGAATCAAATCCATGAAGTTAGGGTTTCATTCTTGAATTACAAGGCAGATTTTGTGATGAACATTGACCAAATCCATAGCCATGCTGCATAATCTTCACTTTGTAGGCCTCAAACTTGTATATAACTCCTTAATTGAATGCTTACACAACTGATTGAGCTATAATCCAAGTGTTTGAGCCATTATCCAATTGATCATTCCATTTTTGGAAGAAAGTAACATATCCATTCTTGAAAAGTGAGTTTAATCACAAAGTTAACTTGTCTTCAGCCTCTAACTTGTTGTCCTGGTCACACTCAACTTCTACAAGTCAGAACAAGCTTTGTTTAAAGTTTTAACTACTCTAATATAGCTTGGTACAAACATTGGAAACATGTTCTTCATGCTTGCTTCAAAAACAAGTAAGAGTGCCATAACATGTGATTTCAAATTCTGGCTCGTTGTAGCACATAAAACCTCTTGCCTATAAATACATACACATATTGAAACCTAACACACTAAATTAGAAGCCCTCAAACTTTCTAAAACACATAATCACCAAAAATACCTCAAAACTTGTCATTTATGAGTTTTGAATCCAATCTCCAAATCCACTTGTGCATTTCTTGGCCAAACCTTTTACAAAGCTTCTAATATACATATATAAGCTATCCAAAGACCTGCAACACAACTGTAACACCATTTACACCATCCTCAATTTTAAAAAATAGAGCTTTGCACTTGGACTTCTCCAGCACGATTCAAGCACTCTCAACACCAAATAAGAGTTGCATTAGCTTCCTAGGGGCTTGAGGAAACTAACCTGATCATCACCACAACTTGAATGAAGCTCAAACTCATTTCATGATTTCCAGTTTTAAAGGTAATTTTATGAACTTTCAACTCTTCATGTAGGAATTGTTAAGCTTTCATTTTCAAAGATAAAATGTAGACATCATTGTCCTGAAGCTAACCATGTCAATAGTTTTCATTTATATTGCCTGAGCTTGGAGAATTTTGAGTTTAAAATTTCTGGAAAAAAATAGGATTCAGATTATGGCCAACAAAATTATTGCTCATCTTTGATTTATAGTTTAAGATATTTACATTTCTGGAATCGTGAGGAAAAATGGAGTAACTTTCATGTTTATAGTTTTGATTTTTGTTCCATGAGGAATGTAGTCGATGACTATCATCTGTTCACCATGAATGAATCTCTAACTGATTTGCTTATTTATCTGGAAACATGCTTAGATCAAGTTGAAACACCTAGTGTATCTTATGATTCTAGTGTAAATCTAATTGAAAACTTTCCAGGGAATATTCAAGAACAAGTTCTCAAATACATCTATGCTAATGCGGCTGATTCTGGTTATCTCGATGATCTTCCAGGTGAGCCTGTTGATCCTCTTGTCAGAAAGAAAAGGCAAGTTTCTAAGAGTATTGGTGATGGTCCCTCTGGCTCTACTAGAAAGGTCACTGTTTATACTCCTGAGAGAAGACCTTTGGGGTCTTTTCCATAAAATGTTGAAGGCTTTATGATTTCTGAGAAAGTTGTTGCTAGTCCTTAGAATCCTCCACCTAGTGAGTCTACTATTGTTGATACTTTCTTATCTTTATTTCTTTATCCTAATCATTTTTTATCCTCACCTTATTCTCAATCAACAACTTATAAAACCATTCAATTTTGAGTACCTCCACTTGAACCTTCCAACAAATAACCATATGTTTCTGAAACTCTGAAATCAAACTTTCAACCTTCCATAACCACTATAAATCCACCCCCTCAACCACAAATTCCTAAACCACTCCTAAACCAAATTATAAAACCACATTCACAACCCTCACTTATTGAACATCTACCCTCACCATCCTTCCATACTTCCTTTAGATATAATATCCTAGAAATTAATACTTTTCCAAAAGGCTCTCCTTCACCAAAAGACCCTCATTCACCAAAAGGCCCTGCAAATGTAATCAGTATTCCAGTTATGGATATTGAATTAGATTATATTATTAACCATCCCTCATCTCCTGATTCCTCAGAAGATTTTATCTCTATTTCATCAGATTCTGAAGATGACATTACGATAAATTCCTATGACACCCAACCTAACTCTTCTGGCCTAGCCTTTCATAGAACCAACATTCTTCCACCACCCAAACCAAATATGGAGGAATTAATGGTATATTTTTAGAATGAGGTAAATGAACATCTAAACTCTTTAAAGAAAGTTTGCACATATTGTGTAAACCCTGCTGAGAGTGACACAACCTGAACTAAATTTAGAATATGGTTTAACACTAACTCTTAGTGTTAAAGGAAATATGCTTCAAGGATTCGTAGCCAAATTTACATTTAAGATTTCTTGGTATCATGAATCAACTTCTGCAAAAATGTGAACAACTACTTCTGCATGCTTCTGTTCCTCATCCAGAGATTCTTGTTGAAGAAACTTCTACTTCTTGACATGCTAAACTGAAGTCTTTTTCTGATGAACATGCTTCTGCACCAACCTATGATATTATGATTTCTTCTAGAATTAAGAAGTCTTCTACTTCTGATTTTACTGCTCTGCTTAAGACTCTCATGAAGACTCTTGATGAAATCAAGCAAGAGAACACAGTTGTTAGAACGCGGATGGATAAACAGGATGATATGTTTAAAGAGAAAGCTTAGACAAACTCCAAGATTACTTATATGTTGGAATTCATTATGTGAAGTATGTTTCCTCCACCTTAAACCCTTTGATTTTACCTTTCTAGTTTTAATGTTTTGTTTTTGTTTCTGGGTTTCACCATTTGGAATATGTACCTTTATCTTGTTTAATCAATGAAGTTCTTATTTCTGGTTTAAAGTTTTAAGTATTTTCCATTAATGACAAAGGGGGATAAAGTAGATTATTTTGATATACATATCTCTCAACACTTATCCCAAGCATGTTCTGATATTTTTTGCCTCTAATAATGTTTGAATGATCAAGAAATTTAAAAAAGTTCACTAAATTTTTCTAAATAGGAAATTTATAAGTTTATGTAACTAGGTTTAGAAACTTTGAAGATATGTCATGATTTGATATCCAGAAGTCATGTTAAACATGTCTTTGTTAAAAGGAAATCCAACTAGACTCTAATACACCAACCGGGTTCTAATACCTCATCATGTTCTGATAGCAAACCAGGCTCTGAGGTGACGAACCAAAAATTACAATTCAGACTCTTATAATGTATTAATTTGGAAAGTATTCCTTTCTCGTTGATTAAGTATTTTATACTTCAAAAATTGGGAATGTTTCTGAACTTAACACACTCAGACTCTGAAGTGATACAAAGTGCACTTTACAAAAACTTAGTTAATTTTTCGATCGACTTAATGGTTCTGAAGAACATTTGTTTAAAAGCTTTTGACTGTGACTATGATAGAAGAGCTTCAGAAGACTATCAAACTCTGAAGATAATATGCTCTCGAGTTGGGAAGTTCTGAAGACTCTGGTGACAAGGTTCTGAAGACTCTGAATGCAAGGTTCTAAAGACTCTCATTATGCTTTTTATCCTTCTAAGCATGCTTCATCAACACTCATTCTGAAGCCTCTAAATATTAGAAGATAAGATCAAAAAGATTTTATGTGAGTGAATAGTATATGGTACAAGATCAAATATTCCTTCCACAACACTAATTTTATGGTGCAAGGACATTACTATGGTACAAGATAAAATAGTATTGAGAGTTTTCAATAATGCTTTAGATATCGGAGCTCCCATTTGGTTTTGACAGGATAACCAAAATAACCTTAAGATTTTAACCGGAATGATCTCAAAACCTATGAATATTTTTATATAAGTGCTTTGTTTGACTTATCATTGTTTTCATCTTTATCATGATCGATATCTCTGTTCTTTCCTTTATAGTTGTCAACATCAAAATATATTATCTTGATAAAAAATCTATTACCTGCAAAACAAGGTTCCATATTCTCCCCCTTTTTGATGATGACAACACGTCTCTCATGGAGGTTGGTAAAAGATACAATACATATTTGGATTGATAAACTCCCCCTGAGTTAGATAAAATATATATTCTTCCCCTGAGAGTATACTTCCCCCTTTTTGTCAAAATAAAAAAAGGCGTGTAAAAATGCAATTTTGCAAAAAGCTAAGTATGCAAGCATTTGTATAAGAGAAAAGCTATCATATTGCATTCTTAATATAGGCGTGTATGAGAATTTTTAGAAATTAAACATCATATATATGTAAATCAAGATTATATGCGGATATCGTTTAAGAAATATTTTTCATTCTATACTCAAACATAATTATTTTTGTTTAAAAAGAAAATAAACAGTTATTAAAATATGTCAAGCATTTGTTTAGAGAAGAAAACAAAACATCATATTGCATTTATATATATATCGACAAAGAATATCATACTTTAATAAGAGACACCATAATAGATATGTAACAAGTATTATAAGACCTAACAATCATATATTTTTGCATTATATACTTAAGCATAGCATAATTACTTTTTGTGATAAGGGAGTAAGTATATATTAAGTATAAAAAAAAGGGATTATATGTTTTTTAAGAAAGGGATAAATATCATTATGGAATAAGTATAGTAACCAGGTCTCACATTTATCAAATTATTAACCTCAAGGTGATTTTTAATGGATATGCAAATAAAAGAAATAAAGTCATTTAGGAAAGGAAATACATGCTTATATTATTTAAATAGGAAATGAAATATAAGATGGAAAAATGAAGTGCAGAAGTAAAAAATTAACATTTTAAAAGAAACCTAAATGAGATAGCTCTTTATCAAGATCATCAAAATTTAGGTTGTTTTGGTTTGGGATGATGAGGTGATATATGAACTTATTAATGTCTTTGATTGTAGATTGTTGAGGAAAAGAGTTTTCTAATAGGGTTAAATTTGGATGTCTTTTACTTCGTTGTTTTTCAGTGATCCTTTTTTTTGCGAGTCTGGTCTTTATTGAAGACATAATAGATTTTCCTATTTAAGATGATTTCTCCTTAAATTCTTCATTTTCAAAGTCGTACCCTGTTTCTTCTAGGATTTTTGTGATATGGTTTCCATATGGCAGAGATGTTCCTTCCTTCCTGCTATCTAACATATGCTTAATTATTTATTTTGCCCAGCTCACTTCGATTTTGTTTTCTAATGTCCAAATGGTCTTTACCTCGCTTTGGGTTAGGTGATCAGGGTTTCCTAGGAAGGGTAATATAAGAGGTTATATAGTGGTTTATTCCGCTTTTTGGAAGGATGTGTTCAATTGTGAGAGGGTAAGCTATGTATGAAGATGGATTTTTCATTACAAAGGATGCAACAATGACATAATTGTACCTTTGGATTTTGTCTCCTATCTTGGTGAGTCATCTTCACGAGGAAGGTCAATAAGTTTTCCAATTTCTTCTACATATAGCTTTATGTGATGTTTACTTACTTCACTCTGGATAATTCCATCAGTCAGATGAAGGTTTGAGGAGAACATTTTCAGTAGGGTGGTATAAATTATTTTAGGGGGTGTGAAAAGGAAGTTTGAGAGTTTGAGTTCTTCTAGGGTTTTTAAGAATTTGAATTCTTTGAAATATTGGGATCTAAGGTATGAACTCTGGTGACTATTCGATTGGGAAGAATCTAGTTTCTTGTTGTTTGGTTGTGAATTCATCGGTGAGAGGGCTAGAGGTGAAACTTAATCTTCTAGGATTCATGATGAACTTTTTGAGAATAATTCTATTTTTGTGTAGAGGGAAGAAAGTGTAAAATGCAAGAGAAGGTAATAATACAATACCTGTTTATAGAGTGAACTTTGATGGATTTGGGCCTATATTCTGAGCAAAATTTCAATGGAGATTGTGTTGTCCAAATATTGTATCCAAATTCCCCAAATTTGAATATTCTAATCGTTTGAATTTTGTTTTAACATATTGGATTTCATAATATTTCAGATTTTGATGAGATTTTCATTAATGTTGAGATTTGATATTTCAGGAGCGTTAGGATTACTTTTTTTTTTAAATTATGTGTTTCACATAATTATAACCGGTTGCAATTTGTGATAATCGATTATAATTAGTCGTTCAGTTCTTCTGAGTGCTTTGGTTGGTTTGTTTGGGTTTGTTGCTTCCTTAGCACCTCCAACATATTCTTTTAGTACCCCCTAAGCTTAGAATACTTGTACATACTATTTTATCAAGAAATTTCTTGATGAAAGCCCTTATGGAAAAACACCTTACTAGTGTGTCCTTCTCCATACATTGGTGGATGCGAGAATTGTTAAAATAACAACAATGAATATGTCCATAACATGCTTATTCATTCTATTGATCATCTCATATCAAATTTTTGGAGAAACACTCAAAATTTGTTGCTTTGATCACAACGATAGAAATTCGTCTTCATTGTTTCATCTTCAGAATAAAAGGCTTTAAAACATTTATACTTATTAAGTATACTTCTTCTTTGTAAAACTTATTCAAATAATTTATTATTTAGAGCTTTCAAGCTACAAATCCCAAATTTGCAAGGTTTCACCTTTGGTGTCCATATCATATTTGTGCGTTGGATGCTTTTTCTTTTCTATCCATCTTGAAAATATATCTTCCTTGTAGGGTGATTTTGAGTATGTTATTTCCTCTTCCTTGGAAGATGATTACTTTATGTTTCTCCCCAAGGTTGATGTCATTCCACCTCTTTGTTCAATTGTTGAAGAAACTTCTTCATCTTCTTTGTTGCTCCTTAAACAGGAGAATCCTTCGTCTGATGTTGATTGTTCAATGATAGAGTATTTTTTTTGAAAGATTGAACCAGAGTTGTATGATACAAACAGAATGTGAATGGTGATTCTTTAGTTTGGATTTGTTCATCTTTGAGTAGTTGAATCAACTCGTTCTTCTTCTAAATAATTTCATTCTTTCTTGATTTTTCCTAAAATTTATGAAGGTTTTCATATATAGATTTAAGAGTTGGATAAAATTTCAAATTCTTAATTCTTAGATATATGTTAGCAAAATAATTTCTAATAAATTTTCCTACGAGTCTAGTGCTGGGAAAATTTTTAAAGTTAACATCTTCTCCTCATGTGTTCATCTTCTCTAACTTGATTCTTTGAGAAGCTCCATAGATCTTTTATAGAGTATCCCACATTTCCATGGCGATTTTACAATGAGGAACATCAAAAGTTTGTTATCATCTAAAGACATTATTATGAAATTTTTGGATTTGAGATCTAAATCTATTTTTATCTTTTCTTCTTTGGTTCAAAGAGAATAAGGTTTTTTCCACTACTTCATTATTTATTTGATGAGTAGGGTAAACTAGACCATTGATTAATATTTTCTACAAATCATGATTTATACTTTGAAAAAAGATTTTAAATATGATTTTCCAAATATAAAAACTGTCTTTTCAAAAAGTGGTGGTGTGTTTAAAAATGATCTTGTGTTGGAAGTCATCTTTCTCCTTAGACGATTAGTCCTTTAACAGGAGTTAGACTCTGATGCCACTTGTTGGACTTGATACTTCACACACAAAACGAGATTTTAAAAACTTTTAACAATTTAAATAAGAGTTTGAAAATATTTTCTAATTCTAAGGAGCGGAAATAACATATTTAAAAAGAAGAAATTAAAATGTTAAAGGAAAAAAAGGAACACCAGGAATTATAGAGGTTCAATCAAAATCAAAAAAGACGTACTCCTCACCCCAAGACTTGGTCTTGAGAGTTTCCAATAATACTTGAGAGTTTTTAGTAGGAAAATCTCAAAAAAAAAACCCTTATATAAGAAAATGATGGTTGTCTTACAACCAAAATATTACAAGACAAATTATATGAGCGTTTGCGTCTCTTATCTAATAACTTGTTGAAACTTAAGTGGCCAAGCATCCTTTCCAACTATAGATTTAAGTAGTTAGTCTTTTCTCTACGAACACAGACCTTATAGATGTTAGTCTTCAAGTTCTAAAATATATCTGAGCTCCTTTTTTGTTTTAACAGGATAACCAAAATAACCTTGAGATTGTAAATGGGATGATCTCAAAACCTAGGAAGATTTTCATATAGGCTAATCTTCAACCAATAAAGAAACAATGGAAGATTATCAAAGCTAGATAATCCTCAATCTAGGAACAAATCACACAATTCCCAACCATAAGCTTTTAACGGGTTTAGGATTGAACCACATATATAATCCCTATTTGGACAATATTCACAAAGGTTTATAAACATAGTTACGTTGGAGAATGTATACAATGCTATCCTTCTAGAAATACATAAGAGAACTCACTCATAAAAGGTATTTTCCTCACAACAACATTTGGCTATAAGAACTAGTGAGATAAAGTTAAAAATAAAAACTTTAGAGAGAGAGAGAGAGAAAGAGTTAGTGTCAACATACAAAATCATATTTTGGATGATTTGAAATGAGAAATGAAACATCTATTTATAGGCTTGATGTTCCCCGAAGAAGGAAATATCATTTAAGAAAAAATAGTCCTTGCTAATCGATTGGTTCAATCAGTTAAGGTTTAAAATAAATTGTATATAAGTTCAAAAATTGAAATTATATATATATATATATATATATATATATATATATATATATATATATATATATATATATATATATATATATATATATATATATATATATATATATATATATATATATATATATATATATATATATATATATATATATATATATATATATGTGTTGCATAGAATCTGGGTGCATTTAACTTGCCTTGAATCTCAAGTGCATGTTAATCTAATCAGTTAGCACTTTGCTTCAACTGATTAAATATAGTGAAAAAAAATTTGTGGCTTTTTTACTGCTCTCATTCCGTTCCATACAACTTCTGTATGGTTTTTCAAAGTGTTTTTGTTTGGAAAATCATTTGATGAAAAGGTTTTTATGTGTGTGTGTGATTATATCCATGTACTTTTATGAAAAATTCTTTTTGCTTTTACATAGTTTCACTCACTTACTATTTTAAGATATTTTCTCTAAGCCTTTGTCGGTTGTAAGCTTTTGCGTTGACACTTGCTTGAGATATCTTGAGGCTTTTGATAGAATCTAATTTGTTTTTCCTTTATCTGATAGTCATGTTTATCAAAATTTTATACTCATGACTTGCATCTTTAACCTCTTAAGTGCTTTGTTTGACTTATTATTGTTTTCATCTTTATCGTGATGGATATCTCTGTTCTTTCCTTTATAGTTGTCAACATCAAAAGACATTGTCTTGATAAAAGATATATTACCTGTAAAATATAGTTCCACTAGCTCCACCTGACCTCCACAGTGATGTCAATCTATGTCCTCCCAATTGTCATGAAATAGATAATGTCGGTAAGAAACTGCATATAAGCTATGAAAATTTATGTGATTCCTAATTTCTATATCAGTATGGTCTCAGCCATGCGCTTATCTAAAAGTTCTAGCAAAATAGTGAGTCCACTGGTCATATCCCTCGTATCAAGTTTACCTGATTTCACCCCTCCCTCTTCCATAGAAGATTCATCAGTATTTTTCTCGGTAAAGGCACTAGCCGTTTCATCGCCATTTTCTCCAAAACCCTCGCCAGACCAATAATTATCGTTAAGCATGATATGAATAGTGGTGGGTCGATTGACCTCTAAAGGATAATCATTTGAAATATATGGGTTTTCAAATATCTGGGTCTATCATCGTTTCAGTCATATTTTCTATATTGGCAATGACAAAGACATGAAAACAAAGCAATAAAATTAAAGAAAATGGGCTAGAAATGAAAAAAAAAACAGTATAGAAAATATATAAATGAAAAAACAGTAAGGAAAATGCCTTTAATTATTGCTCTGTTTTCTTGAATATGCTTTCAAAAACCAAAGCAACAAAATTTGACCGCAAAGACAAGCCTTTCAAAATTTAATGGGCAAATACTTGAATAAGGAGGCGAAGTGAAAAAACAGTTAAAGATAAGTGAAACTTGAAGATGATGGTGAATTAGAAAACGCATAACCTAGATAAAAGGAAAAAGAGAAAATATAAAATTTCATAAGAGTTTAGGGAATGAGGAAAGGGTTAGTGAGAAGAAAGCAAGCCTCAGTTTTAAGAAAGAGCGAAAATAATTTGAAAGACTAATATAATCTTTTTATAGTAGAACAAGATGGATAAATTTACAATCCAAGATAAATGAAAATGAAAAGATGAAAAATAAACGATCAGGTCGCTCCTTAAAAATAAAATGACACTTGAATGCCCTCGAGCTTCCTAAGGTAAAGCGCCACGGCCTAACCTATGGAACTGAGGTCACATGTAAGGAAATTATGCGAAACATCTCAATGATGAGACTAACATTTAATGTGTTTGTTTCCCTGATCTCATCCACTTCTCCTCATAAAGATCCTGGGGGTGACACAATTTTTTTGAAAGGTTTGTCGTATGTCATGTCACGACAAGCATGCTAGTGTTCTAAAACCAACCACAAGCATAATACGAAATAAGCCCAATTATCATCCATAATATATAAACTACCACGGGTGTAGTTTAAAGTACGATTGTAATCACAATTCACTTTATGCTTTTTTTTGTTGACTCATTTTCTTAAACTTAGACGTTAGAGTGATAATTTTATAAGTTCAACCGCGCAACCACATCAAAAATATATCTCATCAATTCACCAATAATTAGTTTCCATAATGAAACAATAAGTTTAAGGTGCAATACTATTTGTCATAAATTGCATAATGCAGAAGTAGTTTAAGGTTCAATATATATATTTTGGTATAAATCGGTATCAGTGAAAAAAATATTTTAGTAGTATTTATTTAATGAGTGATAAATAAAGTTTTAAGTAATTTTAATTTATTTTAAATGCTACCATTCTTGCTGCCTCATGAAGTTAGTAGTAGCACATCCCTAATTACCACCTACTGCTAGGATAGCTAGCACCAAAAATATTCAAGCATTACAATCATAATGCAATTCTAGGTTACCCCAAAAAACATGCAACCTCAATAGATATATCTCATTATGTCTGTACCTAACTTTAAGCTTTTTGTCACCATAAAAGGCAATGCACTGCCTCTTTGAATTATACTTCAAAACTGTTTATAAAATATCACTGCCCCTAGTTGTTTGGTGAAAAAATGTTAATGCCAATGTTTGATAACCCATGAATTCTATAGTTTGTGGTGAGAAAAAGACTATATAAGAGAACAAACCAAGCTTGCTTTAACCCATTTTTCCCTCACACTTGTCAAATTTTCTTCAAAGATTCACTCAAAGATTATGGAAGCAACTCATCCTCTTTCAATTGAAAGTTTTTCATATAGCTGGTTATTCAACCTTAAACCATCACTAGATCAAAGCCTTGAATTCGAAACTTCTTCCTTTAGAATTTCTTTTGATGCTTCTGATGAATTAGGTTCTTGTTTCATTGAAATGGATCCAAGAATGCCACCTTCTAAAAGATTCTTTATAAACTCACAAGATTTCAAATTTGATTTTCCAACTTCACAAAAATCTTCTCTCAATACTCTTGTTGATGTAGATCAACTCTTTTCCAATGGTTACTTAATGCCACTTTTTGATGAATCATTGAAAAATATTGAACCATATGAATATGATTCATCAAATTCAAATTCAACCTTACCTTCTTCCATATTAAATGTACCAAAAAAAGTGGTTCCTATAGAAAACTCAAGAACTTGAAAAGGTGTAGAACACTATCAAGGAGAATGTTTCAAAAGTATTTGAATTTCGTAAAACCATTGTGTAGAAAAATGAGGGGTCAAAACTCAGGATCAAAGCATGAAAATGGTATGAAAAGAACTCAATCAGTGAAGAATGTTAGAGGAAGTTACTGTGAATCATCTCCAAGAATTAGCGTTGCTTATTCTGCGAACGATTGGCGAATGTCTTGTGATTCTGATAGTTCAATCTATGAAGCTGTTCTTCATTGCAAAAGATCTTTTGGTATGTAAAAAAAATTCAAATTTCATGTTTATATGTTAATAGATCTATTTACATTTTTTAGAGTGATAGTTTTTTTCCACTATTTATTGCAGAAACAATGAGTTAAGGATTCTGAAGTGAAAATCAGTATTTTCAAAAAGGATTTCAAGAATTTCGATGTCTCTGCAATATGAACTCGATTAAGACTGTATTAGTCACATTTAATCACAATTTTTCGTGACTTCGTCGTGCGATTTAAATTCTCGTTGCAGAAAAGGCCAATGGAGTTTGTAGAAAATAAGTTGGCATCAAATTTGGGAAAAGGAAAATTAAAGTACACAATTTTGTCTGTTAATCTTGTTAATATGTTATTTTATTTTACAATATATGAAAATCTTTACTGCAACATTTGTGAAAGTTGTTCAACTCATTTTGGATTTGGAAATGTATAATAAAGATGAAATTGATAAATCATTATGTATACTTATTCTGTTTTAGTCTATTCTCCAAAACTTGTTATATGACATGCCTTGAATTGTGTTAAAGCTTGAGATAAGCATGGTTATGGAAGAAGAAGCAAGAAGAAGAGAATTAAAAGATGCTATTTCATTACTCACAAAACTAGCTATTACAATGATACACAATTGCTTATATGGCAAGTAAATGGCTAGGGATCAATGCCAACTGTTTCTAACTGTCAAAGCAGAAAACAGTTAGAGTTAGTTACATGGAGTAACTAACTCTCTTTCTCTTTACATTTAACAGCCCTATCAAGTTGGAATGAATATTAATCTTTCCTAGCTTGCTGAGTAAGTTGTTGAATGTTCCAGGATGCAGAGATTTTGTGAGTATATTGACCACTTGTTTATTTGAATTGACAGGAATTAAGTGGACTGCGCTTGCTAAAACTTTGTCTCTAGCTACATGACAGTCTATCTCGATATGTTTTGTCCTTTCATGAAAACTGGATTGGCGGAAATGTCTAAACCTGAAGCATTTTCATAGTAGATGATGAAAGGCATATCGTGTTTGAAGAAATATGAAGAGAATGAGAGTGGACTATGAACTTTCATTTCTTTATAAATTTTGTCCAACTGACTTTCAATATGAGATACAATTGGATTTATATAGGATCACAATGTAGAATATGAAGAGTTTACAGCAATAGCTATGTCTAGGTCCCTAAGGAATAAATTTCCCACTGCCCAAGGGAATCTGGCTTTTGATTTTCCCAAGACTGATTTGAATTTAACCAACAAAACACCCCCATAAATTCAAATATTCCTTCGATTCATCATGCCTAGCATTTTCTTGCCTCTGTCGAAAAGCTCCTTCGACAGTGGTTTTGTGAGAATGTTCGCTGCTTGATCTTTGCTTGCAACGTGCTTCACTTCGATGCTTTCATCCTTCACATGTTCTCCATAAAATGAAATCGAACATCAATGTGCTTGCTTCGTTGGTGGTTGATTGGATTCTTCGTCAGTTCGATTGAAGATCTGTTGTCAACTCGAATAATTGTTGCAGCTTCCTGCTTCATTTCCATCTTGCTCAGCAGTCTTCTCTGCCATATTGCATGGCATACGCACCAGGATGCTGCTACATACTCTGCTTCACAGGTCGAAAGAGTTACAATGAGTTGCTTTCTTGGCAGCCAGGTGAAAGAAGTGTTTCCCATGAAGAATACATATCCTGAAGTACTCTTTCGATCATCAATGTCACGACACCAATCGCTGTCAGAGTAGCCAGTCAGCTTGTATTCTTCTACTTTCGAATAGAATATTCCAAGTGACACAGTTCCTTGGACATATCAAAGGATTCTCTTCAAAGCTTTCTAGTGTGCAACAACTGGTTCATCCATGAAGCGACTCATAATTCCAATACTCAACGAAAGATTTGGCCTTGTGCATGTGAAGTATCAAAGACTTCCCACCAAGCTTCGAAATTTGTTTGCTTCGACACACTCTCCCCCATCAAATTTCGAAAGCTTTGCTCCTGGCTCCATTGGTGTCGAAATAGGATTGCAGCTATCCATCTTAAATCTTTTCAGGATATATTTCGCATACTTTTCTTGTGAGATGAAGATTCCTGTTTCTTCCTGTTGAACCTCCAAACCAAGAAAGTATTTCATCAGGCCTAGGTCAGTCATCTCAAATTCTTTTGTCATTGTGCCTTTGAACTCTTCGATCATCTGATTGTTGATACCCAAGAAAATCAAATCATCAACATAGAGAGCAACAAGCAGTATTTTCTCTTTTTTCTTTTTCACATACAAGGCATGTTCGAAAGGACATTGATGAAATCCATTTTCTTTGAAGTATGTGTCAATTCGAGTATTCCATTCTCGTGATGCCTGCTTCAGCGCATAAAGTTCCTTCTTCAGTTTTAGCACCTTTCTTTAATTTTCAATTTTCATGAATCCAGGGGGTTGTTCGATGTAAACTTCTTCTTCGAGCACACCATTCAGAAAGACTGACTTGACATCCATCTGATGTATTTTCCATTTGTATTGAGCAGCTTGAGATATGAGCAGTCGAATAGTCTCCATTCTCGCAACAGGTGCAAAGACTTCATCATAATCGATTCATGATTTCTGCATGTATCCTTTCGCCACAAGTCGCGCCTTGAATCTTTCGATTTCACCTTGTGTTTTTATCTTTTTCTTAAACACCCATTTCACACCAATTGTTTGACTTCCTTTTGGTAACTCAGCTAGTTCCCAAGTATCATTGCGTACGATGGCCTTAATTTCTTCATTCATAGCATCCTTCTAATTTTTGTTTCTTATTGCTTCTTCGAAGTTGACATCTTCTGTGTCTTCCAATAAACATACAAGATGCAATTCTTCTATGTTTTCATACAAGTCTTGTAAGC
Source organism: Vicia faba (assembly GCA_948472305.1). Taxonomy (NCBI): domain Eukaryota; kingdom Viridiplantae; phylum Streptophyta; class Magnoliopsida; order Fabales; family Fabaceae; genus Vicia; species Vicia faba. Next base: position 792,515,374 of record OX451735.1, read on the forward strand.
TTCACAACCTGAGTTGTGAGGGTCCTTCTTCATCATCAGAGTCTTCTGGATCTGCCGGAGTGTCTTCCTATATAGCATCTGGTACTTCGACCACAACCTCATTCGAATTGTCCCAGTCCCACTTGCTTCCTTCGTTTACTCGAACATCTCTACTGACTATCACCTTTTTGTTTATTGGATCGAAGAGTCTGTAACCTTTCGTTTTTTCATCATACTCAATGAGTATGTATTTCTGACTCTTATCTTCCATCTTTGTTCTTCTTTGATCAGGCACATGTGCATAAGCCACACTTCCAAACACTTTGAGTCAAACACAGTTGGCTTTTGACCACTCCAAGCTTCTTGAGGTGTTAATCTCCCAGCTTCGAATGTGGACATATATTTTGAACGTAGATTGCACACTATACAACTTCTGCCCAAAACTCCTTCGACATGTTTTTTCTCTTCAGCATTGATCGAACCATATCAAGGACTTCTCGATTTTTCCTTTCTGCTATACCATTTTGTTGGGGTGAATAAGCTGCAGTCAGAAATCTTCTTATGCCTTTCTCTTCATAGTACTTCATAAAGGATGTCGAAGTATATTCCCCACCTCTGTCTGATCGAAGGGCTTTGATGTGTTTGTCTGTTGCTTTTTCAACCATTATCTTAAACTTCTTGAATACTTCTAAGGCTTCAGACTTTTCTTTCAGAAAATACACCCAAGTTTTTCTTGAAAAATCATCAATGAAGGATATGAAGTACCTTTTGCCATTGAAGGATTCTGGGGTAATTGGTCCACATATGTCAGTGTGGATCAATTCCAGAATATGTTTGGCCTGATATTCTACCTTCCTTGGGAATGAAGTTTCCGTCTGTTTTCCAAACACACATTCTTCACAGAATTTTCCTTCGAATTCTACATCTGGCAGTCCATGTACCATGTTTATCTTTACTAACCTCCTTAGTCCAGCCTGGTGTAGATGACCAAATCGAAGATTCCACAGGGATGTTTGGTCTTCGATATTGACATGCAAACACTTTTCTCGAATGCTTCTCAAATTCAACTTATACATTTGATTCCTCCCCATTTCGACTTGAGAAACCAGATGTCCTGACTTGTCTTTTAAATGCAGGCTTCGATCTTCCATGAGAATCGAATAACCCTTTTCAGTGAGTTGTCTCAGACTCAAAATATTTGCTTTGAGTGTTGGTACATAGTACACGTCTTGGATTGATCCTATCAAATCATTCTTCTGTAAGAAACTGATTGTTCCTTTTCCTTCGACTCTTACTTTCGACGCATCTCCAAACAAAACATGACTGTCTTCGATTTTCGTTATGTCTTTGAACAAATGCTTATGACCACACATATGGTTGCTTGCTCCCGAGTCCAGGTACCACATAGTGTCATTTTCAGCATCTGCTTCCTTTTGAGTCATTAACGGAAATCCTTTATTCGATTCTGTTTCTAGGGCAAGATTTGTTGTTTCTTCTACCTTTCTTCTGGATCGACAGTCTTTTTCAAGATGTCCCATTTTACCAAAGTTGTAGCAATTGTAGGAGTTGCAATATTTCACAAAGTGCCTCTGTTTGTTGCATTTGTAACATTGGATGTTGTTGTAATTCGATCTACCACCTCTCTGGCCACGTCCTTTGCCACGCCAGTTTTGTTGGCTTGATTGTCCTCTGCCGAAGTTATTATTTTGGTAACTTCGACCACCATTACGTCCTCCACGACCATGTCTTCTCCCACGCCAATTTTGAGAGAAAAGTACCTTTTCATCTCTGTTGGATTCTGCATCCTCAAGTGCCTCCTCCTTCTTCTTTATTTTGCGTTGTTCATGTACCTCAAGCGAAGCAACGACTTCTTCGATAGTGATTGTTGAAAGGTCATTCACCTCTTCTATTGCGCATACTATGTTTTCAAACCTATCTGTCAAAGATATCAGAATCTTTTCGACAATACGAGCATCAGATGTTGCTTCTCCATTTCGATTCAGTTGATTTGTTGTCGTCTGCACACGAGTAATGTAGTCTGATATGGACTCTGTCTCCTTCATCTTCATTCTCTCCATTTATCCTCGAAGAGTTTGCAAGCAAACTTGCTTGACTCTATCTACTCCTCTGAAGGCCTTTTCTAGTGTGTCCCACGCCTCCTTCGATGTAGTCGAACCAACAATCTTTTCAAAGGCTGATTCATCAACTGCTCTGAACAGCATGTACAATGCAGTTTTGTCCCTTGTTCGCGTTTCTTTCAACGCCTTGTTCTGAGCAGTTGTGCATGCCGTCGTATTTGATGTTTCTTCAAACCCATTGTTATTCACTTCCCATACATCTAACGATCCCAGCAGCACCTTCATTTGGATACTTCAGTTTTCATAGTTCGACTTTGAAAGTCGTGGCAGTGGCATCTGATCCATCATATTTTCCATGCGTTCTGATACCAATTTGAAGAAATACGAAGAGAATGAGAGTGGACAATGAACTTTCTTTTCTTTATAAATTTTGTCCAACTGACTTTCAATATGAGATACAATGTGATTTATATAGGATCACAATATAGAATATGAAGAGTTTACAGCAATAACTATGTCTAGGTCCCTAAGGAATAAATTTCCCACTGCCCAAGGGAATCTGGATTTTGATTTACCAAGACTGATTTGAATTTAACCAACAGTTTTGGAGCTAAAAATCCTTGAGCAGATACAAGATTCATTAACCTTCACATGTGTCTTGAGTCAAAGCCCAATATTCTGCCTCAGATGAGGATCTGGATACAACATTTTTCTTTTTGCTTTTCCAGTTGATAAGAGACGTACCTAGGAAGAAACATATACTTGAAGTGGATCTTTGAGTTCCAGGGCAAGCACCCCCAAACAGAATCAGAAAAACCTTTGAGACATAAAGTTGACGATGAGCTGAAAAACAGTCATTGGCTTGGGGGATTTTTGAGGAATCAAAGCACATGTAAACCTGCCAACATGTGCTTATCGGTAGGAGCATCAAGAAATTGACTTAGCTTGCTTACAACATAAGCAATTTCAGGTCATGAATGAGTGAGATACACTAATCTTCTAATGAGACGCCTATAGGTTGTAGGTTCCGATAAGAGTTGACCCTGAACATTATGCAATTGTAGGTGTGGTTGCATTATTGTATTGCATGGTTTTCTCTAATTAAACTCGCGTCATGAATAAAATCAAGAGCATATTTCCTTTGACAAATAGATATTCCATCATGGGTTCTAGAAACTTCAAAATCCAAGAAGTATTTTAATACTCATAAGCTTTTGATGCTGAACTTGTTATCCAAGAATGTTTTTATCTAGGTGATTTCATCAGGACCAGTACCACCTAACACCAAATCATCAACATAGACAAGGATGACAATGAATTCATTATGTGATTTATTGGTGAACAAGGAATAGTAAACTTTGGATTGATGGTATCCTTATGATGTAAGTGTGTCAGTGAGTTTGTTATTCTATTGTTTGCTTGCTTGTTTAAAACCATGGTGATTCTATTTGTCGATTATAATGGTAATCTTGGAGATAATTTGGAGGCTTGGTATTTCTGATGGATTTTCTTAGGGGGGATATTGTCGTTCAGTTGGTGCTTGGTTGACAGGTAGAGATTCAGACATGGAAATTTGAGGTTCACGAGGGATGTTAGTAGGAAAAATGATATAATTCTGGCTGGTAGGTTGATTGTTGGGTATTGAGTGTGTATGGCTAGTATGACATGAATTATGAGGAATGTGGTCAAAGAGATAATCTAAGTGGGAATGATTGAATGGGATAGGTAGGGGCTTTCATGTTGGGTTTGAGAGGACACTTGATTGTAAGGGAAAAGATGTTCAAAGAAAACAACATCTAGTGGGATGAAGATTTCCATGCATTGCAAGTCAAAAAGGATGTGTCCCTTCACACATGATTTATAACCTAGATGAATATTTTTCCTTGACCTAGAGTCAAGCTTTTTTCTGTTATACTTAAGAGTTGAAGCAGAACATAAAGATCCAAAGACCCTTAAGGTGGTTATATCAGGCAATTGGTTATATAATACTTGGTACAGTGATTATGCTTCAAGAAAATTGTTGGTAGTCTATTGATAATGTGAACCGCATGATTGACAACATGATCCCAAAAACATTAGGAACGTGTGCTTGATACAAAATGGCTCGAGTAATGCCAATGGTGTTGGTGCTTCCTATCAACAATTCCATTTTGTTAAGGAGTACCAACACATGAAGTTTGATGCATAATGCTTGATTTTTGAAAAAACAATTTAAGCATAAACTCATTTCCGTTATCATATCTAACGCACTTGATATTTGTATTAAACTAAGTATGGACCATAGACACAAAATACTCAATTAGAGGTGATGTTTCAGATTTTTCCCTCATAAGGAATATCCAAGTAAATATACTTTTGTCATCCACAATAGTAAAAAAATATATAAAACCCATCATGGATGGTGTATATAGAGGACCCCAAATGTCTATGTGGAATAAGTCAAAATTATGAAGGGAAACATGGTTGTTGTTATGAAAAGGAAACCTCTTTTGCTTAGCATAAATGCAGATATCACAAGGAGTAGATTGGTTTACAAGTTTGAAAAAAGGAATTTTTTTATGTATTTCAAGTAATTTTGCATTAGATGTATGGCCAAATCATAAGTTCCAAAGATTACATTTATGGGAGATAGCTAAGGTAATTGAGGGAGGTCGAATGGCATTTATGAATGAATTTGGTGGTGTGTGATTCAAAGTAGTAATAGGAGATGTGAGGATTACCATCCACCATTAAGGTTAGTTGTGTCAATCATCCTCTTGGAGCATATATCTTGTATTATGCAATCAACGTCATTAAAAATTAATTGGAAATTGAGAGTTTTGGTCAATTTAGGAACATATATGAGGTTAAAAGAAAAAGTATGCATATATAAAACATCTGTGATGTATAAACTATGATCAAATATGATGATGCCTGCATAAAAAGTGGTGACTAATGCATTGTTGGGAAATTTGACAGTCATTGGTTTAATTCATTTCAAGCATTGAAAAAATTCTCTGGTAGGACAGACTTGATCAGTTACAAACCTGACAACTTGGTCTCCATCTTGATATGCACAAATCTTTGTTAAAGCTTAGCAGGCGATATCCCAATCACAAGTAGGGATTGGACAAAAATTATCCAATCTTGCCAAAGTTTCTTGAGTTTAGTATAGTAGGAAGAAATAGAATAATCACCTTGCTTGGAGGTACATATTTCTTTATAAATATAAGAAATTCTGAAAACGTCACCTTGGTAAAACTATCTTTAAGTTCACGCCATATATCAGTTGCGCTATCTATCCATATAATACTTTGAGAAATCTCGGTTTCTACTAAATTATTGATCCATGACATGATCACGGTGTTGCAAATATCCCTTCCAATTGAATCGTAATCTTCATCACGAGGTCATGGCAAAGAACCTTTGATGAAGTGAATCTTAGATTTGGATCTAAGAGCCATGGTCATGGTTCATGACCAAGAGTAATAATTGTTGCTTGAAATCAAGGGAGAAACAAGTATTAATGCAGGGTTTTCATTCGGATGCATGATGTAAGCGTTGAGAGTTTGGTAACGCTTGTTGTGATTTTTAGATGGTGATCTGCCATTGATGTTTCTTGCAACAAACATGTTGAAGAAAAATAATGACGAGAATGGAGAAGAAGAAAAGAAATTGAAGAAGATCAAGGACACACAGAAGGAAAAGAATGGAGGATTGTGAGGAATGGAGCAGCGAAGGAATGCCTAGATGGAAAGGTCTACGATACCATGTTAAAGCTTGAGATAAGCATGGTTATGGAAAAAGAAGAAGAAGAAGAAGAGAACTAAAAAATTCTTTATTCATTACTCACTAAACTAGCTATTACAATGATACACGATTGCTTATATAGCAAGTAAATGGCTAGGGATCAATGCCAATTGTTTCTAACTATCAAAACAGAAAACAGTTGGAGTTTGTTACATGGAGTAACTAACTCTCTTTCTCTTTACATGTCCCTCCTCTTTTGTCTGCTGAACACCTATGCTAAGAAAATAAGAAGTTTCTATGCAATCTTGAGAGGAATGTTACACAATCATTGGATTGGATTGCATTGCTAGTAGATATTTAAGCACATATTCTATATCTAAGGCATTGTTTGGATAAATAATTTATTTGTAGTTTATAGCACAAAAGTTTATGATAATAAATTTTTTATAATAAAAAACTAAATAAAATTGTATTTATAACACTATAAAATATGTTTATGAATTATATTGAAGAATTTATGAAAATAACTTTAAAAAATATTGTAATATATCATAATTAGTTATGATAAAGTCTCTCAATCAATAGAATATAACTTATTCATCTATAAAAGTTAAAATTCGACTAGCTACACAGATAAAGGGACACACATGTAGCCCCAACAACATAGACTATCAGAAACAAGCATGCAAACAACAAGAAGAACATGTATCAACATCAATTTCTATGATCATGGCAAGAATACACAAACCCTAATTTCCCAGTTCATGCTATGTTTCTAATCAAAGGCTAAAATACATAGAACCCACTTTAAGTAAAATGATTGATAAATAAATTGAGTGGATTTCCTTGTTGATCCAAGCTTCTTCCTTTTCCTTCAAAGTTTTCCTCCTCTTCCTTCAAGCTTTCTCTCTTTCACTTCTTTTAAAATATAAGAATATGAGATTTTATCTCTTAGTGAGCAATTGACCGATTATCAATGTTACTAAAATGTTCATTCTTTTACTAATTAATAAAGGTCAATATAAAGGAGTAAGAATTAAGTTTATCTAAGTTCATTAATTACTCTATTTATCCCAACTAACATGTAATAGAGCATATAGAAACTCAATTGATCTCAATTGACAAGGTTTAAATGTTTAAGAGAATATGGGATATTACAATATTGATAACCATGTATGTTTTTCAAGATTAAATAAAGACCAAGGAACTAGTGCCAATAAATCCAACATGTGATATCTTTGGAATGGCCATTTAACTATTTGCCAAAACTTACTCTATGATTAGAAATTAGTTTGCAATTTGGATATCCAATTATGAAAAAAGTAACACCTTTTGACATATAAATCCAAAAAAATAAATGATCAAGAAATTTAGCTATTTGAAATTAGGTATAGTGTCAACTATTACACTTCCACAAAATTAACTCTCTTTTTATAATCCCTTGAGGTAGAAACTTTCTCACACTAAAAAAGTCACCTTAACTATCTACAACCGAAACCTAACTCTTAGATGAAAGGAACCTAGTAAATTAAGACTTCAAGAATCATAAAATAGGGTCAAGGCACAGTGTGATACGGTGGCAAAACCTACTGTTTTTATTGGTTTGTATTTTGCGTTTTGCAAAATATCGCAGTAAGTAAGAGTCGCCACCGACTTTTATTTTATCCAATCAGGAAAAAGAAAAAGAACAGAAAAAACCTTTTTCGAGAATATTTCTGAGTACGGGGGGTAGATTATAGAAAGGCAAGGTGTTAGCACCATTTCTATCCATGGTTTTCCATGGGCTCTTAGGTACTTGCTCATTTTAAAATTGCTTGTGTGTGTGTGTGCTTGTTTTGAAAAGAGTTTACTTCGTGATAACTCTTGTATCAGTCATCAAGGATGTGACGAAATTGTTTGGAAAATTGTTTTGAAAAGTGTTGGTGTGAAAAGTTTATTTATTTGAGGAAGTACTTAAGATTTTTTCTACCTACTCGAAAAAAACTTTTCGTTTTCCATTTGACAGCGTTATCCCATTATTAAGGAATAGGTAGCACCGTCGTTGGAGTTTTTTAGGAACGTTCGAAGGGACAGATAGGGTCATAAAAGTAATGTTAGGAGGTGTTATTAATCATCCTAAAGCCTTAAAGATTTGTTTCCGAGGCAACATCTGAATGGGTCATTTGAGATCTTTCGGGGCTAGAGGACGACCACTAACAAATTCTATACTTCATGGTTGCTTAACCGAAGGCAACCGAAGTGGAATAAACCCTAAGAGTGAGCATGTGCGAGTGAATTTTTTTCAGTTAATTTGTCTTTGCACATTTAGGTTATCTACTATTTTAATTTTTAAATATTCTTTTCATACAAATCTATTAGCATACATCTAACAGTTTATAATTACGGAAATTAAAGTGCGGGAATAGAAATCCCAACTATTACATGGCTTTTGCAGATACATAATTTTGACTGAAATTAAAATGCGAAATTAAAACCTAATTAAAGCTATTACAACCTCGGAGCAATTACAAAAATAATTAAAATAAGTAATTAAAACGCGCGACAAATTGAATGCGAGGACGATTAGAAAATCTAAAATCTATTTGAGAAAAAAATATTTAAGTTATTTTTGAAGAAAAACTTAATTATTTACAAAAATCAAGCCCTAATTTCTAATTGATTTTAATTCTAAAAAGGAGTTAAATTAACCTAATTTTTAATTAAATTAATTAATTAAAGAAAATAAATATTCTTATGAAAAAAAGATCTTTTGGTGTTTTTGTGATTTTTTTGGTTTTTTGTAGTTAATTAAAAAAAGAATTAATTTGTGAAAACAAATAATTAAACAAATAAAAATAAATAAAGGAAATAACAAAAATTAAATTGGACCTGTATAGCAATTGGAGGGGGTGTGTTGCTGAAAATATCCAGGCCCACCAAGCTGAAGCCCAGTCAGCGCGTGATCCAGTGAGGGGGCTTCCTAATGGTACACCATGGTCCCTGGCAGGTGGAGGCGTTAGATCTGATTGATCATGCATGTGATGAGATCCTGCGGTTGGATGATGGAGGTGCATGATGAGCCCTTGAGTGGGAGGCGCATGGGATCTGTTAAAGGAAAATAAAATAAGAAACTTGTTGGACCTGGGATCGAACCCAGGTCCTCCACCCTTTCCAACGTACACGCTTGCCAGCTGCGCTACCTTTTTTGCTTGTCAATATAATAGCAACAATATATAATATATAAAATATGGCAACTGAATCACAAATGCATGTTAGAAATCCAATTAAACCTAAAATGACCAAGTAAACCCTAACAATGGTAAACATCAATATGTGCATCAAAAATCCAATTAAACAATCCAGACATGTTAGAAATACATCAATGATCACAAATATATCATTAAATCATGCTAATGATGCGAGAATGATTATAATCGATTTGAAAAAAGTAGGCAAACTGTATGAGATGTAGCGAGCGTTTCTGAGCGTGAAAGGACCTGCAATCAATTGGGTTAGCTTCTGGGAAGGTCTAGGAATTGTTTGGGAATGTTGGAAGGCCTTGAATTATCCTCTAGGATAGAGATCAGATCATCACTTCTTGCCAAAATTTTGAGTTTGTTCTAGGGTTCTTCACGACTACAACCTCTTGTTTTTGTGCCTGGCTTTGTTCATTATATATCCTTGAACGAATTAGGGTTATAAAAACCACTAGTATCTTTGCAATTTTTGAAGATTTGTTTTGGTTTTCATGTGGTATGATATCCTTCCAAATTTGGCCTAATCATGCCATTCTTGTGCCAATTATCTTTGATTCGATTTGATTCACTATGCCAGCATAATGAGCTTGTGATTCTTTCCAAAAATCCAATCAAAAAAATCTTTGCTATTATTTACCATTTATTTGATTTAGTTCAATTTTTAATTAATAAAAATCAAAAGAAAATAAATAATGAAGCAAATAACATGTGAGTGAATATTTGGGTCGTGGACCATGTTATGAGTGAGGTGCAAGCATAAAAAGTTAGGCCCTTTTGGCAAAAAATGCAGTTTTGAGCACATTTGACTTTTGGCAATTTTGCAAAAATGGTCATCTTTGACAAGGCATATCTCTTCCAATTTTAACCCTAGAGAGGTGTTCTTAGACTTTTTAGAAATCCTAGGATGTCCCCTAAACAACCATTTTGGTCTCATCTCAATTGGGTCTTCCATGTTCATGTAAGAGGCTTTGACCCAAAAAGTGTTTTTGTTGACTTTTCAAAAGGACCTATAATGTGGAAATTCATATCTTTTTGTGAGTGCATATTTTGAACTTGAGGACTGAAGATGAATTGTAGGTAATTGCATCTTCTTAAAAATGAGACTTGGATGGAAAATTTCTGATAAAATGTGAAGAAGTTATGCTTGGTCAAAGTTTGGTTGAGTTTTCTTGAGAAATCCTAATTTAGCAACTTTTGGGTTTTGAGGAATTTGGGGCATTCCTTGAGGAATCATCATAAAACCTTGATCAAATGATGGATATAACTTCAAAATGTTGATGTTGACCAAAAATCTTGAAGTTTGACTGCATGTGGGCCACATATGACTTTTGACCTAGTACAGTCGATTCTCAAGCATCTGAGCAGTTGACTGAGAAAACTTCTTTTGCAAGGCTTGAAATGTGACATGGAGGGTCTTGAGAACATATTAGGACCATGGAGAGCATATGAAGTCTTTAGAGTTCAACCATCTTGATGAAAATGGAAACCATAATTTAAAATACATTACCTTAGGTGAGAGTTTGTCTGGTCAACTCTTGGGCAATCTTGAGCAAATTAAGGACCTCTAGGAATATGTTTTGAGTAAAATGAGAGGGAAACTTTTGGGGTACAACAGCTGCCCCTGTTCAATCTTCTTAAACCTGAGGTTGTAGATTGGCTTGTATTCCTTTCGTGATCTGAAGGTGGAAGATGATTGAACACTAGAGTGCCCAGAAATTTGCACTCGCATGAAGTGATGCTTGATTTGGTGATATCAGGAATGGGCTTACAGATTCCATTTGGAAGTTGATGGAGAATCGTCGGGGATGGGCTTAAAGATGCCATCCAGGATGTGACGGAGAATCGTCGGAGATGGGCTTAAAGATGCCATCTAGGATGTGACGGAGAATCGTCGGAGATGGGCTTAAAGATGCCATCTAGAGGATGTGACGGAGAATCGTCAGAGATGGGCTTAATGATGCCATCTAGAGGATGTTGACTTCCAAATATATTCCTTTGATGATAATTCCTGTTCCTGTCTTTGAGGAGGAATCTGCTGAGGAATGTTGGTATCTTTCTTGGGAGAAATAGAATCTTATGAGCTTTAGTTGTCTGTTACTCTACTGGGGAAAGGTGAAATCAATCGAAACTGGTCGGGTCCAGGTCTTACAGTGTTGTGAACTGTTGTCTGGAGATATGAGAGAAGAAACCTGGATGGTAAGGTTATGAGAAGGAACCTGGGTAGTAGGGTTACTTCGAAATGAAATCCTGGATAGTAGGGCTATGAGAAGGAACCTGGGTCGTAGGGTTACTTCAAAATGAAAGCCTGGATAGTAGGGCTGTGAGAAGGAACCTGTATAGTAGGGTTACTTCGAAATGAAAGCCTGGATAGTAGAGCTGTAAGAAGGAACCTGGATAGTAGGGTTTCTTTGGGATAAAATTATGGATAGTAGAGCTGTGAGAAGGAACCTGGATAGTAGGGTTGCTTCGTGATAAAAAGCATGGATAGTAGGGTTGTGAGAAGGAACCTGGATAGTAGGGTTACTTTGAAACAAAATCCTGGATAGTAGGACTGTAAGAAGGAACCTGGATAGTAGGGTTACTTCAAAATGAAAGCCTGGATAGTAGGGTTGTGATAAGGAACCTGGATAGTAGGGTTGCTTCGGGATAAAAGCTGGATAGTAGGGCTGTGAGAAGGAACCTGAGTCGCAGGGTTACTTTGAAATGAAAGTCGGGATAGTAGGGCTGTGAGAAGGAACTTGGGTCGTAGGGTTACTTCTCGATAAAAATCCTGGATAGTAGGGCTGTGAGAAGGAACCTGGATAGTAGGGTTACTTCGAAATGAAAGCCTGGATAGTAGGGTTGTGAGAAGGAACCTGGATAGTAGGGTTACTTTGAAATGAAAGCCTGGATAGTAGGGTTGTGAGAAGGAACCTGGATAGTAGGGTTGCTTCGGAATAAAAGCCTGGATAGTAGGGCTGTGAGAAGGAACCTAGGTCGTAGGGTTACTTCGAAATGAAATCCTTGATAGTAAGGCTGTGAGAAGGAACCTGGGTCGTAGGTTACTTCGAAATGAAAGCCTGGATAGTAGGGCTGTGAGAAGGAACCTGGGTCGTAGGGTTACTTCGAAATGAAAGCTTGGATAGTAGGGTTGTGAGAAGGAACCTGGATAGTAGGGTTACTTCGGGATAAAAAGCCTGAATAGTAGGGGTGTGAGAAGTAACCTGGATAGTAGGGTTACTTCGAAACAAATGCCTGGATAGTAGGGCTATGAGAAGGAACCTGGGTCGTAGGGTTGCTTTGAAACGAAAGCCTGGATAGTAGGGTTGTGAGAAGGAACCTGGATAGTAGGGTTACTTCGAAATGAAAGCCTGAATAGTAGGGTTGTGAGAAGGAACATGGATAGTAGGATTGCTTCGGGATAAAAGCCTGGATAGTAGGGCTGTGAGAAGAATCCTGGGTAGTAGGGTTGCTTCGCGATAAAAAGCCTGGATAATAGGGTTGTGAGAAGGAACCTGGATAGTAGGGTTACTTCGAAACGAAAGCCTGGATAGTAGGGCTGTGAGAAGGAACCTGGATAGTAGGGTTACTTAGAAATGAAAGCCTGGATAATAGGATTGTGAGAAGGAACCTGGATAGTAGGGTTGCTTCTAGATAAAAGCCTGGATAGTAGGGTTGTGAGAAGGAACCTGGGTCGTAGGGTTACTTCGAAATGAAAGCCTGAATAGTAGGGCTGTGAGAAGGAACCTGGGTCGTAGGGTTACTTTGCGATAAAAAGCCTGGATAGTAGGGCTGTGAGAAGGAACCTGGATAGTAGGGTTACTTCGAAACGAAAGCCTGGATAGTAAGGTTGTGAGAAGGAACCTGGATAGTAGGGTTACTTCGAAATGAAAGCCTGGATAGTAGGGCTGTGAGAAGGAAGCTGGATAGTAGGGTTGCTTCGGGATAAAAGCCTAGATAGTAGGGCTGTGAGAAGGAACCTGGGTCTAAGGTTACTTCGAAATGAAAGCCTGGATAGTAGGGTTATGAGAAGGAACCTGGGCCGTAGGGTTACTTCAAAATGAAATCCTGGATAGTAGGGTTGTGAGAAGGAACCTGGATAGTAGGGTTACTTCGAAACAATAGTGTAGATTAGGTGACCCGTTTGGTTTCGGGAACTGAGTTTCCATTAGCCGTCTACAGACGTGATCTGTATAACTGCTGGATTTATTGAAGCTAATCATTTTTTCCTGAAAAGATATCAGGGTTAGTTATATGTGATGCATGAAATTCAGGGTGAGATGATGTTCTCAAAATAAATGAGATTATGTTGTATATGATATGTATGCATATGTCATGATGTATGTCCATGAAATGCTATCAGGGTATGCCCGCGTCTGGGAAAATAAATCCCTGGCTGTTGTTGGAGATTTATGAATATTCGGTCTTGAGAATAGCTCTGCGGATAACAAACTTAGGAAGTGAATTTTAGTAGCTGAAGTGCTGAACTCTGTCGGGGATTGAGCCTCTGTATCTAGACAAATAAACTCTGCTTGGGGGATGACATTTACTGACACGCCCGTGATTATGGAATTCGGCTGTGGTATATAGCTGTCAGGTTTCAGAATGATCTTGGTTGGGGAGGTTACGTCCTGTTTCGGGAAGGCTGACATCAATGTTTTTGAATACTTTTACTCTGTGGGAAGTGTATGTACCCGTGATTATGTTCCAAATCTGACTCTATCTGATACCTACTGGGCGGAGTAACCATCGAGTTTGGCACTTCTTGTCTTTTTTCCTGTTTCTGGAATTACGAGTAATTGTCTTTTGTTTCTTATGTAAATTTTTATGAGCAACAATCATTTTCAAATGCATATATCAAAAATAAGTCATTAGACGTTCTTGCGAAACAAAACAGAAAAAGAAAAACAGATCGAAGCTTCTTGTGAAAATGATTTGTATTGATTTTTGAAGATGGCATGTAATAGGCGTTTTTGTACAAGGAGGCTGGCGCTCTAGTAAGAGAACCTCGCCGAAAGATAGAAACTATACAATTTTTTTAAAAAAACAGCTATGTGAAACAACCCCATTGGGTTCCAATTCTTCTATTGGCTTTATATCTTCAAGCGTCTCATCACTTTGATTCTTGGCCGAAAGTTGATCAGATTGATTGGTGTCATCCAAGCTTGATAGTCGATACTGAAGTCTGGTCGCAAGATGATCCAATGAGACATAGTGGTCCGCTTTATGTCCCTAACTTTTTCCTGGACCGCCCTTTCGGGTTTTCAGTTCACCGGAATACCCTTTTTTGGCCAAGCCGCCCTTTCGAGTTTTTGACTTGTCGGGCGTACTGATTTTTTCATTTTCATCCCTTACTTTTGCCCGAACCCTTTTGGTTCGTCGGGAAACCCTTATTTTTTCCTAGGCCAATCAACCTAGCGGTTCTTTTAATTAGGCGTAGTATCTTTTAACTATGTCTGCATTGACAGGGTGAGGAAGGTCGTCACCGTCCATGGTGGTTAGAATCATAGCTCCACCCGAGAAAATGTTCTTAACCACAAATGGCCCTTCGTACGTGGGGGGTCCATTTTCCCCTGGGATCACCTTGTGGACGTATGATGCGTTTGATCACTAGATCCCCGACTTGATATTCTTGACGCCTGACTTTCTTGTTAAAAGCCTTGATCATTCACTTTTGATACGTTTAACCATGGCAGATAGCAGTAAGTCTCTTTTCATCAATTAGATTTAATTGATCAAGTCGGGTTCGGAACCAGTCGTCTTCGTTCAAACCCGCATCCTTCATAATCCTGAGAGAAGGTATCTAGACTTCGATGGGTAGGACTGCCTCCATTCCATACACCAAATAGTAGGGTGTTGCCCTTGTCGACATCCGTGCTGAGGTACGGTACCCATGAAGAGAAAATGGTAACATCTCATGCCAGTATTTGTATGTCACTGTCATCTTCTGTACAATCTTCTTGATGTTCTTGTTAGCTGCTTCAACAACGCCATTCATCTTCGGCCGGTAGGGAGAAGAATTATGATGTTGTATCTTGAACTGTTTACAAATCTCGGTGATCATTGTGTTGTTGAGATTTGTACCATTATTAGTAATAATTCTCTCTGGCACCCCATATCGACAGATCATATTATGTCGGATGAACCGTGCCACAACGTTCTTGGTTACAGTAGAAAAAGAGGACGCCTCAACCCACTTCGTGAAGTAATCAATGGCTACGAGGATGAAGCGATGTCCGTTAGAAGCGGTGGGCCTGATTTCTCCGATCATGTCGATGCCCCACATTGCAAAGGGCCACGGAGCTGTCAAGACGTTTAAGGGGACCGGAGGCACATGTACCTTATCAGCGTAGATTTGGCCCTTATGACAAGTTCGAGAGTGCTGATAACAATTGGCTTCCATAGTGGACCAGTAATATCCTGCCCGTAGGATCTTCTTAGCCATGGTGTGTCCACTAGAATGGGTTCCGAAGGTGCCTTTATGTAGATCTGTCATGATCGTCTCTGCTTCACTTTTGTCTACACACCGTAGTAGTGTGGAGTCATGGTTGCGTTTATAGAGGATTCCATTATTGAGGAATAAATTTGCAGCGAACCTTCTCAGAAACTTCTTATCATTGACAGATGCCCCTTCAGGATACTCTTGAGCCTCGAGATACCTTTTGACTTCATGAAACCAGGGTTTGCCTGCCACTTCTTTGGCATCAATTTCACAGCAGTGTGCTGGTTCATCCAACCTCTCAATGGAGATTTGGGGAGCTTCATTGTCCCACCTGACCTTGAACATTGACGACATAGTAGCTAGCGCGTCTGCTAACTGGTTTTCCTCTCATGGGAAATGTTCAAAGGTTACCTCCTCAAAGTATGGGAGCAATGTCAGTACGTACTCTTTGTATGGGATGAGATTCGGGTGCTTCGTATTCCACTCGACTTTGATCTGACTTATCACCAAAGAGGAATCCCCGAATACCTTCAAGAACTTGATCCTTAGGTCAATAGCAGCCCTAAGACCCATGATGCACGCAACATACTCCGCCATGTTGTTGGTACAGTTGAAACATAATCAGGCAGTGAATGGAGTATGACATCCCTCAGGAGATATGATTACGGCGCCAATGATATTTCCCAATGCGTTTCAAGCTCCATTAAAATACATAGACCATCGGGATCCTTCCTCATGTCCTTCATCCGGTCCAGGTTCTTCACAGTCGGTAACTAACATGATATTCTCATCCAGGAACTCGAAATTCATGGATTGGTAGTCATCCACGGTCTGATGAGCCAAATGATCAGCCAATACACTCCCCTTTATTGCTTTCTGGGTTATATATTTTATGTCGTACTCAGTTAAGATCATCTACCATCTTGCTATCCTTCTAGAGAGAGCGGGCTTCTCGAAAATATACTTGATCGGATCCATCTTTGATATCAACAATGTAGTGTGAGTCAGCATATACTATCTCAGTCAGCAAGCAGCCCATGCCAAAGCACAACAAGTTTTCTCGAGCAGTTAGTATCTTGTCTCACAGTCGGTAAACTTTTTGCTAAGGTAGTATATTGCGTGCTCTTTTTGAACAGACTCGTCATGCTGCCCCAGCACACACCCCATTGAATTGTCTAACACTGTCAAGTAAAATATCAATGGTCTTCCTTCAACTGGAGGCATAAGAACTGGTGGTTCTTGAAGGTATTCCTTGATTCTTTCGAAAGAGATCTTGCATTCATCATTCCACTTTATCACTTGATCTTTCTTCAGAAGCTTGAAGATGGGCTCACAAGTAGCAGTCAGATGTGAAATGAACTTGGCGATATAATCCAAGCGTCCCAAGAAACCTATAACTTCCTTCTATGTACGGGGAGCTGGCATTTCTTGTATAGCCTTTACCTTTGCGGGATCTACTCGGATGCCTTTGTCGCTGACAATGAAACCCAGAAGTTTACCACACCTTAACCCGAAGGTGCACTTGTTTGGATTCAACCTCAGCTTATATATCTTCAACCTGTCAAACAACTTTTAGAGATGATCAAGGTGCTCTTCTTCAGTATGAGACCTGGCTATCATGTCATCAACATAAACCTCTATCTCATGGTGAATCATATCGTGGAACAAAGAAACCATGGCGTGCTGATAAGTTGCCCCAGCATTCTTCAACCCAAAAGGCATCACTTTATAACAGAAGGTGCCCAACTGTGTGACGAAGGTCGTTTTCTCTATGTCTTCAGGAGCCATATTGATCTAGTTGTAGCCAGAGAAACCATCCATGAAGGAGAAGATTTTGTGTTGCACGGTGTTGTTGACCAAAACATCAATGTGAGGAAGTGGGAAGTCATCCTTGGGGCTTGCCTTGTTCAGATCTCTGTAATCCACACACATCCGTATTGTAGGATCAAGCGCTTACCACTGAGCTAAAAGAAATTGCTTGTAGCCAAGGTGCAACTTTATATCCATATAGTACGAGCATTTTCAGGGTCTGTACCTAGTTTACTAAGAGCCCATGGGTGGGATGTTAAGCCCTTCGAATCCCTAAGGTTGATGCTGAATATTTTAATCCAACAATCCCCCCCCCCCCCCCCTCCAGTATCAGCTGGAGGGATTCGAACCCATGAACATGCTCTGATACGACTTGTAGGATCAAGCGCTTACCACTGAGCTAAAATCAATTGCTTGTAGCCAAGGTGCAACATTATTTCCATATAGTACGAGCATTTTTAGGGGCTGCACCTAGTTTACTAAGCGCCCATGGGTGGGATGTTAAGCCCTTCGAATCCCAAAGGTTGACGCTGAATATTTTAATCCAACACGTACCTTACCATCCTTCTTAGGTACCAGAACGACATTAGCAACCCACTATGGATAAGAAGTGACAGCTAAGAATCCTGCATCGAACTGCTTCATGACCTCTGCCTTGATCTTCTCTGAAATTTCAGGGCGCATACGGCAGACCTTCTGTTTAACTGGAGGACTGTCTTCTTTGGTCAGCAGACGATGAACCCCAATATCAGTGTCTAAACCTGGCATGTCTTCATATGACTAGGCAAAGATCTCAACATAGTCGTGCGACATTTGTATCAACTGCTGTTTAACCTTAACTTCCAAATTTGCACCAATCTTGACCTCCTTTGTCATCCTCAGTACCCAAGTTCAATGTCTTCATCGGCTCTTCATGAGGCTGTATGGCCCTTTCTTCCTGCTGTAATAGTCTAGCAAGTTCTCCAGGAACCTCACAATCATCCTCATCTTCGTCCTCGGCTTGGTTGATCGTATTTTCGAAGTCATAACTGGTAATAGCAGAGCTGTTATCAATGGGATCCAGAGTGGATATGGATCTGCAGTATGATACGTGAGTGTGTGTAAGAGAATAGTTATTTTGATAAAGTGACAACAAAAAAGAAAAGAAAAAAAAAAGAGCACAAAATTTTTATATAAGAAACGTCCAATGCTTTATTAATGATAAATGAAATGATAAATAATAGCCCTCACAAGCAAAGCCAATGTGCCTCGGGAAAGGCACAAGGCTGTAAAGTTTTAAATTGTTTATTACAAATCTCAAAACAAGTAAGACAATTACTGCGGAATAAAAGAAACTGGTATAAATTCCCTAGCCGTCCAGTTACTCGGTCCATTGTTGGTAGTTGCGTAGATCCAGTTGTCAATGTATGAGTCTTCCTCGCTGTCTTCAATGGCATTAACCCCTCGATGGTTGATGCATAGCGGAGGACCTCCGGCCCGAGCGCGTCAAACAGCATTTTGCGCTCCTGAAGTAAAGCCCAAACCAAACTTGTCAGTTTTGTGAGTAAAATCAGGGAGCTGTCCCCAATTGGTATACCCACCTTCTTCAACCACTGCTTTGACATCTTTGAGGGAAGCCATCTTCAGAGGAGGTTTGTTGCTGGTAGTAGTTTCAGTCGATGCCAAAATCTGGGGAACTTCTTCGAAATTCTTGCAAGGAGTTTCTATGAATTCCCCGTCCATCTCTACGTACCGAAAGGAATTGAGGAGGCTCACCATATACTCCTCTTCACCCCACACAGTGAAAATCTTCCCTTTTACTGGATACTTCAGCATTTGGTGTAGTGTGGAAGTAACTGCCCCAGCCTCGTGGATCCAAGGACAACCAAACAAACAAGAATACGACGGCCTGATGTCCATCACATAGAAGGTGGACCCAAAAGTCTGAGAACCCACTTTGACAGGGATATCCACCTCCCCGTGCGCCATTCTCTTCGATCCATCAAAAGCCCTTACCACAATGTTACTAGGCTTTAAAGTCAAACCCTCGCAATCCAACCGATCCAACGCCTTCTTCGGAAGAACATTCAGTGAAGACCCAGTATCTACCAACACATGAGCCATAGTGGTGCCCCTGCATTCAATTGATACATGCAGAGCATCATTATGCTTACTTCCCTTTGGTGTCAAGTATGCATCTGAAAAACCCAGCCTTTTGTCAACAGTCAGGCTTGCCACACAATCTTTAAATTGATCAGCTGAAGTCTCTTGTGGCACATGCGCAGTTTTGAGGAATGAAATCAAAGACTTCGCATGGGCCTCAGAGCATAACAGCAGGGATGACATGGATATCTTCGAGGGGGTCTTCCCCAGCTGCTCGACCACATTGTAGTCGCTCTTCTTAGTTATTTTCAGTATTTCCTCTATTTCTTGCTTAGAGGCTTCCAGAACAATTTTTCTAAGTGCCTTCGTCCGGGCAGGCTCACCTATAACTTATTTGCCGCGGGTATCAGATGATTCGCCGACAGGGGTAATAATTGAAGTAAGAACGGGAGCAGTAGTTGATGTACTAGCAGGAACAGCAGATGGAATGACAATAGGCCTGTTGGCAGTCTTAGGAGAAATCTCAGGAGAGAAGACCCTTCCACTTCAGGTAACCTTGCTGGTTCCGACAATATTATCAATATCAGGATCAACCTCTTCATCTTTCAAATTTTGTTTGATGCCATGATAGTACACATGGGGACCATAATGCTAGGGGACAACTTTGTCCGAGATATATGGGACAGGACCAAGAATAGTGATTATCAGCGGAGTGATTCTTGGAGAAGATGTAATCCTAACAGGTCTTCTCGAGGAGACCATGGAAGGATTGGAGAAAATGGTTATAATGGCAATGTCTTCAAATTGAACAACGGGAACCAAAGTTTTCTTGAACAAAATTTCTTTGCTGTCCATCAGGCGTTGAACACTTGTCTTCAGCAAATGGCAACCAGAAGGAAGAAATGAACACATGTGGCAACCTTCACCATAACCCGGAAATAAACCGGCCAACAACAAATTCTTCTTCATAGTCATGAGAGGAGTAGAAACTTCATCCACCAAGGTCACAAACAAGTCGGTATTAATAGCATTAACTCCACGACCGTGCTTAGGCATTGGAGCAGTCATGACATTAGGATTCTCCGGAATCGAACTCAATTTCCTTGGATTCAATCATATCTTGTACCTTATTTCTTAGAGCCCAGCAGTCATTGGTATCGTAGCCAGGACTCTCAGAATGATAGGCACACCGAGCATTTGGATTATATCGGGGAGATGTGGTATTTGGATTTTTGGGAGCCTCTTTCAAGGTTGACAAGTTGGATCTCAACAAATGAGGTAGAACTTCAGCCAATGTCATATTGATTCGGGTAAACTGTCATTGTGGTCTTTCCTCCCTTTGTTGATTGTTGCATTGTGGAGCAACTGCATGCCTAGGTATTATTACAGCACTTACTGTCTGACGTTGTTCAACCCTTTTTTGGCCCCTCGGGCTGTAGATGGCACTGGCTTCCTTCTTACCAACGAAAGGATTCTTTACCGATTTCGAAGAGGTATCCTTCTGTATTTTTCCGCTCTAAATCCCAGCTTCTACTCTCTCTCCAGTCATAATCAACTCAGTGAAACCAGCTGACGAGCTGTCAATCAAATGATTGAAGAATGGACCGGATAGCGTCCCTAGAAACATATCAACCAACTCCCTATCAGACAACGGGGGTTGAACTCTTCCAGCCAAGTCTCTCCATTTCTGCGTATAGTCTTTAAAGTCTTCACTTACACCCATGGACATGCTCTGGAGTTGAGTACGAGTAGGAGAAAGGTCGGGGTTATATTGATACTGCTTATAGAAAGCATCAGCCAGATCTTCCCAATTTCGGACATTGGCTCTCTCTAGTTGATAGAACCATTCAAGTTGAGTCCCTGACAGACTATCTTAAAAGAAATGAACCCACGAATTTCTATCAACGGTGTGGGGCTGGATTTTTCTGACATAAGAGTGGAGATGGAGTTTTGGGCAAGACACCTCATCATACTTAGCAAAAATTGGAGCTTTGAACTTCTGCGGGATGACCACTCCCGACACAAATCCCAATTCTTAGAAATCCAACCCAGGTATCCTCTGGACTTCCATAGCACTCAAGCAATCTTCCAACTGCTTGTATATATCCTAAGCAGGAGGATACTGCTCATCATTGTAGTCGATATCATTGTCAGAAACTTCAGGACTGGGATCCTTCTCCCTTGTTTCTTCTTCTTGATTCTCCCCTTCTTTGGATGAAGAGATCAGATCGACTTGTCGCTTCAATCGCTCTCCAAACCTTCTGCCCATATTCAGAATACCAGCAACCTTCTTCTTTTTCTTTTTCTCTTTCAGGATGAGGGCTTTCAGATCCTCCTTCCCTTTTGCCAGACTTATGAAAATTTGTTGGAACTGGGCGTTTTGTGCCGGAAGGTTGTTGATGCTTTATTCGGAAGACATTTCTGCTTCAATAAACAACGAAGAAGATGAGAAACCTATAATGGCACTTGTACATGCAATGCTATGAATGGGATGCGCATGCAAGGATTTCAAAGACTTTGGGAAATTTAAATCTGTGAACCAAAATAAAACAAAGATTTTATTAGCTGAATTCAAAGTTCAAATGCTTTTTAGGCGTTACAATTAAAAAGAAATCTAAAACTAGAAAAGAAATCAAAATTCCCATGGATGCTTCCTCTTCGTGCCGAGATAGACATTGAGTCCTTTTTCCTCATGGAGCTGCTTTGTGAGTTCCAAAACCTTTCTCTCCTGAGCATAAAACTGATCCCTGTAAGTATCCCCCTCCTTCTTCAACTGAATCTAAGACCTCTGTAATTCTATGAGATCAGTGGGCATATAAGGATAGAGAACTGTGTAAGGAATTCCCCCTTCATTAGTGGGCTCCATAATCACTGGTAGAACGGCCATATAGGGCATCATAAGTTTTTGGGTGCGAGCTCGTACCCATTGGAGGTAAGGTTCCATAGGAATGGAATCCTTTGGCCCCAAAGCCCTAGCGCCAGATCGATTTACCATGCCCCAAGCTCGTATGAATCTCCGGCGATACTCGTGAACATCATCCTCATAGTTGAATATAATGCCCTCGATGAGTAACTCATGGGGACCATCTCTTCGAGCATAACCAAATTTCCGTAGAGCTAAACAAGGATTGTAGGTTATACCCCCTCTGATTCCAAGTAATGGGACATTAGGATACTCCCCACAACGGTCAATAATAGCAGTGTTTTCCATAGCTCGGGAACACCAGAGAATATCCATGTGAGCGAGTGACATTATCTTTTGTGAACAACCTAAACCTTCTTCATTCTTCAGTATGGACTTAGGTAGGTGATAAATAAATCACCTCAACAGCAATGGTCTGCAACACATAAGAACCCCTTTTCTCTTTATGGTACGAGTATGGAAAGTGTGCAAAATATCTCCGAGCAAGGTAGACACAGGGTTGCGACAGAGGAAGATCTTGATAGCATTCACATCTATGAATGAGTCTAGATTAGGGAATATGACTAACCCATAGATTAGAAGAGCCAAGATCTCCTCAAAAGCCTGAAAATCCACATCATCCCAAAATAGCTGGGCCTTGTCTATTAGAAACTTGGCTAGAAAATCCTTGACTCCGCTTCTTGTTTCCCAATTGGATACCACGTCGGCCCGTTTCAGATGCAAAGCTGAGGCAATGACTTCTGGTTTAGGAACTTCTTCCAGACCTGTGAAGGGAAACTGTTCAAGAATGGGTATATCCAACAACTGAGAGAATTCTTCCATGGTATGCACTAACTGATAGTCTGGAAAGGTGAAGCAGTGGTGCTTGGGATCAAAGAACTGAAAGAGCACATTCATCATATTTTCATCAAAGTTTGAAGTAACCAGGTTGAGAAGTTAACCATGTCTCTTAGTGAAGGCAGAAGTTTCAGAGACCTTTAATACTAGCTCTTTGAGTTGGGAAGGTATCTTCACAAAGCTGATTCGGATAGTGTTTCTACGAACGGAAGCCATGATCTGCAAAACAGAACAAAGATAAATTCCCTTGGTATTTGAAATGGTTAGTGCAATAAGAATGGATGTTATGTTATGATGCATGATGTCATGATAAACCACAGGTATAGCAAACACAATCAAATCATACCAAGCCCTTAGGTTTAAGGCTTGCATGAGGTTAAAGGTCATACCCTCTTGAAGTTTAGTTGGTTTCAAACCTGTCTTAAAAAGTAATCGGGTTCTAAGGGATCTCAATATCACTAACCATCCTTTATCGGCCATTGTCTCAGCTCAAGCAATCTTTTCTTGCGGCCGAAATATCCCAAAAGTCTGATCTCAATGAGTGTAGCATCGAGTATCAACCGATCCTCATCTTTATACCGAGGCTGGCTATCTCACTAATTTCTAATGGCCAAGTTTGTTCAACTAAGGTTCTAAGGTCCGTTAGTGCTTCACAACACCACGCGGTGGCCCCATATTCTCCTCGTTTCCCACGAAGGATATCGATACCATCCAAAGTGCCACACCAACACATCCATCGCTTAAACCATATCGGTCTATGTTGTACAGTCTCCACGATCTATTGTTGTTTACCTAATAAGTGCCCTCAGATCTGGGTGTAGGATCTATAGTAACCCAAGTAAAACCCTTTAAGAATAAAGCAGACAAAACAAACAAGAAAGCAATTTTTTAGAAATGACCTAGATCCTAAGGTATACCCCACTTATTCAATTCTCTAGCAGAGTCGCCAGTTCTGTGATACGATGGCAGAACCGACTACTTTTACTGGTTTGCATTTTGCGTTTTGCAAAATGTCGTGGTAAGCAAGATTCGCCATCGACTTTTATTTTATCCAATCAGGAAAAGGAAAAAGAACAGAAAAAACCTTTTTCGAGAATATTTCTGAATACGGGGGGTAGATTATAGAAAGGGAAGGTGTTAGCACCCTTTCTATCCATAGTTTTCCATGGGCTCTTAGGTACTTGCTCATTTTAAAATTGCTTGTGTGTGTGCTTGTTTTGAAAAGAGTTTACTTCGTGATAACCCTTGTATCAGTCCTCAAGGATGTGACGAAGTTGTTTGGAAAATTGTTTTGAAAAGTGTTGGTGTGAAAAGTTTATTTGTTTGAGCAAGTCCTTAAGAGTTTTTCTACCTACTCGAAAAAGACTTTTCGTTTTCCTTTAGACAGCGCTATCCCATTATTAAGGAATAGGTAGCACCGTCGTTGGAGTTTTTTAGGGACGTTCGAAGGGACAGATACGATCATAAAAGCAATGTTAGGAGGTGTTAGTAATCATCTTAAAGCCTTAAAGATCTATTTCCGAGGCAACATCCGAATGGGTCATTTGAGATCTATCGAGGCTAGAGGACGGCCACTAACAAACCCTATACTTCATGACCGCTTAACCGAAGGCAACCGAAGTGGAATGAACCCTAGGAGTGAGCATGTGCGAGTGAGTTTTTCAGTTAATTTGTCTTTGCACATTTAGGTTATCTACTATTTTAATTTTCAAATATTCTTGCCATACAAACCTATTAGCATACATCTAACAGTTTATAATTGCGGAAATTAAAGTGCGGGAATAGAAATCCCAACTATTACATGGCTTTTGCAAATATAGAATTTTGACTGAAAGTAAAATGCAAAATTAAAACCTAATTAAAGCTATTACAACCTCGGAGCAATTACAAAAATAATTAAAAAAAAGTAATTAAGACGCGCGACAAATTAAATGCGAGGACGATTAGAAAACCTAAAATCTATTTGAGGAAAAAATATTTAAGTTATTTTTGAAGAAAAACTTAATTATTTACAAAAATCAAGCCCTAATTTCTAATTGATTTTAATTCTAAAAAGGAGTTAAATTAACCTAATTTTTAATTAAATTAATTAATTAAAGAAAATAAATATTCTTATGAAAAAAAGATTTTTTTGGTGTTTTTGTGATTTTTTTGGTTTTTTGTAGTTAATTAAAAAAGAATAATTTGTGAAAACAAATAATTAAACAAATAAAAATAAATAAAGGAAATAACAAAAATTAAATTGGGCCTGTATAGCAATTGGAGGGGGGGGGGGGGGTGTTGCTGAAAATATCTAGGCCCACCAAGCTGAAGCCCAGTCAGCGCGTGATCCAGTGAGGGGGCTTCCTGATGGTACACCATGGTCCCTGGCAGGTGGAGCCGTTGGATCTGGTTGATCATGCATGTGATGAGATCCTGTGGTTGGATGATGGAGGTGCATGATGAGCGCTTGAGTGGGAGGCGCATGGGATCTGTTAAAGGAAAATAAAATAAGAAACTTGATGGGACCTGGGATCGAACCCAGGTCCTCTATCCTTTCCAACGTACACGCTTTCCAGCTGCGCTACCTATTTTTGTTGTCAATATAATAGCAACAATATATAATATATAAAATATGGCAACTGAATCACAAATGCGCGCGGAATTCAAAATGGCCAATGACATGGTGATAAATCATCGTCTCCTTCGTTGAGACCATCGTCTTAGGGGTAAGACTTATACCCACAGGCAGACTCCATAGCTAAAAACCTGTAACCTTCAAAAATCAACATAACGCATGATAAATAAATTCCAGTTACATGGATCAAATCGTCTTGATGCCACGAGCATCTTAGTACCCTTTTCTGTGGCCAATTTTACATGTATGAAAAAAACCTAAAATGACCAAGTAAACCCTAACAATGGCAAACATCAATATGTTCATCAAAATTCCAATTAAACAATCCAGAAATGTTAGAAATACATCAATGATCACAAATATATCATTAAATCATGCTAATGATGCGAGAATGATTGTAATCGATTTGAAAAAAGTAGGCAAACCGTATGAGATGTAGCGAGCGTTTCTGAGCGTGAAAGGACATGCAATCCATTGGGTTAGCTTCTGGGAAGGTCCAGGAATCGTTTGGGAACGTTGGAAGGTCTTGAATTGTCCTCTAGGGTAGAGATCAGATCATCACTTCTTGCCAAAATTTTGAGTTTGTTCTAGGGTTCTTCACGACTGCAACCTCTTGTTTTTGTGCGTGGCTTTGTTCATTATATATCCTTGAACGAATTAGGCTTATAAAAACCACTAGTATCTTTGCAATTTTTGAAGATTTGATTTGGTTTTCATGTGGTATGATATCCTTCCAAATTTGGCCTAATCATGCCATTCTTGTGCCAATTAGCTTTGATTCAATTTGATTCTACTATGCCAGCATAATGAGCTTGTGATTCTATCCAAAAATTCAATCAAAACAAATCTTTGTTATTATTTACCATTTATGTGATTTAGTTTAATTTTTAAATAATAAAAATCAAAATAAAATAAATAATTTAGCAAATAACATGTGAGTGAATATTTGGGTCGTGGACCATGTTATGAGTGAGGTGCATGCATAAAAAGTTAGGCCCATTTGGCAAAAAAATGCAATTTTGAGCACATTTGACTTTTGGCAATTTTGCAAAAATGGCCAACTTTGACAAGGCATATCTCTTCCAATTTTAACCCTAGAGAGGTGTTCTAGGACTTTTTTGAAAGCTTAGGATGTCCCCTAAACAACCCTTTTGGTCTCATCTCAATTGGATCTTCCATGTTCATGTAAGAGGCTTTGACCCTGTGATACGGTGGGAGAACTAACTAGAGGTTTTGCGTTTCATTCGCACTTGTGCGGTAAGCAAGAGTCGCCACCGACTTTTCTTTTATCCAAAAGGAAAGGTAAAAAAGCACAGGAAAGACCTTTCGAGAATTTTCTAGGGTTCGGGGGGTAGATTATGAAAAGGGAAGGTGTTAGAACCCTTTTCATCCTTGGTTTTCCATGGGCTCTTAGTTACTCGTTTTAGATCACTTGATTTTGTTTGATTATGTGCTTGTGGTGTGGTTTTTGAAAGTATTTTGGAAAGTCTCTTTGTAATGGTTCTCGTCTCTATAAGAACGTATACAAAGTTTTGTTTCGAAAAATGGTTCAAAGATGTGTTTGTGAATCGTGTTTTGAAAAAAGAGGTTTTGTAATGGTTCTCGTCTCTATAAGAACGTATACAAAACATTTTATCTTTTGAAAATGTTTGGAAATGGAAGTGTAGGTGTGAAAGTTTTTTTGTCGTGAGCAAGCGAGTAACTAAGAGTGAATCTATCTACTCAAAAGGTCTTAAATTGTTATCTTTTCTTCCTTTTAATGGTGCTATCTTACCATTGATTTGGTAAGAAGCCCCATCCTTGGATGTGACAGGACAGGCGTTGGTCAATTTTACAATCGTTGAAGGAAACTTGTGAGACGCTCTAGCAATTTTTGTAAGGGACGAGATCGTTTTATCAAAGGAAACATCGAGGGTCATTGAGGGACTACGATCTTTGTTTATCAAAGGGTCATTGCTAGAGTGTCTCATATTCGAGGGACATGATTGTATTTCCGAGGCACCAAGCAAGGTTACCCTAGAGGTGCGCGTGTGAGAAGTGTGTTGATTTCAAGTTATTTATTCTTGGATTAGGTCATCTAGCGATTGATTTTTGAATCTTGCCATACATGCCTAATTACTACACAGTATATAGAAAGCAATAAATTGCAGGAAGTAAAATTCTAAGCTATTACAAAAGTATCCGGGAATGGGGGTACAATTATTACAAATGCGGATGAATCACATAAAAATAGCAATGTCCAAATAATACAACCAAATTGAATTGTTGTGCGATTCAATATGAGGCTATGACAATTTACGAAATAAAGTCAACAATATTTGAAATGTATGTATTTACTTGAAAAAAGAAAAATAAAACTTAATCTAAAAAAGAAAATGATTCAAACTAAAATCTTGTTATTATATTTTTTTTTGTATTTTATTAATTATAAGCTTAAAGAAAGAAAATTAATTAAATGTTTTTGATGTTTTTATTAAATGCAACAAATTAATAAAAAGTTATAAAAAAGAAAATAGTGAAAATTGATTCTTAAGACTTAAAAAATGTACAAAAGTATTATTAGTAATTTTCAAAACAAATAACAACAAATTAAAAAAGAAGAAAATGGGCTTAAGGGTTTTGGAAAAGAATTGGCCCAAAGAAAACACTTACTACTTGTTGAAACAAAACAAAAGGCAAGGGGGGGTAAAGACCAGCAATTGCGTGTGGGCCTTAAGGTTTGTGGACAAAACAGGCCCAAATCTCCTTAAATCAGTTTATTGTATTTTGATTAGGGTAAACAAAATTAGGGTTTGTTGTGTGAACTTGTTCACAGTGGCGCCGCTTCTGATTGTCCCTTTCGTTTCTCTCTCTCGTTCATCTTTCTCACTCAACGTCTCTCTTCTCGTCCTAAATTCATGAGTGAAACTCTTTTCTTTCTGGAAATCCCTAATTTGAAATGAAATCATCTAAAGGGTTTGAATTGCATTTTTCTGATCTTCCTCTCGCCTTCATTACCGGAGCACTCTCTCTCTCTCTCACATCCTAAGCGCCAACATTTTTTTTCTTGAAAGGTATGATTTTATTTTGAAGCTTAAACGAGTTTTTGTTGTTGTTGTTTTGGCTTATTCATGTTTTTCTGTTAACCTATTGTTTTATACTTTTGAGATGTGGGAAACAGCTTATGAGGAATGCGAATAATTCATACCTTTGGGGCTTTCCTGTGGAATGGAGAGGAATGTGAGACTGAGATGAGGCACTCCCTGGTGGTGGACTCGGTGAGAAGGAAGAGATGATGATGAATGTGCTAGGTAACCTTTCCTCTTTTCTTTGAACAATGATGATGTTTGTTTATGACTTTGCGATTTTTATGTTGCTTGATCAATTTCTGGTTATTGAATGTTCTTGTTTTGCCTTGTTTTGGGTTGATGAGGATATTCGACTGTTTGAGGATGTTGGACAGTTTGAGTATGTTGGACAGTTTAAGTATGTTTTTCTGTTTCTACTTGTTGGTTTGAAAACTGGTTTGACAGTTTGGAGTTGAAATGTTTTTGAGAATGTTTTGGTTACAGTTTGGCTTGGTATGGGATTTGTTTGAAATGTTTGACAGTTTTGGAAATGTTTTTGAGAATGTTTTGAAAACATGTAGGCTTTTGGTGGTTTT
The DNA here is from genome assembly GCA_948472305.1 of Vicia faba. NCBI lineage: Eukaryota > Viridiplantae > Streptophyta > Magnoliopsida > Fabales > Fabaceae > Vicia > Vicia faba. Next base: position 792,544,728 of record OX451735.1, read on the forward strand.
TAGGCTTGTATGTTTTGTGATTTTGTTGATGGTTTACAAGCTGTTTGAGGTTTGAAAACTGTTTTTTACAGTTGGGGGGATGGTTTGAACTGTTCTGCAGTTTTGTGATTTTTGGTTTGGGATATTGGTTTTGGACCCTTTGGTATTGTTATAGGTTTGAATGTTTGAACTTGTTATGCAGGTTTGGTTGTTTGAACTTGTTATGCAGGTTTGGTTGTTTGAACTTGTTATGCAGGTTTGGTTGTTTGATGGTTTACAGGTTGAAAGATTTTTGAAAATGAGTTACACGTTTTTTTGTTGGTGTTGAACTGATTACAGGTTTTGAGATTTTGAGAACTGGTTGACAAAATGTTTTATTTTTTATTTTTGTATGGCTTGGTATGAACTTAACAATTTTGGAGGTTTGGGTTTTGGAAATGTTTTTGAGACTTGAAAACTGTTATGCAATTTGGAGAGTTTTTTGAAGTTTTTGACAAAATGTTATTCTTGACTTAATGTTCTCTCTTTCTCTTGAGCTTTTTCTACTGTTAGATTCATGTGGCTTTTTGTTTGATAGATTGTTCAAAATGGTGGGAAAACCACCAAATTTTGAACACTTTGGGCATGTTCTCCTTATGCTCTTTTCCTTGCAGTTTTGTTTTCTAGCATTTCTAGTGCAATTGTGACAGTAGGGCAGCATCCCTAGGTGACTTCTTTCCTCTTCCTCTCTTAATGACCCTAAACCAAATTTTTTTCCTGAAAAGTTTGCAATTTAATTGGAAAATGATGAAAAATGGCTTATTGAACAAGCCTCATCTTGCTTGTTGACTTAGTTTTATATTTTCTTCTTGCTGATGCTCTTTTGTCTGCTACTGCTTATGTTGCCTCGTTCTTGCTGTTTGTATTTGTACTTTGTTTGCAATTTGGTACGCTGATATGTTGTTGTCTAGTTCTTTTCTGTTATGTTGTTGTTTGCCTTTTGGTATGCTGCTATCTAGTTTGGACAACCTTGCTGTTGTTTGGCCATGATGCTTGCATATTTTCACTTGTTTGGGCAGCCTAGTTGTATTTGGTTAATTGCTTGCATTCTTTTTATTTGGACAGCTTTGCTTGCATTTTTCTTTTTCTTTTTGTGAACCAAGAAGAGTAATCTTCTTGTGATTTGCAAAATAGAAAAATAAAAATGTGATGAATTAAAAATAGCCTTCTGATTCCAAATTGCAAACTTTAATGATGAAAAACCATTCTTTTGAAGATTCTTATTCATGTCCGATTAACTGTGCTAATTATTTTTCTGTCTTTCTTTCATGTGAGCGCAAACTGGATGGTGGCAAAGCAGAGGAAGCAAGAGATTATTTTGCAAGCATGGAAGCAATGGAAGCTTAGTCATCCTTAGGCTTAGGCTTTTCCTTGTAATTTAGATAGAAATACTCAAATAATTGTACTAATTTATTTTTCAAATACAATAAGTTGTAAAACTTAAAGCATTTAAATAATAAATTGTATTGTAACAATTTTTGAATTAAATGAAAAAAAAGTCTTATGAGGTATTCTGATGTCCATTAAAATCCTTTACTGTTAATAACTCTCAATTTTCTCTTCGAGTCTTCACTAATTCTTTAAGATTCCTGATTAAGATAATTGAAATTGTATTCCAATAATTCCAACCAAGATAAATTAAATTCCAATGATCATGTAATCTTGCCACTGCATTCCAAATAAACACGCACTGTGTATTCCATAAACAAACAAATTTTTATTCCATAAACAAACAAATGTCTCAACAGATGCAAATTATCTGGTTAAACTGGATCAAACAAAACATGAATGTTCCAAACGAATATGCCTTGAAAACAAACAATAACCTTTCAGTAGACTTGATAAAGCATGAAAACATGCGAAAGCCAATTGGATATTTGTGAATTCATTTCTTCTGAGAACTGCAAGTAAAAACCCTAATTGTTGGTTTATTGCCACAGGAGAAAATCTGTCTGATCCATTCCTGAGCCAATCTTGAATATATGAGAAACCCTAGGGTTGTGATTTCTGTGAAAAATGGGAGGGCAAATTTTGGGGTACAACAGCTGCCCCTGTTCATTCTTCTTGAACCTGAAGAGTTAGATCGGCGAGTTTTGCCGTTCGTGACTCGAAGGTAAAAGATGATTGGACACTAGAGTTCCCGTAAATTTGCACTTGACAATTTGTAGTGGAGGGAATGGGCTTAAAGTTTCCATTTGGAGAGGTGACAGAATCTTGTCGGAGATGGGCTTGTAGATGCCATCTAAGAATGTTTGGTTGTAAATCGACAAAATAAGCGACAAAATGACTTCTGTGTCTGGAGTGTATCTATAATGTATCTTGAAATTAAGTCTGAATGAGCGACATAATAGCTTCCGTGTCTGGAGCATATCTGAACTGTATCTGAAGTTGAGATCTGTATGAGTAGCAGAATAACTTCCGTGTCTGGAGTATATCTGAACTGTAACTGGGATCTGAATAAGTGAGAGAATGACTTCCGTGTCTGGAGTGTATCTGGACTTGAAATTGATAGTTGAATTTGAATGATAAATAGAATGGCTTCCGTATCTGGAGCGTATCTAATATGTATTTGATTGTAGAAGTCTGAATGAGCGACATAATGGCTTCCGTGTCTAGAGCGTATCTGAACTGTATCTGAAGTTGAGATCTGTATGAGTAGTAGAATGACTTCCGTGTCTGGAGTATATCTGAACTGTAACTGGGATCTGAAGTTGAGATTTGAATGAGTGACAGAATGGCTTCCGTATCTGGAGCGTATCTGGACTGTATCAGTAATCTGTGGATATTTTGTTAAAGATAGCTGTTAATCTTATCCTGCAAAGGGTAGAATGTTAGCTGAAACACAAAGTTATGTTGCATGAAATGTATGATGCAATAAATGTGTTTTATCCATGTTTATGATGTAATGTATGCGCATGTAAGCTCATTTGTTGTATTGCTGAGGAAAATAAATCCTTGACTGCTGCCAGGGAAAATAAATCCTTGATTGCTGAGGATTCCACTGTGAGAGTAACGCCATATACTTCTTGAGGAATCTGTTTGGGGAATCCATAGAATTTTAATGACTTTTACTGGGGATTACTGATTGGAGTCTTCATTATGTCGAGAAGCAATAAAAACTCTATGGGAAAAAGTATATCCTGTAATGAAAACTCTGTGGGGAAAAGCTTAAATCCGTTGGGGAGTTCAGGAGTTTTTGTCGTCTACCACTTTACTGGGGAGTTAACCTAGGTTTGGGAGAAACAAAAAGTTAACCGTTAACTGGTTGATTCTCAGGCTTCAAGACAACTTACTGAGGAAACCTGGAGAAACTGGATAATTTCCGCTGTGGGTTGGAAGTTTCAGCTCCGTTGGGAATCTGTAGTTCGAAGTTTTGGCTCCGCTGAGGGATCTTAATGACGTGCTGTAGAGATTGCTCATGGAATAGCCTAAAGACGTTTTCCTAATCTTTCTACCTGTCAGTAATTACTCTTTTTCATCCTGTTAATTTGTAAATGGTAATTATGTTCAAATGCATATGTTCATTAATGAATCATTGGACGTTTTTGCAAATAAAACACAAGTGTAAAGAAAAAAAGAAAATAGTTTTCTGTACTTTGAAAGAGGTATCTTTTGTATTTACTTTGAATAAGTGTTTTGTACAAAGGAGACAGACATCCTAGTAAGAGGATGGTGTCGTAAATATGAGAAAAATTTATACAAAGAAAGATGGCTAAGTGTAAAAATCCCGTGGGGTTTCCATTCTGCTATAGCCTCCGTATCTCCGAATATCTTGTCCATTTGTTGCTTCATTCGAAGATAATTGGATTGATCAGAAGCCTCAAAACTTGTCTGTGAAGAGGTTTGTCCTTAAAGTGATCCGACGAGACATAGTCATACGCTTTAATTCCCTAACTTTTACCTGGACCGCCCTTTCGGGTTCTCAGTCCAACGGGAAACCCTTTTTTGCCCAAGTCGTCTTTTCAGGTTTCCAACTTGCCGGGTGTACATATTTTTTTATTTTGTCCCTAATTTTTGCCTAAACCGCCCTTTCGGGTTTTTGATTCATCGGGATGCCCTTGTTTTGCCTAGGTATATCAACCTAACGGGTCTCTTATGCATAGTATCTTTTGACTATGTTTGCGTTCGCAGGGTGCGGCAGATCGTCGTCATCCATGGTGGTTAAAATCATTGCCCCACCAGAAAAGATGTTCTTGATAACAAATGGTACTTCGTAGGTAGGAGTCCACTTGCCCCTGGGATTACTTTGCGGCAAGATGATGCGCTTGATCACAAGATATCCAACTTGATACACTTGGCGCCTGACTTTCTTGTTGAAAGCTTTGATCATCCGTTTTTGATACGTCTGATCGTGGCAAACAACAGTAAGTCTCTTCTCGTCAATTAAGTTTAACTGATCAAGCCGGGTTTGGATCCAATCGTCTTCACTTAAACCCGCATCTTTCATGATTCTCAAGGAAGGAATCTGAAACTCAATAGGTAAAACAACCTTCATGCCATATACCAAGGAATAGGGTGTTGCCCCAATTGAAGTGCGAGCCGTGGTACGGTACCCGTGGAGAGCAAACAGTAGCATCTCATGCCAGTCTTTATAGGTGACTGTCATTTTTTGTATGATCTTTTTGATATTTTTGTTCGCAGCTTCGACAACACCGTTCATCTTTGGCTGATAGGGAGATGAATTGTGATGTTGAATATGGAACTGCTCGCACAAGGCGGTGATCATAGTGTTGTTAAGGTTCGTACCGTTGTCATTGATGATCCTTTCGGGGATACCGTACCGACAAATGAGGTTCTGCTTGATGAAGCGGGCAACAACATTCTTTGTAACGGATGCGAAGGAAGCTTCTTCGACCCACTTTGTGAAGTAATCAATGGCCACTAGGATAAAGTGGTGTCCATTGGATGCCGTAGGCTTGATCTCTCCAATCATGTTGATTCCCCACATAGCGAATGGCCAAGGAGCTGTTAAGACGTTGAGAGGAACTGGAGGTATATGTACCTTGTCCGCATAAATCTGACATTTGTGACAAGTTCTAGAATACTGATAGCAGTCAGCTTCCATGGTAGACCAGTAATAGCCTGCCCTTAGAATCTTCTTAGCTATCGTATGCCCGCTAGAGTGAGTACCAAAGGTACCATTGTGCAGTTCAGCCATGATATGTTCAGCTTCCATCTTGTCCACACAATGGAGCATAATGCAATCATGATTGCGCTTGTATAGGATACCATTTCTCAGGAAGAACTTAGCTGAGAATCTCCTTAAGAACTTTTTGTCGTTGACTGAAGCTCCTTCAGGATATTCTTGAGCCTCGAGATACCTTTTGACTTCGTGAAACCAAGGTCGGTCCACTACTTCTTCGGTATTAATCTCGTGATAGTGTGCGGGTTCGTCCATCAGTTCAATGGTGATCTGGGGAGCCTCGTTACCCCAATTAAGTTTAAACATGGATGACATTGTATCTAGAGCATCTGCTAGCTGATTTTCTTCTCGCGGGAAGTGCTTGAAGGTAATCTTCTCGAAATATGGTAGCAATGTCAAGACATGTTCTTTGTAAGGGATGAGGTTGGGATGTTTAATGTCCCACTCTCCTTTGATTTGACTGATAACCAAAGCTGAGTCCCCAAACACATCTAAGGATTTGATTCCCAAGTCTATTTCAGCCTTGAGTCCAAAGATACAAGCTTCATACTCTGCCATGTTGTTGGTGCAGTTGAAGCAAAGTCTGGCGGTGAAAGGAGTATGGCAACCCTCTGGTGAGATGAGTACCGCGTCGATACCTTTTCCAAGTGCATTGGAAGCACCATCAAAGTACAGGGTCCATCGGGATCCTTGTTCAGGTCCGTCATATGGTCCGAATTCTTCAACATTGTCCAATGTCATGATGTCTTCGTCCGGGAAGTCGAACTTCATGGATTGGTAATCTTCGACAGCTTGATGGGCCATATGATCGGCTAGTACACTCCCCTTTATATCTTTTTGGGTCGTGTACTATATATCATATTCTGTGAGGATCATTTGCCATCTAGCTATTCTTCCAGACAAAGCAGGCTTCTCAAAGATGTATTTGATCAGATCCATCTTAGATATCAGCAAAGTGGTATGAGTCAACATATACTGCCTTAGCCGGCGAGCAGCCCATACCAAAGCGCAACAAGTTTTCTCGAGCAGTGAATATCTTGTTTCACGGTCGGTAAACTTTTTGCTAAGGTAATAAATGGCATGCTCTTTTCGGCCAGACTCGTCATGCTGCCCCAATACGCACCCCATTGAATTTTCTAAGACGGTCAGATACATGATTAGCGGTCTTCCTTTGACGGGTGACATCAAGATAGGAGGTTCTAGCAAATACTCCTTGATTTTATCGAAAGCATCTTGACAGTCATCATTCCATTTAACTGCCTGATATTTCTTCAACAACTTGAAGATTGGTTCACAAGTAGATGTTAGGTGAGAAATGAACCTTGCAATGTAGTTTAGGCGTCCCACGAAACCTCTGATCTCCTTCTCAGTGCGAGGAGCGGGCATTTCTTGTATAGCTTTGACTTTGGCAGGATCAACCTCGATGCCTTTGTTGCTGACAATGAAACCCAAGAGTTTACCAGACCGGACTCCGAAGGTACACTTGTTAGGGTTTAACCTTAGCTTGTATTCCTTTAACCTGACAAACAGCTTTTTCAAGTGGTCGAGGTGTTCTTCTTTAGTTTGTGATCGGGCTATCATGTCATCTACGTAGACCTCTATCTCATGATGTATCATATCATGAAACAAAGCTACCATGGCACGTTGATAGGTTGTCCCGACATTCTTCAGTCCGAATGGCATCACTTTGTAGCAAAACGTACCCCATTGTGTAACAAAAGTAGTTTTCTCCATGTCTTCAGGTGCCATTTTGATCTGGTTGTAATCTGAAAATCCATCCATGAAAGAAAATACCTTGTGATGAGCTGTATTGTCAACCAAGATGTCAATGTGCGGAAGTGGAAAGTCATCTTTAGGGCTTGCCCTGTTTAAGTCTCTATAATCCATGCACATTCTCACTTTTCCGTCCTCCTTAGGCACGGGCACAATGTTAGCAACCCATTATGGATAGGAAGTAACAACAAGAAATCAAGCATTGAACTGCTTCATGACTTCTACTTTGATCTTTTCAGACATGTCGGGCCTCATGCGGAGAACTTTTTGTTTAACTGGTGGACAATCTTCTCTTGTGGGGAGACGGTGTACCACAATGTCTGTATCAAGTCCCGACATGTTTTCGTAGGACCAGGCGAAGATCTCAACATATTCATTCAACAGCTGAATTAAGTGCTCCTTGACATTTGGCTCTAGGTTGGCACCCACTCTGACTTATTTTCTGTCTTCCTCAGTACCCAAGTTGATTGTCTCTAACAGCTCCTCATGAGGTAGAATAGCCCTTTCTTCCTGTTGTAGCAGTCTAGGCAATTTTCCCGGCACTTCACAGTCTTCTTCACCTTCGTATTCGGCATGATAGACCAGATCTTCAGAGTCACTGAAGGTCATAGCAGAATTGTTACCCATGGAATCCGGAATGGAACGGTACCTGCATTTGTGAATGTGGGTGTGTGTAAGGGATAGCCACCTTTAAACAAATAAAATGTAAAAAGAAGGAAAATGAACACAAAAGTTTATATGTGAAAACGTCCATGATTCATTAAAATGGCATATGAAGATGAAAAATCAAACCCTTACAAATGGATCTATGTGCCTCGGGTAAGGCATAAGGTTAAAAGAGTACAAATTGTATAAGAATTATTACAAACCAACATAAATGTTTGAAAGATAAATTACTGATTTATGAAAGTAATAGGAACAAAGTCCTTTGCCTCCCAATTGCTCAATCCTCCGTCAACAGTAGGGAAAATCCAGTCTTCCAAGTTGCTCTCCTCTTCACCATCTTCCAAAGCATTGACTCCATGATGGGTGATCTTCACTGGTGGCCCTCCAGCCCGGGAGCAGCGTACAGCCTTTTGAGCAGAAGCAGTGAAACCCAAGCCGAATTTATCAGATTTAAAGGGAAAGTCAGGAAGTTTCCCCCAGATTGTGCTTCCTCCTTCTACAATCATGCCTTTACATCTTTGAGAGACGACATCCGAGGCGGAGGTCTGGTAATCATAGGCACAAAAGCCACTATTTTGGTTGCCGCAATCTCCTGAGCTACTTCTTCAAAATGCTGAAAGGGGGTTTCGATGAATTCACCATCCAATTCTACATAGCGAAAAGAATTTAGATGGCTTATCATGTATTCCTCCTCGCCGTGAACAATTATAAATTTCCCCTGGACAGGGTACTTGAGAATTTGATGCAGAGTAGAAGTGACAGCTCCAGCATGGTGAATCCAGGGTCTTCCCAACAAGAAAGAATAGGAAGGACGGATGTCCATCACATAGAATGTGGAGTTGAAGGTTTCAGTTCCTACTTTAATCGGTATGTCCACCTCTCCGTGGACCATCCTTTTAGAACCATCAAAGGCTCTGACAATGATATTGTTGGGCTTCAGGGTTAGGCCTTCATAGTCCAATATATCTAATGCTTTCTTCGGCAAGACATTTAAAGATGACCCAGTATCAACCAGAACGTGTGCTAGAGTAGTCCCTCTACATTCCACTGAGACATGCAAAGCATCATTATGCTTTCTCCCTTTAGATGTTAAATCATCATCGGAGAATCCTAGACCATTGTCAGCTGTTAAGCTAGCTACACATTCTTGGAACTGATCCGCGGAGGTTTCTTATGGCACGTGGGCCGTCTTTAAGAATCTGATCAGGGCTTTAGCATGAGCTTCGGAACAAAGCAGTAAGGCGAGCATAGAGATCTTTGAGGGGGTTTGCCCCAGTTGTTCCACAACATCATAATCGTTTTTCTTGATTATTTTCAAAATCTCATCCACTTATTTTTGAGAGGTTTCAGGGATAACCAATGGCTGAGCCCTTGTCCTGACGGGCATTTCTTGGATCCCTTTCCCTCTATCATTAGCAGCAGCGGAGGGGACAACCACAGGAGTAACAACTTCTTCAATAACTGGAGTTCTTGCAGATATGTTGAACAACATAGGGGTAACCTTAGGAGCATTTGAGGGTCCGAAGATTTCCCTTGGAGGAGTAATCTCCGGAGAGAAAATTCTTCCACTACGGGTGATTTTACTCGTTCCGACAATGTTTCCAATGTCGGAAGTCTCTTCATCAGAACTCTCTTCATTCGATTCAATTTTCTTAACACCGTGGTAAAAGATCTCTCACCATAGTTCCATGGTATTGATTTGTCGGACTTGTACGGGACGGGCCCGGGCATAGTTATCTTCAAAGGTGCAATCTTTGGATCGGATGTAATCTTAACAGGTCTTTTGGAGACCTTGAAAAGATTGGCAGATATGGTAATTATTGAAATATCATTGACAGGAGTCGGTATAACAGCAGTCTTTTCAAAAAGGATTTCTTGGTTATCCATTAGGCGTTGGACGCCTAACTTCAACAACGGACAGTCGCTTGGTAAGGATGAACAAAGGCAACAATCTTTTTCATATCCTGCGAAAATCCCAACCTACAACAAATTCATCTTGATTATCGGTAACGGAGTCATCAAATCATCAACAGTAGTAACAAACAGATCCTCTTCGACAGCATGGGCATTGTGGCCATGCTTTGGCATTGGAGCAGAGATCACATTCGGCTTTTCAGGGGCGTCGAATTCCACTTCTTTAGCGTCTATTAAATCTTGGATCTTATTCTTGAGGGCCCAACAATTGTTGGTGTCGTGCCCTATGCTATCTGAATGATAAGCACACTTGGCGTTTGAATGGTAAAATGGAGAAGAAGTATTCGGATTCTTCGGTGCCTCTTTCAAGGTTGTAAGGTTTAACTTCAAGAAATGGGGTAAAATTTGAGCAGGAGTCATGTTTATCCGGGTATACTGCCGTTGTGGTCTTTCCACCCTTGCTTGGTTGGTTCTGGGTTGATTGTTTCTAGGTTGATCAGCTGTAGACTTCTGAATCATTACGGCCCCCACCGCTGGCCGGTGCTCAACTCTTCCTTGACCTTTTTGAGAGTAGACAGCTGATACTTCCTTCTTTGCTGGAAAAGGATTTTTGATGGCAGCGGAAGCAGATGTATCTTTTTGAATTTTACCACTCTTGATTCCGGCTTCAACTCTCTCACCAGTTAGAATCAACTTAGTGAACCCCGAAGATGAACTTCCAATCAGGTGATTAAAGAAAGGCCCTGACAAAGTCCCTAAGAACATATATACTAGTTCCCTCTCAGATAGAGGTGGTTGTACTCGTCCCGCCAAGTCTCTCCATTTCTGGGCATACTCCTTGAAGCCTTCATTGGAGACCATACCATACTCTATAATTGAGTATGAGTTGGTGCTAAGTCCGTATTATATTGATACTGCTTGTAGAAGGCAGCAGCCAAATCCTCCCAATTGTGCACGTCAGACCTCTCTAGCTGGTAGAACCAATCCAATTGCGTCCCCGACAAACTATCCTGGAAGAAGTGAACCCACAGGTATTTGTCAGAAGAATGTGGTTGAATTTTCCTGACGTAAGACCGTAGGTGCATCTTGGGACAAGACACTCCATCATATTTAGAAAAAAGAGGCACCTTGAAGTTAGGAGGGATAACAATTCCAGAAACCAAATCAAACTCTTCAAAGTCCAGTCCATGCACTCTCTGAACCTCCATGGCTTCCAGACGTTCTTCTAAGTTTTTGTATTTTTCATCTGCAGGAGGATATTGTTGTTCTGAATAGTCTTCGTCTTCCTCTTCTTCAGCCTCAGAATCAGAAGGCACTGCAACTCCTTTACCCTTTCCTTCACTCTCTTCAGATGTTGATGGGAAATCTAGGACCATTCTGGCGTGACCTTCAAATCTTCTACCCAAAGTAGCCACACCAACTCTCTTCTTTTTCTTTTTCTCTTTTTCCTTTTCCAGTAGAGTCTTGAGCTCCTCCTGACACTTTGCCAAGGTCATGAGTAGCTGTTGGAACTGTGAATTTTGTGTTTGTAAGTCTTTGACCGTCTGTTCAATATCTATCTTGCTGAAATAAACAACAGAGAGATAAGGAAACCTGGTGTGAAGACCTGCTTATGCATATGATGAATGAAGGTGCGATATGCAAATGATTTCAAGGAAATTTAGAAGATTTAAATTTGCCCAAACCAAAAAAAACGCACGTCATATTAAATAAAACCAAGTTTGAATACATCATGCCTCCTCAGGCTTACAAAGAAAGAAACTAAAATACAGCAAAATTCTCAAGACAAAAAGACCGAACGCATCCTTTTTGGAGCAATGTAGGTATTCAGATTCTTCTCTTCATGAAGCAGTTTGGTGAGCTCCAAAACCTTCTTCTCACTAGCGTAGTACTGGGTTTCAAAGGTGTCTCGCTCTTCCTTCAACTGAATCCAGGCTTTCTGCAGGTCTTCGAGAGAGGTAGGCATGTCTAGATGAAGAACGGTGTATGGGACGTCTCCTTCAATAATAGGCTCCATGATGACAGGAAGGATGGAATGGTAAGGCATTAAGAGACCCTGGGCATGAGCCCGTACCCACTTAAGGTAAGGCTCGAGAGGGATAGATTTTTTATGTCCCAAAGTCCTACTGTCCACTTTGTTCACCATTCCCCAAGCACGTGTAAACCTCTGGTGGTAACCTTGGTCTTCTTTGTCGTAGTCAAAAACCAGACCTTGGACGAGCATCTCATGAGGGTCGTCCCTTCGGGCATACCCAAACTGCCGAAGAGCTAAACACGGGTTGTAGGTGATACCTCCCCTAATACCTAGCAGAGGTACGTTAGGGAACTCACCATAGAGGTCGATGATAGAGATATCTTCCAAGGATCTTGAGCACCAACGAATATTAGAGTGGGTGAGAGACATCATCCTTTGAGACCAAGTCAATCTTTGCTCGTTCTTCAATGTTGACTGAGGCAGGTGTGAAGTGAACCACTTAGCAAGTAGAGGTATACAACACAAAAGGGTACCTCTTTTCTTCATGGTATGGGTATGAAGACAATGCAAGATATCTCCTAGCAAGGTGGGTATAGGATTGCGAGAGAGAAAGACTTTGATGGCATTAACGTCTATGAATTGGTCCGAGTTAGGAAACAGAACCAAACCATAAATGAGGAGAGCTAGCACTTCTTCGAAAGCTTGGAAATCCATGTCATCCCAGAATGAACGGGCTTTTTCCAACAGAAACTTAGCTAAAAATCCTTTAACCCCACTTCTTGTCTCCCAATTGGCTGTGACGTTGGCTCTTTTCATGTGTAAAGCTTCAGCGATGACTTCAGGTTTTGGAATCCCTTCTAGACCGGTGAATGGTATCTGATTAAGCACGGGCACCCCTAAGAACAGAGAGAACTCTTCCAATGTTGGTACTAACTGATAGTCCGGAAAAGTGAAACAATGATGTATGGGGTCAAAGAATTGGAACAGTACACACATCATCTCTTCTTGGAAGTTAGATGTAGCCAAACTGAGAAGTCAACCATACTTCTTGGTAAAAGGAGAATCCCCGGGCACTCTTGAGGCTAGCTCTTGAAGTTGAGGATGTGCTTTTACAAAGCTGATTCGGATGGTGTTTCTTTGGAGAGGATTCATTTCCTACAAAACAAAAACAAAGATAAATCTTTAAATCCTTGAAATGGTTAGTGAGCATGCATATGATGTTAATGATGTTTATGATGTTTATGTACAAGAAAACATATATACACACAACAAACAGATCCCCATGTTTCAGGCTTGCATGAGTTTGTAGGTAAGTACCCTCTAGTAGTTTTAGTGGGCTCAACCTATCTTAGAAATAATGATCGGGTTCTAAAGGATCTCAATATCACCGACCGTTCTTTTAGGCATTGTCTCAGCACAACAATCTTTTCTTGCAGCCGAGATATCCCAAAAGCCTAGCCTCAATGAGTGTAGTATCGAGTGTCAACCAATTTTCAGCTTTACACTGAAACCGGTTACCTCACTACGTCCTAATGGCCATTTGTTCAATTAGGGTTCTAAGGTCAATTAGTGCTTCACGACGCCACTCAGCGGCCCCGTATTCTCCTTGATTCACCATGAGGGATACCGGTACCCACAAATGCGTCACACTAACATAGCTACTGTTTCAACCGTATCGGTCTACGCCGTACAGTTCCCTCACAGTTTATTGCTACTTACCTAAAAGGTATTTCCCAGATCCGGGTTAGGATCAAAGCAAGCCCAAACAATAGAACCAAAAGATAAAGCATACAAGTCAAGCAAGATAAGCATGTAAAGGTGATCTAAAACCCTAAGGTAACCCCACTTTTTAACAGACTCCCCAGCAGAGTCGCCAGTTCTGTGATACGGTGGGAGAACTGACTAGAGGTTTTGCGTTTCATTCGCACTTGTGCGGTAAGCAAGAGTCGCCACCGACTTTTCTTTTATCCAAAAGGAAAGTTAAAAAAGCACAGGAAAGACCTTTCGAGAATTTTCTCGAGTTCGGGGGGTAGATTATGAAAAAGGAAGGTGTTAGCACCCTTTTCATCCATGGTTTTCCATGGGCTCTTAGTTACTCGTTTTAGATCACTTTCTTTTGTTTGATTGTATGCTTGTGGTGTGGTTTTTGAAAGTATTTTGGAAAGTCTCTTTGTAATGGTTCTCGTCTCTATAAGAACGTATACAAAGTTTTGTTTCGAAAAATAGTTCAAAGATGTGTTTGTGAATCGTGTTTTGAAAAAAGAGGTTTTGTAATGGTTCTCATCTCTATAAGAACGTATAAAAAACGTTTTATCTTTTGAAAATGTTTGGAAATGGAAGTGTAGGTGTGAAAGTTTTTTTGTCGTGAGCAAGCGAGTAACTAAGAGCGAATCTATCTACTCAAAAGGTCTTAAATTGTTCTCTTTTCTTTCTTTTAATGGTGTTATCTTACCATTGATTTGGTAAGAAGCCCCATCCTTGGATTGTAGGGGACAGGCGCGGGTCAATTTTACAATCGTTGAAGGCAACTTGTGAGATGCTCTAGTAATTTTTGTAAGGGACGGGATCGTTTTATCGAAGGCAACATCGAGGGTCATCGAGGGACTACGATCTTTGTTTGTCGAAGGGTGATTGCTAGAGTGTCTCATATTCGAGGGACATGATTGTATTTTCGAGGCAACAAGCAAGGTTATCCTAGAGGTGCGCGTGTGACAAGTGTGTTGATTTCAAGTTATTTATTCTTGGATTAGGTCATCTAGCGATTGATTTTTGAATCTTGCCATACATGCCTAATTACTACACAGTATATAGAAAGCAATAAATTGCGGGAAGTAAAATTCTAAGCTATTACAAAAGTATCCGGGAATGGGGGTACAATTATTACAAATGGGGATGAATCACATAAAAATAGCAATGTCCAAATAATACAACCAAATTGAATTGTTGTGCGATTCAATATGAAGCTATGACAATTTACGAAATAAAGTCAACAATATATGAAATGTATGTATTTACTTGAAAAAAGAAAAATAAAACTTAATCTAAAAAAGAAAATGATTCAAACTAAAATCTTGTTATTATATTTTTTTGTGTATTTTACTAATTATAAGCTTAAAGAAAGAAAACTAATTAAATGTTTTTGATGTTTTTATTAAATGCAACAAATTAATAAAAAAGTTATAAAAAAGAAAATAGTGAAAATTGATTCTTAAGACTTAAAAATGTACAAAAGTATTATTAGTAATTTTAAAAACAAATAACAACAAATTAAAAAAGAAGAAAATGGGCTTAAGGGTTTTGGAAAAGAATTGGCCCAAAGAAAACAGTTACTACTTGCTGAAACAAAACAAAAGGCAAGGGTGGGTAAAGACCAGCAATTGCGTGTGGGCCTTAGGGTTTGTGGACAGAACCGGCCCAAATCTCCTTAAATCAGTTTATTGTATTTTGATTAGGATAAACAAAATTAAGGTTTTTTGTGTGAACTTGTTCACAGCGGCGCCACTTCTGATTGTCCCTTTCGTTTCTCTCTCTCATTCATCTTTCTCACTTAACGTCCCTCTTCTCGTCCTAAATTCGTGAGTGAAATGCTTTTCTTTCTGGAAATCCCTAATTTGAAATGAAATCATCTATAGGGTTTGAAATGCATTTTTCTTATCTTCCTCTCGCCTTCATTACCGGAGCACTCTCTCTCTCTCACATCCTAAGCGCCAACATTTTTGTTTCTTGAAAGGTATGATTCTGTTTTGAAGCTTAAACGAGTTTTTGTTGTTGTTGTTTTGGATTATTCATGTTTTCTCTATTAACCTATTGTGTTATACTTTTGAGATGTGGGAAACAGCTTATGAGGAATGCGAATAATTCATACCTTTGGGGCTTTCCTGTGGAATGGAGAGGAATGTGAGACTGAGATGAGGCGCTCCCTGGTGGTGGGCACGGTGAGAAGGAAGAGATGATGATGAAGGTGCTAGGTAACCTTTCCTCTTTGCTTTGAACAATGATGATGTTTGTTTCTGACTTTGCGATTTTTGTGTTGCTTGATCAATTTATGGTTATTGAATGTTCGTGTTTTTCCTTGTTTTGGGTTGATGAGGATATTGGACTGTTTGAGGATGTTGGATAGTTTGAGTATGTTGGACAGTTTGAGTATGTTTTTCTGTTTCTACTTATTAGTTTGAAAACTGGTTTGACAGTTTGGAGTTGAAATGTTTTTGAGAATGTGTTGGTTACAGTTTGGCTTGGTATGGGATTTGTTTGAAATGTTTGACAGTTTTAGAAATGTTTTTGAGAATGTTGTGAAAACTTGGAGGCTTTTGGTGGTTTTTAGGCTTGTATGTTTTGTGATTTTGTTGATGGTTTACAAGCTGTTTGAGGTTTGAAAACTGTTTTTTACAGTTGGGGGGATGGTTTAAACTGTTCTGCAGTTTTGTGATTTTTGGTTTGGGATATTGGTTTTGGACCCTTTGGTATCGTTACAGGTTTGAATGTTTGAACTTGTTATGCGGGTTTGGTTGTTTGAACTTGTTATGCAGGTTTGGTTGTTTGAACTTGTTATGCAGGTTTGGTTGTTTGAATTTGTTATGCAGGTTTGGTTTTTTGATGGTTTACAGGTTGAAGGATTTTTGAAAATGAGTTACACGTTTTTTTGTTGGTGTTGAACTGAGTTACAGGTTTTGAGCTTTTGAGAACTGGTTGACAAAATGTTTTATTTTTTATTTTTTTATGGCTTGGTATGAACTTAACAGTTTTGGAGGTTTGGGTTTTGGAAATGTTTTTGAGACTTGAAAACTGTTATGCAATTTGGAGAGTTTTTTGAAGTTTTTGACAAAATGTTGTTCTTGACTTAATGTTCTCTCTTTCTCTTGAGCTTTTTCTACTGTTATATTCATGTGGCTTTTTGTTTGATAGCTTGTTCAAAATGGTGGGAAAACCACCAAATTTTTAACACTTTGGGCATGTTCTCCTTATGCTCTTTTCCTTGCAGTTTTGTTTTCTAGCATTTCTGGTGCAATTGTGACAGCAGGGATGCATCCCTAGGTGACTTCTTTCCTCTTCCTCTCTTAATGACCCTAAACCAAATATTTTTTCCTGATAAGTTTGCAATTTAATTGGAAAATGATGAAAAATGGCTTATTGAACAAGCCTCCTCTTGCTTGTTGACTTAGTTTTATATTTTCTTCTTACTGATGCTCTTTTGTCTGCTACTGCTTATGTTGCCTCGTTCTTGCTGTTTGTATTTGTACTTTGTTTGCAATTTGGTACGCTGATATGTTGTTGTCTAGTTCTTGCTGTTATGCTGCTGTTTGCCTTTTGGTACGCTGCTGTCTAGTTTGGACAGCCTTGCTGTTGTTTGGCCATGCTGCTTGCATATTTTCACTTGTTTGGGCAACCTAGTTGTATTTGGATAAATTTCTTGCATTCTTTTTTATTTGGAAAGCTTTGCTTGCATTTTTCTTTTTCTTTTTGTGAACCAACAAGAGTAATCTTCTTGTGATTTGCAAAATAGAAAAATAAAAACGTGATGAATTAAAAATAGTCTTCTGATTCCAAATTGCAAACTTTAATGATGAAAAACCATTCTTTTGAAGATTCTTATTCATGTCCGATTAACTGTGCTAATTATTTTTCTGTCTTTCTTTCATGTGAGCGCAAACTGGATGGTGGCAAAGCAGAGGAAGCAAGAGATTCTTTGGCAAGCATGAAAGCAATGGTAGCTTAGTCATCCTTAGGCTTAGACTTTTCCTTGTAATTTAGATAGAAATACTCAAATAATTGTACTAATTTATTTTTCAAATACAATAAGTTGTAAAACTTAAAGCATTTAAATAATAAATTGTATTGTAACAATTTTTGAAGTAAATGAAAAAAAAAGTATTATGAGGTATTCTGATTTCCATTAAAATCCTTTACTGTCAATAACTCGCATTTTTCTCTTCGCGTCTTCACTAGTTCTTTAAGATTCCTGATTAAGATAATTGAAATTGTATTCCAATAATTCCAACCAAGATAACTTAAATTCTAATGATCATGTAATCTTGCCACTGCATTCCAAATAAACACGCACTGTGTATTCCATAAACAAACAAATGTTTATTCCATAAACAAACAAATGTCTCAACAGAAGCAGATTATCTGGTTAACCTGGATCAAACAAAACATGAATGTTCCAAACGAATATGACTTGAAAATAAACAGTAACCTTTTAGTAGACTTGAAAAAGCATGAAAACATGTGAAAGCCAATTGGATCTTTGTGAATTCATTTCTTCTGAGAACTGCAAGTAAAAACCCTAATTGCTGGTTTATTGCCACAGGAGAAAATCTGTCTGATCGATTCCTGAGCCAATCTTAAATATCTGAGAAACCCTAGGGTTGTGATTTCTGTGAAAAATGGGAGGGCAAATTTTGGGGTACAACAGACCCAAAAAGTGTTTTTGTTGACTTTTCAAAAGGACCTATAATGTGGTAATTTATATCTTTTTGTGAATGCATATTTTGAACTTGAGGGCTGAAGATGAATTGTACTGAATTGTACTGAATTGCATCTTCTTCAAAATGAGCCTTGGATGGAAAATTTGTGATAAAATATGAAGAAGTTATGCTTGGTCAAAGTTTGGTTGACTTTTCCTAAGAAACCCTAATTTAGCAACTTTTGGGTTTTGAGGAATTTGGGGCATTCCTTGAGGAATCATGATCAACCCTTGATCAAATGATGGATATAACTTCAAATTTTTGATGTTGACCAAAAATCTTGAAGTTTGACTGTATGTGGGCCACAATTGACTTTTGACCTAGTATAGTCGATTCTCAATCATCTGAGCAGTTGACTGAGCAAACTTCTTGTGCAAGGCTTGAAATTTGACATGGAGGGTCTTGAGAACATATTAGGACCATGGAGGGCATATGAAGTCTTAGGAGTTCAACCATCTTGATGAAAATGGAAACCCTAATTTAAAATACATTTCCTTAGGTGAGAGTTTGTCTGGTCAACTCTTGGTCAAGGTTTGATTGGATTTTTGGACAGAATTTTGGGGTACAGCACACAGGATTATCAAAAAATCATGAAGTTTGTTTGTAAACCAGCATATTTTGTATCTCTTGATCTTTAATCTAGAAGATGTATATCTTTGACAAAGAGGATGAATGAAAAACAAATGACTAGGTATCACTACAAAAAATCTATGGTAACTATGGTGATTATAATTGTCATATTATGTCGGTTTCATTCGCCATAATTAGCGAAAATGAAGGTTTTTTAAAAACATCATAAATTTGGATGCCTAACAAGAGAAGAAGAAGATAATCAATAACTTGCTATCAAGATTATCACTCTTTTCTATCTTTTCTCTTTTTCCCTTTTTATATTTTCCTACTTCCACATGTCTAGACAGTTAGTTTTGGTAGTTATTGTTTGTTATATGGTTAGCATTCTCTAACTAATTTTATAACTACCTCTAGCATGTATATAAGTTAGTTGGTAGTAACCTCGAGATCTAATGAATCAATTGGAGATTATTCATTTTATTACAGTTTTTCATTTCACTGTTATGGTATCATAGAGCCTAGTTTTACCAGCTTTTCTTTCACTGTGTTATGGCAAGAAACAACAATAATAACAATGGCAGAAATCAACCAGATGTTGTGCTTGATATGTACTACATACACGCATCAGAGGATCCAACTATCGTATGTGTTACACCATAATTAGAAGTTTATTCCAACTATCTTGGATGGGCACAAAAGATGTAGAGAGTTCTTGCCACCAAGAAAAACTGCATATTCGTCAATGGCTCGATTTATGTACCAAGAGAAGATGATCTCAGTTTTGTTGCATGGGAGAGATGAAATAATCTTGTACATTCATGGCTGATTAACACTATGAAGCCTCTAATTGTTGAAAGTGTTGTGTTCATAGAAAACATTATGGACGTTTGGAATGACCTCAAATAGATGTATTTTCAAGGAGATAGTGTAACACCCTTCTAAAACCCCACGAATAATATAAATAAATAATCATAGTATTTCCCCAAAAGAACGTCACATGCTTCATAAAATATCATACATGAATGTCCTACCTTGTAACACGGGTTTTCAACAATTATAAAACATTTACTACGCAACAAATTTTATAGTTTAAAACGTCTTTATTAAACACATCATTCAAAACTCTGTTGTTCATGATTCATAATTTTGAAACAACTTAAATACCATGGAAGGTAGTTTAAGATCATAATAAAACAAAGAACATAAAGTTCAAAAAATCAAATGTTCCCGACCCCCAATGTTACATATTAGAGAAAGACCTTTTAAAATCAACAGAAAGAAAACAAAACACTCCAAGCTATCTTCTAGGCTTCTACGAACTACTTCTGATCACATGCGCATTACCCACGTGGAGGAAACATTCAAACTGAAAGGGTGAGTAATCACATTCATTACAAAAGATATACGGAATAGACATAGTAGTTCAAACAACAACATCATAGCATTAAATGTTGGTGTAAGCCTTAGAGGCCAATAATTTAGGTACTTGTATCGAATTATTTATTAATAATAAAAGGAATTTCTTTATTATGTTTGATTTTCCAAAATATTAGAGTCCCTAGAATAGTTTGTTTGTTTAATGTAATATTGAGTCTGACTTAATCATGAGATCCCATTAAACATAAGAACATTATTCTTAAAATATTTGTAGTCGAGATTTATTGCAAAGTGGGACAACATGAAAGCATTGAGATTATGATGAAGATAGACTGATGATCACACCTCATGGGTCATGGATAACAAGTTATCAAGTATTGACATAGGAATGAATATTAAGAGTAATATTTATACTGGATTGACCCTCTATGAGAATACTACATAGAATGTTATGCAATGTGTCATAAGTTATTCTCATGGTGATTATGGTGTATACCACCCTTAAACCTGAAACCACTATGGACCTTAGATGTGGAGTTAATTACTTTATTACTGATCATACGTTATCCGTAACTGGATGACCATAAAGACAGTTGATGGGTACTTCACAAAGCATGTTGAGGGACATGAGTGGCCTAGATGGAATTTATCTATTATGCATAACAGGATAAATGTCTAAGGGTCCAATATTGAACTGGACAAGGGTGACACGGTTTATGCCTTGTGTTCAATATAGACATAAAGGAAAAAGGGTAATTGTACATAAAAATATTATCACAGAAAGGTTTTGTCAGATCACATGACATTTTTGTGACTTGGGTAGCAGTGATGTGTTGCTAGATACTGCTCACTATTTACTATGTTAAATGTGTAATTTAATATAATTTCCAATGTCATGAAAACCTACATGGTCACACACATAAGTACATGTTGATGAGAGATAGAGTAAATAAGGAACACCATAAGGTACGGTGCACTTAAGAAAAATATGGAATATGGTAAGATACCACACGCTTAAGTGATATGTGGTATGTCATAAGGTATGATACTCGTATGCTTAATTGGGCATTTAGCTTGCAGCCTTAATTGGGCTTTTAGCTTGCATCCCACATAAGTGGTTCTATAAATAGAACCCTTGTGCTGAAGCATTTAACTTGATGAAAATCCGGTCTTGATTTCTAGCCGTATATTTTGTCTCATTCTCTCATTCAAAGTTTCTATTCGTAAGCAGCTAGCACTGTGTCGGGAAGTGATTTGTTCGTGTGGACTGAGTAGAGACGTTGTTATTCATTAACATTCGTGATCACAACATCAAAGGTCTGAATCATCACAAGAGGTAATGATTTCTATCACTGACCACGCCCATTCGTAAGGATCACTAAAGGAAAGTTTTAATTTTCCGATGCATTTTAGATCGCAATTTTCCTTCATTAAAATCAACAATATTGATAAGAAATCATCAATTAGCACAACAACATATACGATATCATCTAGTCAACAAGTATGTAATGCCACATAAGATATAATGCAATAATATAGACTCGTGCATATGGTACCAATTTGTTATGAGAATTGGACTCATCACCCTCCAAAGATCCCCACCATAGAATCGATTTCCTCTTGGAACTGGAGCACAACATCAACACACTCAATCCACATAATGGGATTGAGGACAACATTGGACAAACATCCTAAATCAACATGGGCGGACCAAAGTTGTACAAACTATACCATGGATGCATGATGCAGAACAACAGAATATTAAACGACTACTACTAGTCAAATCGCATTATCATTCATGAAATCATTAACAATATACAATATTTCATAGTCACAACATATTACCATCATAATACTCACAATTCATTATAACAAAATGCATTATTATAGAATACCTCAAGGGAATTTAAGTTTATCTTAGCTTAGGTATTGGTAATGTACCTCTTTTTACTCATTTTATTCCACCCACATGTAGTTCATCGTGTTAGTTATTCAACGCTTCAAACGATGCCTCAAACAGAGTTTTAAAACTCAAGTTATGGCCCTTTGAAAATCTTATTTCTCTATATCGCCTAGTGCCCACCCGCCGAAGCAGTCTGCTCGCCTGAGGCTCTCCCGACGATGTGGGAGTGATAGCACCCCCATCCTTCTCTATTCTCCATCGCTCAGTGAAGCTCTTTGCTCGCCTGGTGACACATCTCTCGCTCCTACATTGCCAAGCAACGCTCGAGTGAGACACCCCCTCAACACAAAATTCCAGGAGCACCGTTTTTTCCTATCTCCTTCGCTCTCAGGTTTCCTGACGACAACTAGACTTCATCGTATCGCCCGATGATACTTCTTGCCACCCGGCAACATGTAGAAGACAACAACATTCTATTGCAATTTTGCACTTGTTAAACCCCAATTCTTCATGTGATTTCATGCCAATATAGTCCAGATTATCATGGTTTTCAACATATAATCATCATTAAAACAACCATACAATATTATATGCATTATGTACACAATCTCATGGCAAATCAACATGATATTTCATCAATTTCAATACATTTTCATCACAATGCAACATATCATCAAATCACCAAAACCTTATTAAATCCATGCATATATCTAAACCCCATGCCAATTATAATGACAAATCACCCTCTTACCTTAGATTCCTAGCTCGGGTCTCCTCTCTTCGCGATCTACCAAAATTCCTATGTGTCCTTCGTGCCCTAACTTTCTCCTCAGCTCTTCCAATGTTTTCACAATCGTACCAAATGAAATATGTTTCCTTATTCCTTGTTTAACCTTTGGACCCCTAATATGTTTTCCAACTTGTCCTCACTTAGACTTTAACCAATTACCATCTTACCCTTACATTATCTTCATCAATTATTCCTCTATTTCATAATTAATAATAATTCTAACTCTTTTAAATAATTATTAATTAATTATCTAAATCACTAGAATACTCCTTACTCATCTAAATTACCATTTTCCCCCATCATATGAGCACATCACACATCATACACAACAAAACATCATATATTCATAAAAAATTAAGAAATACTCAACATTAAATAATTTACGTCCCGAAAATTTACCTAAGGAAATTAGAGTCAGGTACGACTCCTTCATCTGATCCTCACGCACTCAAGTCAAACTTCCACCAGCTGGTCCACCCCACAGTACCTTCACTAAGGGTATATCTTTACCCTGCAATTGCTTCACTTTCCTTCCTTCTATCCATACGGGTGATGCTTCGACAATAAGGTTATCTCTTACATGTACATCATCCATCTGAATCACATGCATAGGATCCAGAATGTATTTTCTCCACTGAGACACATGAAACACATCATGAAGATTTGCAAGCGACAACGATAAAGTAATATGATAAGCCACTTCACCTATCTTCTTAGAGCTCTACAAATACCAGTCACCAGATTGACCCGCAAAAACACATGATCATCCTTTTGAAACTCCAGCGCCTTTCTCCACTTATCTTGATAACTCTTCTGACGAATTTGAGAAGCTCACATCTTCTCCTGGATCATCTTGAGCTTCTTAGTCTTTTCCTACACAATCTCAGGTCCGAGTACAACACTCTCTCCTGACTCATGCCAACACAATGGAGTTCTACACCTCCTACCATACAACACTTCATATGGTTCCATCTCAATACTAGCATGAAAACTATTATTGTATGTAAACTCGATCAACGACAAGTGGATGTCCCAAGCACCTCCTTTTTCCAACAGACAAACTCTCAACAAATCCTCTAAAGACTGAATAGTTTTCTCATCCTGACCGTCCGTTTGCGGATGATATGTAGAACTTAACTTCAATTTAGTACCAAAAGCATTATGCAAACCTTCCTAGAATTTCGACATAAATCTCAAATCCATGTCCGACACAATAATCGAAGGTATATTGTGAAACTTAACAATCTCGTCAACATACATATCTTCCAGCTTTTTGATGGGATGATTAATTTTCATCGACAAGAAATGAGAAGACTTGGTCAACCTATCAGCAATCACCCAAATAAATCATTTCCTTTGGCGGTCCTTGGAAATCCCGATATGAAATCCATTGAAACACTATTCTATTTCCACTGTGGAATACTCAAGGGTTACATAAGACCTGCAGGCTTCTGATGTTCGATCTTGGACTTCAGGCAAGTCAAACAGGCGCACACAAATTTTGTAAATTCCTTTTTCATTACCGGTTGTGATACGGTGGAAGAACTGACTATTTTTTGGAATGCTGGTTTGCGTTTTGCGATTTTTGTTCGGAAAATGTCGCGGTAAGCAAGAGTCGCCACCGACTTTTATTTTATCCAACAAGGAAAGGAAAAAAGCACAGAAAAATTCCTTTTTCGAGATATTTCTCGGGTTCGGGGGGTAGATTATAGAAAGGGAAGGTGTTAGCACCCTTTATATCTGTGGTTATGCACGGACTCTTAGGTACTTGCTCAAATGTTTTCAAAATTTCTTTCTTTGTGCTTGTGGGTTTGAAAAGAAGTTTTTGTTTGAAAACTTCGATTTAACTCTTGTTTCTGTCCTCAAGAGTGTATGAAGTGTTTTTGAAAACTTTGTTCGAAAAGTGTAAGTGTGAAAAGTTTTTGTTTTTTGAAAGAGCAAGTATCTAAGAACCATCTACCTACTCGAAAAAAGGAATCATTTTATGCTAATTTCCTTTGGACAATGCTATCCTACTATTGATGAGTAGGTAGCACCATCGTCGGAGTTTGAGGGTCAATTCGAATGAGGGACATACAGTCACTAAAGCAATGTTAGGACGCCTTAGTGGTAACCCTAATGTCTTAGATCATTTGTTTGAGGCAACAATATCTGAGGCAACCGTTTCGAGGCGACTATGATCTTTTAGACAAGAGGGCGACCTCTAAAACGACCTATACTCAATGACCGCGTATGAAGGCAACCAAGTGGGGTGTACCCTAAGAATGCGCATGTGCGAGTGTGTCGTTTTTAGTTATTTTTATCTTTGTACATGTTAAGGGTGATCTAAGTTGATTTTAGGTTAAAACATTCAGTCTTGTCATGCCATCCTATCATCAAACATCTAACAGTTATAATTTTGCGGGAAATAAAATGCGGAATTTAAATTACAAGGCGTCGAGTATTTACATCGCCAAAGACAAACCCTTTAAAAATAAATAAAGCGATAAAAAATAAATAAAAGTCCTATTTACTATTACAGTCTGGGAGCAAGTACATTATTGGATAAAAGAAAGTAAATCGTGTGCGGGAAATTAAATCGAGCGCGTAATTAGGGTTTTGACCCTTTTAAAGGAACTATCTTTTTGTTATTTTTTTTATTTTAAGAAAGAAATTAACCTAAATTAATTACTAAATTAAATTAAATTAATTAATTAATAAAAATAAATTATTTTTGGGTTTTTTGTTATTTTAAGAAAGAAAATGAAATAATTAAGTTAGTCATTAAAACCTAATTAAGTCTAATTTAATTTTAATTATTTACAAAAAATAGATTAAAGTTATTCTAATTAAAACCTAAATTAATTAATTAGTGTTTATTAATAAAAATTAAAATTAAAATGAATAAAAATATTTTGTGGTTTTTTTTTTCATTTGATAAAGAAAAGAATTTTTTGATTCGTTAGTAAATGAAATAAAAATAATAAAACAATTAAAATAAATAAACAAAGTAAATAAAAGAGGGAGTATGGGCCTGAAATTGGGAGTTTGAATAGCAATCTAAAGGCCCAAAAAACGCTGGCCTTGGTGGACTTTTTGAGATCTGGTGCTTGTGCATTGACTGATGCTTTAGTGGACCATTAGCTTCTGGCCACCAGATCTGGCCAATGGCCATCTGGCTACTGAATGAACGAGGGCGCATGGTATGTTGTAGCTAGGCATATGCACTGAATCACCTGAAGAATAAAATTATCAAAGAAAGTGGGGGACCTGGGATTCAAACCCAGGTCCTGAAGGAGTTTGGATGTGCACGCTTGCCACTAGGCCATCTGTCCTTGTTTGTTAATACAATAGAAATAATATATATTATATGAAAACAAAAACTATTGCCAGCCAAAATAAAAAAACACGCGTGGTTTGAATGGCCCAATGAGGGGGCGCCATGCATCGTCTTCAACCTGTCGTCCGTGGCTAAAACCCTGTAAAACCTATAGCTACGGACACATGTCATCACTACAAGTCGTGCATATTCCAAAATCCGCTATAGGCCATAGAAATGCCTCCTGATGCCATGGTTAAACTCGCCTTCCTTTCCCGGTCATACCTATAGCCATTACTAAGGCTGATTTTACCTAAAACGAAAACCCCTAAACCAAACCTTGAAACCCTAGCTATGGTGAATCACAATACAGGTTAGATAAACAAAATTGAATGATGCACATAGCTTGGAAATGTTGTGAGGATTACAAATATGTCAATAATTTTTTCAAATGATGCAAGAATGGAGAGTTACAATTTCAAGAACAGAGCTAGATATCGTGACACTTATAGCGCTTGTGAAGGTCTGAGAACGCTTGCTTTTGATCCAGATCGCTTGTGTGAACACCCAGGAAGAGATTGGGACAGGTCTCAACATCTGAAAGTGCCTCTAGCTATGGTTTCGATCTCAAGCTTTTTTGTACTTTTTTCAATTTCTGTTCTGCCTCCTTTTGCAATTGTCAACCCTTATTTCGATTGCCTTTGCTTGCTTATGTACTATGGAGTGTATTAGGGTAAGAATTATGGATTAAATCTTACCATATCAATGCATACATATTTGATTTGATCTCTTCTTTAAAGCTTGCCAATTTTGCCAAATATCAATCTTTTTGCACATGAATTGGTGTGATTCGAATTTGATGATGATAATGATGATAATTAAAACCTGAAACAGCCAAAAAATCTTATGTAATCAAAGTTTTAGATTTTATATGATTTAATTTGATTTAAAATGAATAAATTCAATAAAAAATCAAATTAAATAATAAAAATAAAATATGGGCTCATGGCTGAAGCTAGGACACGTGGGCAATGATGCAAGCTCAAATCAAGTGGAAAGGAATGGGCCCATTTGACAAAATATGAAGTTTTAGGGATAGTTGACTTTTGGAAATTTTGCAAAAATGTCCAAATTCAACAATGCATAACTTCTTCAATTTTGAACTTTTGTAAGTGTTCTTGGACTTTTTAGAAATCTTGAGATGTCCTCTAACCAACCCTTTTTGTATCTTTTCATTTTGATATTCCATGCTCAAGTTATAAGCTTTGGAAAAAAAGGTGTTTTTGTTGACTTTCAAAAATGACCCATAATGTCCAAATTTATAACTTCTTGTGAGTGCATTTTTTTGATCTTTGGGTATGAATATGGATTGTTGGAAATTGCATCCTCTTAAAAATGAGCTTTGGATGGGTCATTTATCATAAAGTATGAGAAAGTTATGCTTGGTCAAAGTTGAGTTGACTTTTCCTACAAAACCCTAATTTAGCAACTTTTGAGTCTTGATGAATTGTGAGCAATCCTTGTTGAATCATGATCAAACCTTGTTCAAATGATGAAATATCCTTCAAAATGAGAATGTTGACAAAAAATCTTGAACTTTGACTGTATTTGGGTCACAGTTGGCTTTTGCCCTAGCAGAGTCGATTTTTGGACCCTTGAGCAATTGACTGAGAAAACTTCCTCTGCAAGGCTTGAAACTTGACATGGATGACCTTGAGAACATATTAGGACATTGGGGATCACTTGAGGTCATTTGGATTCAAGGATCTTGATGCAACACAAAACCCTAATTTGGGGTAGACTGCCTTAGGAGATAGCTTGTCTGTCCAACTCTTGAGCAAACTTGAGCAACTTGGAGATTTTTCTTGCAATGTTTTGAGAAATATGAGAGGGAAAATTTTGGGGTACAACACCGGCCACCAAAAAAATTCTTCAAATCTTGATACATCTTCATAGCTCCCGTATGAATACTCAAATCACTTATATGTCCTTCCTTAATAATAATCTTCTTAAACTCGGGAACATCTGGAACACATACTCTATTACCAAACTTCAACACACCATTTTCATCTACTAGGGATTCACCTCTGTTACCTTGGTTTTTCAATGTTAATCGATCCACCAAACGTAAATCACATTTCTGACCTTCTCGGGTTTTTTCAAGGACACCACATGTCAGTTTCAACATTTCCAACTTCACACTGTTAAATGTCTATTCACATATCAAACTCGTTTCTCTAAATTGCTCGATCAATTCCAACTCCTTCACCATAAGTATCGACATATGCAAGGACTTCTTACTCAAAGCATCAGCTATTACGTTTGATTTACCAGGGTGGTAACTCAAGTAAAAATTATAGTATTTCAAAAGTTCGAGCCACCTCCTTAGCCTCATATTTAATTATTTCTGATCAAACAAGTACTTCAGACTCTTATGATCGTTAAATACTTCAAATTTAGAGCCAAAAAGACAATGTCTCCAAATTTTCAGCATGAATACCACTGCTACTAGTTCTAAGTCATGCGTAGAATAATTCCTCTCATGTACTTTTAATTTCCTAGAAGCATAAGCAACAAGCTGCCCATTTTTCATTAATACGCCACCAAGACCCATTTTAGACGCATCACAATAAACCATGAAAGATTCATTTAGATTAGGAAAAATCAACACTAAATTCGTCGTTAACTTCTTCTTCAGTTCTACAAAACTTTCCTCACACGAAACATCCCACAGATAAGCTTGAACCTTTCGAGTCAACTGAGTTAACAGTAAATCTAACTTAGAAAATCCCTCAATAAACCTTCGATAATATCCAACTAAACTAAGAAAACTTCGAATCTCGGTTGCATACTTCAGAGTATCCCATTGTAACATAGCATCAACTTTAGAAGGTTCTACAACAATCCCACCACTAGAAATCACATTG
Organism: Vicia faba; assembly: GCA_948472305.1. Lineage (NCBI taxonomy): Eukaryota > Viridiplantae > Streptophyta > Magnoliopsida > Fabales > Fabaceae > Vicia > Vicia faba. The sequence goes on from OX451735.1 coordinate 792,573,552, forward strand.
CCAAGGAAACTCACTTCCTTCAACCAAAACTCACACTTCGACAGTTTTCCATATAACTTATTCTCTTTTAACACTTGCAACACAGATTGCAAATGCTCAGCATGCTCTTCTTCTGATTTAGAATAAATTAAAATATCGTCAATAAAAACCACCACAAACTTGTCCAAATACTTCTGAAAAATATGGTTCATGTATTCCATGAAAACACCTGGCGCATTATATACACTGAATGACATCACAATGTATTTGTAATAACCATGCCTCGTTCGAAGGGACGTCTTTGGAATATCATCTGGTTAACATGAATTTGATGATAATTCGACCTCAAATCAATCTTGCTGAAAACACAAGCACCCACTGACAGATCCATTAAAGCACTGACCCTCAAAAGTGGATACTTATTTTTAATAGTCACCTTATTTAATTGTTTGTAATCCATGCACAGTCTCATACTAGCATCCATTTTTACTAACAACATTGGAGCACCCCACGAAGAGACATTCAGTCGAACAAACTTCTTCTCCAGTAATTCTTCTAATTGTTTCTTCAACTCGCTTAACTCTGAAGATGACATCATATAAGGAGCCATCGACACTGGACTTATACCTGGTATAAATTCTACAGCAAATTCAACTGCTCGTTCTGGACACAAATCGCTGATGTCATCTGAAAACACTTCTAGGAATTCACAAACAACAGGTAATTCCACACTTGCAGTCTGACGATCAACTTGTAACGACGTAAACATTGTGAACATCAATGCTTCATCTTTTAAAATGAATATACTTGCTTAGTAGATAAAAAACATCAGCTCTCCGCCATCACCAAACTTAGGGAACCTCACTGTCTTATTACAACATTTGATATGAACATACTTGGACTCCAACCAATTCGTTCCCAAAATAATATCAATTTGATGTAAGGGAGTAATACCCTAAATTTATCCGCCTTGGTGTTAGAAATTAGTTTTGGTTTATTTACTAAAGAAATTTTTTCTTTAACCATGGTGTTGTTACAATTATTCAGAGTTGATTTAAAGAGTGTGGGTTATTACAATGAGGGGTGCTTAAATTACATTTTTATAATTTTGGGCTCATTACTCAAGTCAATCTAAAAGCCTATTAAGAATTGGTTATAGTCCATAATATTTATTGATTGTTTTAAGTTTTACATTCTTCTGTCTATTTTTAAAGGGTTAATTGGTGCTATAATATAAATACTTGTTTTGATATATATATATATATATATATATATATATATATATATATATATATATATATATATATATATATATATATATATATATATATATATATATATATATATATATATATATATATATATATATATATATATATATATATATATATATATATATATATATATATATATATATATATATATATATATATATATATATATATATATATATATATATATATATATATATATATATATATATATATTAAGTCTTCATTTAAATTTTACTTTTATAAATACTTATAGGTTGACCCGGGTGGTCAACACTTTTTATTTCCAAATAATCCATTTATTATTTATTTTTATAATAGTTGTTTTAGAATGTTGACCTGATCAAAATTATAGTTTTACCCTAATTCACCAAAAGCTGCGCAGACTTGTTCTTCCATCATAAGATACCGAAGCCTAGAAATACAACATGTGAATAAAATCAAATCAAAGTCAAATATTGAAAAAAAATGCATTTTTAATGATATTGATTTGCGAATACAGATACAATTTCTCCCAACTTCATTACAGATTCAAAATCAAATCTCTAATTTCTAATTAAATCAAACAGATTCAATCAATCTATCCTATAACTTCTAATCACTAACCATATTTCCTAATTGAATCTCATTCCTAAAACTATAAATAGAAGCCTAGACTAATGGATTAAGCACACGAACAAAAGCCCTTGAAAAATTCTTGTTAACTACTGTAAAATCCCTAACCAAATCACCAGAGCTCTACATCATTGAAGGATTAGGGTTTCACAACTGAAACTCTAAACCCTTTTGAGCTAAGCCACCATCTTCGTACCTTAAACATAAAAAGAGAAGGAGGATTAGAGATCGCAGGTGATAAAGAGGATTTTCTTTTTACGACAAGAGTCACTACAGGAGAGATAAACATGATTGAACTTAGATTATGGTATTATTTGTGATTTTTAATTGTGTTTAGGTGAAGGGTTAATTTGTGTTTCTGGGAATTTTTGGGGTTTAGGGTTCTTAGGTAGGGTTAACGTTCTACCTTCATAGGGTTAGGGTCCATTTGGGTTGATGTTTATGGGTTTATGAGGATTTTATAAGGATTAGGGTTCATACGAGAACCTTGGGGTTAGGGTTAATCTTCCTAGGGTTCATCTAAAAATTGTTAGGGCTCTAAGCTTAACACCTAGGGTTCTAAGGGTTATGGGTTAGGGGACGGTGGTGGTGATGAATATATGAAGTTTTTAGTTGAAATGTCAATTAGAAGACTAGGGAGAAGGGTGAACTTAGTGGTGGTGTAAGGTGGCCAGTACAGTGGGGAAATTTCTGGTGGGTTTGGTTTTAGAGAGAAGCTAGAGCTTCTCTCTAAGTAAGATCTAGGGTGGGATGGAAAATGTAGAGGGAGAGAAAATGGAAAATGATAAAATGTGTTATAAGTTTGCTTAAATACTCATTCGCTTCCTCCTAGATTGGTGACGTGTGGCCATCCACTGGCCACACGATTGGAATACCTTGACTGGTATCTCCATACTTCCATCTCATACGCCCTCGGTCAACCTTCATTCACAGCAATTCGTTTGGTTTACTTCTAATCAACGCTCCAAATTCACTTCTGAAGGCCCTTTGATTGGAATCAAACGTCCAAAATCTCATTGTTGCACCATATGGTCATGCACCTTCCATTACGCTGTCCAGACGGACTCAAATGATTATCTGGTCCTAGCCCATTCTTATTCACACCCTATGAGTTACTACTTCAGCTGAAAATGCACCCATGTGCCTAATTGGATCTCACACGTTATATGATCCCGAGCCCACCCTATTTACACCCTCTATATTACTTCTCCAACGTAACTAACACCCCCTGCACAATTGGAATACAAACAACAATTGGACTTAAGCCCTTACTTTCAGCACCCCCTATTTTTACATTTAAACTAATAATACACCCCCGTTGTTTTAATTAAATGATTTATTTAATTAATTATTTTTTATTTTAATTAATTTATTGTTCTATTTATTCATTTAATTTATACAATTACTAATTTGCTTCTCATATCATTTTTCATCATAATGTGCATTAAAATAATTTTTGCATTTATCATTAAATTATTTTGATGAATAAATATTGGATTATTATGAAAAACATTTAATATATTTTTAATAACAAGAAAATAATTATTTATTTAGTATTTTATAAAATACTAACCTTTTTATCAATTCAACAAATATTTTTATCATTTAAACTTACTTTTTTTTTCAAATTGCGTCATACATTCTAAGACAACTAACCCATCAAATTTAACATCTTTTCTATTAACTTAATTTCAAATTCAACTTTATTTTCAAAAAGGATTGTGGATATTTTTTATATTAATTGTGAACTTCGTCTACGACTATGCTATTTTCAAACCCAGACAAGGTTCAAGGATAATTCCAAACATTTCTACGATAAAAAAAACTAACCAAACACATACGAACTATGAATTTGGACTGTGATTCTTCGCAAGGAGATAAGTAGGTACACGATTAAAACCAAGGCGAGTTCATAACTAAATAACTAAAATTCTTTTTCTTAACATATAGAAACATTAACTGCTAAATACCCTTCTTACCCTTAAACCTAAAAGTGGAACCCCTTGAGAACTAGGGAGATTAAGGGTTCCTAACACTTTCCATTCGTCTAATCAACTTACAAATTTAGAATATCTATACGAATTAGGGTTACCTGTTATTTCCCCGTCCTTGGGACAAAAATTAATGGTGACGACTCTTTATTTTTTTCCGGTTACGACAGCTAGCGACTCTGTTAGAGATTCAACCCTAAGGTTTAGAGTCTTCTCATCTTTAGGTCTAGGGTTTCTTGGATTCTTTTTCTTCTATTTTTGGTATGTTGTGTTTCTATATATGTTTATTTATTTGTTTATTTTTTTATTTATTTATTCATATTTTTTTGTTATCATATTATTTATTTGTTGGTGGGATTTAAAATCATATATCAAACCTTAGAAGAAGGATCGTCTATTGGCCAAATGGGTTTAACATCCCTATGAGTTTTTGTGACGACTTCGCCTAAAGTCGATTGAATTCCAAGGAATATGTTTTAGAGGGTTAAACTCTCTAGGAGATAGGACTTCGGGATTTGGCCAATGACTTTTTGTATAACCCTAAAACAAAATCTCATGGTGAGACCTTGTACGACCCAAGAGACGAAAGTCTCGGTCTACAAAGAGGCTCCCTAAGGGAGGCACTTGTGCCTTTTTCCTTTAGTGTTATCCATGATACCCTTAAGGAAGCCACACTTTTGGAGAGGGTAGAATACGTAGGATGAAACTAGGAACCTACTTACTAAGGATACCTTTCACAAATTCCACCACCTATTGCATCACCATGCATAAACATATATTTTTCATTTCAAATATTCATCATTTTTGCATTTATTTGTCTTATTCATCATTTTTGCATTTATTTGTCTTATTTGTCTTATTCGACCGAGTTAGCACTGTGGTTCCTGATATGAACAAGATCAAACGTATTAGGGGGAAACTAACTGAGAAAGCTATGAAGATATTTGTTTGCTGCTATGTGGATATCCTTGAGTTGACCAAGGTGATCGTACAAGTGGAAGCAGTTACTGTCCTAGCTCAGTTCTATGACCCTTCGCTCTGATGTTTCACTTTCCAGAATTTCTAGTTGGCACCTATTTGGAAGAATTTGATAGGATCTTGGATATCTCTAGGAGCAAAGATGAAGCTTACAAAGGAATTGGACAAACTATCAGTTTCCGAGATTTGGCTAAGGAGATAGGGGATACCTTTCACTGATCTGCTACTTAATTACAAGAAAGATAGGGAAGTTCAAGGTATTAAAAGGCAATACTTAGAATCTAAGGCTTTGTCTTTTGCTGATGTGAAAGAATGGGAAGCTTGTGTCGATTGTTTGGCACTACTAATTTTTGTTTTGGTTTTATTTCTAAATACAATGGATTATATTGATGTTGTGACCATTAATGTATTTTGGGCCGTAAAAGTTTTGAATGTGGATCCTACTCCTACTTTGCTTGCTTATGTTTACTATGCCCTTCATAACAGTTATGAAAAAGGGAGGCGTGTTCTAAATTGTTGCATTCCTTTGCTTTTTTCTTGGCTCACTACTCACCTCTACATGGAGGACTATATGATTAAAGATCTGACTAGGAATCAATGGTATTAAAAGTTAAGGGCTCTTACTGCGGACTCTGTTTTATAGTATGCTAGGAAGTTGAACATAGGTGATATTGCCATTAGCTGTGGAGAATTTCCAAATTTTGTTCTAATTGGAACAAGAGGATGCATTAATTATAACTCCACTTTGGCTTTGCATCAACTTGAGTATCCTTTGGAAGATAAACCTTCCGACGAACAACTTCAACAATTGATCCTTTATAATATGGGTAAGAACAACTTCGAGTTACTTGCGAGAATCATCTGAGCTTGGGGTAAGGTACACAAGAAAGGTGTTGAATTTGGAAGGAAGAATGAGGTGGCAAGAGAGCCTTATACTTAATGGGTTTTGGACAAACTCCCATTTGATATTGATCCTACATACATACTAGACATACCAGATCCTCTTCTGATGTCAGTAGAGGAAATAGAAGAGCTAAAAAATGCCCTTAAACAAACTCAAGGGGACAAGGAGAATTTAGAGTATGAACTTTATAACCTTGCTATGGAGAAAAATAAATTGCAACAAGAACTTGTACAAAAAGACCAACAGATTCAGAACGATCGTGAATTGGTTGAAAAAGAAAGGTAAAAAAGAAAGCTTTCAACCGAGGGGCTGCTAAGTGTTACTTTCAATCTCGATTCCCACAATCAATGGTTAGATGATTCTTCTAGGTAAATTGCAAGGCTAAAGAAATGGTATGACAAAGCATTGCAGGACAAAAGAGAATTGGAAGAAGATTTGAGAGCTCAAATTCAAGGATTAGTAGAAGGTTCCCTAGATTCGGAGGAACAAATCCAAATCCTTCTCACAAGCCTCCAAGAAAGCCAAGAAGAAGAGGAGAGAGAACACCTTAGAAAAATAAGGGCAGAAGAACTTCTCTCTCAAAAGGTGGAGGAATATGAACAAGTCTGACAAGAATTAGAAGGCCTCCGAAAATATTTCCTTATACAAAGGGAACTTTATTATGATATGAGAGTTGAAAAGAGATATTGGGAAGAGAAATATGAAAAGATAGCTCAAGCGGGAGAAGATAACAAGATCATAATCCCGACACTATACAACGAGTATCTGAGATACAAAGACAAGCATGCAAAGCTTGCTTTCCTAGCAAAAACTCTCATTGGTGACATTCTTAGAAGCTTGAGAGATGCAGAAGCTGTAATGATCCTTATTTTGAATGATGTTTAAGACTTCCTTAAGCTTTGTAGGGAGATGGTTGATGGTTTTAGGACAAAAATTTGCAAGCACGCTTAGGAGATTTTAGTTCCCTTTTTTTATTTCTTTCGGTATTTGACATTTTGTTTTGATTTTCCGCTTTTAGTATTTCCCATTTAGTATTTGTTTCAGTATTAAGATTGTATTTCCCTTTTGCATGGATGATGGTTATTATTCAATAAAGTACTTTTGTTTAAGTATTTAACTTGCGTATTTATCTTGAGGGGTTCACCAATAAAAAGTAAAACCTAAATAATAATAATAATTAATAATAAAAGAGAATCCAAGTGAATAAGACATTCAAATAAATTTTTAGCATATTCATGTGCATTCATCCAGGCACAAACATCGCATTTAGCAATCTCATACAAAAACTCATATTTTTCATATCATTTCCAGTTAAATCATTTGGAAAACCACACTATCTTCCCGACCTCCATATCAAACAAGAGCTCATCAAAAGGAAGTAATGGAGAAAATCGGAGAGAACCAAGCTGCCTTTCAAGAAGACTTGGAACAAGTGAAAGGAAGCATCGACTCGATGAAAGGAGACATGAGTCAAGTTATGCTCTCCTGTAAAAATATCATAGCAAGACAAGGCGAGATTCCCAAGGTGGCCTTTGAAAAAGTAGCCCAAACCATTGGTGCATCAAGCGGCCACCAACCAACACATGAGCCAGAATCTGGTCCCGCAAAGTCAATAATTGCCCAACAAGAGACCATCATTACTGAAGGTTTCGTTCTACCTCCTTTGAAGGTGGGGGAATCCCATACTTTGCAAATTCCAGTAAAAAATGTGGATTAGTACATAGACCTGCAATATGTGGACCACGATGTAGAAGGAGTTGCTTAACCACCCCAACCAAAGACTGTTGAAGATCCTGTGGTAGTCAACCAATATAAAGCCCTTGAATAAAGAATGAAAGCTTTAGAAGATTATGACGCATTCGACGTCAATGCTCTTGAAATGGGTCTAGTTCCAGATGTAGTAATTCCTTCGAAGTTCAAAGGGCCTAACTTTGGAAATATAAGGGACTTACGTGCCTAAGAAACCATCTACACATGTACTGTAGAAAAATGCATGCATATGCTCATAATCAGAAATTGATGATCCATTACTTATAAATAGCCTGAATGGGGAATCTTTAGATTGGTATATGCAATTGGAACGAACGCATGTCCAATCATGGGCAGACCTCACTAACGCATTCTTAAGACAATACAAGTATAACTTGGATATGGCTCCTAATCGCATGCAGATTCAAAATTTGTCCCAAAAGAAGGATGAACCTTTCAGGGAATATGCTTAACGACGGATAAAAATGGAAGAATGGGTATAACCACCACTCCTTGAAAAAGAATTGGCCATCATGTTCATGGGTACGCTACAAGGTCTGTATTATGATAAAATGGTAGGCAGCGTCTCCTCCGAATTTTCAGATTTGGTGACAATTGGAGAAAGAATTGAAGAAGGTGTGAAAAGTGACAATATACAATTGGCATCATCCAGTAATCTTTATAATCCAAAGAAACATACTCCAAACTTCTTAAAGAAGAAAGGAGAAACTAATTTTGTCGCAGCACATCCAAGGGACAACAACCATTGGTGATCCTCCAAGAACAACAACCGCAAAATAGGTTCGATAAGCCTCCGAGAAGATTTGATCCTCTCCATATGCCACACAATCAATTATTACAACACCTACTTAAGGCATCCTTGGTAGAGCTGAAGCCACTTTCTCCTCCAATTGGGGCACTCCCACCAAAATATGGTACAAATGCAAGGTGCGAGTATCATGCCAATTCTCCAAGGCATACTATAGATAAATGTTGGGCCTTCATGCATAAGGTTAAAGATTTGTTGGATTCCAAAGATATCACTTTTGACAAATAAAATATCAAGATGAACCCGATTCCTCAACATGATGGTCCAGTTGTGAACGCAATTGAGATAGTCACTAATCTTAGAGAAACTCAATGAGTAAAAGCTCTGATAGATATCCTGGAGGAACATCTATTGGAATATGGTTTTCTCTTGGAACACAATGATGCTTCGAGAACACTTTCAAGAAATTCGTGGACTAAGGGATAGTCCAATTCGGGAATTATCCTGAAGAAGGATATATAGTTGCAATCAATGGAAATATAAGAAGACTATTGGTTATTCCTTGCCAATGTCCAAGTTCTACAAAGAAACCACTTATCATTCCATGTGGAGAGCCAATATTAACAAAAGTGCCAGTAATAATACCAGTGCTTCTGAAGAGTAAAAAGGTAATCAGGGGTCTGTCTCCTACCCCATACGAAAGTGATAAAGTTGTACCATGTTGTTATGATACTACAGTTTATGTTAATGGTTTAACAAGAATGTGAACCTTCAATAAGCCGAGAACCTGCAGTTGCAAATATAGTAGGAACAGGGGGCATGACTCGCAGTGGTCGGATATATGGTCCCGAATAACAAAAGAAGGATAATATTATGGTTAAGGATAAAGGAAAAGTTGTGGCTGAGACTAGTCAAGAGCAAGAACCTCTGAGAAAGATATTCACTTATCAAGAGGCAGATGAATTATTGAAAATGATCAAGAAGAGTGACTATAGGGTGGTGGACCAACTACACCAGACCACGGGAAAGATCTCAATACCATAATTACTAATCAATTCAGAGACACACCGAGAATATCTGATGAAAATTCTAAGCTCTACGCACGTTACAAAGGAGATCACGGTAGAATAATTTGATGGATTCGTGGCCAATTTAACATCAGGGTCACGCATAGGTTTCAATGACAGTGAGTTACTTCCATAAGGTAGAGCTCACAACAAGGCACTGCATATTTCAATTCAGATAAGGACAACTAGCCTATATAGAGTACTCACTGATACGGGTTCTTCCCTAAACGTGCTACCAAAGTCCAACCTGATGAAGTTGACAATGGACGACATTGTCATAAGATCAAGTTCTATGGTGGTAAAAGCCTTCGATAGTTCTTAAAGCACTGTGTTTGGAGAGGTGCAACTCCCTTTAAATATTGGTCCGCATATGTTCAACATTACTTTTTAGGTGATGGATATAGAACCAACATATACTTGCTTGCTCGGGTGACCTTGGATTCACGCTGCAGGGGATGACACCTCAACCCTGCATCAAAAATTGAAGTTCCTTGTCGAAGGAAAGTTAGTGATAATTGATAGAGAAGAAGAAATCTTCATTAGTCATTTGGAGTCCTATAGATATATCAGTGTAGGAGAAGATTATGTGGATACGCCATTCCAACTCTTGGAAGTGGCCATAGTGGTTACGCTCTCGGTAGAGAAAAACTCAAAACCTGGAACCCTTATGGCATCATGGATATATTTACAAGTGGTTGTGGGGATCAAACATATAAAGATTGGGGAAAGCTTGTGGAGATACCTGAGAAGAAAAATTGCTTTGGGTTGGGCTATAAACCGTTAAAGGATACACAAAAAGGCAAAGTGAAATTTCCTCCCATCTAGGCAACCTTTGTCAACAAAGGAGTGGAGCATGGCGGGCAAGTGTCAATTTTATCCATTAGAGGCAAAAACAAAGGAGCATCCAACTTCATCTGTGAATGGTCTCCGGGCGAAGAACTCAAAAATTGGACAACTGTGGAAATTCTAGAGATCTTTTTCTTTCAAAAGTAATTTTTCATTTTTAAACAAGAACCTATATCACGCCCGAGGCATAAGGTAGCTTGTAAGGGGCCCCTCATTTGTTTTCAAACATTATTTTCAATTAAATAAGAGTTATGCTTTTCATTCAATTAAGATCCTTATCTTTCTTTTGCATTTTTATCTTTTATTTTTCAAAATGGAATTATTTTTTTCGTCATACGCACTTTCCAAATTTGCATTCTAAAAAGCACCAAAACATGATAAAATGTGCTGATCTACATATAAACTCACTGATAACGATACTACTATTATCCAATATATTTTTGATGCACCAATTAACCAAGATGAAGTGGAAGATGAGGAAGATCTTGAACTATCAGAAGAATTTGAGAGGGTATTAGAGCAAAAGCGAATAATATATAATCGTACCAATAATCTATAGAGATCATCAACCTTGGCACAAAAAAATATCAAAAAGAGATCAAGCTAGGTGAAACCCTGGAAAAAGGCATCAAAGAAATACTTATCAAGCTTTTGCATGAGTACATGGATATATTTTCATGGTATTACAGAGATATATCGGGATTGGATACAGATATTGTGGTGCATAGACTACCTCTCAAAAAAGGTTTCGTCCAGACATGTCTAACAAGATTCGAGAAGAAGTCCTCAATAAATTTGATGCACATTCCAAGCCATGGAAGATTATACACCTTGGATAACTAACATCATGCTAGTACCCAAGAAATATGGAAAAGTACGCAAGTACGTAGACTATCAGGACTTAAACAAAGCAATTCCTAAAGACGATTTCCTGTTACCTCACATAGACGTTTTAGTGGACAATACAACACAAGCTTCAATATTTTATTTCATGGATGGTTTCTTAGAATATAATCAGATAAAGATGGAACCTGAGTGTTGTACCCCAACTTTTTCCCCTAAGATTCCTCTATCATTTTATATCAACTCAATCATATCAAGATCACACTAGGTTTTGGTTCTCTCCCTATCTCTAGGTATGCTCATGAGGAATCACCAAGCACCATGATTTGTATGTTATGAACATATATGTTTTGTGTTGATTAACTTTTAACTAACCAATACAATGAATGTTTTCTCTAATTGATGATACTCTAGGTGAGGGCACAACATATTTCAACAGGTTGATTCATAGGTTCATGAGTTTATTTCCATGTCTTCTTCAACAAAACTTCATTGAGATTCAAGCTTCATAATTGAGGATGATTTAAAGTACATCATGATATGGTATACTATGATTCATCATGCCTCAATTTTTCAAATAAAGTCAAAAGATGCAAAGGTTGATTGACGAGGTTTGACCTAATTGTACAAGTTCTTGATTCATTGATCACAGGTGTATAAATCTTTCAATTCTTAATATTTGGAAGTGGTTATTGGTCCTATGGTTTATTACTATCATCCTTAACAACTTCTATTTACATGGCAAAAAAGTGATTATGCAAGAAAGATTGTCAAAATTGAAATGGATTTCCAAGGAATTTTAGTGCTTTTGGAGCTAGGGTTTTGAACTTATAAGGGTTATATATTGCTCATATTTTGGGATTTTTGAGTGATTCAAAATATATGCTTCTCTTTAAAGGGTTATCAATAAATCACTTCAAAGGTTTCAAGAAACTTTTATATGGAAGATGCCTGATGATGAAGATATATGACATATCCTCTAGATAGGCTATCAAACTCCCTTATGTGACTTCAAAAGTTTATAACTTGGTCAATTTTTATCTACTTGAGCACATTATTTTTCCATAATGATCTTAAGGATGTGAAATTCAACTCTTCTTTTATGTGCGAACCTTGAAAATGAGTGGAAGATGCCTAAGAACTCAAAAGATTATAGGTCACCTCATGAATTTTCACTAACTTTACAAGGCCATAACTTTTTCAATACTTGGTATTTTTAAGTGATTCTAGTTTCACAATTCTCTTTGGGAAGTCTACTTCAAGCTAGAATCAATTATCAAAGCTCAATTTTGAAGGAGAGCCTTATTTGAACTCAAAATATTATAGGTCACTTTTGAAGAAAAAACTTAGAATTTTTCTAAGTACAAACATCCATCAGATCTCATTCTTGGCACATTGCAAAGATTGTGACCTTATATTTAAAATGCTTCAAGAATCATGCCCTAAGATCCCTTGATCTGTGAATACCATGGATTCAAAGATGGTACCTTGAAACTGAAGTTTTCTCTAAAGTCAGAATTTGAAATTTGTAATATGGCTTCTAATCACCAAATTTCCACGTGTTTTCCACTTAAACATGATTAGCGAATATGTTTGGATTGTTTAGAATGATAAAATGCATCGTTTGGTTGAGTTTTCATGCACATGTGATCACACTTTCTTCATGATCACAAGTGTCCACGAACTTAAGGGAAATTGCATCATTCACCCCTCCTCTAGATTCCATTCACTTCTCTTATAAATACAGGCTCTATTTCACTCATTTTCGCAAGCTTGAACAGCCAAAATCACTCTGTCAAACTCCCTCCATAACTCACTTTTCTGAGATTTCGAATTCTTCTTTTCTCCACTTTTCAGTCCAATTTCTTCATTGATCTTTCATCCTTAATCTCAACTGAAGCTAACAGAAGAAGAATCAAGCCTTGGGGTACCCTGAATCGTGTTAGCCAAGTCTATTTACAAAGCAAGTTCATCTGACTTCGTTCAGGTAGTATAATGCACCAAATCTTCTAACTCAAATTACTAGAATGGTCTATGATGTTCACAGATGCTTGCTCTTAACTCAATTTTGGTGAAATAATGTATTTGATGCTTCTGATTTTTTATTTTAACATTTTCAAACATCTATGGTTTTTTCCAAATAGACTACGCGGTGCTTTATATAAATTTTTCGCGAGCATATGATTTTGATCATCTCAAGTAGACGCATTTAATGGTACCACTATGAACGCGTAAATTTACAAATTCAAGGATCTTAGATTTTCCCTATTTGCAGGAGGCTGGAGGTTGAAGACGACCTACATGTCGTTTTTCAACTAATGACACTCATCCAATTATTTTATTTTGATTGGTTGGACTTTCTTATGTTGTATGCGCGCGCCTTAGCTTGGATCCATGGTACTTCCTCACCTCATATCCATTAGATCTGCCAGTGTGTATAAGTGAAAGAGATCAAATGCGCGTGGTTTTTCTGATATTTTTTTATTTTACAAAGTTATTTTTAAATTTCTTTTATCTTTAAAAATTCATAACTCTTATTTTTTATCCAAAAATTATGAAAACAAAATATAAAAATACTTTGAATTATTTGACTTTGTGAATTTTTTTATATTTTTATTTTAATGTTTGATATTTTTCATAATTTTTGCATTGTTTGCCTTATTTTAATTATTTTAAAAATAATTTATGACCTTTTTAAATTCCAAAATATTTATGGAAGGATCCAATGGCCTTTTCACAAATATTGGTGACCTCATTTTATTTTTATTTGTGATTTTACTATTTTTCACAAATTTTGGTTTATTTGGCTTAATTTCTTCAATTTTAAAAATTAATTTCTGACTTTAAAAAATTCTGAAATTTTTTGTCAACAATGCTTAAATCATGTTTGACCTCTGACTATATTTTAGGATTTTTATTTGGTGTTTTAATATACTTTGTGTATTTTATCAATTATTCTCCTTTTATTAACCATTTTAATTGTTGTTTTATTAAATATTATTTTTATTATTTTTGTATTTTGGTTCTGACTTGGACTTCATTTGGTGACAAATTCTTCAAACTCATTGGATCTTGGGTGTTGATAGGTTGAGAAACTAAATTCACCAAAATGGATGAATGATGTTGATGATATTTTAAACCCTAATTTAATACATTGCATCCTATCCCTCTTCATCTTATCCCTTTGTCATTGTGCTACATGTTGTTAGAGGATGATCTACACATCATCTCTCCAAATATATGGAACATAGATTGCTATTGACCGACCTCAAAATAGGTGCGACTTCTATATAAGTTCACTTACGATTGCTTAACATATTGCTAAATTTTGTCCCGATTCGAGAAATGATCATTCGTGGCTCAAACCTATGTTTGCAAGCCAAAGTATTTTTAATTTGAAACCTTTGATCCAATAACCTTGAGGTTCATTGTTAGGAGGTTTTGGCCTTATCAATCCTTTAATGAATCTTCATAAATTTTGGATTAAGTGAATCATTTAAACATCTTTTATCATTTATTATTGCCTTGAGATTTTGAAATGAATGATATACTTGACAAAAAGCAAATGAAACTTGTTATTGAGAGGCTTTGATTTTATCAATCTTCTAATGAGTTTTAAAATGCAAGTTTCAAGATGGTCATTCAACTAACCTCTAATTTCTAACCCATTAACAATTGAATTTTATTGCATGCTTTACGCCTTTACTTTTACACACCATTTATTTTAACATTTACATTTCATGCTATTTTCATCTTTGCTCACTTGAGCATTTATCTTTATGTCATTTTTTATTTTGCTCATTTGAGCTTTTATTTTCTTTTTGAAGATACCTAATAACCAACTTGAACAATAAAAAAACTTTAAGGTTACTTGGAATATTTCGTTACAAGCCTTGGAATTTTGGAGTTGTGGACTTCTTGGACTTAGGATTAGAGACCTTGACCTACCTTGAGACCTTGTGACTTCTATTTCTATTTTGTCTGGAGTTCTTGGGGTTTACCCCGAGACATTGGGTTGTTTGTTTTCTTTGTGTGCAGATTATTCTAATTATATGCTTTGTCTGTGATTGGGAATTCATTTGTATACAATTGTTACTCTGCCCAATTTTTATGAAGACTTAATGCATCTGATGTTTGGTATTCTTAAGAGGTCTATTATCTTTTCTTGTTTGGTTGCAATCTAAAGGATGGGAATTCTACACTGACTCATTATGTCAAATGTTGACTTCTTGTTGGTTAGAAGGTTCTTTTCCCTAGCTTTTACCTTATGCTTTAGGATAATCCATTCATCTCCTCCCATCTTCTTTAATTTTAAAAATCTTCTCCCTCCTTTTCAAAACTATTCTTGTTTTCTAAACTTGATTCATTTTCATAATAAACTTGGACTTAGGTCCATGCATTTTCAAAAATATTTTCTTAATTAAACTTTAAACAACTTAATCATACTTTGACATTTTTGTGAGAAGATTAAAAGTCAATCAATCTCATTTAAACCATTTTTTCCACTTTGGATTTTTACTTTAAAATTTTCTCAAAAAGATTAGACGTTTGTCAATCCTTGTAGTGATGTGAACCACTATACTTCTATGATATGTAGTTAAGTGAGATATTTTCCACTGGGTGTCGAGCGAGGCTTTGTTGATTTTAAAATCCAAGCCATATCCTCCACTTTGAGATAACATAAATTCTCCTTTCACATAATCGTAGGTAGTAAGTATGTTATTCCACTCGGAGATGATGATGATGTCTTGTCTCTTAAAACTAACCAAAACACTTGTGTTTTAAAATTTTTAAAGGTGAACTACGAGTACCCTGATCCCTTATTGCATGAAAGGTGGTACGTAGGCACTAAAAGTTCGCAACCGCGACGGGTGCAAAAATTGTAAAAAATACTTCTTTTCTCATCCCCACAATCTACTTTTGTATACAACACTTATAGCCAAAATACACAAATTTTCAAAGAGGTTCCTGCGGAGTACCATAAATGTTTAGGGTGCTAATACCTTCCCTTTTCATAACCAACCATGTACCTAGATTCTCTCTCCCTCTTTTTGGGTTATTCGCTCTTTTCCCATTCCTATGGAAACAATTAAGCGTGGTGGCAATTTTTATTCGATCTGTGCGTGTCAAGTCAATCCAATAACTTAGTCTCAACATTTATACTACTACAGAAAAAATGGCGACTTCACTGGGGACAGATCGACCAAATGCTGGTCCATCTCTAAGTGGGTTGAGCATATCTTTGTTTATCTGTGTATTTTCTATTATTTGTTGTATATTATATGTTGTGTATATGTTTGTCTGGATTTTCCTGGTTTTCAGGGTGCTTGGTGATTTCTAATAAGTCCTCTATCCATACTTGGGCAAACTTAAGATAGGACGGGCGGTATAGTCATGTTAACTCTGAGGGAGTAATCCTAAAAAAGGAGACATGAGATCCCCCACTCAATGGAGGCCCCTTGGACTATAGTGTCGTTTACCGAGTAACCGAGAAGACGTGCTACTTTCGACCAGGGAGCCTGCTGAAACTGATGACCGTAGAACCTTTAACCCATCTTGGCCTTTTAGGTGTAGTGCGGAAACTATGACGGAGTAATCCGGAAATGGTTGTCATGCGATACAACACTCAGGCCAGTTTTTCCTGAGAATATTACTAATTAGCAAGTCAATCGAGACGTTGGTAATATCCGAAGGAAGGATGTTGACTCTGGGAACCTCTTAGAACCTTTTTCGGAAGGTGATAAACTATTAAACCATACCTTGTGGGTAGTACCTTAGATTTCATGCTCATGAAATCGAACTTATGAACCCCCATGTTTGTGATCTTGTGTGTGATTATTGCATCATGCATTCATGCATCCATGAGCATCCTTTAAAACATTTGTTTCAAGGAACTTAAAGTTGACTTATCTCAGGTACTGTTTGACCATGGATTCTGGTAAAAGAAAGACTCAAAAGTACAATTTCAAGGATCCTAAGATAGATAAATTGATGAGTCTGATTCCTGAGATCGAGAGTTCTACAGATTTTCAGAAGAAATATGGATCCATCGTGTCTCTTATGAAGCTCAGGATGAAGGAGAGTATTCTCTCGACTTTGGTCCAGTTCTATGATCTGATGTATCGATGTTTTACTTTCCCTGATTATCATTTGATGCCTACATTGGAGGAGAATTCTTCCCTACCGAGTTTACCTATTAATGATCGTGTTCCTTTCACCGGTTTGGAGGGGGAGCCAAAGTCTCATGAGATTGCTATTATGATTCATTTGGGGAAATCTGAGATTGAGGCCCACATGACTACCAAAGGAGGAATCAGAGGATTACCTACCCAATTTTATTGGAGAAAGCTCGCTACTTTGCTAGGATGAAGAGTACATTTGCTTTTGAGGCTATATTTTCTCTACTTGCCTACGTGTTGTTCTTATTTCCTAACATTGAAAAATTTGTGGATATCAATGCCATCAGGATATTTTTGATTGGGAATCCAGTTCCTACATTATTAGGAGATAATTATTACTCCATTCAGCTTCAGGATTCTTATCATGGAGGGATGATCATTTATTACACGCCTTTTTTGTATCAGTGGTTTATTTCCCACTTACCTCGGTACGATGCTTTTTGGGATGTCAAGAAGGAACCTCGTTGGGCTCTGAAGATTATGGCTCTCACTCATTCTGACATTTTTTTGGTATCATCTGGCTTACTATGATGTGGAGATTGTCTATATTTGTGGTAGTTTCCCCAATGTACCTCTTCTTGGTACAAAGGAAGGAATTAACTACAATCCCGTTCTTGCACGACGTCAGCTTGGGTACTTGATGAGGGACAAGCCAAATAGTAGTCATCTGATTTGTTTCTTTCTTAAAGAGGGAGAGAATCATAAGGAAGCTAAGGAGGAAATTGAAAAGGCTTGGCTCCATATTCACAGGAAGAGTAGAAAAGAATTGGGACCTAGAGGAGTTGTTGCTTTTGAGCCTTATCTCCGATGGGTATAGGTGTAATACCCTAAATTTGTCCTACCCTTTTACTTTTATCTGGCTTACGCATCTCGCGCTTTTCTCATGTATATAATTTCCATTAGGTCATTTTGCACGTCATGCATCATTGGTCAATAATTTTTCATGGGATCAATGATATTGTGGAATTAGGGTTGTTGTATGGCTTTAAGGCTCTCATCTTCGCATAAGCTTGTTTCAATTGATTTCTCCATCGATCATTTGTTTGAAGCTAGAGTTTTATTTCCTGGATTTCTTTATCATCAAGCTACATGGATATTCTTTCTTCTTAACATCACGTTGCAATCTGTCTTCAAGGCTTAAGAATTAGGGTTTGCATCTATTATACTTCAATTGCTGATCATTGGATTAGGGATCGATCTTGTGGTTATCTGGAGCCTCTGCTTCTTCAACATTGTGGACTTGTTTTGAATGATATAGTTTTTGGTTCTCATCAAATACTTGTTACTTCAATTGCAAGTTAACTTGGATTATTGAGAGAAATGATTATTGACTTGGATTCGTTGAAACTTCTAATCATGCTCGGATTTAATATTGATTCAAGGCCTTATTAAGTTCATGATTTTGTTAATGGTTGATTCAAGATTGGTTTTGGAGATTCGTTGATATGGTTTCAAGGAAGATTCATTCATTCAAGTATTATTTAAGAAGGATCTAAAGTACAAATTCAAGATTCATCAAATCATCAATCCAAAAAATGTCAAGATTCATTCAAAAAAACCAATAGTTCAAGGAAGAAATCAGTATCATATTTCCAAATAAACCACTTAGTGCATCACTTTGGATATTTTACTCACACACTAGGCATCATTCAAGAGGGAGTCACATTCAGAACTTAAAGTTTGCAAAAATGGAGGGAATGGTAAAGAGACTTTATTTCTTAAATGTAAAAGTCAACATACAAAGTACAAAAGCCAATACATATTAAGGAAGTACATTACAAGGAGAAAAACGAGAAAGATACAAGGGAAGTGAAATTCCTTTACATAGTTGACCATTGACCCTAACTTGTATCTGAACTCCTAAACCTATTATACTCTAAACCATTCATTTCAAAACTTCATTTCCAGTTCTCCTTAACGGTGCTTCTGGATCATTTCAAAGTTCTTTCCTTCATGGCTAAAGAAGCTATAGCTTCATAATTATTCCAAGACAACCTTCTTTGATCTTGCCAACATAAGTCTTCAAAATCCAAACCTGTTTCAAAACCAGACCTACACAAGAATATAACGCAAAATCAGAAAGTCAAGAAAGTATAGAAGGAATAGACCCTCATCCATAAGATCAGAAGAAAAACAGAAATATAGCAAACAAAATCTCTAGCTGACATTAACAGAATTCATAACAGTTTTTATAACCAATTTCCCAATAGAAATTTCTAACTGCATCAAAACTCCATAACTACCATGCATTCCTAAACTAACAGCAAAAACCCCTGATTTTTTTTCTCTAACGGTTTCCGACCTGTAACAACCCCGTAACCGTTTTCTAAACCATCTTCTAACTGTAAAAAAAACCACCAGTAGAGATTTCCTAACAGATTGAAAGGAGTTGAAGGAGAGGCACGATTCAAAAGAAAGGGAATAACAGAAAAATAGGAAACTCACCAGAAAAACTGTCAAAGCTTTCTCTTCTCTCATTACTTCATCTTCATATTTCTACAAAGCTTCAATCATGATCATGCTCGAATCGTAATCCTCATCTCTATCTCTCTACACTCTTTTTCCATAACAAAGCACTTCAACTCTCTCTCCATAACAGATTTTAAAAAATCCTTAAATCTTCAATCATCATCATCGATTCTTCAAGCTTGATCCTCCATAATCTTTCTTCAGACTGTGCCAATTAAGAGCAACATCTTCTTCTCAAAATCACTACACCACATCATCTTTGCATCACCGTAATCATCTTCTTCACAGTTGTGTCTCACTAGTCCGCAACTTGCTTCACTGCAACATCATCACCACAACATTAATTTCTCTACACTTTCTCGTTCCGCTACTGCACTTCATATTCACAAACACAAATCTTTATTCTGCATAATCAAATCTACACCTGCAACGATGATTGATCCTTCACAGGTCTTTATCGTACCCAAGGCACACAACCATAATACAATAATTCAGTATCAACACGCACACACGAGAGTCACAGAGAAACGCAAAAAAAGAAAATAAAAACTAGAAGAGAAGAAGAAGAACAAAATTGAATAGAGGAGAACACAAGATGTGGGGAACGAACCCGAAAGTTTAATCTTCATTAGCGATCATGGTTAGTTGTTCGAAATTTTTCACCATCTTCTTGACACTATAGAGTAATCCTTACCTCCTTGAATCATAGTCTTCAACCAATTGTGTTGTTCTTAGGTGATTCATAACTAGATTTGAAGCTTATGTTGTTAGGGTTTATTCGCTTAAGGATAAGATACATGCTTCTTATCTTGAAATCAAGAAAAATGATAGTGAATATGAAGAGAGGAGGCATAAATAGAGGTTTTGATGCGAGGAAGTGTGATTTTAGAGCTTCGCCGCCGCCAAGGCGATTCCCTGGGTGACGGAAGCGATTTTCGGTTTGTTCTCAGGCGAGAGAAAAGGAAAGAGAAACGTGATATGGAAATTGAAAGGTCACAAAACCTAGGGGATCAAAACGACTGCGTTTCACCCCCCTTCCAATTTTATTTTCTTTTAACTTTTTTAATTAAAAAGCTGGCTACATTTGGATGTGTTTCGGGCTTAAGAAGTTGGGCCTTCTATTCACACTCTCCATTGGTCCGGGACACCCCTTTGCTTAGTCTCAATTTTCATTTTGTTCTTTAAGTTTTTAGAAATTAATTTGTTATGATTCTTTCATGACTTTGTTCTAAAAAATTTTGTGGATAGTAATATGTTAGCTCCTGAGTTGTCGATATTTTTTTTTCCGATTTCTTTATTAGTTTAGATATTAATTTAATTAAATTTCAAATTATGGTTAAGAGTAGTTTTTGGAATGTTATGGTTGATTCCATATCCTTGATTCAACTTCCTTGGCATGATGAGTGGTTTAATGGTAGGATCTGATCCATGAACAATGCATTGTTATTTTTGACTCGTTTATTCATTGTGCAAGGTACAATTTGGTGCATTCGATAATGTAACATAACAAGTTGTTATACGATTGAAGCATACAGCTTATGCTCGCTCCCTATACAACACGCCTTATTTCTCATCGTCCTGGGAAATTCATATTATTACATGTTGTCCAGATGCATGTGATGTTTTATGATGCTTTATGCAGGAACTTTTGATTACGCATTGCATTCGCAACATGCATTTGCTTTTATCTTAGTTGGATATCATTTCTAACTTTGTTTATTTCTTGGTAAAGCTTGCTCGACGCGTACTCCCTGCTTCTCCATTGCTTTCATACACTCTTGACGATTTGCTTGCTTTTGGTAGTCGTCGCTACTACCTTCATACTTCTTTGCATATTACTACATTTGTTTACCGCTTTTCTAGATATCATGAGAAGTATGGATTTACTGCTTTCTGATGCCATGAGAAGTAGGGTAGAGATTTATGATTGGGGTCTCCATTGATGATCATGTCAGGAACCCCTCTGGTTTATTTAAAGACCCGTTTAAGGCGACTCCGTATTGTTTGCCATTGTGTGCTACTTGTGTGTGGTTTGTTTAAAACCCTACCTTTGAGTAGGTATTATACATGTGTGTTTATATTTGTGCCCGCACTATTCCCCATCCCTTATTGAAGTCCTCAAAAGGAGGCGAGTGGGGAGGGTTAGCAATCAACCCCCGCAATTTCGTCTGTGTCATCCTTAGCTCGTGATGCACCATGATGCTTCGGAGTTGGGCCTGCTCTTGTGTATCGAGTCATCAAGTGGGGAAGGGTTCTGCAATCGAACCCCCACGCTTTGTCAGGAGTTTGCATTGGCCGATGCTGATACTCCGTGACCATTCATATTTCCTTCTGTCGTCTACCTCAATCTCCTATATCTTAGTTATGTGTTTAGTCGCTTTGGACGTCACATTTTTGTTTTTTCATCTCACTCCCGCTTGTTTGTCTCAGGTGATACGCTCCCCTTGGCTAAAGCATTTTATTTCTTTTCTATACTCTTTTATGTATGTTCTCTTTCGAGCTTGCTTGCTTTATCCTTGTACATACCATGTTACCTTAGGACATGCTTGCTCCCTTCGGACGCAAGTTAGACCTTAGGTTGCAAAGTATGCATGCTAACATGAGGTAGACATTTCCCTTTTGTTAATCCAAATCATAGGGCCAACATTGAATGATAACATTAGGTTAGGAAATAGGTTAGTCCCCCTTAGAATCTTTTCTTCCCTTTTTGCATCCTCGCATTTAGAACTTAAACCTTTTTCTTAGCAAATCCTAAAAGATGCTAATCTCACTTAAATCATTTTTCATGGTAACAAAATACAAACCAATCAAATGCGACATCTTGCCTCGAGGGCGTAATTTGAAGCCATTTTCAAGCAAGGACATGATTAATTTACTTCTGTGCCAACACATAAGTCTCCAAAGGTCGAGCTGCGGTAGAAGGCGGAATAAACATTGTCCATAAAAAACACAAAACAAACAAAAACATGGAGCCAAACTACGGTAGCTCTGATTCCTCAAAAAGGATATGTAGGCATTGGGGTAGGGCCCAAGCGAGTACATCTTTATTTTCCCTACATTCTTTTCTCATTTCTTTTGCATGGATCATTCCTCAATAATAAACAGTAAGCATACATTAAATACACCCATAAGATAGATAACAACAAGGGATACCGTAGAGTACTACAGGCGTGTGGGGTGCTAATACCTTCCCCTCGCGTAACATACTCCCTTACTCGATCTCTATGTCAGAAGACCGTGACTTCTCCCTTCTCAGGTTTTCTCGATGTTTACCTTTTCCGTCATATGGGATAAAATACGTTTGATGGCGACTTCATTATTTGATGATTTTCAGCTGATTTTTTCAGCTGGAGACTTCACTGGGGAATTGTTGACCAAATGCTGGTCCATCCCAGAGTTGCTCCTAACTCTTGTTTCCTTTCTTTAGGTGTTTATTTTTATGCTTTAAGTTTATTCATTCATACATGATTACCTGAGCATATGTATGCATTGCATTTTACTGTTTTCCATATACTACTGATGTACTTGATCTATTTCTTATTAGGTGGGTGTTACTATGAGGTAAAAGGCCCAATACCCAGACCAAGTGACAACATAGGAACCATAGGAATAGAGTGGAACATGAACGGCTAGTTGACTTAGGTTTCACTATTTCCGCCATGTCGTCCATGCTCATATGAGGTATAAATGAGGGGCTATCATTTTCACGTAAGTGATATAACGATAGTTTTTCAGGAGTATCCTTGATTCTGAGTTACCTGACTTTACCTTAACATAGTTTTCACCCGTAAGTGAGGAGGGGATTATTATCACAGGTACAGACGGTGACTATGTTCAGATGATGACTATACTCAGATGGTGACTATTGGTTATGTTCTAGATTTCTATCAGTGACTATGAGGTTCTCAGATTTATTTTGAGTTCCGAATCTATTCATGAGGTTCTTTGGTTTATGTTCCGGACCTATGATCCTGGTACTAACAGACTATGCAGAGACAATACAGTAGAAATCAGTATCATGGAAGTAGTAACCCCATGATCACACATTTACATTATAGCATGTTTACTTTTCAAGAAAGAAATGTCAGAAAAATGAAACTATATACTAACCTTGAATGTGCATGTCCATTCCGGGGTATCTCACAAAGTTATAATTTTCTAGATATTTTCTTTATGTGGTGGTTCTTATTACCATGTTGCTCGGTTATTACTGAAGTTTATTGAGCTATGAAAAAACGGAATGGAGAATCATTTCATACATCATACATATCATGCATTTCATGAGTTATAGGTTTTCTGGCAGGAATTCTTATCTGATGGTTTTGCCTCTTATTATCAGAATCTATAAGACGACTTCCTTACATCCTTATCGCACTCGAGCCAACAAGTTAAGGATTATGGAGCAGATTGAGCAGAACCAGGCCGCTCTCCACAAAGACATATACACCATGGGCGATCGGATGAATCAGCTCATGGAAACTCTTCATGTTGTCATCCAAGGGAAGAAAGAGCTCAAATTGAGTGTTACTAAGTTGGTTGGCAGTGCCTCTATGTCCAGGAATGGTGGACCCAGGAATGACAATGGGGGAATTCATAAAGAGAACCCATGGCTGATTGTGGATGACCATCATGATGTCATCGATCTCGATGACTCTCCAAAGGATTCTACAGCTGATTTTTCTGAAAATGCTAAAATGTACAAGGCTTTAGAAGAACGTCTGAAGGCTACAGAGACTTCCAAAAAGCCAGGATTCAGTGTTTTTTCTATGTGTTTGGTTTCGGGGGTTGTGATTCCACCAAAGTTAAAGGTACCAGAATTCGAAAAGTATAAAGGGGTTACATGCCCAGAGACTCATCTCTGATCTTACTGTAGAAAGATGGTCGCTTATGCTAGCAACGAGTCATTGCTCATGCATTTCTTTCAGGACATTCTGGATAAAGCTTCATTAGAGTGGTACATGCAGTTGGAGAAAACTTATGTTAGTACTTAGGGTGAGCTTGTCGATGCTTTCCTGAAACATTATCATTACAATAACTCCATGGCGCCTAGCCGTGCACAGTTGCAGAGTATGTCTCAGAAGACTAATGAGTCTTTCAAAGAGTATGCCCAGAGGTGGCGCAGTTTGGCCGCGAGGGTTCAGCCTCCTCTCCTGGACCGGGAACTAGTAGATTTGTTTATGAGTACCCTCAGAGGTCCGTATTTCCAACATATTCTTGGAAGTACTTCTGATTCATTTTCGGATATGGTTATCATCGGGGAGCGGGTTGAAATGTGTATAAAAGTAGGGACTATTACATGTGCATCTGGAAAAAGTGGTAACAACCGCTCAGGTAGTGGAAAGAAACCGTATTCTAGCAGTTTTGTCAAGAAAAAGGAAGGAGAGTTGAGTAATGCCTTTATTGATAAAGGGAAATTTTTTGCACAGGTTCCATATTACCAAACTCCTGCTGCTGCTCCACAACAATAGTATGCACCGCCATGAAACTATCAACAGAATCAGAGGCCCCGAGGACAAAGGGGACAAAAAAGGCCGCAAAGGTATCTCGAGAGGAAGTTTGATCCAATCCCAATGTCGTGTGCCCAATTTCTTCCACAATTGCTAGTCGGTCAGTTGGTACAACTTCGAGAGTTAGCTCCTCCACCGGCAGAACTTCCAAAGGGTTGTGAGTTTCATTCAGGCGCTCCAGGCTACTCAATCGAAAATTGCAAAGCTTTAAAGTACGTGTGGAATCTCTTTTAGATGCCAAGGAGTTAAGCTTCGCTCCTATAGGCCCTAATGTTTGGAAAAATCCTATGCCTCCCCACCATGGGGCTGCTGCCAACGCAATCGCGTTCGATGATGGTCGGGACTTATTGACTCAGGTTGATGAGGTTCAGATGTCAATGGAAGTCTTAAGAGAACATATTTTGCAGCAGGAAGTTCTACAAGAGCTTCATGAATTTTGTTTGAAATGAACATCCAATCTGGACGAGTGTGATGATTTGAAAAAATCCATTCAGAGATTGTTGGGCGAAGGGGTTGTTATAGTTGAGAAAGTCATCTCCGAAGGTGATGTTGCTATTCTAGAGATCCTGTATCATCCGGACAATGTTTAGAGGAACACTTCAAGAGTTCCATTAGCTATACAAGTTCCAGCGCTCCCTGCGCCAGATCAGAATCTGGTTGCTCCCCTGCCAACACAAGCATCGACACCTCCAAATCCAGTTCTGGTCCCAATGGGAATACAATGATGTTTACATCAGTGAAAAGAAAATTTTTTATCCTCCGATTGAGAATAAGGTCATAACTAACATTGTCGGGACTAGTAGAATAACCCGAAGTGGATGAGTCTTTGCTCCTACTCCACCTCCTCCCGAAGAAGTTATCAAAGAGATTCATGTGAAAGATAAGGGGAAGCAAGTAGTCAATGATTCTCTCAGGACGCCTTTTAAACAACAAGTGGAGCAGTTATTCAAGGTAATCAAGAATAGAGATTTCAAGGTGGTTGACCAACTAAATCAGACGCCTGCAAAGATATCAATCTTATCCCTCCTTCTGTACTCTGAAGCGCACAGAACAGCGTTGATGAAATTCTCCATGGTACTCATGTGAATCCTGAAATTTTTATGGCCCAATTTGAAAGGGTTGTTACAAATATTTTTGCAGGGAATTGTCTGGGTTTTAGTGATGACGAGCTTCCTCCTGAGGTCCGAGCTCATAATAAAGCATTGCATATTTCCATCATATGTTTATACACTGTGATGTCTCGAGTCCTAGTATACATTGGGTCTTCTTTGAATGTGATGCCTAAACATACTCTGTTCAAGCTGAACATGGACGGGGTTATGATGAAACCTAGCATGCTGACAGTCAAAGCTTTTGATGGGTAAAGAAGATCAGTAGAAGGGGAAGTTGACCTATCCATCAAGATTGGTCCCCACGTGTTCTACCTGTCATTCTATGTCATGGATATCCATTCGTCTTATACTTTCCTGCTGGGATGCCCGTAGATACATATGGAAGGAGCTGTAACCTCAACTCTGCACCACCGTTTGAAATTCATCCATATTCTAAAATGAGGCATGATTCATCAATCATGCAGGTCTGCCTCGAATCCTATTAAAAACGATGATCTTACAATTCCTTGCACCAATATCCTTGGAAATCCGAATGACCAAGCCAACGGAGATAGTAGGGAAGATTGTAAAATTCCAAAGGAATTGGCAAGACTACCGAGACAAGAAGAAAAAACTATCCTGCCTCATTAAGAAGCCATTGAGATCGTCAATCTCGGTACCGACACGATAAAAAGAGAGGTCAAGATAGGGGCCGCTTTGCAAGATGATGTAAAGAAGGGGTTGGTTGAGCTTCTCAAAGAGTACTCAGACATATTTGCTTGGTCGTATGAAGACATGCCTTGTTTGGATAGAGATATAGTCATGCACCAAATTCCACCCAAGCCAGAATGTCCTTCGGTGAAGCAAAACCATGGAGAACTCGTCCAAATATGTCTCTCAAGATCAAAGAAGAGGTTGAAAATCAGTTGAATGTTGGCTTCTTGTTGGTATGTGAATACTCAGATTGGATTGCCAATATTGTACCCGTCCCTAAGAAAGATGGGAAGGTTCACATGTGTATGGACTATCAGGATTTGAATAAAGCAAGCCCAAAGGATGACTTCCCATTACCTCACATCAACGTATTGGTTGATAATATGGCTCAGTCTTCAGTTTTCTCCTTCATGGATGGATTTTCTGGATACAATCAGATAAAGATGGCCCCAGAAAACATGACAAAGACGACATTCACTACTCCATGGGGTACTTACTGTTATAAAGTCATTCCCTTTGGCCTCAAAAGTGTTGGTGCAACATATCAATGTGCCATGGTAACACTCTTTCATGATATGATTCATAAAGAGATTGAAGTATATGTTGACGATATGATTGCAAAATCGCAAACTGGGGAAGAATACTTGGTCCATCTGCAAAAATTGTTTGCGCGTCTGCAAAATTTTAGCCTAAGGCTTAATTCTAACAAGTGCACCTTCGGGGTGCGATCTAGAAAACTACTTGGTTTCATCATAAGTTAGCAAAGAATTGAAGTAGATCCCGACAAAGTAAAAGCAATACAGAATATTCCAACACCAAAAAATGAAGAAAAAAAAGTAAGAGGGTTCCTTGGGAGATTGGACTACATAGCCAGGTTTATCTCTCATCTCACAACTAATTGTGAACCCATCTTTAAATTACTGCGCAAGAATCAAGATGTCCAATGGGATGATAATTTCCAAGAAGCCTTTGAAAAGATCAAAAAGTATCTCCAAGAGCCATCGATCCTTATCCCTCCAGTGCCTGGGAGGCCACTCATCATGTACTTGACGGTTCTGGAAGGATCTATGGTTTGTGTTCTTGGACAACATGATGAAACAGACGTAAAGAGCACGCCATTTATTATCTGATTAAAAAGTTTACCGATTGCGAATCCAGGTATTCTTTGCTTGAAAAAACTTGTTGTGCGCTTGCTTGGGCAGCTCAACGTCTAAGACAGTATATGCTGACATACACGACTTTTCTAATATCAAAGATGGACCCGATAAAGTATATATTTGAAAAACCAGCACTCACAGGTAGACTGGCTCGATGGCAGATGCTTTTATATGAATATGACATTTAGTATGTTACACAAAAGCCTATCAAGGGTAGAATTCTTGCGGATCATCTCGCTCATCAGCCGTTGGAAGAGTACCAATCAATGAAATTTGACTTTCCTGATGAAGATGTTATGAATCTTGACGATTATGACAGGGTCGATCCAGAAGAGCGATGGAATCTTACGTTCCATGGTGCCTTGAATGTTGTAGGTCGTGGCATTGGGGCAATAATTACTTCTCCATGCAATACTCATACACCATTTACAACCCGGTTATGTTTCGATTGTACGAATAATATGGTAGAATACGAAGCCTGCGTGACGGGACTCGAGGCTGCCATTGATCTTAAAATCAAAATCCTTGAAGTCTTTGGAGACTCCGCTTTGGTCATACACCAAGTACGAGGTGATTGGGAAACGAAGCACCCTAGTTTGATTCCGTACAGAGACTATATCTTACAGCTGATACCTACCTTTGATGAAATCACCTTTGAATATATTCCTAGGGACAAGAATCAGTTGGCCAATGCGTTAGCTACTTTAGCATCCATGTTCTCAGTGAGCTTTCCGAATCAGGCTCCTAATACATGTATCCTCGGTTATAAAGAACTAGCACATGTCATTCCTGCTCATTGTCTTTCGACAGAGGATGTGTTTGTTGAAAAGTCGTGATATTACGTCATCAAACGATACCTTGAGAAGCAAGAGTACCCCAAAAATGCTACAATTTGTGATAAACGTATGCTTAGAAGGTTGGCATCCAAGTTCCTCTCATCAGGAGACGTCCTGTATAAGAGAAATTATGACTCGGTTCTGCTCAGATGCGTGGATAGACACGAAGCAGAGTTGATCATAAAGGAAATCCATAAGGGTTCTTTCGGGACTCATTTGAGCGGGAATTCTATGGCGAAGAAAATCCTACGCGCAGGGTACTTTTGGAAGACAATGGAGAGCGATTGTTGTGTATATGCAAAATTGTGCTACAAATGCCAGGTGTATGTAGACGGAATTCATGTTCCTCCAACTCCTTTGAATGTTATGACTTCGCCATGGCCATTCGCAATATGGGGAATTGACATGATTAGGAAGATTAAACCAAGTGCTTCGAATGGTCATAGGTTCATTCTAGTGGGTATTGATTATTTCACCAAATGAGTGGAAGAAGCTTCTTACAAGAATGTAATAAAACAGGTCGTTACCAACTTCATCAGGAAAGAAATCATATGCCGTTATGAAATTCCTCACAGAATCATCACTGACAATGGTTCTAATCTTAACAACAACATGATGAAGGAGTTGTGTGAAGAGTTGAAAATTGAACATCACAATTCATCACCGTATCGATCAAAGATGAACGGTGTTGTCGAAGCTGCTAACAAGAACATAAAGAAGATCATCCAGAAGATGGTCAGAACATACAAATATTGGCATGAAATGTTGCCTTTTTCTCTGCATGGCTACAGAACATATGTGCGTACTTTGACGGGGACAACTCTATTTTCTCTTGTCTATGGTACGAATGCAGTGCTTCCTGTCGAAGTAAAGATTCCTTCGTTGAGGGTTCTAATGGAAACCGAGCTTGATGAGGAGAAGTGGGTTCAAACAAGATTCAACCAACTAAATCTAATTGACGAAAAGCGCTTGGAAGCCATCTTCCATGGCCAATTGTACCAACAGAGGATGAAAAAAGCATTCGACAAAAATATCCGTCCTCAGAAGTTTTATCCTGGTGATTTGGTCTTGAGAAAGGTTATCGTGCAAAGCCATTCCGATCTAAGGGGCAAATGGACTCCCAATTATGAGGGACCATATATTATGAAGAGAGCCTTTTCAGGAGGTGCTCTAATCCTGACAGACATGGATGGGGAAGACATTCCACTCCCAGTCAATTCAGACTCAGTCAAAAAATATTACACATAAAGAGACCCGCTAAGTCGAAAACCCGAAAGGGCGACTTAGGCAAAAATGGGCATCCTGGTGGACATAAAAATTCTAGGCAAAAATTAGGGATAAAATGAAAAAGATAATACCCCGCTAAGTCGAAAACTCGAAAGGACGACTTAGGTAAAAAGGGGTATCCCGTTAGATCGAAAACCCGAAAGGGAAATCCAAGCAAAAGTCAGGGATCATAAGCAAGAGGTTGTAGTCTGAATTCTCTTCACGGATAACACACACACATCTATAGAACCTTGGCAATGAATTGATTGGTCCAAGTGCTACTCTTCAGAGGCAAGGCATTGAGACTACTGAGGATATGGGAACTGTAGCAATACCAGTTTTAATGGAAATTCGAGCATCTCTCATTTCCATTTATACATGTTGTATTTTCCGTTTCTTTTTCGCAACTACCTCATATAGGAGTTGCATCCTTGTACAAATTCCTATTCACATGCCAATCAATAAAGTTTGTTTTCATCAAAAATTTGTCTTTTATTATCACAAAATATTTTTTGTATGCGAAGTGTGTTTTATTCGTTATTAAACACTGCATTCGAAACACGGGGAGTAAAATTCCCAAGCTAAGATAAAACATGACTTTACATTGATGTATAACCATGAGGCAGTGTCGCATGCATTCCAAGTGTTGTTTTTCTTTGCATGTAGCAACTAATAACGGTCACCCTGACCTAGCCAACACGTGAAGCCTCCTTTATCTACTGCAAACAACTCTAAACCTAATTCCCCAAGTGAATTCAGAAAGTTTAGAGTCGCTGTTTGACTCGGCACACGCAAGTGCATCCCCAGTGGAGTTAATCAAGTGTATCCCTAGTGGAGTTAATCAAGTGCATTCCAATTGGAGCTAAGCCGGGGCATTCGCAGAGTTAAACTGGGGCATTCATAGGTGTTCATGCCCATCTTTTATCCCCAAGTGATTCAAGAGGAAATTTCCCAGTGTGGCGTAAACTTGGGACATATATCCTGAGAGATTCACATTGTGTTTAGTATCCATTCTTCGGCATATTCAGTTCTACCATCCCCTCGGCGGTTCATGACATAGGGAAGTCGGGCCAGATTATCTCTTCCCCAACAACATAATTCAGAATTCAGTGGCGTTCCTATAAACTCACTCTATCAACAATTCAATCTCCAGCGGTGTCACCGACGATCTTCGGAGCTCCCCATTGCAAATTATTACCAGTATCCCCAGCAATATTTGGTATTGCAGGTTTCCAGCGCCGATATGTATTGGCATTCCCAATGATGAACAACATGTCTTAATGAGCCTTCGCTCATCCTTATGAAGACTATTTCCTTGCATTACATATATTTATCACTGCATAACATTACATCTTCAAAAGTGCGTAGCAGATCCATTAGAATGGATCTTTGCGTCGAAAGAAATTCAAACATGCATACGGAGCATAAGCCATGGAAGGTACCTTACACGAAAGACCAGAATCATTCAAGGACAACAATACATCCCCACAAGAGGGTATTGCTTCCAAAATCCCCAGCTGGTGACCTTCATATTCATAATTCCCAACAAAATCAATACACCTTGTCATAGATTCCCTGGTAGGTCGTCTGTAGGCCTAGCTTTTGGTAGATTGTCCGTAGGTCTTACCTTAGGATCTTAGATCGATCATAGATCTATATTCCCTTGTAGGCCGCTCGTAGACCTAGTTTTTGGTAGACCACTGGTAGGTCTTACCTTAAGATCTTAGATCGACCGTAGATCTAAATGTCCTTATAGATCGCCCATAGGTCTCCCCTAGCAGATCCTCTGTAGGTCTCGCTTTAGAACACTACTACGAAAATGGGCTTTCACAGCGCTTTTTTTTGCCCTTTAAAAGCGCTTAAAAGCGCTGCCGTAGCCAGCGCTGGCGTAGGCTACGAAAGCGCTTTTTTCTGGCCAAAAGCGCTGTCGTAGGTGGACCTATCCCAGCGCTTTTTCCTTAAAAAGCGCTTTGATAGGGGGGTCTTTCCCAGCGCTTTTTGAAAAGCGCTTTGATAGGTGTGCTATTTAAATTTTTTTTTTTTATTTATCAGGCCTTTTACAGCGCTTTTTATGGAAAAAGCGCTTTGATAGGGGGGTCTTTCCCAGCGCTTTTTCCATAAAAAGCGCTTTGATAGGGGGTTTCTATTTAATTTTTTTTTTTTATTTATCATGGCTTTTACAGCGCTTTATGGAAAAGGCGCTTTGATAGGGGGGTCTTTCACAGCGCTTTTTCCATAAAAAGCGCTTTGATAGGGGGTTTCTATTTAATTTTTTATTTATTTATCCTGCCTACGAAAGCGCTTTTTAGCCAAAAGCGCTTTCGTAGCTCATACAAATTTTTTAAAGTGAAACCTATAATTTGAGGTTCCCTGTGCGGCCTGTAATTTTTTTTTGGTCCAATAATTTAACCTGTAATTCAATCCTTATAATATTCACAGAAACCGGTATTATATTAACAGAAACCGGTATACCATATAATATTCACTCCTTATCTATATATATGTAACTAAATCATATATAACTAAATTTGTAACCATATATACATTTGTAACCATAACTAAATCACATACAAAGTATCGTGTTAATTTGTAACCATATATATATACATATGTAACTAAATCATATATAATTACATCGAAAATAATGCTCCACCGACACGGTCTTCATCCTACAAAGTATGAATATGAACAACACGGTAAATTAAACAAACAATATTAAAGGCTCCAACACAATCAAACTAACACGTACAATAATATTTTATTCATACCCATCAGAATAATCTGTTTTCAACATAAAATTGACATATTTCCTCTTTGACTTCTTCCACTTAAACTTTCGTGTACGACATAGTATAGAGGTCATCAAAGTACTACATAAGAAATTATTACTTCAGTATATGCATGATGTTATTAAATGTAGAAATCATAAAAAATTATTCTAAGTTATAAATCCATACCGAGCTTGGAATCTCTACTTGATTTTTATGAAGGATTTCTTTCATAAACCTCAAGCAAAAGTATCCGCAATCTACATCGTTATTCTGTAACGGACACTGCATAGAAAAACAGAATATATTTTATAGTTGTCGTGTAATTTTATCAAGTAACATTATTATTATAAGCAACTAATTTTGTACCTGCACTTTGATCCAAGTAATATTTGATGATTTACTCCGGGGTACCTGTGCGTCCCTTTGACTACGAAATATTTGTATTGATCTAAGAAAATAAAAACATATATTTAGATCAATCTCACAGAAATAATTAAATATATAAATATACACGAATAGTTAGAACGATCTCACTTACTGATCAACAGTTTCCTTCATAGCGGGATAGTTAGTCCATTCCCCGTCTACCGAATTCAGAAAGTACACAACTTCTTTAATCGGATCGATAGCCAACAACAACCAGTGTTTTCTAAAAATTTAAGCAACAGTTTAGAAGAAAAGTTTCTACGCAAAATAAACAAAGATATATTAGAATAAATGAAAAACTCACCCCACTGGAACAGTGTTATACGGCAAAATAAACAAGCTATCTGGGTTACCGACGTAGGCCGTGTATCGATTCACTAAGTACTCCCTAACTGAACCCGGTTCCCTGACAATTGTCGCTCCGCTGACAATATGGGCAGACAAGAAATGGAAGCGTCTTGCCAATACAGTCTCGCGCATTTTTTTATCGTACAACAACCTTAAATAAAAACATATAAACATTAGACTATTTTCATTGAAATGTGTAAATAAATTGTTCAACTAATTAAATGATATATTTATCGGAATACCGGATGTATGCGTGAACATTGCCGATGCCTAATTCACCATGCGTCATAATCTCAGTCATTTCGTCCATTCCTATCGTTTCTTGGCAGTCAAGACCAAAGATATCTGCATCCATAAGGATTGTACGAATACCACCTGACTTCAAATATGAGGTTTCCAAAAGTACTCCAAGTGTATTCTGATATCGAGGTACAAAAACGCCTCTTCCCCCGCCTCTTCCGCCCTTATGCATTGACTTTTTCGGGGGTGGTCTGCTACGAACAGGCTGGGTCACTTGTTGTGACACTTTCGCAGATACCTAACAATCATATAACTTAGGTAAATTATAAAATCGTTCAGTTTTAAATTCATATCATATAATAAACAATTTAAGTGTACCTCTGGAATTGATGCCATAGACTCGCCGCCTTGCTGCAAAATCTCCTTACCCTTATTAGCGGGTTTTGTAGGAGGCTAATATTAAAAAATAATTAAATTAACGGTTCAGAATTGACATTTGAAATCTAAATGATTCATATTAACGGTTTTAAACATACCTCATCATCAATGAAAATGAGGTCCAAGGGCCATGCAACAAACGACCCTACTGCGTCTCGCACCGATCTTATATCGAAGGCCACGTCAGGTACCGGTACCAACGCATCAGAATCAATAGGATAATCTACTGATACTCTCAGGTGTCCAGCCGGGATCGGTGTATTATGAATTAAATCTCCCAAAGTGTTGTACACTTTTCCCTTGCCAACAAGGTGATAATCTGATGCCATTACGTATAGTTGGCAAGATGAAATGCCCTAAACCAATATGCATACATATTACTTTTAATTCAATAATAGAAAGAGGTGGAATAAAAATGAGAAACTTGAACAATAGAGATTTATCAATATATTTATAATTACCTCAGGAAATTTATTCTGACGGTTGATACTAGCGTTGTCACTAGTTTCTTTCGCCATTGCCGCATTGCCCTTTTCCCTCATTAATACCTCTTTATCTCTTTCCAATGCATTGACTTTTGCTTGTAATTTCATAAGTACATTCATCACTTCTGCATTGGTAGGATTTCTTTTCCGATGATGCTGGTAGAAAGAGGTTGGAGTCACACCGTGACCTTTACCCCTAACCCGACCGGAATACTCAGGAACATTCAGTGCTTTACTAAGTACGCTCCTCGTATCCTGGTCGTCACCGGTGGACTCCGTTTGTGACAATGTCTCCTGAAAATAATGGAGATAAAAAAATCAATTAAATAGTCATAAAAATTTGATTTAATTAAAGACACAATGTTATACTTACGCATTCATCATAAATTCTTAGAACACTTGGATCAACAGCTTGATTCTTGCCCACACGGGCTTCCTTCCACAGCAAATGTGCTGGAAGTGAGGTTTCATCACTTTTCGTCTCCTCTAACTATGCATAGAAACAAACGGTTAGATCGTCAAATACAACACATTTAGACAATTAATAAGAACATATCATTTCTATTTATTACTTACAATTTTTTCCTCTAAGCGCGCATATCCCAAACGCCCTTTTTTGTATGGGTACGCGGGCTTTGATGCTCTCTCACTATTTTTGGCACTCTTTTGCCGGAATTCGTCATCTCTTTGTCTAATAAACTCAGTCCAATCTTCTTGTTTAATGAAAAGATTATACTTTTCTGGCCTTCCGGCCGGGAACTCTTCCAGCCACTTTCCTTTGTCATCCTTAAGATAGGTGTTCGTCAACAGATTTTTCCACCCTCTAAATCTTTTCCCGGCCAACCCAAGTACGAAGCCTTTACGCTCATCTGGAACGTTAAAAGACCGCTGCGTATAAACCATATAAACATATAAGTAATTTAAAAACCATATAAACCATATAAACATATAAGTAGTTTAAAAACCATATACACCATATAAACTTATAAACTTATAAACATATAACCATATAAACCATATAACATACATACCTTAACATCTTCCCAAAACATTTCTTTTCCTTGCTTCAATGCTTCACATTGTTTCGCGTTCCATCTAGATATGGAGATTGGCACATGCATACGAACAAGTGTACCAACGTAGCTTGTGAATTTTGAAGCATTAACCCCAACTACTTGATTTGAATGATTCCAATCTACATTATATTTCACTCCCTTATCTCTAGCACGAATGATTTCGCACATTTTGGTGATGCCTCGTGCAACATCATTTGCTGAAGTATCATCCGCTACATGATTTGTTTCTTGTGAGTTTTCATGATCTTGTTGGTTTCCTGGTGGGTTTTCTTGTTGGTTTCCTTGCGGGTTTTCTTCATTGCTAGCCATTAGACCTGTAACAAAAGTCAAACAAGCACATTAGTACACTACATGAAAATGGATAGTCGAAAAAGATATGAATAGCACTAAAGGAACTCAAAATTGAATAAAATGCTAAAAAACCAAACTTGCAAGAAATAAACCTCACCATCAGCTCCGGAAACATTGTTCTACTAATTAAGCACAAGCACATTCGCAAAAATTCAAAACGGTTCAAAAGATATGCCAAAAATTCAAAACATTATTCACATATTACTTACAATATTAGGCTATAATTATAATAATACCTTTTTCACTAACGTCTCTTTCTTTTCTTGGTAGCAATATATTTTACGCTTCTGTTAACAACTCGGATGGTTGGATTGATCCAAATACCCTCATTATGATCATCTCTAGTACAAGGTTCATTCTCATTTTGATCGTTTCTTGTACAAGATTCAATGCCAACGCCAATATCACCTTGATCTCCAATGTTTTCATCAATTACTTTGTTAGACAAAAGCACTATAGACCATTTCGTACTTGTCGGATCATTGACATAGAACACTTGTTTAGCCTGAGAGGCTAGAATAAAAGGTTCATCTTTGTACCCCACCCTATTGAGATCCACTTGCAAAAATCCTGACTTATCCATTCGTACGCCATTATTATTTTCAACCCACTTGCAATCAAATACAGGAATCTGAAACTTCCCGTAATCAAGCAACAAAATGCGCTCGATAACCCCAAAATATGACAGATTTGCAAATTTCGGGTTTAAGTCATTCGCACTTGATATGTGCATCGCTTCAGCTACCAAGGTAACACCACTATTCTGCATAGTACTTTTATCATCCTGTTCTTTGGTATAAAATGTGTATCCATTAATTGCGTATGCGCTATAAGAAAACACAATCATACTTGGACCATATGCTAAACATCTCAACCTTTTTGTTACTGAAGCAGGATCCGAACGATACTTTGAATAAATTTGTTCCTTAAACCACGGTATGAAACTTCGATTGTGCTCTCGTACTATCCAATTCTCATTTCTATTCAGATTTAAACATCGAAGAACACCCTTGTGCATTTCAGCATACGGCTCAACCTCAATCTCATTGTGCAGAACATACAAATGCACCTGATCCCGTTCGACCATTGACACTGTCACAACTTTATTTCCAATTAGTCTTTTTCCTTCTTTTTTCTCGACAATATGAGATTTGGGGAGTCCAATTGATTGAACATTTGACAGATATTCAGTGCAAAACTCAACCGCTTCTTCAACAATGTATCGTTCCGCAATACAACCCTCCGGTCGACTTCGGTTTTTCACGTACCCTTTTAAAATTTTCATATAACGTTCAGCAGGGTACATCCATCTCATATAAGCTGGTCCGCACAACTGTGTCTCTTTGACAAGATGAACGACTAGATGAACCATTATGTCAAAAAACGAGGAAGGAAAATACATTTCAAGCTCACATAAAGTAACAACCACCTCTTTTTGCAATGTTGGTAAGATCGCAGGATTGATCACCTTGCTGCAAATTGACTTGAAGAAAAAACACAACTTAGTTATTGCGCTCCTTACTTTTTCTGGCAGAATAGAACGTATACCTATTGGTAGAAAATGTTCCATTATAACATGGCAATCATGAGTCTTTAAACTCTTTAACTTTAGGTCTTTCATTGACACAAGTCTTCTAATATCTGATGAGTAGCCTTCTGGAACTTTAACTTCACTGAGGAACTTACACAATATTTTCTTCTCCTTTCTAGATAGAGTGTAAACAGCAGGTGGTAGATATGTGCGTCTTCCTTTCGTCACGGGTGCCAATTCAGTTCTAATTCCCATGTTTAACATGTCCTTCCTTATGTTAATGCCATCCTTAGACTTTCCTTGTATATTGAGTAACGTACCAATAACACTATCAAATACATTTTTTTCAATATGCATAACATCGAGGAAATGTCTTACGTACAACGACTTCCAATATGGAAGTTCAAAAAAAATCGACCTCTTCTTCCACCCACTCGTGACAAGTCTATGTGCAAAAGGCTTGCCAAACTCAGTACTCACATCTTTCACCTTTTCAAAAATCTGATCACCTGTCAACATATGTGGAGCTCTACCGTGTTCTGCCTCTCCATTGAATGCCTTTCTCCACCCACGATAATGATGATTAGAATTTAAGAATCTACGATGACCGAGAAAAACATTCTTCTGACAAAAGTTCAATCGCATCGTATCGGTTTCATCTTCACAAACAGGACACGCTTTTTGACCCTTAATGTTGTACCCTGATAGATTTCCGTACGCCGGAAAATCATTAATTGTTCCAAACAACATCGCCATCAAGTTGAAACTTTATTTCCTATACCCATCGTAAACCTCCACACCGGTCTCCTACAAAAACTTCAAATCTTCGACTAAGGGTGCCAAGTACACGTCTATGTCATTCCCTGGTTGTTTGGGCCCAGAAATTAACATAGATAGCATCATGTACTTACGCTTCATACATAGCCACGGAGGTAGGTTATATATCATAAGAATCACAGGCCAGGTGTTATGCGAGATACTTTGAATACCATGCGGGTTCATTCCATCAGTAGACAACGACAAGCGAAGATTTCTTGCTTCTTTTCCAAATTCAGGATAATCAATATCAACTTTCGTCCACTGTGGTGAGTCTGCCGGATGTCGCAACTTCCCATCAATAATTCTATCATCTGCATGCCAAGTCAAGTGTCTTGAATCGGTCTCACTACGATACATGCGCCTAAATCTCGGAATTATAGGAAAATACCATAACACCTTTTCCGGAGACAACTTTTCCTTATATCGAGGGGCACCGCATTTAGGACACTCATTTAACATTGCGTACTCGTTTCGAAATAAAACGCAATCTTTTGGACATGCATGTATCTTTTCATAGCTCATGCCAATAGAGGACAACATCTTTTTGGCCTCATACGTTCGATTGGGAAGAACATTATCCTCTGGTAGCATTTCTTTCACGAGGGCTAATAACTGTGTGAAACTTTTATCCGACCATCCGTTGTCCGCCTTTAAGTTGTACAACTTTAACACCGCAGACAATCTTGTGAATTTTGTACAACCATCATACAACGGTTTCTCTGCATCGCTTACCAACCTCTCGAACATTTTGGGACAATCCTCAAGATCTTCTTCAAGCGCTTCTGCAATCTCTTCGACTCGATCATAATCGTATGCGTCTGCGAAATCCTCATTTGAAGCATACGTCGTATTATAACTCGATTCAACATTCCCGCTACTTTTCTCACCATGCAAATTCCAACATGCATAACTTCTATCAATTCCATGCATCAGTAAATGCGATTCCAACTGAACCGCGTCAACCCGTCTCCCATAACAGCATCTCAAGCAAGGACATATCATTCCATTGGGTTCTCTGGCGTGCGCAACGGCAAACTTAACGAATTCTGATACCCCATCCTCATACTCTTTCGACAATCGATTGGCAGTCATCCATTTTTTATCCATGGTTTGACTATAGCAACTAATTAGTCACGCAACTATAGAAAAATAATAATTAATTACCTGTAAAGAAATTCAACATATCAGGTAATCAAATTCATAGTTATTCTTGCCTCACCTTAAGCATGTGCTAAACAACTCATAACTAATTACTAACTAGTGAAGTCGGATATAAACAAAAACACAACCGCAGCTCATGAATTCCACTCAACTATAATCATTAGAAATTCACACTGAGCCGGAAAATAAAAGTAAAAACAATCAGTTATTCAAGTCAGTTCAAGAATAGGATAGAAACCTTTGAAAATGTTGAGAGCGTCCCGCGTACACTACGATCAAGGACAGTTCGAATTTCTTCAATCGGAGAAAGTTTCACAGCTTTTTCCTACCACAATCGATATTAAATCGTTGAACTATCCGCTGCATGATTTGAATGTAAACAACATGTTAAACTTAGGAGTAACTAAAAACAAAACATTTTCATTGACAATATAGATCACATTCCCTTATTTGTTTCCACCATACTAGTAAGCAAATGACGAATGGCAGCAACGCAAGGTTCTTTCAGCCACCTTTTTGTCCAACTGTTGTATAAGAAAAGTATGTTAATTAATTGGAATGTAAGCTTACTAGATAGATTTCTGTACATGTTGAAGAAGTTACCTCTAGTTCGTTTGCAATTATATCAACATCTGCTGCATTTATGTTAACAGCAGCTAATTCTTTCTCCCTGTGATTCAATCAAAATTCATACTAAGGTTCAGAGAGAGAAGAAAACAAAAATTCGTAGCCA
This sequence comes from Vicia faba, assembly GCA_948472305.1. NCBI lineage: Eukaryota > Viridiplantae > Streptophyta > Magnoliopsida > Fabales > Fabaceae > Vicia > Vicia faba. The sequence goes on from OX451735.1 coordinate 792,614,162, forward strand.
AAACGTCACATTTCATTCATTACATATATACAAAAATGTGTAGTGCATATTGGATAAGACTTCATATAAATTGTGAATATGAGTATAATGCACAAACCTAGGTTTTGTACTAGCTTACAAGGTTTGGCTCTCATCGTTTTCAAGTTGTTGTGTCCTTTAGTTAAGGAAATGAGTGAATGAATATTAAGGTATAATTGAATATTGTAGGGGATGGTTTTGTTTTCAAGTCCATATCATAAGTCGTAAACTAGCTAGAATGCATATGTTGATGTTATAAGCGGAGAATAACCTTATCAATTTTTTAGGACAATAAAATCAGACTCCGATAGTTTAAGAACTCTATATTCACACATTTATAATATCAACATTCTTCAGACCACGATTTTATAATTCATATAAATACATGTTTTATTTTATAATTATGCATTATTTAATCTTAATCGAACAACCACTAATTTTACTATTATGTTAAAACGGACAATACCTAATTTTTGAGGTAAATGTTTAAAATAACAAAGGCAATTATATTAACCTAACACTTGAATAATTTCTATAAAGCTAACCATAAAGTTTAAAATGTCACCAGAATCAATCCCCTATCACATGTTCCATTTAAACCTTTATCTCCACATAAAACAAGGATTTCAACAAATGATGCTTTCATATAAGAAAACCAACACAATATTCCAAAGTAAAAAAGAAAAAATCTAAAGCACTGCATTATCAAACTTTACTATAGTAAAGAACCTAATGAAGTAACAGGTAAGATATTTTATTACTTAATCTTACCTAACTTGGTTAACCACTAACAAATTGAATTAGAAATATTAATGTGTATATAATCGATCATTTGTGACTAAAAATAGCATTCATGTTGCCATTATAATACACACGAAACACACATGAAAGAGTGTGAGAAACAAAAACAAAGAAGTGAGAACAAAACTTTAGAAAAGGGTGTTTTTTGATTTCTTCGGTGAACCAACCCATTGTGGTCCACGATTTCATCGAGATAAGTTTATAGCGCAAATGCTTATAAAATACTAAGCCTTAGAAGCTTGAAACTTTTTACATTAAAATCACATAGTACTAACACCCTTCCAACAAAATTTGCAGTTTCACTATTACTACACTATTATTCCTTTGCCATAAGCTAAAGGACAGAACCACACTTCACTACAAATCAGACAATTCAAAACAATTCAATTCCATTTTTTTCATCCATGTTCCTTTTTCACAATCACAAGATTTAATGAAATCCGTACAAGAATCATATTATAGTGATTTTGTCCATTAACTATCTCTTCCTATTAATGTATCCTCATTTTTTTTCACATTGATTTTTTAACTGTTCTTGGATAAACCTAATAGAGTTCACTAACTCATTACAACATTAAACACATGCATATTGATTTACACTATATTGATTCAGAATCTTACCAAGGTGGAGAAGACGGAATGACCGGCGGTGGCGACGACTGAAGAGGAAGGAACGAACGGCAGCGACGACGACTGAAGAGGAAGGAACGAACGGCGGCGACGGAAGAAATGAAGAAGATCTGAACGAAACAAAATGAAGAAGACTAAAGAACAGATTTAGGGATTTTTAATTTTATTATAAAAACAACCTACGAAAGCGCTTTTAAAAAGCGCTGGCATAGGGTTCCCTATAAGAGCGCTTCTGAGGTAAAAAGCGCTTTCGTAGGTCCCCCTTTCAAAGCGCTTTTCAAAAGCGCTGGCATAGGGTTCCCTATAAGAGCGCTTTTCAAAAGCGCTTTCGTAGGTTAGATATTTCAAATACCTATGAAAGCGCTTTCTGAAAAGCGCTTTCGTAGGGAACCCTATGCCAGCGCTTTTAAAAAAGCGCCTTCGTAGGTTTCCCTTTTTTTTTAATTTTGTTTTTTGTGAAGGCTATGGCAGCGCTTTTTCAATAAGCGCTTTAGTAGAGGCGCTGCAAAAAGCAGTTTTTGGCGTAGTGGAACCTGAGATCGCTTGTTGGCTAGGTTCTTCAAATAGATCATCATCGAACCTGAGATCTCCCGTTGGATAGGTTCTTCCTATAGATTTTCTTAGAACCTGATATCGCCCGTAGGCTAGGTTCTTCCAATAGATCATCATCGAACATGAGATCACCCATTGGCTAGGTTCTTCCAATAGATCATCTTCGAACCTTAGATCGCCCATTGGCTAGGTTCTTCCAATAGGTCATCGTCGAACCTAAGATCGCCTGTAGGCTAGGTTCTTCCTTAGATCATCTTAAAACCTGAGATCGCTTGTAGGCTAGGTTCTTCCAATAGATCATCGTCAAACCTGAGATCGCCCGATGGCTAGGTTCTTCCAATAGATCATCGTCGAACCTGAGATTGGCCATTGGCTAGGTTCTTCCAATAGATCATCATTGAACCTGAGATCTCCCGTAGGCTAGGTTCTTCCTTAGATCGTATTAGAACCTGAGATCGCCCGTAGGCTAGGTTCTTCCAATATATCATCGTCGAACCTCAGATCACCCATAGGCTAGGTTCTTCCAATAGATCATCGTCGAACCTGAGATCACCCATTGGCTAGGTTCTTCCAATAGATCATCGTCGAACTTGAGATCGCCCGTACGCTAGGTTCTTCCTCAGATCATCTTAGAACCTGAGATCGCCCATAGGCTAGGTTCTTCCTCATATCATCTTAGAACCTGAGATCGACCGTAGGCTAGGTTCTTCCACAGATCATCTTAGAACCTGAGATCGTTGTAGGCTAGGTTCTTCCAATAGATCATCGTCGAACCTGAGATCTCCTGTTGGCTAGGTTCTTCTAATAGATCATTTTCGAACATGAGATCGCCCGTAGGCTAGGTTCTTCCAATAGATCATCAGTGAACCTTAGATCTCCCGTTGTCTAGGTTCTTCCAATAGATCATCTAAGAACCTGAGAATGCCCGTAGGCTAGGTTCTTCAAATAGATCATCGTCGAACCTGAGATCGCCCGCTGGCTAGGTTCTTCCTATAGATCATCTTAGAACTTAAGGTCTCCCATTGGCTAGGTTCTTCCCATAAATCTTGTCTTAGAACCTGAGATCACCAATAGTCTAGGTTCTCCGACAAATTACTTTCATGTTTCACCTAAGGATCGCAGGCTTCCGTAGACCTTATCTGTCATCTTTTCATACCAACTTGTATCTTTTATTGGCATCACTCCATGTTGTATGTCTAACCTACATCTTGTATCATCCTCCGTTACTATGTTATAAATCCAATCTCTGTCTTCTCACCAGAAAACTAAAATTTAATTCCCTAGTGGATACCACAAAAATAAATAAACACTCACAGTTTTCTCAGAATAAATTTTTTCCATTGGTATTTAATCATCTTCAACCTTGAACTTCCGAAAGGCACGCGCCAATCGTACTTTTAGGTTTAAGACGATTAAATAGGGGCAGCTATAATACCCCAAATTTGTCCTACCCTTTTACTTTTATCTGGCTTATGCATCTCGCGCTTTTCTCATGTATATAATTTCCATTAGGACATTTTGCACGTCATGCATCATTGGTCAATAATTTTGCATGGGATCAATGATATTATGGAATTAGGGTTTTTGTATGGCTTTAAGGCTCTCATCTTCGCATAAGCTTGTTTCAATTTATTTCTCCATCGATCATTTGTTTGAAGCTAGAGTTTTATTTCCTGGATTTCTTTATCATCAAGCTACATGGATATTCTTTCTTCTAAACATCAAGTTGCAATCTGTCTTCGAGGCTTAAGAATTAGGGTTTGCATCTATTATATACTTCCATTGGGGATCATTGGATTAGGGATCGCTCTTGTGGTTATCTGGAGCCTCTCCTTCTTTAACATTGTGGACTTGTTTTGAATGATACAGTTTTTGGTTCTCATCAAATACTTGTTACTTCAATTACAAGTTAACTTGGATTACTGAGAGAAATGATTATTGACTTGGATTCATTGAAACTTGTAATCATGCTCGGATTTAATATTGATCCAAGACCTTATTAAGTTTATGATTTTGTTAATGGTTGATTCAAGATAGGGTTGGGAGATTCGTTGATATAGTTTCAAGGAAGATTCGTTCATTCAAGTATTATTTAAGGAGGATCTAAAGTACGAATTCGAGATTCATCAAATATCAATCCAAAAAATGTCAAGATTCATTAAGAAAACAATAGTTCGAGGAAGAAGTCAGTATCATATTTCCAAATAAACCACTTAGTGCATCACTATGGATATTTTACTCGCACACTAGGCATCATTCAAGAGGGAGTCAGATTCAGAACTTAAAGTAATGCAAGGAATGGTAAAGGGACTTTATTTCTTAAATGTACAAGTCAACATACAAAGTGAAAAATCCAAGACATATTAAGGAAGTACATTACAAGGAGAAAAACGGGAAATATACAAGGGAAGTACAATTCCTTTACATAGTTGACCATTGAACCAAACTTAGATCTGAACTCCTAAACCTATCATACTCCAAACCATTCATTTCAAAACATCATTTCCAGTTCTCCTTAAGGGTGCTTCTGGATCATTTCAAAGTTCTATCCTTCATGGATAAAGAAGTTATGGCTTCATCATTATTCCAAGACAACCTCCTTTGATCTTGCCAACATAAGTCTTCAAAATACAAACCTTTTTCAAAACCAGACATGCACAAGAATATAACGCAAAATCAGAAAGTCAAGAAAGTATAGAAGGAATAGACCCTCATCCATAAGATCAGGAGAAAAATAGAAATATAGAAAACAAAATATCCAGCTGGCATTAACAGAATTCATAACATTTTTTTATAACCAATTTCCCAACAGAAATTTCTAACTGCATCAAAACTCCATAACTACCCTGCATTCCTAAACTAAAAGCAAAAACCCCTAATTGTTTTCTCTAAAAGTTTTTGACCTGTAACAACCCCCTAACCGTTTTCTAAACCATCTTCTAACTGTCAAAACAAACCTCCAGCAGAGATTTCCTAACAGATTGAAAGGAGGAGAAGGATAGGCACGATTCAAGAAAAGGAATAACAGAAAAATAGGAAACTCACCAGAAAAACTGTCGAAGCTTTCTCTTCTCTCACTACTTCATCTTCATCTTTCAACAAAGCTTCAATCATGATCACGCTCCAATCATAATCCTCATCTTCATCTATCTACACTCTTTTCCATAACCAAGGCTCTTTAACTCTCTCTCCATAACGTATTCTAAAAAATCCTTGAATCTTCAATCATCATCATCAATTCTTCAAGCTTGATCCTCCATAATCATTCTTCAGACTGTGCCAATTAAGAGCAACATCTTCTTCTCAACATCACTACACCATATCATCTTTGCATCACCGTAATCATCTTCTTCACATTTGTGTCTCACTAGTCCTCAACTTTCTTCATTATAACATCATCACCACAACATCCATTTCTCTACACTCTCTCGTTCCGCTACTGCACTTCATTCTCACCAACACAAATCTTGATTCTGCATAATCAAATCTACACCTGCAACAACGATCAATCCTTTACAGGTCTTTATCGTACCCAAGGCACACAACCAGAACACAATAATTCAGCATCAACACACACATACACGGAAGTCACAAATAAATGTATAAAAAGAAAAGTAAAAATAAAAGAAAAGAAGAAGAACAAAATCGAATCGAGGAGAAAACGAGATGCAGGGAACGAACCTGGAAGTTTCATCTTCATCAGTGATTAATGTTGGTTGTTCGCAACTTTTCGCTATCTTCATGACACCATAGAGTAATCCTTACCTCCTTGAATCATAGTCTTCAACCAATTGCGTTGTTCTCGAGTGATTCATCACCATATTTGAATCATATGTTGTTAGGGTTTATTCACTTAAGGATAATATACATGCTTATTCTCATGAAATCAAGCAAAATGATAGTGAATATGAAGAGAGGAGGCATAAACAAAGGTTTTCATGTGAGGAAGTGTGAGTTTAGAGCTTCGCCGCCGCCGGGGCGATTCCCGTGGCGATGGAGGCGATTTTCAATCTGTTATCAGGCGAGATAAAAGGAAAGAGAAACGTGATATGGAAATTGAAAGGTCACAAAATCTAAGGGATCAAAACGAATGCATTTCACCTCCCTTCTAATTTTATTTTCTTTTACCTTTTTTAATCAGAAAGCTGGATGCATTTGGATGTGTTTCGGGCTTAAGAAGCTGAGCCTTCTATTCACACTCTCCGTTGGTCTGGGACACCCCTTTGCTTAGTCTCAATTTTCATTTTGTTCTTTAAGTTTTTAGAAATTAATTTGTTATGATTCTTTCATGATTTTGTTCTGAAATTTTGTCTGGATAGTAATATGTTATTTCCTGAGTTGTCGATATCTTTTTTTCTGATTGTTTTATTAGTTTAGATATTAATTTGATTAAATGTTGAATTGTGGTTAAGAGTAGTTTTTGTAACGTTATGGTTGATTCTGTATCCTTCATTCAACTTCCTCGGCATGATGAGTGGTTTAACGGTAGGATCTGATCCATGAACAATGCATTGTTATTTTTGACGTGTTTGTTTATTGTGCAAGGTACAATTTGGTTCTTTCGATCATGTAACATAACAAGTTGTTATGTGATCGGAGCATACATCCTATGCTCTCTTCCGATGCGACACACCTTATTTCTCATCGTCCTGGGAAATTCATATTATTACATGTTATCCAGATGCATGTGATGTTTTATGACGCTTTGTGCAGGAACTTTTGATTATGCAGTACATTCGCAACACGCATTTTCTTTTATCTTAGTTGGATATCATTTCTGACTTTGTTTGGTTCTTGGTGAAGCTTGCTCGACGCGTACTCCCTTCTTCTCCATTGCTTACGTTCACTCTTGACGATTTGCTCACTTTTGGTAGTCGTTTCTACTACATTCATATTTCTTCACATATTACTACATTTGTTTACCGCTTTTCTAGATATCATGAAAAGTAGGGCTTTACTGCTTTCTGATGCCATGAGATGTAGGGTAGAGATGTATGATGGGGGTCTCCATTGCTGATCATGTCAGGAATCCCTCTGGTTTATTTAAAGACCCGTTTAGGGTGATTCTGCATTGTTTGCCATTGTGTACTATTTGTGTGTGGTTTGTTTAAAACCCTACCTTTTAGTAGGTATTCTGCAGGTGTATTTATATTTGTGCCCGCACTATTCCCCATCCCTTATTGAAGTCCTCAAAAAGGAGGCGACTGGGGAGGGTTAGCAATCAACCCCTGCAATTTCATCCTTAGCTTGTGACGCACCATGATGCTTCGGAGTTGTGCCTGCTCTTGTGTATCGAGTCGTCAAGTGGGGAAGGGTTCCGCAATCAAACCCCCATGCTTTGTTAGGAGTTCGCATTGGCCGATGATGATACTCCGTGATCGTTCATATTTCCTTCTGTCGTCTACCTCGATCTCCTATATCTTGGTTAGGTGTTCAGTCACTTTGGACATCACATTTTTGTTTTTTCATCTCACTCCTTCTTATTTGTCTCAAGTGACACGCTCCCCTTGTACATACCATGGTCCCTTAGGACATGCTTGCTCCCTTCGAACGCAAGTTAGAACTTAGGTTGCAAACTATGCATACTAACATTAGATAGATATTTCCCTTTTGTTAATCCAAATTATAGGGCCACCATTGTATGATAACATTAGGTTTAGAAATAGGCTAGTTCCCCTTAGACTCTTTTCTTCCCTTTTTGCATCCTCACATTTAAAACTAAAACCTTTTTCTTAGCAAATCCTAAAACATGCTAATCTCACTTAAACCCTTTTTCAAGGTAACAAAATACAAACCAATCAAATGAGGCATCTTGCCTCGAGGGCGTAATTCAAAGCCATTTTCAAGCAAGGACATGATTAATTTACTTATGTGCCAACATATAAGTCTCCAACGGTCGAGTTGTGGCAGAAGGAGGAATTAACATTGTCCATAAAAAACACAAAACAAACAAAAACATGTGAGCCGAACTACGGTAGCTTTGATTCCTCAAAAGGGATACATAGGCATTGGGGTAGGGCCCAAGCGAGTAAAACTTTATTTTCCCTACATTCTTTTCTCATTTCTTTTCCATGCATCATGCCTCAATAATACACAGTAAACATAGATTAAATACACCCATAAGATAGATAAAAATAGTGGATATCATAGAGTACTACGGGCGTGTGGGGGTGTTAATACCTTCCCCTTGCGTAACATACTCCCTTACCCGATCTCTCGGTCGCAAGACCGTGACTTCTCCCTTCTCAAGTTTTCTCGATGTTTACCTTTCCCATCATATGGGATAAAATACGTTCGATGGAGACTTCATTGTTTGATGATTTTTAGCCGGTTTTTTTAAGAGGCAAGGGAAATTCAGTTGAAGATGCCATATTCTCGTGAGGAACCTTTACCTGATAAGTTTGTGAAGACCACTCCTCCCCTTTTGGTTGATGTGGAAGAGCTTCGTCTTGCCCTAGTCAGGATGCAGCAGGAGAAGGAGGCCTGGAATAATAAGTGTCATACTTTAGAAACATCCTACCGGACAGACTTAAAGGAGAAGGATGACCTAATTGAGATTCTTGAGAGTCGTGTTATAGAGATGATGGAGAGGAAAGAGGGTTTATAATCCTCTAGAGCTTGCTCAGGACTTAGTCATTCACTTCCTGACTTTGGTGATTGGAAAGAGGTTGCTGACAGGTATGCAGAGGAGAACAAGCAATTGAAGCGTCAATGTGTGGTGAAATCTTCATCAGCTTTGCCTTCTTAGGATTTTAGATTCTATCTTCTCTTGTACTTTGGATTGTTGAAACTTGTACTAAAAAGTTGTAATCCATTTTGAATTTATTATAATGAGATTTTTAGTATTTCAAAATGTGTTAGTACTTTAGTATTTCCAAATTGTCTATAAATCTTTGAGTCCCTTGAAATATTAATAAACATCAAACAAATCATATGCATTGCATATCATGCATCATCTTGTACATATTTCTTGCATTTTTGTTCATATCCAAGTGTCTTACTGTGTTTCTCTACCTCGTTCAGAAGCAAGTTGTCTCACCAGTATAATACCCGGGCTAATTCCAAGAAGAAAATGGAGAATCTTGAACAGGAGAATCACGAGCTGTGCGAAGAGATTACATCTTTGAAGGCCGGAATGGCCAATCTGAACGCTTTGATGGAATCGTTGGTGGCTTCTTAGAATCAGCCACCCCTTGCTCAACCTCAATAAACAACGGTCACTTCTGAAGCTCCATCAGTTATTGTTTCTGCTACTCTAGTTTCTATTGCTCAAAATCGTATGCCTCGGGGTTACCCATGGGGAATACCTACTACTCCCGCACCTTCTGTGGTGCATGTTATTCCTGCTGCTAGAAATAAGATCCATTATACTTCACCTCCTTTCGTAAATGTTGTGTCGTTTGTTAATGATGAAGTTTATCGTCCTGCTCCTCCACCGAGTGAAAGTATAGGTTTCTATGACCGGTTGGATGACTTTCAGGATTGAATCAATGAGATGCAAAAGGAAATTAAGGCCCTTCGAGGAAAAGAATTATTCAGACAAAATGTTAGTGAACTTTGCCTAGTTCCCAATGTGAAGGTACCAGTGAGGTTTAAACTTCTAGAATTTGAGAGGTACAAGGTCCATTCTTCTCCTCGTGACCACCTCGTGATGTATATCAGGAAAATGTCCACCTATATTGATGATCAGCGTTTGCTCATTCATTTCTTCCAAGATAGCTTGACTTGTGCCGCTCTGAAGTGGTATATGAGTTTGGACAGTAGCAATATCCGCACTTTCAATGATCTGAGGGAAGCCTTTATTAATACGTATAAGTACAATATGTTCATGGCGCCTGACTGTGACTAGTTAAGGGAAATGGCTCAGAGAGATAAGGAGTCATTCAAAGAATATGCGCAGCGTTGGCGTGAGATAGCTGCCTAGGTGGTGCCACCTATGGGAGAACAAGAAATGACCAAGGTCTTCCTGAAAACCCTTGGATCATTTTATTATGAAAGGATGGTCGCCAGTACACCGAGTGATTTCACCAAAATGGTGAACATGGGTGTTCGTTTAGAAGAGGCTGTCAGAGAGGGGCACTTGATAAAAGATGAAGGGATGAAGAAGTCATCGTATGAGTTCTATTGAAAGAAAGAAAGTGAAATGAATGTTGTTATTGGGGAAATAAATATTAGACCATCTAGAAGACATCATTGGTACCAGCAATAGGTTACTTCTGTGACTCCAGTCATTAATGTAGCTCCAACCATTGTTGCTTATCAGAGACCATCTCCTCAGGGAAATCAAGGGCAAAGTCAGAAGAGCGAAGATTTTGACTCTATTCTAATGAGCTATACAGAGTTATTCCCGACATTGATTCAGAAGAAGTTGGTTCAAACCAAGCCTCCCTCTGTTGTACCTTCACTTTTACCCTGGTATTATAAGGTAAAACAGACGTGCGCTTTTCATCAAGGAGCCCCAGGGCAAAGCATCGAGAATTGTTATCCTTTGAAATATGAAGTACAAAAGATGGTGAGATATGGCCTCCTATCCTTTAAAGATGTTGGCCCTAACGTGAAAGATATTCCTTTGCCTAAACATGGAGGAGTAAATGTTGTAAACATGGTTGCTGGGTGTCCTGGGGACTTCCAGATTTTTGATATCAACCTGGTTAGAGGGGATATGGTTAAGATGCATGCTGACCTCTGCAAATTCAGCTACTATATGCACGACCATGCTGGTTGTTGTATTTGTAGTACAGATATCCATGGATGTGATAAGATAAAAGTTGATCTTCAGGAAATGATGGACGAAGGCCTCATTCATGTAATCAGGCCAAGAGAAAAGTACAAAGAAGATTTGAATATTGTCTTTGGTTGTCCTGGTGAATTCTGAATTTTTGACATGAATCATATGAATGATGATTTGGTGTAGTTACGCGCTACCTTCTGTCACATGGATGGTCAAGAAGAACACCATTATGGGTCTTGCCAGATTTGCTGCAGAGATTCTCGGGGTTGTTCCATTGTGAGAAGGGGAGTTTAGTTGTTATTGGATAATGGTACTATCAAAGTCTCAGACCATAGAGATGATTACAATAGGATTAACGTGATTGAAGATTGCTCGGCCGAGACTGTCAGATGACGAGTATGCTTCTGCAGATGAATTCTTTTCCTCAGATGAAGATGTGTTCTCCAGCAATGATTTTGTGATGTCTAAGTATTCTGAAGAAGGGGTGAATGTTATTGTGCCTTGTTTTGGTGTTCCCGCCCCTATAGAGATTGAGTACCATAGCAAGCCAATTGTTGCTCCTGTGGTGATTTACTTGTCGGGTCATGTTCCTTACGAATCAGACAAGGGAGTGCCATATAAATACAACGCTACAATCTCGGAGGATGATGTGGAAATTCCCATCCAACCTTTGTCTGATGTCAAGAATATTGCAAAAGCCAGCCGGGTGACCCACAGTGGCCGTGTTTTTGCACCTATCATTCGAGGGAATGTTAATGCTGACAAAAAGGTTGTTGAAAGTGTTGAACCTAAGAAAGAAGTGGGGGAATCTAGCGGTACTACTCTGGAAAAAGATGTGGATGATATATTGAAGATTATAAAGATGAGCGACTACAAGATCGTAGATCAATTATTGCAGACTCCATCAAAGATATCTATTCTAGCCTCACTAATGAACTCTTTTTCCCACAAGGAATCTTTGATGAGAGTATTGGATCAAGCTTTTTGGGAAAGTGATATGCCTCTGGAACAATTTAGCAGTGTTGTAGGGAATATTACATCCTATAACAACCTGAGTTTATGTGATGACGAATTGCCCGATGAAGGAAGGAATCATAACTTGGTTCCCCATATCTCCATGAATTGTAAGAATGATTCATTATCCAATGTGCTGATTGACAATGGGTCCGCTTTAAATGTCATACCGAGGAGCACGCTCATGAAGTTGAAGTACCAAGGAACTCTCATGCGCCCGAGTGGCATAATTGTGAAAGCTTTTGATGGATCGAGGAAGTTTGTCATCGGTGAAGTAGATTTGCCTATTCACATAGTCCCACACGTATTTCAGATTACTTTCTAAATTATAGATATTGTTCCCGCTTACAACTGTTTACTAGGAAGAACATGGATCCACGAGGCAGGGGCTATTACTTAAACTTTGCACCAGAAGCTGAAGTTTGTTCATGAAGGAAAGGTGGTCATCATAAGCGGATAGCAAGCTTTGTTTATATCTCATTTATCCTCTTTCAGGGTTCTGGAAGCGGATGAAGTTACTGTTGGAACTCATTTCCAGGATTTATTCATTAATAATGTGAGGAAAAATGAGGATTCCATAGCCTCATTTAAGGATGCTCAATATGTAGTGCATAATGGCCCTAGCAAGGCGTGGGGCAGATTATTGATCCACATGTGAACAAGAATAGAGATGGTTTGGGATTCTCCGTGAAGAATAATAAAGGTGAGGTTGTGAAGCTAAAGTCTGCTTTGTTTAAATGTCAATACATCTTTCATAGAGGAGGTTACCTTCATCCAAATATTCCTAGGATCAATGTTATTCTGGAAGGTGAAGCGGATCAAGAGATGTCGAACTACGTGACGCACGGAGTCAGAGTTCACAATTGAATCACTATTGATGTTCCATCTTGCATTCATATTTCAAAGTTATTTTTTTGTTGTTAATATTTTCAAAAAAATCTTTCACTCTGCCCAAGGTGAAAGTATTCATATTGTATGGGCATATTTGTTTCTTTGATCTTTAAAATCATTAATAAAAGTTGTCTTTGATTCCCAAATTGTGTCTTTATTTTTTGTTTTTTCTTGGAAAATGGTAATCGGAAAAATCCTTTCAAAATAAATAATAATTGTAGATGAATCTGCATGATCACTTGCTATATGTGGCAGTTTCTAAAAGCAATCATAAATCATATGTGCAGATTAATTAAAAAACCCGTTGAGTACAATGACCCTGTACCCTCTCCCAACTTTGAATTTCCTACGTATATGGCCGAAGAAGAAGAATATGATGAAATCCCAGAAGAGGTTTCACGGTTGCTTGAGCGTGAGGAAAGTACCATTAAACAGTATAAAGAGACGTTGGAGACGATTAATTTGGGTTCAAAGGAAGATCCAAAAGAAGTTAAGTTGGAGCATTGCTTCATTCATATGTGAAGCACAGGTTGATTGAATTGTTGAAAGAGTGTGTGGATATCTTTTCTTAGTCTTACCAAGATATGTCGGGGTTGGATACCGATATTATGGAACATCGTTTGCCACTAAAACCACAATGCCCACTGTTGTACCCCAAAATTTTCCCTCTCATTTTATCAACATTTCTCATCACAAGACTCTTGGAACTCAAGACCAAGCTAGGGTTTGCTCTGCTCAAGACATCTCCTTGCACTGTTGACCTGAAATTAGGGTTTGAGTTTGCACAGGGATTTTTGGACCTTCAATGCCAAAATTGACTTTCATACTTCATGTTGGACTCATAAGTTTGCCCATACCAAGTTTCAAGCCTTGAATCAAATTTTTGCCCAGTCAATTGGATAATTGACCTAGAAATCAGCTGTATTGGGGAAAAAGTCAACTGTGGCCAATTTACAGTCAAACCTCATGAATTTTTACCCACATCAACATTATGAACTCATATGAACCATTTAATCAAGTTTGGACCACAATTCCATAAGAAATTTGATCAGATCACCAAAAGGGCAAAATGGTCATTTTTAGGGTTTTGACTGTACAAAGGCAATTTTTGACTATTTGACCTAGCCAATGGCAAATTAAGCTCAACAATGGACTCAAGGACTCAATGGCATCATATTTACTTATTCAACAAGTTCAAAAGATCTCAAATGCATAGGATTGACAGATGAATTTGTCAGTCAACTGATCAATATTTGACTGTACACTGAAAAGTCAAATTTTGACTTTTTGGTCAAAATCAAGTGTCAAGGGTCATTTTTCATCAAGATGTGTCAAAATGTGAAACTTGTTCATCAAGAAACCCAAAATTGCAAATTAGGGTTTGAAATTGAAAATTTTCATCTTAGAATTTTTTCTAAGTTATGAAGTTTTCTTAATTTTTCCTAACTTTGCCCCACATTTTCACCATGATGAAAATGGATTCAAACAAAACTTACAACATGAATGTTGTAGTCCTCCACAAAGTCTACAACTTTGATTCACAAAGTTTTCTCAAAAGAAGCTTGGATCTCAAGTTATGATTTTTGGAATAAGGGTCCCTAAAACTTTTAACTTAGAGAAATTTTGCCCTAGTTTAGGCAGGATTTTAACCCATCTTCTTGGCCATTTTTCACATAGTTACACTTAGAGTCTCATGCTGCATTTCAAATATGGATTATAGTACTTGTTTCAAGCTTTCCAAATTGTCCAAGAACTCTTCAAACACATTTGTGGTTAGGGAGAATCGAATGCTTGAAGTTGGCAAAAACTCACTTTGTAACCATGGCCAATACATGTTCATACAAGTTGCAAAATCTGACCAAACTAGCTTTGTACTTGATTACAGGTCTCTAAACCAATTTAAACTCAAAAATTGAATGCAAATACATTGGACATTGGTGTTATTCTGATCATTAGAGCTTGGCACAATGAATAATTCCATTTTGGGCATAAAGGTAGCACTTCCATTTACATAAAGCATGCTTTATGTCAAGTTTCATTTCTTGAGCCATACACCAAGCCCTTTGCTGCAAACAAGGCTCCCTAATGTCAAGAAAAGTTCAACAACTTTGTGCAGCTAGGTTGCAAGCCAGTACAGCCATTGCATTGTCAACTCTCACTTTTTGCTTCAAAACCAAGTCATTGTGCCAAAAGTCCATAACTTGGGTATCTGATATAATCAACTTAAGCTAACATTTCAAACAAGTTTTGCACATCCTTGTGAGCCAGAAACACAATCCATTCAGCCCTCAAACACCCTTGTACACAAAAATCACATTTTCTTACAAAACAAGGCAGGCCCTGCAGAATCACTTCCATTTCCACATCCACTCGTGCGTTTTGCTTGCAACTTGTTCCAATACCTTCCGTTCAACTCACTCAAGCTATCCCAAACCTCCATTGCCAACTGTAACTCCATTTACAGTGTTCACCATTTTTGTTTTGAAGCTTTGCAGGTTGAGTTCTATAGAGAGATTCAGGCCATTTCAAAACAAACTAAGCATTGGGAAAGGTCCAGGGAACATCAAGCAAGCTCAAAAGAACCCCAGGCCTCACTGAAAGTTTCTGCATTGTCCAACTCGAATCCAACTGAAACAGGTTTTTCATCAACTTCTATCTCTCTATTTAGGAACATTTAGCCTTAGGTTTGTGAATGAAAGATGTAGTACTCATTGCCCTGAAACCATACATATGCTCAGTTTCCATTTATATTAAACGTGCTAAGAGAATTTCATCCATGAACATGCTGAAAAAGTTAGGTTAGATTTTAGGGCCAGAGAAATTCTCTCTGGTCTTTGAGAGTTAGGATTAATGCTTTATATGGTTAGATTCGTATTCAAATTCTCTACAAGTTTGATGTTGTGAGTTTTGGCAAAAGATCACGTTTCCAGGATGTTACAGTTTGAACCAGGCACACGCGCGTTTGACAATGGCTGGAGGAAGAAGATGAAGGCTTGGGCTGGGCCTGGCCTTCTTGCTGCCTGCACCCCCATTTTGCTAAATGCACCCCCTGGCCCATTTTCTTGTATTTTGATATTTTTGCATTTTTATTTTCTTTTCTGACTTTGATATTTTATTTTCAAACATAAAAAATGCTCCAAAAATATTTTTATAATTTTTTACATTTATTTGGCATTTTATTTTATTTTTTCTAATATAGAAAACATATTGAATACTTTATATTATTTGTTTAAATTAAAAAAAATAATGTAAATAATACTTTTATTTTCATTTCTTACTTTTATTCACATTGAAAATATTTTCTTGAATATATTTTATTTTTTGTAAATATTTTATTTTATTTTATACATCCTTAATATATATATATATATATATATATATATATATATATATATATATATATATATATATATATATATATATATATATATATATATATATATATATATATATATATATATATATATATATATATATATATATATATATATATATATATATATATATATATATATATATATATATATATATATATATATATATATATATATATATATATATATATATATATATATATATATATATATATATATATATATATATATATATATATATATATATACTTTATTTTATTAAAAAAAACATAGAATAAAAATACAAAAATAGTACATTTTTATTTTTATTGTTATTTTATACTAAAAAACACTTTTTTTCAATATATTTTTATTTTGTACATATTAATATATTTTTGTATATAAATAATATAATATATTATTTTCTTAAAAGAATTAGGGTTTACCCCTTAATTCAATAAAATCAACTTTTTATTTTATTTCTTTACATCTTTTTCATATTAAAAATACTTTACATACATAAACAAATAAAAATTTCTTTTTACATAATACATTTTATTTAACATTTATTTATTTTTTTTATTTAAATAATTGTACATTTAAATATTATGCATTGTAAATTCAATTTGGTTGTAATAACTTAGGATTTAAATTTCTTGCAAAATAATCCCCTATTCAAAATTGTACCCCCCTCCCTATATCAAAGTTGTAATAGCTTAGATTTATTTTTACGCACTTAAATGCTTTCAATTATGCCATGATTAGAGAATTAGGGTTTGTATGCCAAAATCAAAACCAACAAATAGTTTGACCTAATCAAAGACAAAAATGCATGAAAAAAACAAACACAACACACACTTGCACCCTTAGGGTTACAATCCATTTGTTGCCTTAAAAAGGGCCATGGTATGCATGTTAAGTACTTTGGAAAAACAAAAACAAAACAAAGATTATAGTCCCTCGATGACGCTATCTGAGTTACCTAAACAAAAATGATCAAGTCCCTTAAGAAAATTGCCAAAGATACTTGACACAATTGCTATCATGGTCTATACGATGACTCGCGCCTGTCCCGTTTAACATCCTAACATAAGGTTGTTCACCAAATGCAATGGTGAAACAACACTGTTAAAAGGGTTAAAAACATAAGAAAGATCTTTGAGTAAAATAAGGTAGATAGCCCTTAGTTACTTGATCAAAAGCTTACAAAACATCCTTGCTATCTTCAAACACACTTCACAACACAATTTCAAAACCCTACTTTCAAACATTGAAAAACTTTTCAAAAAGACAAAAACACCTTTGTATACATTCAAACAAGAATCATTACAAAGTTTGCCACAACGATGGTCTCTTTTCAAAACATCTTTCAAAACCACACACAAAGCACCATTTCAAACAATTGAAGAGCACCATTTCAAACAATTGACAAGCAAAGCAAGTGATCTAAACAAGTAACTAAGAGCCCATGGAAAACCATTGATGAAAAGGGTGCTTGCACCTTCCCTTTCATAATCTACTCCCCAAACCCAAGAAAACATCTCAAAGGTCTTTCCTGTGCTTTTTGACCTTTCTTTAGGATAAAATAAAAAGTCGGTGGCGACTCTTGCTAAACCGAAACATTTACGAATACAAACGCAAAACCTCAAGTCAGTTCTCCCACCGTATCACAGAACTGGCGACTCTGCTGGGGAGATTACTTTAAAAGTGGAGTAACCTTAAGGCTTAGATCACCTTTGCATGCTTATCTTGATTGCTTTACATTTGGTTCTCTTGTTTGGGCTTGAAATCCTCTACCCGGATTTGGGAAACATTCATAGGTAAATAGCAATACGTTGTGGAAACTGTGCGGGGTATACCGATATGGTTAAAGCAATAGCTATATTAGTGCGACATATTTGTTAGTACCTGTAGCCTTTGAGTCAATCAAAAAGAATATGGGGCCAATGAGTGATGTCATGAAGCACTAATGAACTCTTAGAACCTTACTTGACCATCTTGGCCTTTTTTAGGGGTAGTGAGATGACCGGCTTTGGTGCAGTCCGAAGTTGGTAGATACTCGATACTACACTCATTGAGGGTTATTTTCTTGGAATATTTTGGTCGCCAGTTAAGTGGCTAAACCAAAACAATGAACATAGAAAATAATCCAGTGATATTGAGCTCCTTAGAACCCGGTTACTATTTATAAGACAGGTTTGAGCCAACTAAACTCAAGAGGGTACTTACCTATGAAACCACATACAAGCCTGAAACTAGGATCTTGTGTGACTTGTTTGTACATGTGCTTGTGCATACATCATGAACATTATAAAACATCATATGCATCCACTAACCATTTCAAGGGTTCGGATCTTCATCTTTGTTCTTGTTTTGTAGGTCATGGAATCTATTCGCAGGAAAACAATTCAAGTCAACCTTGTGAGAATCCCTCCTCAACTCAAGGAGCTTACTTCCAAGATTCCAGAGAATTCTCTCTTCAGTGAAAGACATGGTAGACTTCTCAACTTGGTCAACTCCAACATTGAAGAAGACATGGTGAAAGTTCTCTTCCAGTTCTTTGACCCCCTACACCATTGTTTCACATTCCCTGATTACCAACTAGTACCTACTTTAGAGGAATTTTCTCAACTTCTGAGGATTGCTATTCTTCATCAACTACCCTACAACGGTATGGAAAAATAACCAAAGCCTGAAGATGTTTCTCAAGCATTACACTTGCAACCATCTGATATCAAAGGTCATTGGGAAACCAGAAGTGGTGTCAAGGTATTCTTGGCAAAATTTCTGTTTGAGAAGGCACAAGACTGCTGGAATTCTTTAGATCTACAAGCTTTTGAAGAGATTGTGGCACTCCTCATCTATGGATTGGTCTTGTTCCCAAACCCTGATCAGCTTATAGATGTGAATGCTGTCAAGATTTTCATATCTCGGAATCCTGTGCCTACATTGCTTGGGGACATCCTACACTCATTTTACACATGAACAATGAGGAAAAGAGGTGTTCTCATGTGTTGTACTCCTCTCATATCAAGGTGGTTTATTTCTCACCTTCCACAATCAGTTTTGAAGAATGAGCAGGGTTTAAGGTGGTCACAACGGTTGATGACCCTCACACATTCTGATGTTCATTGGTGTTCTCGGTCCAGAAAAAATGTCATCATCATTGATCGTTGTGGGGAATTCCCTAATGTCCTACTACTTGGCATTAGGGGAGGCATTACCAACAACCCCTGTTTAGCTCTAAGACAGTTTGGATATGCTCGGAGGGATGGCCCTCATGACATGCTGATTCTTGACTTGGTTCTTGACTTCGACAACGATGCGCAAGGACTTCGACAAAGGTTCATCAGAGCTTGGAGGATGCCCAACAAAGTGGATAGTAAGACATTGGG
Organism: Vicia faba; assembly: GCA_948472305.1. Taxonomy (NCBI): domain Eukaryota; kingdom Viridiplantae; phylum Streptophyta; class Magnoliopsida; order Fabales; family Fabaceae; genus Vicia; species Vicia faba. The sequence goes on from OX451735.1 coordinate 792,633,547, forward strand.
GCACAAGAATTCCATCCCCCTTGAGCCTTATCTCAAGTGGGTACGAACCCGCGCCCAGAATCTTATGATGCCATACCCTCACATTCTCCCGGTGATCAAAGAGCCTGTCATGGAAGGAGAGGTTCCATACACCCTCCTACATCCAAACATGCCAACATCATTGGAAGAATTACAAAAGAGTTGGATCCAACTCAAAGAAGAACAGAATACTTTTGAAGCCAGCTTCTATGCCAGTGAGAAGAACGTTTTGGAACTTACCTGCCGACTTTAGGAGGAGGAAACTCTCAACACTTACATCGCACCAAAGAGGATGCGCAATGTCTTTTTACATTAAGAATTTTGTAATATTTTGCCCATGGGGCACTTATGTACTAACAAATTTCTTCTTAATATGACGTGTGTTCTTTTTGTTTGCAACAAATTAGGATTTCTTAATCCTTGAATGCATTACATGAATAACATATCATTCATCATATGCATAAACAGGTCTTCACACCAGGTTTCCTTATCTTTCTGCTATTTATTTCAGCAAGATGGATTTGGAGCAGACGGTTAAGGATCTGCAAGCACAAAATTCTCAATTCCAGCATCTCCTCATGACCTTAGCAAAGGGTCAAGAGGACCTTAAAGCACTATTGGATAAAGATAAAGAGAAAAAGAAGAAAATACCTGGTGTAGTCATCATGGGAAGAAGGTTTGAAAGCAATGCTAGAAAAGTTCTCGAATTCCCCTCAACGTCTGATGAAGGGGCTGGTAAAGGAAAAGGAACAGCGATGCCTTCTGAATCTAAAGTTGAAGAAGAGGAAGAGGAAGAAGACGAAGATTACTCCGAACAGCAATATCCCCCGGCGGATGTTAAATTTAAAAATCTTGAGGATCGGTTGGCAGCCATGGAGTTGCAAAGGGTACCTGGTTTAGATTTCGAAGAACTAGGGTTGGTCGCTGGGATCGTCATTCCTCCCAAGTTCAAAGTTCCTACATTTGCTAAGTATGACGGTCTGTCGTGTCCGAAAATGCATCTGAGATCCTACGTCAGAAAGATCCAACCCCACTCATCTGATAAGGATCTTTGGGTCCATTTTTTCCAAGATAGTTTGTCAGGCACACAATTGAACTGGTTCTATCAACTTGATAGGTCTGAGGTTCATAACTGGGAAGATTTAGCTGCTGCTTTCTACCGGCAATACCAATACAATGCTGATTTAGCACCTACTCATACTCAACTATAGAGTATGGGTATGACTTCTAACGAGGGATTTAAAGAGTATGCCCAGAAGTGTCGTGATCTGGCTGGAAGGGTGCAGCCACCATTTTCGGATAGAGAGCTGGTTGACATGTTTTTAGGGACCCTGTCTGGCCCTTTCTTCAATCATTTAATCGGGAGTTCCTCTTCAGGATTCACCGAATTGATCCTGACCAGTGAAAGGGTCAAGGCTGGTATTAAAAGTGGTAAGATTCAGAAATATGCCTCTGCGTCCACTGCTATTAAGAAGACCATCCCAGCTAAAAAGGAAGCTTCTGCTGTTTATTCTCAGAAAAGTTAAGGAAGAACCGAGCGTCGACCAACTGTGGGGGCTGTGATGATCCAAAACTCTTCAAATGATCAACCTCGCAGCAATCATCCAAGATCTAATCAGCAAAGGGTAGAAAGGCCACAACGGCAATTCACCCGAATCAACATGACACAGGCTCAAGTACTCCCTCATTTGCTAAAGCTGAATCTTACCAATTTGAAGGAAGCGCGAAAGAACCCCAATACCTCTTCTCCATATTACCACTCCAATGCAAAATACGCTTACCACTCTGACAGTATAGGGCATGATACCAACAACTGTTGGGCTCCTAAGAATAAAATCCAAGACCTGATCGACGCCAAGGAGGTAGAATTCGATGCGCCCGAAAAGCCGAATGTGATTTCTACCCCAATGCCCAAGCACGGTCATAATGTTCATGACGTTATGGAAGACCTTCATGTTACCAATGTTGCTGACCTTTTGACTCTATTACCAGTGATTAAAGTGAATTTGATGAGAGTCAGGATATTCCTAGGATGTGGAGAGGACTGTTACTTTTGTTTAAACATACAAGCTGACTGCCCACTGTTGAAATCAGGCATCCAACGCCTGATGGATACCCAAGAGATACTCTTTCAAAAGACTCTTGCCGATACCTTCACTCCTGTTACTCCTGCTACCTTTGTTACTACAACCAATGACATTGCAATAATAACCATCTCCGACAATCTTCCCAAGGCTTGCAAAAGGCCTGTCAAGATTACGCCTGATCCTAAGTTTGTGCCGTTAAAAATCACCATGCCAGGGCCTGTCCTGTATAAATCTTACAAGACGATACCATGGAACTACGGAGGAGAAATCTTCTATCATGGTATCAAACAGATTGAATCAGTCCAAGAGAACTCTGATGATGAAACCCCTGATATAGGGAACATTGTGGGAACAAGCAAGATAACTCGCAGCAGACGGATTTTCTCTCCGGAGATTGCTCCCCCCCCGAGCAGTCTTCGGACCCTCGAAAGCTTATGTGCCTGTTAAGCCATCTGTGCAAGGCCCGATAATTGAAGAATTGAATACTCCTGAAGTTAGACCCTCCGTTGATACTACCGATAAGGGTAAGGGGATACTAGAAGTGCCTGTCAGGACGAAGGCTCATACTGTGGTTATCCCCGAAACCACCCAGAAAGAAATGGAAGAAATCTTGAAGATAATCAAAAAGAGCGACTATGATATCATGGAACAACTAGGGCAGACCCCTTCCAAAATCTCCATGTTAGCTCTCCTACTATGCTCTGAGGCTCATGCTAAGGCCTTAATCAAATTTTTTAAGACGGCATACGTGCCTCAAGAAACTTCGGCTGACCAGTTTCAAGAGTGCGTGGCCAGCCTTACTGCTGATAATGGTCTCGGTTTTTCCGATGCTGATTTGAACCCTAAGGGAAGGAAGCACAACAATGCGATGCATGTCTCAGTAGAATGCAGGGGAACCACACTTGCCCATGTCCTGGTGGATATCGGTTCTTATTTGAATGTACTACTGAAAAAGGCGTTGGATAGACTGGACTGCGAAGGTTTGACTCTGAAGTATAGTAACATCGTTGTTAGAGCCTTCGACGGTTCTAAGAGGATGGTGAAGTGGAAATTCCTATCAAAGTGGCCACAGAAATTTTCAACTCCACCTTTTATGTGATGGACATCCGTCCTTCATATTCTTGCTGGTTGGGAAGGTCGTGGATCCACTATGTTGGGGCAGTTACCTCTTCTTTACACCAAATGCTAAAGTATCCTGTTCAGGGTAAGATTATAACGGTGCACGGTGAGGAAGAGTACATGATAAGTCACCTCAACTCCTTCCGCTATATGGAGTTGGATGGCGAATTCATAGAAACGCCTTTCCAACATTTTGAGGAAGTTTCTCCTAAAGTCGCAGTTGCGAAGACAATGACTGATGTGCCTATTATTTCCAAGCATGTGTCTAGGATGGCATCTCTCAAGGATGTAGAGGTTGTAATCAAAGAAGGAAGGAGTGCAGTGTGGGGGCAACTGCCTGATTTTCCTCATAAGACGGACAAGTTCAGACTAGGTTTTACTGCTGCAGGCCAGAAAGTTGTGTGTCGCTCCAGGGCTGGAGGACCACCCGTAAAAATCACTCACCATGGAATTAACGTCTTAGAAGATGATAATGAAGAAGACAACTTTGAAGATTGGATCTTTCCAACCGTCAAAGGAGGATTAAGCAACTGGGAAGCAAAGGACTTTATTCCCATCACTTTCATCAACCAGTAATTTATCTTTGAACAATTTCCTATTTTGGTCTATAATAACTAAACAATTCGTACACTATTTTCACCTTATGCCTTGCCCAGAGCATGTAGGTCCATTTGTAAGGGCTTGATTTTCTTCATTATCATATGCCATGTTTTAATGAATCATTAGACATTTTCATCTATAAATTGTTGTGTTCACTTTCTTTCCTCTTGCATTTTGTTTTGTTTAAGGATGGTTATCCCTTACACACACCCACACTCACAAAATGCAGGTACCCATCCACTCCGGATTCCATGGGTGACTATTTTGCTTTAGCCTTCGGTGACTCTGAAGATTTGGTCAATCATGTTGAGTACGAAGTTGACGAAGACTGTGAAGTGTCGGGAGAGTTAGCCAGACTTTTGCAACAAGAAGAAAGGGCTATCCTGACCCATGAAGAGTTGCTAGAAACCATCAACTTGGGAACAGAGGAAGACAAGAAAGAGGTTAAGGTGGTGCCAACCTAGAACCAGGTGTCAAAGAGCGCTTAGTGCAGTTGTTGAACGAATATGTTGAGATCTTTGCCTGGTCCTATGAAGACATGTTGGGATTAGACACAGATATTGTGGTTCACCGCCTCCCTATAAGAGAAGACTGTCCACCAATCAAGCAAAAGGTCCGTCGAATGAGGCCCGACATGTCTGAGAAGATCAAAGCTGAGGTAATGAAACAATTCAACGCTGGCTTTCTGGCTGTTACTTCCTATCCACAATGGGTTGCTAACATTGTGCCCGTGCCTAAAAAGGATGGCAAAGTCAGAATGTGTGTGGACTATCGGGATTTAAACAGGGCTAGCCCTAAAGACGATTTTCCACTACCACATGTTGACATCTTGGTTGACAACACAACTCAACACAAGGTATTTTCCTTCATGGATGGATTCTTGGGATACAACCAGATCAAAATGGCCCCCGAAGACATGGAGAAAACTACTTTTGTCACGCAATGGGGTACCTTCTGCTACAAAGTGATGCCATTCGGACTGAAGAATGCCGGGGCAACCTATCAGCGCGCCATGGTAGATTTATTTCATGATATGATACATCATGAGATCGAAGTCTACATAGACGACATGATAGCTGGATCACAGACAGAAGAAGAACACTTTGATCATCTGCAAAAGCTGTTTATCAGGTTGAAGGAGTATAAGCTCAGACTGAACCAAAGCAAGTGCACTTTTGGAGTCAGGTCTGGTAAACTTTTGGGATTTATTGTCAGCAACAAAGGTATTGAGGTTGATCCAGCTAAGGTCAAAGCTATACAAGAAATGCCTTCCCCCCGCACTGAAAAGGAGGTTAGAGGTTTCTTGGGACGCTTAAACTATATTGCGAGGTTCATCTCTCACCTAACATCTACCTGTGAGCCAATCTTCAAGCTGTTGAAAAAGGATCAGGTAGTTGAATGGAACAATGATTTTCAAGTTGCTTTTGATAAGATCAAGGAGTATTTACTAGAACCTCATATTCTAATGCCACTCGTTGAAGGAAGGTCGTTAATCATGTATCTGACTGTTTTGGATAACTCAATGGGGTGCATACTAGGCCAACATGACGAGTCTGGCCAAAAAGAGCATGCCATTTATTACCTTAGCAAAAAGTTTACTGACTGTGAGACTCGCTACTCACTGCTCGAGAAAACTTGTTGCGCTTTGGTATGGGCTGCTCACCGGCTAAGGCAGTATATGTTGACTCATACCACTTTGTTGATTTCCAAGATGGATCCGATCAAGTATATCTTTGAGAAGCCTGCTTTATCTAGAAGAATTGCTAGATGGCAAATGATCCTGACTGAGTATGATATCCAGTATACTACCCAAAAAGCTATAAAGGGGAGTGTACTAGCTGACCATCTAGCTCATCAAGCCGTCGAAGATTACCAATCTATGAGATTCGATTTCCCTGACGAGGACATCATGACATTGGACAACATTGAAGGTAACAGACCGTATGACGGACCTGAACAAGGATCCCGATGGACCCTGTACTTTGATGGTGCTTCAAATGCACTTGGCAACGGTATCGGTGCGGTACTCATTTCTCTAGAAGGTTTCCATACACCCTTCACTGCCCGACTTTGCTTCAGCTGTACCAACAACATGGATGAGTATGAAGCTTGCATCTTTGGTCTCAAGGCTGCTATAGACTTGGGAATCAAATCTTTGGTCGTATTTGGGGACTCGGCTTTGGTTATCAGTCAAATCAAAGGAGAGTGGGACACTAGACATCCTAATATTATCCCATACAAGGAACATGTCCTGACATTGTTGCCTCATTTCGAGCAGATTACTTTCGAGCACTTCCCACGAGAAGAAAATCAGCTAGCAGATGCTCTGGCTACAATGTCTTTCATGTTTAAACTCAACTGGGATAATGAGGCTCCCCAAATCACCATCGAGTGAATGGACGAACCTGCGCACTATCATGAGATTAATACCGAAGAAGTAGTGGAACAGCCCTGGTTTCATGAAATCAAAAGGTATCTCCAGAATCGAGAATACCCTGAAGGAGCTTCCGTCAATGACAAAAAGTTCTTAAGGAGATTTGCTGCCAAGTTCTTCCTAAGCAATGGCATCCTTTATAAGCGCAACCATGATTGTGTTCTACTTCGTTGTGTGGACAAGTTTGAAGCTGAGTTGATCATGGTCGAGGTACATAGTGGCACATTTGGCACCCACTTAAGCAGACACACGATGGCTAAGAAGATTCTAAGGGCAGGCTACTACTGGTCTACCATGGAAGCTGATTGTCATCAGCATTCCCGTACTTGCCACAAATGTCAAGTCTACGCTGACAAGATACATATTCCTCCTGTTCCTCTCAATGTTCTGATAGCTCCTTGGCCATTCGCAATGTGGGGCATTGACATGATTGGAGAGATCAAGCCTACGCATCCAATGGACATCGCTTCATCCTGGTAGCTATTGATTACTTTACTAAGTGGGTCGAAGCAGCTTCCTACGCCTCTGTTACAAAGAATGTGGTTGCCCGCTTCATCAAGCAGAACCACATATGCCGGTATGGTATCCTCGACAGGATTATCACGGACAACGGTACAAATTTGAACAATACTATGATCACCGCTCTGTGCGAGCAATTCAAGATTTATCATCACAATTCATCTCCCTATCGGCCGAAGATGAACGGTGTTGTTGAAGCCGCGAACAAAAATATCAAGAAGATCATTCAAAAGATGACAGTCACCTACAAGGACTGGCAGGAGATGTTACCGTTTTATCTGCATGGATATCGTACCACGGCGCGTACTTCAACAGGGGCAACCCCCTTTTCTTTGGTATATAGCATGGAAGTTGTTTTACCTATGGAAGTTCAGATTCCTTCTTTGAGGATTATGAAGGATGCCGGTTTGAGTGAAGTCGAATGGATTCATACCCGGCTTGATCAACTTAACTTGATCGACGAGAAGCGACTTATTGCTGTTTGTCATGGTCAGACGTATCAAAAACGGATGATCAAGGCTTTCAACAAGAAAGTCAGGCGTCAGGTATATCAAGTCGGAGATCTTGTAATCAAGCGAATCATCTTGCCGCAAAGTGATCCCAGGGGCAAGTGGACTCCTACCAACGAAGGACCATTTGTGATCAAGAGCATCTTTTCTGGTGGGGCAATGATTCTGACCACCATGGACGGCGACGACTTGTCGCACCCTGCGAACGCAGATATAGTCAAAAGATACTACGCATAAAACGACCCGACAAGTTGAAAACCCGAAAGGGCGACTTGGGCAAAAATGGGCATCCCAGTGAATCAATAATCCGAAAGGGCGGTTCAGGAAAAAATTAGGGATAAACAAAAAAAATTGTACACCCGGCAAGTTGAAAACCCGAAAGAGCGACTTGGGAAAAAAAGGGTTTCCCGGTGGACTGAAAACCCGAAAGGGCGATCCAGGAAAAAGTTAGGGAATTAAAGCGTATGACTATGTCTCTTCGGATCACTTTAAGAACAATCTCTTCACCAACAAGCTCCAATCTTCTGATCAATCCAATCATCGGCGGACGAAGCAGTGAATGGACAAGATATTCAAAGTTGTGAAGGCTATAGCAGAATGGGAACCCCATAGAATTATTACACATAGCCATTTTTTCTTTTGTATAAAAATTTTCTCAATTTTATGATAACATTCTCTTACTAGGATGTCTGTCTCATTTGTACAAAATATACTTACAAAAGTTAATACAAAGATACTTTAAAGTGCAGAAATTTACTTGCCTTTCATTCTTTTTTACACTTATGTTTTATTTGAAAACGTCCAATGTTTTGTTAAATAGGCATATGCATTTGAATATAATCACTGCTTACGAATAAAACGAAATTGAGAAAGGATAATTACTGATAGGTTGAAGGTGTAGGAAGATATCATTGTGCTATTCCAGAAGAAATCCCCTGCAATATGTCATCCAGCTCCTCAACAAAGCTAAAACCTTGGAGTATATATCCCTAGCGGAGTTAAATTTCAAGATCCCCAACTTCCCCAATAGATTGGCGTACAACCCAAGCTCCTGATTTCACCGGTCGAGTAAACATTCTCCCCACAGAGTTATTTCCCGGCAGATCGAAGATTCTCGGTCTCATTTCTCCAGCAGAAGCCTCCCAGGTTTTAACTCCCCAGTAGAGATTTTCAGAGTTTTCCTTATTTCCCAGGAAAGTCATGAAGGATTATCATTCCCCACAGAAGTTGTCAAAGCTCTTGTTAATCCCCACAAGTCACCGAGGATTTTCAATTCCCAGTAGTGGCCCCAGGATTCCCCATTCTCAATAATCAAAGATCTTTAATCCCCAAGCAGTCAGCAAGGATTTCTCATCTTCAACAATCAAAGATTTTTGAATCCTCAGCATCGGTCAGGAATTTATTTTCTCCGGCAGCAGTCAAAGATTTCTTTATCTCCAGTTATCAAGGATTTATTTTCCTCAGCAAGACAGCTACTCAGCTTACATGCACATCCATTACATTCATATACCATAAACATTGATGAAACACCGTTCATTGCATCATACATATCATGCAACATGACTTTGTGTTTTAGCTAACATTTTACCCTTTTCAGGATAAGATTAAAAGGCTACCGTTAACAACTATTCAGATACAGTGTGGATACACCCCAGACACGGTGGTCATTCTATTACTCATTCAGAATTTCAAGACAAAATACAGTGTGGATACACCCCGGACACGGCGGTCATTCTATTACTCATTCAGACTCCAGCAATACGATACAGACTAGATACGCTCCAGACACGGCGGACATTTTATCTCTCATTCAGATTCAACTATCAACTTCAAAGTTCAGATACACTCCAAACACGGATGCCTTTCTGGCCCTTACACCAGAAGTTTGATTCTCCCCAGTGCAGTCGCTACGGAAGTCATTCTGTCACTTATTCAGATCCCAGTTACAGTACGGATACACTCTAGACACGGAAGTCATTCTGCTACTCATACAGATCTCAACTTCAGATACAGTACAAATGCATTCCAAACACGGATACCATCTTGATGCTCATTCTTCTGACCTACAACACTGCAGTTCAACAAACATATTAGATGGCATCTTTAAGCCCATCTCCAGCAAGATTCTACCATCTCCAAATGGCATCGTTAAGCCCATTCCCTCAACAATATTTTGACGAGTGCAAATTTACGGGCACTCTAGTGTCCAATCCTCTTTTACCTTCGAGTCACGAAAGGCAGACTTGCCAATTAAACTCTTCAGGTTCAAGAAGATTGAACAGGGGAAACTTTTGTACCCCAAAATTTTCCCTCTCATTTTATCAACATTTCTCATCACAAGACTCGGAACTCAAGACCAAGCTAGAGTTTGCTCTGCTCAAGACATCTCCTTGCATTGTTGACCTGAAATTAGAGTTTGAGTTTGCACAGGGATTTTTGGACCTTCAATGCCCAAATTTACTTTCATACTTCATGTTGTACTCATAAGTTTGCCCATACCAAGTTTCAAGCCTTGAATCAAATTTTTGCCCAGTCAATTGGACAGTTGACCTAGAAATCAGCTGTATTGGGGAAAAAGTCAATTGTGGCCAATTTACAGTCAAACCTAATGAATTTTGACCCACATCAACATTATGAACTCATATGAACCATTTGATCAAGTTTGGACCATAATTCCATAAGAAATTTGATCAGATCACCAAAAGGGCAAAATGGTCATTTTTAGGGTTTTGATTGTACAAAGGCAATTTTTGACTATTTGACCTAGCCAATGGCAAATTAAGCTCAACCATGGACTCAAGCACTCAATGGCATCATCTTGACTTATTCAACAAGTTCAAAAGATCTCAAATGCATAGGATTGACAGATGAATTTGTTAGTCAACTGATCAATATTTAATTATACACTGAAAAGTCAAATTTTGACTTTTTGGTCAAAATCAAGTGCCAAGGGTCATTTTTAATCAAGATGTGTCAAAATGTGAAACTTGTTCATCAAGAAACCCAAAATTGCAAATTAGGGTTTGAAATTGAAAATTTTCATAACTTAGAATTTTTTCTAAGTTATGAAGTTTTCTTAATTTTTCCTAACTTTGCCCCACATTTTCACCATGATGCAAATGGATTCAAACAAAACTTACAACATGAAAGTTGTAGTCCTCCACAAATTCTACAACTTTTATTCACAAAGTTTTATCAAAAGAATCTTTTATCTCAAGTTATGATTTTTGGAATAAGGGTCCCTAAAACTTTTAACTTAGAGAAATTTTGCCCTAGTTTAGGCAGGATTTTGACTCATCTTCTTGGCCATTTTTCAAATAGTTCCACTTAGATTCTCAAGTTTCATTTCAAAGATGGATTATATTACTTGTTGCAAGCTTTCCAAATTGTCAAAGAACTCCTCAAACACATTTGTGGTTAGGGAGAATCAAATGCTTGAAGTTGGCAAAAACTTACTTTGTAACCATGGCCAATACATGTTCATACAAGTTGCAAAATCTGACCAAACTAGCTTTGTACTTGATTACAGGTCTCTAAACCAATTTACACTAAAAATTTGAATGCAAATACATTGGACATTGGTGTTATTCTAATCATTAGAGCTTGGCACAATAAATAATTCCATTTTGGGCATAAAGGTAGCACTTCCATTTACATAAAGCATGCTTTATGTCAAGTTTCATTTCTTGAGCCATACACCAAGCCCTTTGCTGCAAACAAGGCTCCCTAATGTCATGCAAAGTTCAATAACTTTGTGCAGCTAGGTTGCAAGCCAGTACAACCATTGCATTGTCAACTCTCACTTTTTGCTTCAAAACCAAGTCATTGTGCCAAAAGTCCATAACTTGGGTATCTGATATAATCAACTTAAGCTAACATTTCAAACAAGTTTTTCACATCCTTGTGAGCCAGAAACACGAGCCATTCAGCCCTCAAACACCCTTGTACACAAAAATTAAATTTTCTTGCAAAACAGGGCAGGCCCTACAGAATCACTTCCATTTCCACATCAACTCGTGTGTTTTGCTTGCAACTTATTCCAATACCTTCCATTCAACTTACTCAAGCTATCCCAAACCTCCATTGCCAACTGTAAATCCATTTATAGTGTTCACCATTTTTGTTTTGAAGCTTTGCAGGTTGAGTTCTGTAGAGAGATTCAGGCCATTTCAAAACAAACTAAGCATTGGGAAAGGTCCAGGGAATATCAAGCAAGCTCAAAAGAACCTCAGGCCTCACTGAAAGTTGCTGCATTGTCCAACTCGAATCCAACTGAAACAGGTTTTTCATCAACTTCTATCTCTCTATTTAGGAACATTTAGCCTTAGGTTTGTGAATGAAAGATGTAGTACTCATTGCCCTGAAACCATACATATGCTCAGTTTCCATTTATATTAAACGTGCTAAGAGAATTTCATCCATGAACATGCTGAAAAAGTTAGGTCAGATTTTAGGGCCAGAGATATTCTCTCTGGTCTTTGAGAGTTAGGATTAATGCTTTATATGGTTAGATTCGTATTTAAATTCTCTACAAGTTTGATGTTGTGAGTGTTGGCAAAAGATCACGTTTCCAGGATGTTACAGGTTGAACCAGGCGCGCGCGCGCGTTTGACAATGGCTTGAGGAAGAAGATGAAGGCTTGGGCTGGGCCTGGCCTTCTTGCTGCCTGCACTCCCATTTTGCTAAATGCACCCCCTGGCCCATTTTCTTGTATTTTGATATTTTTGCATTTTTATTTTCTTTTCTGACTTTGATATTTTATTTTCAAACATAAAAAATGCTCCAAAAATATTTTTATAATTTTTTACATTTATTTGGCATTTTATTTCATTTTTTCTAATATAGAAAACATATTAAATACTTTATATTATTTGTTTAAATTAAAAAAAATAATGTAAATAATACTTTTATTTTCATTTCTTACTTTTATTCACATTGAAAATATTTTCTTGAATATATTTTATTTTTTGTAAATATTTTATTTTATTTTATACATCCTTAATATATTTAATATATATATATATATATATATATATATATATATATATATATATATATATATATATATATATATATATATATATATATATATATATATATATATATATATATATATATATATATATATATATATATATATATATATATATATATATACTTTATTTTATTAAAAAACATAGAATAAAAATACAAAAAATAGTACATTTTTATTTTTATTGTTATTTTATACTAAAAAACACTTTTTTTAATATATTTTTATTTTGTACATATTAATATATTTTTGTATGTAAATAATATAATATATTATTTTCTTAAAAGAATTAGGGTTTACCCCTTAATTCAATAAAATCAACTTTTTATTTTATTTCTTTACATCTTTTTCATATTAAAAATACTTTACATACATAAACAAATAAAAATTTCTTTTTACATAATACATTTTATTTAACATTTATTTATTTAGTTTATTTAAATAATTGTACATTTAAATATTATGCATTGTAAATTTAATTTGGTTGTAATAACTTAGGATTTAAATTTCTTGCAAAATAATCCCCTATTCAAAATTGTACCCCCCTCCCTATATCAAAGTTGTAATAGCTTAGATTTATTTTTACCCACTTAAATGCTTTCAATTATGCCATGATTAGAGAATTAGGGTTTGTATGCCAAAATCAAAACCAACAAATAGTTTGACCTAATCAAAGACAAAAATACATGAAAAAAACAAACACAACACACACTCGCACCCTTAAGGTTACAATCCATTTGTTGCCTTCAAAAATGGGCCATGGTATGCATGTTAAGTACTTTGGCAAAACAAAAACAAAACAAAGATCATAGTCCCTCGATGACGCTATCTGAGTTACCTAAACAAAAATGATCAAGTCCCTTAAGAAAATTGCCAAAGATACTTGACACAATTGCTATCATGGTCTATACGATGACCCGCGCCTGTCCCGTTTAACATCCTAACACAAGGTTGTTCACCAAATGCAATGGTGAAACAACACTATTAAAAGGGTTAAAAACATAAGAAAGATCTTTGAGTAAAATAGGGTAGATAGCTCTTAGTTACTTGATCAAAAGCTTGCAAAACATCCTTGCTATCTTCAAACACACTTTACAACACAATTTCAAAACCCTACTTTCAAACATTAAAAAACTTTTTAAAAAGACAAAAACACCTTTGTATACATTCAAACAAGAATCATTACAAAGGTTGCCACAACGATGGTCTCTTTTCAAAACATCTTTCAAAACCACACACAAAGCACCATTTCAAACAATTGAAGAGCACCATTTCAAACAATTGACAAGCAAAGCAAGTGATCTAAACAAGTAACTAAGAGCTCATGGAAAACCATGGATGAAAATGGTGCTTGCACCTTCCCTTTTCATAATCTACTCCCCAAACCCAAGAAGACATCTCAAAGGTCTTTCCTGTGTTTTTTGACCTTTCCTTAGGATAAAATAAAAAGTCGGTGGCGACTCTTGCTAAACCGAAACATTTGCGATTACAAACGCAAAACCTCAAGTCAGTTCTCCCACCGTATCACACCCATCAATCAAGCGGAAATTGCGAAGAACTCGCCCTGATATGGTAGTGAAAATTAAAGAAGAAGTTTTAAAGCAGATTAATGTCGGTTTTCTTGTGAAAATAGTGTACCCTCGGTAGATTGCCAATATTGTCCCAGTACCAAAGAAAGACAAAAGCTCGCATGTGTGTAGATTATAGAGATTTAAACAAAGTTAGTCCAAAAGATGACTTCCCATTTCCACATATTAATATGTTGGTTGACAGTACAACAAAATTCAAAGTATTCTCGTTTATGGATAGATTTTCCGGATATAATCAAATCAGATTGGCTCTTGAGGACATTGAAAAAACAACGTTTATCACACCCTGGGGAACATTCTGTTACAGAGTGATACCTTTCGAGTTGAAGAACGTTGGTGCAATGTAACAGAGGGCTATAACAACCCTATTTCATGATCTGATGCACAAGGAAATTGAGGTATATGTTGATGATATGATTGCCAAATCCCAGACTGAAGAAGGGCATATAGAAGATTTTTTGAAATTTTTTTAGTGTTTGAGGAAGTATCGTCTCCATTTTAATCCAAATAAATGCACCTTTGGTGTCCGATCAGGAAAATTGTTAGGTTTCATTGTCATCCAAAAAGGAATTGAAGTTGATCTTGATAAAGTTAAGGCAATGTGTGAGCCGATCTTTAAGTTATTAAAGAAAGATCAAGGTTATGTATGGACAGATGATTGCCAAAGGGCATTTGAAAGCATTAAGAAGTATCCGCTTGAACTACCTATCTTGCTACCTCCCGCTGAAGGAAGACCATTGATTATGTATCTGACAATGTTAGATAATTTTATGGGATGTATTTTGGGACAACAACACGAAATGGGGAGAAAAGAATATCCCATTTATTATCTCAGAAAGAAGTTTACTGAATGTGAGTCAATGTATTATATGCTGGAAAAAATATGTTGTGCTTTGGCATGGGCGGCAAAGTGATTGTGGCAATATATGTTGAATCATACTACTTGGTTGATTTCCAAAATGGATCCAATTAAGTATATTTTTGAAAAGCATGCTCTTACTGAAAGAATTTCCCGTTGGCAGATGCTGTTGTCTGAATATGATATTGAATACTGTACTCAGAGGGCTATAAAAAGTAGTGTGTTGGCAGATTATCTTTATCACCAACCGGTTGATGATTATCAATCTGTTAAATATGATTTCCCTGATGAGGATGAGATGTTTTTGAAAATAAAAGATTGTGATGAACCTTTTCCTGGGGAAGGTTCTGACCTTGAATCCCGATGGGGTATGGTGTTTGATGGAGCTGTAAATGCTTATAGGAAAGGAATTGGTGTTGTGATTATCACTCCATATGGGTCACTGTTGTACCCCAAAATTTGCCCTCCCTTTTTCACAAGAAATCACAACCCTAGGGTTTTCTCTGATTTTTAAGATTGGCTCAAGAATTGATCAAACAGACCTTTCTTTGGCAACAAATCAAGAATTAGGGTTTTTCTCTCGCATTTCTCAGAAGAAGCATAATCCCCAGAAATTCAATTAGCTGTTACATGTTTTCACGCTTGTTCAAGTTTACTGGTCGTTCTCAAAGACTGGTTATCTGGGATAAGGGTTGAGACTCTTATTTGGAATATTAAGGCATCTGCTTGTTAATGGAACTAAACATTTACTTGTTAATGGAATGTTTGCTTGCTTATTGGAATACACAACGCGTATGTTGATTGGAATGTTGTTGCAAGTTATGAGATTGTAAAGTTTTTGGGATTACTTGGATTTTAAGTTATCTGTGTTAGAAATGCTGGAATGCAATTTTAGTTATTTTAAATCAGGAATCTTAAATAAAAAGTGAAGATGCAAAAGAAGAATTGAAAGATATTGACAGTAGAAGGATTTATTGAATTATCAATTGATCTCATAAAAGACTTTTTTATTCATTGCAAATGATTGTTACAAAAATAGTTTATTGTTTGAATATTATACATTTTACAACTTATAGTATTTGAAGAATAAATTATTACAATGAATAAAAAATTCTAAGCCTAAGCCTCCTAAACTCCATTTGCTCCCATGCCCAAGGTCTCTTGCTTCCTCTATCGTCAAAGTTGCTTACACCTGAAAAAAGAAGAAAGAAAAGAGATTAGTACAGAAGAATTTTCAAATGAAAAAGAAAGAAATTCATCATTAAAGTTTTTCGTCCGGAATCAGTGTGCTATTGTTCATCATGTTTTATTATTCTCTTTGCAAATCACAAGAAGATTGATCTTCTTGGTTCACAAAGAGAAAAGTAAAAAATAAAATGAAAGCATACAAAATCAATTCATTCAAAAAAAAGCATTAAGGCGCCAAAACTGGATGCAGCAAGTTTCAAATACAAAGCATACCGAGTTACAAAGCTAGCATACAAGGAAAACTGAGTTACAAAGGTACTAAGTCAACAAACTGAATACCAAACTGAAGTAACCAAACTGAGTTGCAAAACAAGCCAAGATGCATTGCTAAATATGTCATACAAACATAAACTAAGCAAACTAATCATGGCAAACCCAAACTGAATGCAAAAATTGTCAAGTAAGCCAACTAGATGCAAAGTACACAATGCAGAAAGTACAGCAGTAATAGCAGGCAAATACAACAGGAGGAAAACCTATTGACAAGCAAAAGACTTGTCAGAAGCCATCATCATTTTCCAGGGGCAAACTTTTCAGAAATAATAATAAACAAAGCAAAAGTGCTTATTTCATGGAGAGAGCAAGAGAGAAAAGGATCACCTTTTGAAGGTACAGTTTGGCAAGAGTAGGCTATCAGAAAGGGCAAACAAAAAAAAGCTAAAAAGATAAAACTAAAGACTGCATAACAGTCTAAGGGGGGAAAACACTCAACCAAAACTACAATGTCTCAAAACCTGCACAAACTACAGCAAGCCTGTAAACAGATCATAAAACCCTCCAAATTGCATATCAACATAGCAAAAAAATCCCAGGCCTATGCAAACAAACTCAACAAGCCAAGCTTGCTCAAACCATAAGCCAAGCTCCAAACCTGTCAAACCAAACTGCTCAAACCACAAAGCCAACAAACCTGCATAACTTGCCAAGCTGCCCAAAACAACCTGCAAACAAGCCAAGCTCCAAACCTATCAAACCAAACTGATCAAACTCAACAAGCCAAGCTTGCTCAAACCTGCAAAGCCTAGCAAAAAACTGCAAGTTTCCAAACTGCAAACCTGCCATCTCCAAATCAGTTATTACAAAAAAACTGTAACAGACTTGCAAACAGAACAAACAGTGAAACAAATTACAAACTAAGCCAGGCCTGCTATCAAACCAACACAGTTTTCAGATTTGTTCATCATCAAACTTCAAAGCCAAGAAAGAGGAAGAGCATTTCAGAAGCATACAAACAAAGCTTCAGAACCAACAACAAAAGTTTCAGAATTGTTCATCATCAAACATCAAAGCCAAGAAAGAAGAAGAGAATTTCAGAAGCATACAAACAGTTTCAGAAGCTATTTTCATCATCAACCTTTCAAAGCCAAGAGAGAGGAAAGAGTTTTGGGAATCAAGAAGCAAAGTTTTCAGAATATTTCATCATCAAACATCACATTCAAAATCAAGAAGGAAACAAGTTTCAGAAACATGTCATCATGAACAATCAACCAAAGGTTCCAGAAATCATTCACCAACAGCAAAAAGCAAGCAGTTTCAGATTTCATCATTAACCATCAAAAGCCAAGAAAGAGGAAGAGCATTTCAGAAGCAAACAACAAGTTTCAAAATTTTTTCATCATCAACAAAATCAACAACAACTAGTTTCAGAACACACTCATCATCAACATTCCATGAAAGAGGAAGAGAAAATCAGAAGAACATCAACAAACAACAGGTTCTCAGAATCATCTCATCATCAAACAACATTCAAATCTTAAAGAACTAAAGAGAAATACCAGAAGCGAAGCTAGTCATCATCTTCCTCGTATCCCCGGCCACCAAGGAGGCGCCACCAATCCAATCTCTCTCCCTCCATTTTCCAGAAACAAATCTCTCAAGGTATGATTTTCTCAAACCTTTACTACATATCAAACACATAAACACCATGGATTAAAACAAAGTAACATGAATATAAAACAAACAAAAGCAAACTGTAAAACCCAAAAGGAAATAAACCGTACTGTTTACAAGCAAGGTCCTAGATCACTGTGAGGAGACGAGAGAGTGGGGCGGCGCTCTGGTGGCCTGAGAGGAGGGGGAATCAGCACATGTGTCTGAGAGAGACGAAGAGGAGAAGAAGAACGAAACGGCGCTGCTGTTGAAACCAAACACGCTAACCCTAATTTCTTCTGAGACCCCAAAACAATTGTACAAGAAAAATCCCTTTGGGCCTGTCCCAACAAAAGTGCTTAAGCACACAAACATATTTGGCCAGCGTACCCCCCCCCCCCTCTTCCCTCCATTCTGTCTTGTCTTTTGTTCTTCTTCATTTCCATTTGGGCCATACAATAAACCCAGGCCCATCCCTCTTAATTTCTTTTCCTTTTATTAAACAAATGTTTTTTAATTAACCCATTTTAATTGATTTGTTTTATTTCATTAATTTGTTTTATTTTGTTAATAATAATACTAGTAAGATTTATTTCTTTAAAATTAATTTTATTGTCTTCTTTTATTAATTATTTTGTTACATTTAATAAAAATACAAAAATAATAGAAACATTAATTTAAGTAGTTTTTCTTTCTTTAAACCTTTTATTTACATAATTCATAAAACACAAAAAATAATAATAATACTTGATCTTTCTTTTTTTAGAATAGATTTTTATTTACACATGCATCTCATAATTTATTGATTTTCCTTATTTTATAATTTGTTATAATTACGATAATTCGATTTGGTTGTAACACTTGATATTTGGACTTTATTATCCTTGTAAGATTCATCCCCATTTGTAAATAATTTGTACCCTCATCCCCAGATACTCTATTGTAATAGCTTAGAATTTTAATTCTCGCACTTTACGCTTTCAAATATGCCATTACTAGAGATTAGGGTTTGTATGCGAAAATCTAAAATCAATCGCTAGATGACCTAATACAAGACTTGAATGCATGAAAATGAAAAACACAATTCACACGTGCACCTCTCGGGTAACCTCGCTTGTTGCCTCGGAAAATGCAATCATGTCCCTCGAATATGAAACACTCTAGCAAATGCCCCTTCGATAAACAAAGATCGTAGTCCCTCGATGACCCTCGACGTTGCCTTCGATAAAACGATCTCGTCCCTTACAAAATTGCTAGAGCGTCTCACAAGTTGCTTTCAATGATTGTATGCGATGACCCGCGCCTGTCCCGTTTAACATCCTAACACAAGGTTGTTCACCAAACGCAATGGTGAAATAACACTTTCAAAAGGGTTAAAAACATAAGAAAGATCTTTGAGTAAAATAGGGTAGACAACTCTTAGTTACTTGATCAAAAGCTTGCAAAACATCCTTGCTACTTTCAAACACACATCACAACACAATTTCAAAACAAACTTTCAAAACATTGAAATATCTTTTCAAAAAGACAAACACCTTTGTATATATTCAAACAAGAATCATTACAAAGGTTGCCTAGACAAGACCTCTTTTTCAAAGCATTTTCAAAAACCACACACAAAGCACCATTTCAAACAATTGAAAAGCAAATACAAGTGATCTAAAACGAGTAACTAAGAGCCCATGGAAAACCATGGATGAAAAGGGTGCTTGCACCTTCCCTTTTCATAATCTACCCCCCTAACCCAAGAAAACATCTCAAAGGTCTTTCCTGTGCTTTTTGACCTTTCCTTTGGATAAAATAAAAAGTCATTGCCGACTCTTGCTAAACCGCACAATTGCAAACACAAACGCAAACACCTCAAGTCAGTTCTCCCACCGTATCACAGTCACATATACCTTTTACTACAAGATTGGAATTTTATTGTACCAATAACATGGTAGAGTATGAAGCTTGTATCATGGGTCTCGAGGAGGCTATAGTACTCAGAATCAAAATTCTGGATGTATATGGCGATTCAGCTTTGGTAATAAATCAGATTAAAGGAGAATGAGATACTCGTCACCCTGTCTTGATTCCCTATAAAGACTATGCTAGAAGATTATTACCCTTATTCAATAAAGTTGAATTCCATCATATTCCCATATATGAGAATCAGATGGCAGATGCTTTAGCCACTTTGGCCTCTATGTATCAAGTAAATACTTGGAACAATATGCCTCGTATCATAGTTCGACATCTGGATAGACTAGCTCATGTGTTTGCAACAAAGGGAACATCAGACAAAAAACCTTGGTATTATGATATCAAGTATTTTCTCCAAACTTAGGAATACCTGGCTGGTGCGTCAAACAAATATAAAAAGACATTGAGAAGGATGGCAGGCAGTTTTTTCCTCAATGAAGATGTGTTATAAAAAAAAATTATGACATGGTCTTGCTCAGATGCGTGGATAGACACAAAGCAGACATGTTGATACATGAAATCCATGAAGGTTCCTTTGGCACTCATGCTAATGGACATTCGATGGCAAAAAAGATGCTTAGGGTAGGTTTCTATTGGCTGACAATGGAATCCGACTATTACAGATTTTCAAAGAAGTGCCATAAATGCCAGATTTATGCTGACAAAATCCATGTGCCTCTGACACCTCTCAATGTTATTTCTTCCTCGTAGCCTTTCTCTATGTGGGGTATTGACATGATTGAACCCAAGGCATCGAACATACACCATTTTATCTTGGTGGCAATTGATTACCTCACCAAATGGGTGGAAGCAACCTCATTTGCTAATGTTACTAAGCAGGTGGTAGTATGCTTTATCAAGAACAATCTTATATGTCGGTATGGTGTGCCAAGAAGGATTATCACTGATAACGGATCGAATTTGAATAACAAAATGATGACAGAAATTTGTGAAGAATTCAAGATTGTCCATCATAATTCATCTCCCTATAGGCCAAAGATGAATGGGGCTGTTGAAGCTTCCAATAAAAACATCAAGAAAATCATCCAGAAAATTGTTGTAACCTATAAGGATTGGCATGAGATGCTCCCTTTTGCTTTGCACGGGTATCGTACATCCGTCCGCACTTCGATAGGGGAAACCCCATTCTCTCTTGTGTATGGTATAGAAGCAATGCTCCTCGTTGAGGTTGAGATCCCATCTTTACGTCTGATAATGGAAACCAAATTATCAAAGGCTGAATGGGTCTTGTGATACGGTGGCAGAACCGACTGTTTAATACTGGTTTGCATTTTGTGTTTTGTATTTGCAAAATGTCGCGGTAAGTAAGAGTCGCTGCCGACTTTTATTTCATCCAACCGGAAAGGAAAAAAGTACAGAAAAAATCCTTTTTCGAGATGTTTCCGAGTACGGGGGGTAGATTATAGAAAGGGAAGGTGTTAGCACCCTTTCTATCCATGGTTTTCCATGGGCTCTTAGGTACTTGATCATTTTTTAAATTGCTTGTGTTTTCTTTGTCTTTTTGAAAAGTTTAACTTCGTGATAACCCTTGTATCAGTCCTCAAGAGTGTGACGAAGTTGTTTTGAAGATTTGTTTGAAAAGTGTAAGTGTAAAAAGTTTTGATTTGAGCAAGTACCTACTAGCATCTACCCACTCGAAAAAAGATCGTTTCTATTCTTGTTTCCTTTAGACAGCGTTATCCTACTATTGAGAAATAGGTAGCACCGTCGTTGGAGTTGTAAGGGTTAATTCGAAAGGGACGTACGATCACTAAAGCAATATTAGGACACCTTAGTAGTAACCCTAGAGTCTTAAGATCTTTCCGAGGCAACATTTCCGAGGCAACAGTCGAACGGGACAATTTGATCTTTTAGACTAGAGGGCAACCACTAAGACACCCTATGCTTAATGATCGTTTACCGAAGGCAACCGAAGTGAGAGTATACCCTAAGAGTGAATATGTGCGAGTGATCCATTTTCAGTTTATTATCTTTGTACATTAGGGCTTTCTAACCATTTTAATTTTGTCATGCATTCTTGCCATACGATCCTATTAGCATACATCTAGACAGTTAAATATTTGCGGGAATTAAAACTGCGAGAAAATAAACCTAGCTATTACAAGGCTTCGGGGAGGGGGGATTAATTACATAGCCAAAAATCGGGGATTTAAATAGTAAATAAAAACCCTAAATTAACTATTACAAACCATGAATAGTTACAAAATAGTGGCAAAATAATCAACAAGCGCGCGGCGAATTAAATGTGAGGCGATTAGGGTTTTGACCCTTTAACTAACCCTACTTGCGATTGATTAAAGGAAAAAAAATGTTTTTTTGTCATGTTTTGTTATTTAAGAAAATAATGGAGAATTAAATTAAAAGAAAATCCTAAGTTCTAATTAATGTTAATTTTTGAGAATAAATTAATTAATTCTAAACAAACTATTTTTTTGTATTTTTTTTATTTGAGAAAAAAGAGAAAAATTAAATCAAAAGTTAACCTAATTTCCTAATTTAATTTTAATTGTAAAAAAAAAACAAATTAAAGTCACCCTAATTTAACTATTAATCTAATTAATTAACAAAGATTTAATTTAATAAGAAAACAACTAAATCTAATTTTTTTATGACTTTTCTTGATTTTTTATGATTTAATTAAAACTGGTTTTAAAAAATAAAATGATTAAGCAAATTAAAATAGAAAATAAGAATCAAGAGATATTGAGAATTGGGCCTGATAGTGTTAGCAAAACTGGCGGTGTTGAATTGAAATCTTTGGCCCAATAAGCTCCAAGTCCAGTCAATGCGCTGGATCAGGCGTGGGCGTTGACTTGAGGAGCATGGTGGTCTCCCATTGTTGGCACGTTGGATCTGGCTAGGGGCACACCAGATGGCTGGATGTTGATGGAGCATGGTGGGCACTTGAGATTGTGAAGCACTGGATTATAAGAAGAAAAATAATACAAAGTAAAGGTTGGGACCTGGGATCGAACCCAGGTCCTTATACTCAATCCCAATGCTTGCTTGCCAGTTGCGCTACGTTGTTAACTTGTTATTATAATAACAATAAAACATAATATGAGAAAAAACAAAAGAACTGAATCCAAGGCACGAAATTCAAATGTCCCAATGCCTGCTTGACACGCCAGCGTCTTCTTCCTGGAAAATGTTGTTTTAGAAAACAAGACTTTTACCTACAGACGTTCACTGTAGGTATAACCCTGTTCATCTCCAAAATTGCATACGAGCAAGATAAATGAAAAGTATTGGTACTAATCAACTCGTCTCATCCTCACGAGCATCATGGTACCAGAATCAAGGCCTAATTTTGCCTGCATTGAAAACCCCTAAAACGAACACAGAAACCCTAGCAATGACAATATCATGTACAGGCATTAAAAACACAATTAAATGGCATGGTTAGCTTGAAAACATGATGACAAATACAAATATAACAATCAAAAGTGCTAATGATGCAAGAATTGTGATAATCGAATTGAAAAAATATGCCAAACCGTGTGAAGTGTAGCGCGCGTTTCTGGGCGTTTTGAAGCTTGCAAAGGATTCTGTTAGATTCCTAAGATGTCTAGCAAGCGATTGGAAACCTCAGCACACCTCGAATTGTCCTGTGGAAGAAGATTCGTCTCACACTTTTCTTGGAAATTTTGGAGTTTTGTTCTGGTTTTTGGAGGCAGGTTGTGCATGAAAATTCATGTGTTTAGGGTTCCATAAACTTCATTATATGTATTGAATCCAATTAGGTTAACAATTTTGGATCCAATCTTGAGAATTCATGAATGGAATATTTGATTTTTAAGCCATATGATATATTTCCATAATCATGCCAATCATGCTCTTTTTTGTACCAATTATGCTTGATTCGATTTGATCATGTAAACTCAGCATATCTTGATTGCCAATCTGTAAAAAAAAACAAATCAAATCATATCTTTGTTAATTTTCATCATTTATTTGATTTAATTCACTTTTTAATTAATAAAAAATAAAAATAATTTGAAAAATGAAGCACATAATGGGTGAGTGAACATTTGATTCGTGGACCACATTATAATTTAGGTGCAAGCATAAAAAGTTATGCCCATTTATCAAAAAAAATGCAAATTTGAGCACATTTGACTTTTGGCAATTTTGCAAAAATGGTCAACTTGGCCAATACATAACTCTCTCAGTTTTGACTCTAGAGAGGTGTTCTTGGACTTTTTGGAAAGCTTAGGATGTCCTATAAGAAACCATTTTGGTATCATCTCAATTGAGTCTTCCATGTTCATGTATGAAGCTTTGACCCAAAAGGTGTTTTTGTTGACTTTTCAAAAGGACCTATAATGTCAAAATTCATATCTTTTGTGAGTGCATATTCTGGACTTGGGAGATGAATATGAATTGTATGGAATTGCATCCTCTTAAAAATGAGCTTTGGATGGGTCATTTCTGATAAAGTATGAGAAAGTTATGCTTGGTCAAAGTTGAGTTGACATTTCATGCAAAACCCTAATTTAACAACTTTTGGGTTTTGATGAATTATGATCAATCCTTGAGGGATCCTGATCAACCCTTGATAAAATGATGGATAATACTTCAAAATGAGGATGTTTACCAAAAAACTTGAAGTTTGACTGTTTGTGGGCCACGGTTGACTTTTGACCTAGTATAGTTGATTTTCAGGCATTTGAGCAATTGACTGAGCAAACTTCTTCTGCAAGGCTTGAAACTTGACATGGATGATCTTGAAAACATATTAGTACAATGGTGAGAATTTTAATCCTTTATGGTTCACACATCTTGATGAAGATGGAAACCCTAATTTGAGGCAGACTGCCTTAGGAGAGAGTTTGTCTGGTCAACTCTTGAACTTCCTTGAGCAATTTGGGGACCTCACTTGCCATGTATTGAGAAATATGGGAGGGAAAATTTTGGGGTACAAAAGGTCCAAAACAGGTTTTACCAATTGAATTTAATTGAAGAGAAGAGAATGACGACCTTGTGCCATGTCAGTTATACCAGAAGAGAATAAAGAAATATTTTGATAAGAAGGTCAAGCCTCATGAGTTCAGAGTAGGCGACCTCGTGCCTAGAAAGATCATATCTTTTAATGTTGATTCTAGGGGAAAGTGGACTCCCAATTTTGAAGGTCCATATGTTGTCAAGAAAGCCTTCTCTGGTGGTGCATTGATTCTTGAAAATATGGATGACGAGGAGTTCCCACATCCTATGAATGTTGATGCAGTCAAGAAATACTTTGCCTAAAGAAATAAAAGAATAGCTCTCTAAGTCGAAAACTCGAAAGGGCGGCTTAGGAAAAAAAGAGTGTCTCGGTAGGCTGAAAACCCGAAAGGGACGTCTAGGAAAAAGTAAGAGACACAAATATAATAAATGTTCCCGCTAGGTTGAAAACCCGTAAGGGAAACCTAGGCAAAAGTTAGGGATTTTCTTGGCAAGTAACTGCGTCGGACAAGACTTGATCATTGAAGTGACAATCTTCTTGGATCCTCACTACACTTCAACAGAAGTGGCTACTCAGGAATTCAGAGTTGGTACAGAGAATAGTGGTCGTTGTATTTCAACGTATCGTTTCCAATATATTACCATTTTCCAAACTTTGTAATCATCTATGAGGTCTTGCCATTCGCAGACTACCATTCTATTAATAAAGTTTGAGCTTTTATCAAATTCTTTGTAATTATTATTTTATTCTTCTTACAAAGAATACATTTGTTATTGATAATAATTTTCAAAACAAAGAGATTTAATAATATAAAAAAAATTTAAAAGAATTTATAAATTACTTTTTACTTTAGATTTTGTGACTCAAGAAAAACAAAAATAGTGATTCTGAGGATGTACAAACTCATAAATTTTGGAAGTATATATTCCCCAGGAAAGTTCTCCCAAGTCACTCTTGCTGACATGCGCGTGATCTTCTTGTGTTTCTCAAATAGTTGGAATTGATACCAATTAATGTATGGTGCGGTGTTGGGTTTGTAATCCCATTTTCCTCAGTCAAGTCTTGGTTAAGTTTTTATTTCTCCAGGTTGATTATTTTGATTTCGGGTTTGCCTGGTCTGAAGCCTCTATTCCAGATTCCTTGGCAAGGTCTTCGCTTAAATGAAGAAAGTTACTTCTCCCTTTGCGTGTTGAGGAAGAATCATTTTCAAAGCATCGCTCCTCGCAGTAATGGCATTATTATTGTAGTTTATTTCACAAACAACTAGACAAGGTCAATATCTTTTCTAAGAAGTGTTGAGACAATTATCAATTTTTTGGGTTTTCCCTCGCCAAGTTTCGGGTTTGATTTAAAATCCCCATAATTTTGATTTCTTGTTGTATTGTTTAAACTTCTTAGATTCCCCAAGTGAAGCTGAGATAATGTTTCTCTCTGAAAGTTATTATCCCCATGAAGTTTCATAATTTCTCCCCAGGAAAGTTTATGTAATCATTGCTCTTGGTATTGAAAAATGTATTTGGGATCCCCCCGATGTTGTGGTTTTTTCCTCCTCAATGAAGTAAGCACAAGATCTCTGGTTGAAGTCTTTACAATGTGATTTTCAGCTTCCCTAATGAAGTCAGTATTGACGTTGAAACTTTGTTTTCCCCATTGAAGTCTGTGTGATATTTCTCGATGAAGCCTGAAGGAGGATATCATATCCCTGTATCTATATTGTTTTGACTTGATTATTTTTAGGTTATGTTTCTTTCCAGTGAAGTTATGCCGTGAAGTAGGAATTTGTTTCCCTAGTTGGTGCTTACTTTCTTATGAAATTTTTATCCTGGATGTAATTTAGCCGAGTGTTGACTTTACCCAAGCTGGTTTTGTTTGATTATTCCCAATGTTGTATGTTTGTTTTGTTAGCATATATATGATAACATTAATACATTCATACATACATCATGCATAGCTGAATTAAAATTCATTTCTCATTTGCATTCATTAATATTTTTGTTGGCATATTACCCTATTTTACAGAGTTATGTTACCCTCTTTCCAATAGAGTGTCCACCTTAAGTATAAAGTGTATATTCTTTCAATTTCCCCACTGAGTTATCTCTCGTGGAAGAGTTTTTCTTCAGCCTTCCTATTCAGCTCATTATCTAGTTAGATCCGTTTTTCCCTTTTGAGTTTATTTCTCATCGGGTGCTATCTTGGTTGTCTGTTTCACTCCAGTTTATTTCTGGTTTGGATATGTGGTTCCCGACAACATTATTATTCTGTTTTCTGCAGGCTTTGAGCCTTGGTTTGAGAATGTTCATTTATTTTGCACGAGAAGAGTTTATCTCCTCAGCATGACTGTACTAGCACTTCCCCAAAGAAGGCAACATCCATTTCTCGGTAGCATTGTTGCACTTCCTTCTCATAACAGCAAGTGGAAGGTCTCTTTATTTGAGCAACCTGTACCTCCCCAGTAAGTCTGTTAGTTCCCATAGAAGATTCATGTTTGTTACTCCAATGAATGGCAATCTCGTCATTATGGGAGATAGTTCATTGTTGAGATTTTTTGTACTCCAATGGATGGTAGTCTCGTCATTATGGGAGATAGTTCGTTGTTGATATTTTTTGTACTCCAATGGATGGTAGTCTCGTCATTATGGGAGATAGTTAGTTGTTGAGATTTTGTACTCCAATGGATGGTAGTCTCATCATTATGGGAGATAGTTCGTTGTCGAGATATTTTTTACTCCAATGGATGGTAGTCTCGTTATTATGGGAGATAGTTCATTGTTGAAGATTTGTTACTCTAATGGATCATAGTCTCGTCATTATGAGAGATAGTTCGTTGTCGATATATATGTTACTCCAGTGGATGGTAGTCTCGTCATTATGGAAGATAGTTTGTTGTTGAGATTTGTTACTCCAATGGATGGTAGTCTCGTCATTATGGGAGATAGTTAGTTTTTTATATTTGTTACTCCAATGTTTGGTAGTCTCGTCATTATGGGAGATAGTTCGTTGTTGAAGATTTGTTACTCCAATGGATGGTAGTCTCATCATTATAGGAGATAGTTTGTTGTCGAGATATTTGTTAATCCAATGGATGGTATTCTCGTCATTATGAGAGATAGTTCGTTATTGAGATTTGTTACTCCAATGGAAAGGTGATAAAAATTGACCAAGTTATGATCAGTTGAAGTCACACATTGAAAATTGGGGATTCATCTAGAGGACTTGTAATCTTTCTTCCTCATTAAGCCTCTTCCTCATGGAAACTCCTTGGAACTTTTGAAGTGATTTATTGATAACCCTTTGAAGAGAAGGTTGTCTTTGGAATCACTCAAAAATACCAAAATATGAGCAAGATACATTTCTTTGAAGTTCAAAACCCTAGCTCCTTAGATCAAGAGAATTCTTTGAGGAACTTTGACAATTTTGAATAAACTTCTTGTACCAACACAAATGATTTGTAAATAGAAGTTGTTAAGGATGATAATGAGAACTCATAGCCACCAAAACCACTTCCATATCTTGAAAATTGAGAGAAATATGCACTTGTGACCAATGGGAACAAAGCCTTGTCCAAGCATGACAACTTCTTCAATCAACCCCTTGTACTTTTCAACCAAATTTGATAACCTTGAAATATGGTGAACCAAAATAACCTTGCCATACCATTCCTTCCAAACAAATCCAATGGTGAGGTTTGAACTTCTCAAGCTTTATTGACCAGGGCATGGAAATAAACTCATGAACCCATGGGGTAGCTTGTTAAATCTCATTGCCTTTACCTATATGGATAACAAGCAAGACAAACCAAAATTGAATTTTATTAGTTAAAAGAAGAAATCAAGACAAAAAATATTCATGATCACAAAAGAACATAAGTCAAGGTGCTTGGTGATTCCTCAAAAGGGAAAAGCTAAATATAGGGAGGGGAACCAAGAACCCTAGTATGATCTTGTTGTGAATGAATCAACATGGTATGATGAATGAATCTTAGGGGCAAAAATTGGGATACAACATATAAGATCGATTCCCTCTTGGAACTGGAGCATAACATCAACACACTCAATCCACACAATGAGATTAAGGCCAACACTATACCAATGTCCTAAATCAACATGGGCGGACCAAATCTGTGCAAACTATGCCATGGATGCATGATGCACAACAACAGAATATCAAATGACTACATCTAGTTAAATCGCATCAGCATTCATGAAATCATCAACAACATACAGTATTTCATAGTCACAACATATTACCATCATGGTACTCACATTTCATCATAATAACATGCATCATTATAGCCTACCTCAAGAGAATCTAAGTCTGTATGATCTTAGGTACTGGAAATATACCTCTTTTTAATCCTTTTATTCCACCCACATGTAGTTCATTGTGTTAGCTATCCAACGCTTCGAACGGCGCCTTAAACAAAGTTCTAAATCTAAAGTTTTGGCCCTTTGAAAATTCTACTGATGTCCTCCACCTGGTGCTCGCCCGGTGAAGCGGTCTGCTCACCCTAGACTCGCCCGACAACGTAGGAGAGACAACACCACCATCCTCCTCTGGTCTCCATCGCCTGACAAAGCTCTTTGCTCGCTTGGCGACGCACCTCTCGCTCCTGCATCGCCTGACGACGCTCGAGAGAGATACCCCCTCCATACAAAATTCTAGGAGCACCATTTTTTCCTATCTCCTTCGCTCTGAGCTCGCATGGCGAAGACCATGCATCATCGCATCACCCGACGAAACTTCCCACCGCTCGGCAACACATAGCAGACAATAACATCCTGTTGCGATTCTGCACATGTTCAACCCTAATTCTTCTTGTGATTTCATGCCAATACAATCCTGATTCTCATATTTTC
This sequence comes from Vicia faba, assembly GCA_948472305.1. Lineage (NCBI taxonomy): Eukaryota > Viridiplantae > Streptophyta > Magnoliopsida > Fabales > Fabaceae > Vicia > Vicia faba. The sequence goes on from OX451735.1 coordinate 792,663,220, forward strand.
AACATATAATCATCATAAAACAACCATATGACATTATATGCATTATATACACAACCTCATGGCAAATCAACATGTTATTTCATCAATTTCAACATAATTTCATCATAATGCAACATATTATCAAATCATCAAAACCCCATCAAATATCTATATATTTCTAAACCTCATATCAATTATAATGACAGATCATTCCTACCTTAGATTCCTAGCTTGGGTCTTCTCTCTTCGTGATCTACCGAAATTCCTTTGTATTCTTCATGCCCTAACTTTCTCCTTTTCTCTTCCAATATTTTCATTATCGTACCAAATGAAACATTTTTCCTTATTCTTTGTTTAACCTTTGGACCCCTAATATATTTTGTCCGACTTGCCCTCACTTAGCCTTTCACCAATTACCATCTTTCCCTTACCTTCTCTTCATCAATTATTCCTCTATTTTATTATTAATAATAATTCTAACTAATTTTAAATAATTATTAACTAATTATCTAAATTACTAGAACACTTCGTACTCATCTAAATTCCCATTTTCCCCCAACATATCAGCACATCACACATCATACTCAACAAAACATCATATATTCATCAATAATTCAGAAATACTCACAATTAATTAACTAAATAAGTAATTATGAATTTAGGGTGTTACAGATAGGATTCGTGTAGTTGCTCTTTACCAAGATCTTTCTAATTTCAAGCAAAGTGACCTCAAAGTTTCTTAATAGTTCACTAAAATGAGAGCTTTGTGGGAACAACTTGATCAATTCATGCCCATGCCTTAATGTACATGTCCACATGCATGTGTTTGTGTTTTAATATGTAGTGCAAGAAACTTCAAGAAAGAAGATCAAATAATTCAGTTTCTTATGGGATTGATAAAGCAGTACAAAGGTGTTAAGTCTCAGATTTTGTTAATGGAACCACTGCCAACTATCAACAAAGTCTTATCCATCGTGTTACAGGAAGAAAGAAATCACAACTATGAGGCAAGCAACTGTCCTAAAATCAAAACTAAAGAAACATATGCTTTGGCTAATTATGTTGAAAGTGGAAATACAAATTAAAATTCGAGTAGAGCAAGAGAACACAATGGCTATAATGGAGGAAGAGGTTGAGGAAATGCATTCAAAGAGACCATTCGCACTTATTGTGTAAATAATGGCCTCACGGTCGATGTTTTCTATAGAAAACATGGGTATCCACCAGGATAGGGAGTTGCTCGAGGAAATGCCTCAGCCAACAATGTTGGACATGATGTTGGGGAAATTGGTGCATAAATGAAGATGAAAACGGATGAAGGGAGCATGATCATTACCAAATATCAATTTAATACAATGATAAATTTACTTGAAAGGAACAATGTATATGGAGTCAAACATGCATCAAATATGGTGAAAGGAGAGAGTAGCAACTGCTATTCTGCAGGAGTAGCAGGTAAATATCCTAACAATGATGTTCAAACTACTATTTATGATTGTAAATGGATCTTAGACACATGAGAAACACACATGATTTACAAATCTATAGAGTGGTTTACATCATATAGTGAACTAGTCCCTCCTATATTTGTTGGTTTACCAAATGGAACCAATATTCAAGCTCACAAAACTGGAAGAATCAAATTAGATGATAACCTGGTCTTGGAAAGAGTTCTTTATCTGCCAGGATTTAACATTAATTTGATTTCTGTATCAAGATTATCTGAGAAATTTTTTTTACCATAGTGTTTGAAGATGATTCATGCATTATACAAGAAAGAGGAACTTTGAAGAGGATTGGTTTGGCTAGGATGAAGAATGTTCTTTATTACTTGGAGCTTTGTCAGGTAAAATTGAATACTAGTGTTCATGTTGATAGTGTTGATCTGAGTAGACTGTGGCATTTAAGGTTAGGTCATTTGTCACGTGATAGACACATGCAGGTTCTATGAACTAGACTTTCCTTTCCTTACCAAGCACAACAACCTCAACCAAGCCAATCAGCCAGTAAACCACAAAGAAGATGAGACTGTTACAACTGATGAAGTTTTTGCTGTTGACCAAACCTATAAGAACAATGATGCTACTGAAACCAATAATTCAAATGAAACACCTAACCATAGTATGACAATTCCTCAGTCCACGATAAAATCAACAATAAATAGTAATAAACCTAGTTATCTAAGTGACTATGTGTGTCATTCTACCACACCTTCTCCATACCATATCACTTCTCATATCAACTACAAAACTCTTTCACCTCAATATCTCACATACACTCTAGCCATCACAAATGAAGTTGAGCTATCATCTTATGTCTCTGGTAGCAAAGATCCAAAATGGAGGAATGTCATGCAGACTGAAATAGATGCCTTGCTTGCCAACCAAACTTGGGAATATAAAAATCTACCACATGGAGATACACCTGTAGGATAAAAATTGGTGTTTAAAATCAAAACGAGTGATAATGGAACTATGGAAAGATATCAAACAAGGTTGGTGTTACAAGGATTCACACAAACATAAGGATTAGACTATTTTTAAACATTTTCTCCTGTTCCCAAAATTTCCACAGTCAGAGTCATTATTGTTTTGGCCTCTATGAAGGGTTGACTCATACATCAATTAAATGTAAACAATTTCATTCTTCATGGAGATCTCCCTGAGACAATTTACATGAAAGTTCTTCGGGGAGTTCAACCACCTAAACAAGGCTTGGTGTGCAGACTCACAAAATCCTTATATGGATTGAAACAAGAAAGTAGAGAGTGGTTCGACAAGCTCACTACATTCCTTATGCAGCAATGTTTCCTTCAGGGGCAAGCTGACCACACTCTCTTTATCAATTCTACTAACACTACATTTTTAGGCTTGTTAGTGTATGTAGATGATACTCTCCTGACAGATCCTGATATGGCTGAATTCGTTTCTCTCAAAAAGGCTCTCCAATGAACTTTCAACATCAAAGACTTAGGAGAATTAAAATACTTCCTGAGACTAGAAATTGCTCAATCATCAAGAGGTATTTCAATCTGTCAGAGAAAATATTGTCTCGAATTTCTTGAAGACTCTGGTACAAACATTTCCAAACCTGCAAGCACACCACTTGATCCTGCACTAAAGTTGAGCAATAATGATAGTTCTCTCTTTGAAGATGTTAGTGCTTATAGAATGTTAGTTGGAAGGTTAATCTACTTAACCAAGACACGAACCGACATTGCTCATGCCACACAACAATTGAGCCAATTCATGTCATCACCAACTACCAACCATCATAAGGTTGCTCTTCGAGTTTTTTTAGGAAATTGAATTTGGGGCGAGATATGTGTCATACCCTAAATTTTTCCTAACCCTTATTTATGTTTAGGGTTTCTCTTTTAAAATAAAATTGTATTTGCCCTACTCATACATTAGATTTACGTTTCTTTATAAAATGATTCATATTATATAGCCTTAATCAAGGGGGATTTATTTTCTAAAAAAGGTGGTAGACTTTTCTCAATCAGAAAAGACCCATATATTTTTAATCTAGTTCGAATATAAAAAGGTATATAAAACCGTTTGTCTCATTTAAAGACGCAATATATTTGAGTTAGATAAGTCCATTTAGACTTTATAAAAAAATAATTTATTTTTTTTAAATTTGAAAAAGTCCAATGTTCCACTACAAGTTTTTGGTTTTGTTTTGAAGAATTAAAAAAAAGAGCAAGAAGTACAGTACGAGAGGTAGAGGAAATATACAGTAGACGAAACAGCAAAACGAGGAAGATAATTACAGTGAGGAGGGGGCTAAGAAACGAAAACACAAAAAATACAGAGAGGGAAGACAGGAAAAATACATTATAAAAAGAAAGAAAATAATTACAGTTTCCCTGTCATTCCCTCTATATGGTAAAAGGTCAAAGGGAATATTAAACATACTATATAATTATCAATCACCACCCCTTAACTCCATTCGCTTTGTTTAATTTATTTACTTAAATTTTTAATATAATTTAGTTTATTTATTCTTTATAATAATAAAAGTACAAAAGAGGGAATATTAAACATACTATATAATAAAAAACATATAGACAAATATAGGTAATTAGACTTTTTTTTATAATAGAAGTAGACGTCATATTTATTGCTTGTAATATAATTAATTTAAATAGTTTTTATCTAAGGTAGATTATTTAATATATCTAATTAACTTGCTAAAGAGACAAATAAATATAAAAATAATAATTTAATTAATTAACATTCTACGAAAATATTAAAACCTGCGTAATTCATCAAATATTTCATCCGCGAATGACATGTGGCTAATATTTGGCCACGTGGTGAGAAATGCTATATCAGATTTCTTTTGCATTTTTCACCATCTACGAGCGACACAGGGCCAACATCTGGCCACGTGAAGAGAAAGACTTTATCAGACTTTTCCCGCTATAAGTCTTAACACAGCTAACCAACATTCAAATCTTTTTCTACTAACATAACAAAATTACAAGATCACTTTCAAAAAAGGATTAAATAGCATTGTCTTTGAATTAAACTGTGAACCGCGTCTACAATTACTCTTTTACAAAATGCAGACAATGTTCAAGGTTAATTTGAAAGTAATTCTATGCAATCTTCTAAAAAACACTAACCAACCATGAACTACGAAATGAGACTCTGGTTCCTCCTAAGAGGATACGTAGGCACACGATCAAAAATCGTGGCGAGTCCCACTAACTAAAGTTCAAACCCTTTACCCTAATAAAATAATAAAAATCTTATTTCCTAAACATCGCGTTTCTAAACCTAGTATCCTTATGAACAAGATAGATAAGGGGTGTCTAACACCCTCCCCTCGTCTAGAACCGAGTCAAACCTAAAATCTCTGAATTATTTTTAGGATTATTCTTTTATACTCTCTTCCTTTAGAATAAAAATTAAGGATAACGACTCTATGAAAAACCAATTGCAACAATATAGTTATAGAATAAAATTGAGTAAAGAAGAATTGATTCTAAATTACTAAATCATATAGTTAGTATTAATAAAGGAATAAATTATTTACGAAGATTGACCTAAACATGTCTTAGAAAGTATTGATTGTAAAGGAAAATTTTATTTGATTTTTTAGAATACTTTGTTTGAACACTCATGACTCTCTTTGCTTATTATAAATATACACATAAAATTATCGATCAGAAGATACTTTAATAATTAAAAATTAAATTATTTAAACAAAACAATAAAAATAATTGTTATAGAGAATAAAAGAGTTTTTTTCTTCATAAATTGGAGATTTAATAATGAGGTATGTTCGATTTCAATATTCGTGATGTCTAATAGTTATCTATTAAATAAAAAATGATTATGAATATTTATGTCACTAGATTGCAATCCAGTATAAGGTATTGAAAGACTTTTCAAGTTATACTATGATAAAGCAATCATATATTATTTTAAAAACAATTTTTTTTTAAGTCTATTAACTTATAGGTTATTGTTGTTGAAGATAAAACACATACTAATAGAGTGCGTGCTAGCATACTTACTAATAAAATTTTTGACATATAAGTTATTTTAAATAATTGTTGTAGCTAAGAATGTCTTTAAGTTATAGCAAAAGCCTCTCTTCATTTATGTTTTATAATTTTATTTTGGTATCGATTTAGAATTGATGTTATGATTAATTAATAGTATAAATAAAGTTCATATGTTATTATTACTCTAACATTTATTTTCTGTATTATTTGTAGAAATATTGAATTTAAAAATTTAGTTTGATCTCATAAAATTTCAATAGGATCAGTTGAAAATATATATGACTTAGTAATCACATTATTTGAAATTCTCATGTTACTCATCTATATCAATCTATAAACTCAAATATAAATAGATGTTATGATGATTTATTTCAGAATAACGATGACTCTAATGTATTAATTTGTTTCAAATATAAATTGATTGTATAAGGAGGAACCCACAAGTTGAATTACAAGCTCTTTTTACTTTGGCTTGTGTTCTTGAAAATGTCACTTTCATCAATGGAACCCCTCAAAATACCTTTGTCCCAGGTTATTTTCTAAACATTTTGACAAAACATTATTCCTCGTAGTTAGTAAAATTTAATGTCGTACTTAAGTTCATTTGTACTTGCAAGGTTAATTGTGTAACATTCTTTTCAGAAATTGACGGCACTAATGAATGTTTGGATTTAGTATATCCACTAGTTATTGTCTTAAACGGGGACATAAAATTGGGGACCAATTGGTTTTAAGTCACTTTGCAATCCTTACTTTGTGGTTTTTCTTCATGTCTACTTCTTTATCCGACAAACCCTAACTCCCTTGTCTCCTATTTTAAATTTCATGTCAACACTAATTTGTTCATTTCAATATGAAAGTTGAAAGAGATGTTTTTTGTTTCATTAACCTATGATTTTTTTTAAACTATGGGAGATTTTTATGATGCACCACACAAAACTTGTAGTGGATGTAATAAACTGAAAATTCCTTACCATGAAAATGTTGTGATATTTTGTGTTATTAGATTCATGTTTTCTCAACAATTGACTAAAGGGACAACTATGAAGCTACCTGTGTCAAAATTCTCTTGGTGGGGAATCATGTAATTTATCTATTTGTGTGATTAGTGAACATTTTCCGCTGTCGTTTTTACATTTGTTCTTTTGCTTTGTGTTTTGCTAATGTTTTCTACTTTCTAATTTGTATTTGATTGTTTTTATTTGCAACGAAAAATTAACTCTTTTAGAAAAAAATATTAATTTAAAACTTTTTTTTCATTAAAATTTGATTAATATAATACTATCAGTGTAATATTTTTTTATACCATCAATTTCAATTACAATTGTTAACTTTTTATAAATAATGACTTTTATAATAATAATTAACTTTAAAGTTACACTCATGAATACTTACAACGAGTGAATAACGTAAAACATTTTACATTGACAATGTATAATGTCTTGAGTTTTTTGCAGGTCTACAAAGAAGGTTCAATAAATAAATAATGAAAAAGAAGACGAATAAAACACGTGGATCCACATCCTTGCGAGGACACACGATTGTGTCCTTTACACGTCTCTCACTGTTGAATTTAATTGAACGTCAATTGGCACAAGGTGTCGAGTCACATGCAAACATTTTTAATCGTCCATACTATATAAAGATTAAATCACATCATTTCAATGATTGAATTCATTCTCATTCTCAAACTATTTTTCACCCATTCATTGACTTGAGTGTTTGGAGTGCTAACCTCGTAGGTTCACCCCTTGTGCACCGCTCCATAAATTTGAACCACCGCGTTAGAATTTCGATCAACATGTCTGAATTCTATTACATCACTCCATTACTTATCTTGGTTCAGTGAGCGAAACAGTGAAATCGTCTTTTACAATTGATTGTTGATTCCCACAGTTTTTCCACAAAACCCAACGACTTTTCACCAAATCATATCACCAATTTTCTTCTCACGAAAACAATAAACCTCTTTCTCAAACAAATTAGAACTCGCAAAACTATGGTGGCATCGAAGATTATTAAATCACGAGCTTAATGTCACTTGTTGTGGTTGCCAAAGCTAGAAAAGCTCTATCACCTTCTCTAGTAGAGGATGATCCCATTTATGTAACCTTTCTATCCTTTCTCGCGGTATAAGATCTTGTTCCTCCAAGAGTTGACTGAAGAAAAGTTTCAAGCTCTTTAATTTTTCCAAAATCAAATATTTTACATGTGCATCCTTCATCGTCGAGGTTAACAGATAAAGATCATCTAACAATTGTTAGTCCGTATTGTTAAGAGATTTTAAGTGCTTCAAGTGTTGTAAATGGTTAACACATGGGTGTAACGGGTTACAAGCATAAAAAATAAGTCAATAAGTTGAAGAAAAAGCACTTTTGAAGTTGGTGCAACCGATTACACATTTGTAGTAACTGATTACAATTGTTAGTTGATTTTTGGTTTTTAGTAGGTGTAACCGATTACCGATTTTATGTAACCGATTACAAGTCTGACATTTTGATTTTTCTGGTTTTTAGCTTCATGCTTTTGTATCCCAATTGATGTATATATATCCTAGTGGTATCCTTGTAATGAACATTAAAAGAAATATAAAAAATTCTCACTCTTAATTATCTCTCTCTAAATCTCCTCTCTCTCTCTCTCTCTCTCTCTCTCTCTCTCTCTCTCTCTCTCTCTCTCTCTCTCTAATTCTCCACACTCAAACCCTCCATTGTTCACTAAACAATGATCTCAATTTATAGCATTTGATATCAGAGTCTGTTTTTGATCCATCAAACCCTAGTTTGCAACATGAATTATGTCTCTAATGAAAGAATCCATACAAACCTACCAATCCTTGATTCGTGAAATTACGACAAATGGTGCAAGCAAATGAAGGTGTTGTTTGGCTACCAAGATGTTCTTGAAGTGATCAAGAATGATGTAAATCCCCTTGTCGAAGGTACAACATATGCACAACGAGCAACGCATAAGAAAGAGAATAAGAAATATTACAAGGTGTTAATTTTTATCCATAAATGTATGGATGGTGACAATGTTTAGAAAATTTGTGATTGCGAGCCGTCAAATGAAGCATGTCAAATCTTAGAAAAGGCATATGCATGGGCTGACAAGGAGAAGATAGTGAGATTAAAAACTCAAAAACATCAACCTGAATTGATTCAAATGGAAGAAAATGAGATAATCAATGATTATATGGCGAGAGTCACTCAATTGGTGAACCAAATAAAGTCATGTGGGGAAATTGTTTCTGAGTAGAACTTTGTGTCAAAAATCTTGTGTTCTTTGACAAAAATATTTGACAACATTGTATTGGCGATTAAGAAATCAAAGGATATTACGACATTGAGAAAATAAGAGCTTCAAATATCTCTTGAGGATCATGAGCAAAGGATGGAGGAGAGAAATAAAGACAAGGCAAAGGCAGAGATCGCTTTGAGAGTTTGGTTCAATGAGAAGAACAAGAAGTCAAAAGTAAAATGTCCCATGAAAAGTAAAGGGAATTTTCATAATTTTGGTAGAAGAGAGTCTCAAATTATAAGAATTTGACTTGTCAAAAGGGTGAGAGCAATTGCAACAAGAATGGTGGTCAAGGAAACTTTAGAGGTGAAAAGGGAAAGTTTGACAATAGCAAGATGCAATGCTACAATTGTTAAAAGTTAGGTCAATATGCAAGAGACTGTAACACGAACAAGAAGGGACCTCAAGGATATGAAGCCAAGGTTGCAAGATTAGAGTTTGATTAATAGAATACACTCTTAGTCATGATCATGAAAGTTGAATGCAGTAGCAGCAGACTGCGAGACAACAACATCAGTAGTTTCGGGAACACTGCAAAAACGTGCAGTAACCAGTTACATAATGATAATAACCAGTTAGATGCAAAAGAAAACATTATGGTGACTGTGAAAGAAGGAGTCTGGTGTAGTGAGGAATGATATTTAGATTTCTTCTTTTCCGCGCATATGACAGGGAGGAAGGATTGGTTTTTTAAAATCAATCAAGCCACAATAAACAATGAAATTCACAAATGACACCACTCTAGCGGCTGAGGGTATTAGTGATGTTTTGATCATGAAGAAGCTTCCAATAGAACTTTCAATATATATTTGAAGGCTATGGAGCATAGGTGTCTTGCTACTATGATAAGTCGAGAAGAGTGGATATGGCACTACCATCTTAAGCATCTCAATTTTCAGATCTCAATGCATAAGAACGGAATGGTAACCGAGTTATCGTTCATCAACATACCAACTAAAATTTGTGTAGAGTGTGTGCAAGTGAAGTAACATAAAGGTAAATTCAGCAAGGATGCGGGTTTTAGAACCAAGCATCACCTTGAGGTGGTGAATCATGATGTGTGTAGGTCGATGCAACTTAATTCGATTAGTGGCAATAGATATTTTGTCACATTTATCAACGATTATAGTAAAAATTTATGGATATACCTAATCAAGAGAAATGATGAGGTATTCGAAGTGTTTAAGAAGTTCAAGTTAATGGTTGAGCGAAAAAGCCGTCACAAGCTCAAAGTTCTCAAAATGGAAGGTGGATGAGAATATCTCTCAAATGACTTTGGGAAGTTTTATGAAAAATAAGGGATAATGCATGAGGTATTGCCACCCTATACACCACAGCAAAACGGTGTTGCCGAAAGGAAAAATTAATCGATTATGAACATGGTCAGAAGCATGTTGAAAAGGAAAGAACTTGTTGAAAGAGTTATGGGGAGAAAGAGTATTTACAACTGCATATTTATTGAATAGGTTTCTAACAAGAAGCTTGAGAAGATAACACCGGAGGAAGCATGGTCAAGATTCAAACCAAATCTGAATCACTTGAGAGTTTTTGGTTTTGTAGCGCATCGACATGTTCTAGAACACTTAGAAAGAAGTTATATGATAAGGGAGAGATGATGATGCTTATAGGGTATGAATCTACTAGAGGTTACGAGTTATATGGTGCTACAAACAGAAGGATTATGATCAGCCGAGACATTGTGGTCGATGAGTTAAAGCATTTGTAGAAGCATGTGACCTACTACAAGCAACCTATAACTGGTTACCAACAGCCTGTAATCGGTTACACCTTCAAAATTTCAGATTATGCAGAAATAGGAAGTGTAGAAACACTGCGAGTCGAAGCTGGATAAGTGCAAAATGTAGCTATTTTTGTATATAAGTTTGGTTTCACTTCTCTTTACTTTTTGTTAATATCGTTTAAATAATATCAAATTTATTTGTAAATACGTTTACTTTGTGTATATTTATGTTTTTGATTCATTCGTGTATCATTTGATAGATTTTATGTCTTTTTGCAGATATTGTCGCATATTCAGAGCATTGAGGAATAATGTGCTGAAGGCACGGCTCTGGAGAAGCATTTTTTAGAAGAAATGCCCAGGAAATCCCGCTTAGAGCGATCTGTAGTGTGCTACATGTGTTTTTGTGAAGTCTGGAAGAAGCGCATTTTCTAAGCTCGCTAAGCACGATTAGCCCGCTTAGCAGGAATTGGGAAGTTTGAAATGTTAAATAAAGGCAGCCCGCTTAGCACGCTGACGCCGCTTAGTGCAGTCTGGTGAATTTGTTTTATAACATTCATTTCATTCATTTCTTGGTCTAGATAGTTTTGGGGTTTTTGCTCCCAACTCCATCAAACTCATTTTTCAGTGGGATAGCCTTAGAAAACAACATTGAAGCTTGCACACAAATGATTTAGGGTGAATTTCTCATCGATCGACATTGACATTTTCGGAAATATTTGATTCATTTCTCTTCCTCTTTGTGTATTCTTATTTTGTTGGGTTTTGTATATGTATTTACTTTGAACGTATGTATATTAATCTCCTTTGGCATTGTATAAAATATTATTTACAAATCTTTGTCAGTGTCTGCCTTAATCTTTTTACTTTAAGTTTGGATTTGGGTTTTCATAGACATATGCTTCTCAGATCTTGATTTGGGTTGGATATCTGTTAGTTTTTGGATTCTAGAGATAGATTTAGAGCTGACATCCACTATGGGTATTAGAGCTTAATGCTTTCGTGTTGTTTGTGATGCGCTGAGAGATCTTTGATACATGAATACAATTGTTCTCTCAATTTGGGTTAGACATAATCTAGTTTGTGAGTGATATGTGTTGACATTGAGGAGTAGTGTAGGTTGATTATAATCGGTCGATAGGTTTAAGTTGTGAGGAGTGGATTATATGCATGTCTGATAAGTTTATTCTCTTTGAAGAATGAATTCTTTTTCTATTAATATTTTTAATTCCTACATTTACTTTAAACCCAATTTTAAACCAAACTCATAAACGCGAGACTTCTCGAACAGAAAATCAATAGCACTAATCCCTGTGGAGACAATATTATAAAACTAAATACTTACTTACTTTTACTTGCCGCTTTATGTAATGCCCCGATATTTAATTATTTATTTAATTAATTATTATTTTGAATATTTTATTTTAATTCAAATTTTTATCTTCGAAGTCGGAACTATTTTATTAAGTTGGAATAATAATTAATCAGTTTTATATTGGTAGAGTCAAGTTGAAGTATCATTTTATTAATAAGCTTAGAATTGATGTTGGGCTTGATTGGTGTCGCGAAGCAATATGGGGGTGTATTGATTAGGCCCATTTAAGTTTACCAAGGATTAAATAATAGTATTTTTATTAGAAAATAGAAAGAAAAAGAGAAGCTAGTTGTTGTACCCCAAAATTTTCCCTTCATATTTCTCAAAACATTTCAAGAAAAATCTCCAACTTGCTCAAGATTGCTCAAGAGTTGGACAGTCAAATCATCTCCTAAGGCAGTCAACCTCAAATTAGGGATTTGTGTTGCATCAAGGTCCTTGCATCCAAATGACCTCAAGTGCTCTCCAATGTCCTAATATGTTCTCAAAGTCATCCATGTCAAGTTTCAAGCCTTGCAGAGGAAGTTTTCTCAGTCAATTGCTCAAAGGGTCCAAAAATCAACTGTGCTAGGGCAAAAGTCAACTGTGACCTACAAATAGTCAAACTTCAAGATTTTTTGTCAACATTCTCATTTTGAAGGATATTTCATTATTTGATCAAGGGTTGATCATGATTCATCAAGGATTGTTCAAAATTCATCAAGACTCAAAAGTTGCTAAATTAGGGTTTTGTAGGAAAAGTCAACTAAACTTTGACCAAGCATAACTTTCTCATACTTTATAATAAATGACCCATCCAAATCTCATTTTGAAGAGGATGAAATTTCCTACAATCCATCTTCATACCCTAAGATCAAGAAATGCACTCACAAAAAGTTACAAATTTGGACATTATAGGTCATTTTTGAAAGTCAACAAAAACACCTTTTTTTCCAAAGCTTATAAATTGAGAATGGAATATAAAAATGAGATGATACCAAAAGGGTTGGTTAGAGGACATCTCAAGATTTCCAAAAAGTCCAAGAACACTTCCAAAAGTTCAAAATCGAAGAAGTTATGCATTGTTGAAGTTGGGAATTTTTGCAAAATTGCCAAAAGTCAACTATCCCCAAAACTTCAAATTTTGTCAAATAGGCCCATTCTTTTCCACTTGATTTTATCTTGTCACACTACACACGTGTCCTAGCTTCAGCCTTGTGTCCATTTATCAATTTTTCTATTTTATTGGATTTTTTATTGAATTATTTTATTTTAAATCAATTTAAATCAAATAAAATCACAAAACTTGATTACATAAGATCTTTTTCTATTTTCAGGACCTAATCATCATCAATGACATGATCAAACTCGTATCAAGCATTCCATGTGCAAAAAGATTGGATTTTTGGCAAAATTGGAAAGCTTTCAATGGAGGATCAAATCAAATCTCCAAACATTGATGTACAAGGATTCAGTCCACAAAAGTTGACCTAATACATTGCAGCATACATATACAAGTGAAAGCACACGAATTCAAGGGCTAGAGGTTGCAGAATCATCAAGAACAAAACTTGAAAAAAGGTGGAAAAGTGCAAAACTGAAATCGTCCTTGGAGGCCAATTCAGAAGCAAAACTCCACACTAATCCATTGTTGGGCAATCATTGAAGCGAAACCAATCCAAAACCAGTCTCCATACGCGCCCAGAAGCTTTGTAAGTGTCTTAAAAAATCACCTTTCGTTCGAAATTATAACCCCATATTCTTGCACTTTTTTGATAAATCTTTGGTATATTCATGATGCTCATTCAATTTCTGAACTTTTGGCATTGTTTGATTGCATTTATATGAGCTGTAGCCCTGTAACTGAACCTAGGGTTTTGTAGCTTGTTTTTTGGGAATTTTATTTACAGGCAAAATTGATGCCATTGATGGACATAGACGTGATCAGGGGAGGTAGACGAGCACAACCATAGTCCTGGATTTGATTTTCATGGCCTAGAATGGAATTTAGGACGCACATACGAATTTAGTTGCGGACATAAATCCGCAGGTAAATATCCAGGGTTGAACGAGGAAGATGGAGACGTGTCCCCCTCTTAGTGGCTGGTTCAAATATTCGCGCTTTATTTTTTTGTTTCTGGCATATTATTGTTTTTTTTATATTATAATTTTTGTCCATTATGTTAACAACTAAAGCGCGTTGGTTGAGTGGTGGAAGCGTTGTCCAATGATCAACAGGACCTGGGTTCGAATCCCAGGTCCCCCATGCATTTGTTCTTATTTTTCTACAGGCTATTCAGTGTGAACCCAAGCGTGTGATGCATCATACTCCCTCAAATCTCAAAGCGCCAGATGGCCCCAGGCCAGATCTGGTGGTCCAGATGTGATGTCCACCATATGCCCTAGTCAAGATGCCACGCTGGAATCAGAAAGTCAATACAGGCCAATTCAATTGGGCCTTGGAAATTGCTAAGCGAGCCCCCCTAATCAGGCCCAAACCCTAATTCTTTCTATTTTATTTTTATTATTTCTTTTAATTAATTATTGTTATTATTTTATTATTTAATCACTAACCAATTAAAACTTTTTCTTAATAAAATCAAAACCAAAAAATATTTTGTTTATTAAATTAATTTTCAGTATTTTATTTTTGTTAATAAATAATTAATTTAATCAATTTAGTTTTAATTAGGAATAACTTTTAATATATTTTGCAATAATTAAAATTAACTTATACAATTAGGTTTTTATTAACTTTGATTAATTTATTTTTATTTCTTTAAATACTTAAAAACCCAAAAATATTTTTATTAATTAATTTATTTATTAATTCAAAAATTAACTTAGTTTAATTTCCTTTTAATTCAAAAATAACAAAAACAAATCTTTTCTTTAATAATTAAAGGGTCAAAACCCTAGAACTCACCCGATTTAATTTCCCGCACCCGTTCCATTTTTATTTCAATATTGTATCTGTTTCCTAGAATGTAATAGATAATTGGGACTTTAAATATTTTTACCGCTTTTATTTATTTTCCGCATTTTAATTTCAAGGGTTGCTTTTGGCGATGTAAATACCCGAGCCTTGTAATAGTTAGTTTAATTTCCGCAACTTATAAACTGTTAGATGTTTGGTAATAGGGAATGCAAGACAAGATCGAACGGTTAAAACCTAAAATCAACATAGATCACCCATGACATGTACGAAGACAAAATTAACTGAAAACAACACACTCGCACATGCACACTCTTAGGGTACACCTCACTTGGTTGCCTTCGAACGTGGTCATTGAGTATAGGAAGTTTTAGAGGTCGCCCTCTTGTCCAAACATTGCTTTAGTGACCGCACGTCCCTTAATCGAATTGACCCTTAAACTCCAACGACGATGCTACCTACTCATCAATAGTGGGATAGCATTGCCTAAAGGACATTAGCACAGATTGATTCCTTTTTTCGAGTAGGTAGATGGTTCTTAAGTACTTGCTCTCTAAAAAACAAAACAAAACTTTTCTCACTTACACCTTTCAAACAAAAACTTCTTTCAAACCCACAGACACAAAGAAAAGCAATTTTGAAAACAATTTGAGCAAGTACCTAAGAGCCTGTGGATAACCACGGATAGAAAGGGTGCTAACACCTTCCCTTTCTATAATCTACCCCCCGGACCCGAGAAACATCTCAAAAAAAGGAATTTTTCTGTGTTTTTTTCCTTTCCTTGTTGGATAAAATAAAAGACGGTGGCGACTTTTGCTTACCGCGACATTTTGCGAATGCAAACGCAAAACGCGAACCAGCATTCCAAAAAACAGTCAGTTCTCTTCCCACCGTATCACAAAACTGGCGACTCTGCTGGGGATGTATTATAAGTGGGGTGTACCTTAGGATTAGATCATTGTGTTTTCAATTGTTTGCTTTGTATGCTTTATATTTGTGGGCTTGTATCGGAGTTACTATAGATCCTAACTCGGATCTGGGGGTACCCTTTAGGTAAGTAGCAATAAACTGTGAGGGAACTGTACAGCGTAGGCCGATACGGTTGAAGCAGTAGCTACGTTGGTGTGGCACTTTAGATTGTACCGATATCCCTTGTGTTAGAACGAGGAGAATATGGGTCATCTAAGGGGTCATTAAGCACCAAATGACCTTAGAACCTTTAAATTGACCAACTTGGCCATAAAACAGTAGCAGTATGCTACACTCATTGAGACTAAACTCTCGCGATGATTCTGGCTGCAAGAAAAGGTTGCTAAACTGGAATTATGATCGATCGAGGGTAGTCAGTGATATTGAGATCCTCTAGAACCCGATTACTATTTTTAGGACAGGTTTAAACCAACTGAACTGAAAGAGGGTAGTACCTAGACTCCTTGCCAGCCTGAAATCTAAGGGCTCTCTGCGTGAATTGTGTGCATTTACCATGTTTGCCATTTGTGGATACTTGTAATGTGCTTTCTATCATGACATCATAACATTGCATACATCTTGCATTGGACTAACCTATTTCAAAGACAAGAGGGATTCATTTTTGTTCTGTTTTGTAGGTCATGATGCCCGTGCGTAGGAATACCATCCGGATCAACTTTGTCCAGGTTCCTACCATGCTTAAAGAATTGATTGCAAAGATGCCTGATACTACCTCCTTCATCAGAAGACATGGGTATCTTCTCAGTTTGGTTACCTCCAAATTGGACGAGCAGATGATGAGTGTCCTGGTCCAGTTCTATGATCCACTGAACCATTGCTTTACTTTTCAGGACTACCAGTTGGTTCCCACCTTAGAAGAGTTCTCTGATATGCTCGGTATCTCTATTCTGGAGCAGACCCCGTTTACTGGTTGGGAGAAGATCCTTAGGCCAGAAGAGATTGCTTCAGCCCTTCATATGACAAAGGATGAGGTAATGGCTAATTGGGAGACTAGAAGTGGAGCAAAGGGCTTTCTGACTAAGTTCTTGGTTGGTAAGGCTAATCATTTCTGGGATAGTCTAGACATCAAGGCATTCAAAGATATTTTGGCTCTTCTGATATATGGCTTGGTATTGTTTCTGAATCCTGACTCTTTTGTTGAAGTGAATGCGGTGAAAATCTTCATCTCTCGTAATCCTGTACCCACTATCTTGGGTGACATTCTTCATAAGCTTTATGCTCTTACTGCCCGAAAGCGGGGAATCTTGATGTGCTGTGCTCCATTATTGGTGAGGTGGTTTATTTCACACCTTCCAAAATCAGTGCTGAAGAACAAAGAAGGCATGGGCTGGGCTTATAGGGTTATGTCTCTCTCTCATAATGACATCATCTGGACTATCAAGGGTATGGACGAGGTGGCTGTTATTGATCGATGTGGGGCGTACCCCAATGTTCCACTGATAGGAACCCATGGAGGAATTTCTTATAATCCATGGTTGGCCTTACGAAATTTTGGGAGAGCCAGAAGGGAAGGTCCTCATGAGCTGATAGTGCCTAGCATCATCTTTTATTTTCAGGGGGATAGCGACGAGAAACGCCGCAGATTCATAAGGGCTTGGGATAGAGTTCATAGATCTGATCCACATGAGCTGGGTCCAAAGACCTCTCTTCCGATGGAGCCATATCTCAGATGGGTCCGTATCCGTGCCCAAAAGCTGGGTATGCCATATGAAGTCGTCCTACCTATCATTGTTGAAGTTGCTAATGAAGAGGGGGTTCTTCCTACCATCCTCCATCCTTACATGCCCACTAACATTGGGGCACTGAAAAGGTCTTGGATGCAGCTGAGAGAAGAACGAGATGCTTACCGAGAAAAGTTTAACGGGCAAGAGCAGAAGATCCATAAGTTAACTAGGAAATTGGAGAACGAGGGGATTCTCAATGACTATGTCCGCACCGACAAGAAGCGACCATGGGAGCACTGATTGTCCTTTGATTATTTCCTTTCCAGTTTTTATTTACTTTTCAGTATTTCCTTTCTTGTAATGCCTTAAGGGCAATTTGTTGAACAATTTGAATTTCAAGTCTATCTAATAAAAGTGTGTTTCATTTCTTGTTTACGAATTTGAATCTCTCGATTGTCTTTGAAATCATATCATACGCATTTCATCCCATGCACTTCATAACAGGTACCCATTACAGGTCTCTTATCTTCTTCGCTGTTTATTTCAGTACTCATCATGTCTGCTGAACCATCAACTGAGCAAGCAATCAAGTCCCTATAGGCCCAGAATGCCCAATTCCAAGAGTTGTTCATGAATCTAGCTAAGGGTCAGCAAGATCTAAAGACCCTGATTCTGAAAGAGAAGAAGAAGAAGAAGAAGAGGACAGTCCTGTTTAACACAGGTCACAGGTTTGGAAACAGGCTACGGGATGAAGTTGACTTGACCACCTCATCTGGAGGGAAAGATAGTCAGGAAGAAAGGAGGGCTCCTAGCCCTGTGGTCTCAGACAACAAGACGGACTTCGACGAAGACCAGTATCCTCCGGCTGAGGATAGATACAAATAATTGGAAGACCGGTTGAGTGCGATGGAAGTTCAGAAGGTGCCTGGTCTGGACTTTGGTGACCTGGGTCTATCATCTGGGGTGGTGATTCCCCATAAGTTCAAAGCACCAGCTTTTGCTAAGTATGACGAAGTTTCTTGTCCGAAGCTGCACCTTCGGTCATATGTAAGGAAGATTCAGCCGTACACTGCTGATAAGAACCTATTGATCCACTTCTTTCAAGACAGTCTCTCAAGGACTCAGCTTGAATGGTTTTACCAGTTGAACGGAGCCAGTATTCGCAGTTGGGAAGATTTGGCTACTGCCTTCTACAGGCAATACCAATACAATTCCGACCTCGCTTCCACGCGTACCCAACTCCAGGGTATGTCAATGGGAACGGGCGAAGGTTTCAAAGATTATGCTCAGAAGTGAAGGGACCTCGCCGGAAGAGTACAACCACCCTTGGCTGATCAAGAGCTTGTGGATATGTTTCTGGGGACCTTGTCTGGTCCATTTTTCAACCATTTGATTGGAAGCTCTTCGTCTGGGTTTACAGAGCTAATTATGACCGGTGAGAGGATTGAGGCCGGTATTAAGGCTGGTGAGATACAAAAGGGTGCTTCATCAAGCACCGAGAAGAAGCCTTTTAAGAAGGAGTCCAGTGTTGTTTACAGTTCGAAAAACCAGAATAGACTTGAACGCCGCCAAGTTGTTAATGCGATTGTTATTTCAAGACCTGCTGGTGCTCCTCAGCACAACAATCAACAAAAGGCCGAGAGACCTCAAAGGCAATTCACCCAGCTCAACATGACCTTATCTCAGATCCTGCCACAGTTATTGAAAACCAATCTAGTGATTCCAAGGGAAGCCCCAAAGAATCCAAATATAACATCACCGAAGTACAACCCTAATGCCCGTTGTGCTTTTCACTCTGATAGCCGGGGGCATAATACAAATGATTGTTGGTATTTGAAGAATAAGATACAGGACTTAATTGATGCTAAGGAGATTGAGTTTGAGGTGCCCGAAAGACCTAATGTTATGACTGCTCCTATGCCCAAGCATGGAGTAAATGCTATAGATGAAGACTCATTTGTGGTTTCTGTGAACGATATTGTTACCCCTTTGATGACTGTGAAGAAGAACCTTTTGCTAGCCGGTTTATTTCCGGGCTGTAACGAAGGTTCCCGTTTGTGTTCTGCTCTACCTACCGGTTGCCATCTTTTGAAGTCAGGTGTCCAACGCCTGATGGATAGTAAAGAAATTCTGTTTGAGAAGACCGTTGTTCCCTTAGTTCGTACTGAATAAGTTGCTATTATCACAATTCTCGACAATTCTTCCAAGGATTCCTCGAGAATGCCTGTTAGAATTACATTTGTTCCAAGAATCGCACCATTGATCATCACTGTTCTTGGGCCTATCCCTTACACCTCTGATAAAGCTGTCCCTTGGCACTACGGGGCTGATGTTTATTTTCATGGAGTTAAACAAGAGTTAGATGCTGATACTGACGTCAACAATATTGTTGGACCTACTAAAGTCACCCGCAGCGGAAGACTTTTCTCCCCTGATATCTCTCCACCAATTGCCCGAAAAACTGTTGTTATCACACCTGCCAGTGTGCCTGCTACTATTCCTGTTCAAGTTCCTATTCTTACCCCTGTCGCCGAGTCATCTAATACTCGGGGCAAAGGGACCACCAGTGAGCCTGCCCAGACGGAGGCACCAAAGACCATTATTGTTGAAGCTTCTAGACAAGAGATGGAAGAGATTCTGAAAATCATCAAAAAGAGTGACTACAATGTAGTTGAACAGCTGGGGCAAACCCCGTCCAAGATTTCTATGTTGTCACTGTTGCTATGCTCGGAGGCCCATGCCAAGGCTCTGATTACATTTCTGAAGACTGCACACGTAGCACAAGAGACATCAGCTGATAAGTTTAAAGATTGTGTGGCCAATCTGACTGTTGATAATGGGTTGGGTTTCTCTGACACCGACTTGACTGCTAAGGGGACGAATCACAATGATGCCCTGCATGTCTCCATTGAATGCAAGGGCACCACTCTTGCACATGTATTAGTGGATACTGGTTCCTCATTGAACGTTTTGCCTAAGAAAGCTCTAGACCGGTTGGACTGTGAAGGATTAGAGTTGAAACCAAGCAACATTGTCGTCAGGGCCTTTGATGGGTCTAAGAGGATGGTGCACGGAGAAGTTGATATCCCGATTAAGGTTGGTTCTCAGGTTTTTGCATCTACATTCTATGTGATGGACATTCGGCCATCTTATTCTTATTTGCTGGGTTGCCCATGGATCCATAAAGCTGGGGCCGTAACCTCAACGCTCCACCAGAAGCTGAAGTACCCAGTGAAAGGGAAGATTATGACAGTACAGGGAGAAAAGGAGTATATGGTGAGCCACCTCAACTCTTTCTGATATGTAGAGATGGATGGGGAGTTCATTGAGACCCCATTTCAACATTTTAAAGAGGTTCCCCAGACGCTGGCGTCAACTGAGATTGTTGTTGAAGATTCTCCTATGAAGATGGCTTCCTTTAAGGATGCCCGGGCTGTTGTCGAGAAAGGTAGGTGTGCAAATTGGGGCCGACTCCCTGATTTTACGCAGAAGACTAACAAGTTTGGTTTGGGTTTCACTGCAGAAGCTCAGAAGGTTGTTCGGAATGCACGGATCGGAAGACCTCCCCTGTTCATCAGCAACTCGAGAGTGAATGCCATTGAAGACGATGTGGAAGAGTCTGAGTTCGACAGCTGGATCTATCCTACAACCGACGATGGACCAAGCAACTGGACAGCAAAGGACTTCATCCCTATTTCTTTTGTTACCCAGTAATGAAACTTTTTGTTTTAAATTTTTAACAAACAATGTTTTAAACTCTATGGCCCGGTGTCTTACCCGGGGCACTGTGGCTTCATTTGTGAGGGCTTTATGTGTGTCATTTTCATATATCATTAATAAAAGCATTGGACGTTTCTTACATTTCAAATCTTGCGCTCCTTGTTTTTCTTTTATTATATATTGCAAAACGGCTATTTTACACACACTCACATATACAAGTCTACATCCACTCTGGATCTCACTGGTAACGACTCTGCTACTGCTAGTTATGACTTCAAAATCCGATCAACTTAGCCGAAGACGAAGGTGAAGATGATTGTGAAGTGCCTGGTGAACTTGCAAGACTGTTACTCCAAGAAGAGAGGGCTATATAGCCGCACGAAGAGCCAGTGGAATCAGTGAATCTGGGCACAAAGGAAGATAAGAAAGAAGTTAAGATCAGTGCAAATCTGGAGCTTAGTGTGAAGCAACGGTTGATTCAAATGCTGCATGACTACGTTGAGATCTTTGCCTGGTCTTATGAAGATATGCCTGGGTTAGATACCGATATTTTGGTTCACCGCCTGCCTACCAAGGAAGACTGTCCTCCAGTGAAACAGAAGGTCTGCTTAATGCGCCCAGAGATGTCTGAGAAAATCAAGGCTGAAGTTATGAAACAGTTTGACGCCGGTTTTCTAGCAGTTACTTCTTACCCACAGTGGGTGGACAACGTGGTTCCAGTGCCGAAGAAGGATGGTAAGGTTCGAATGTGTGTTGACTACAGGGGTTTGAACAGGGCGAGCCCCAAAGATGATTTCCCTCTGCCTCATATTGATGTTCTGGTTGACAACACCACTCAGCACAAGGTATTCTCCTTTATGGATGGTTTCTCCGGTTATAATCATATTAAAATGGCTCTCGAAGACATGGAGAAAACAACCTTTTTTACTCAATGGGGTACTTTTTGATACAAGGTCATGCCTTTTGGATTGAAGAATGCTGGGGCAACATATCAGCGTGCTATGGTTGCTCTGTTTCATGAAATGATCCATCATGAGATTGAGGTATACGTTGACGATATGATTGTAAGGTCCCAGACTGAGGAAGAACACCTTGACCATCTCCAGAAGCTGTTTGACAGGTTGAAGTTGTACAAGCTGAGGTTAAACCTAAACAAGTGCACTTTTGGGGTGAGATCTGGTAAGCTGCTGGGTTTCGTCGTAAGCGATAAAGGTATTCAAGTAGATCCTGCAAAGGTGAAAGCTATACAGGAAATACCAGCTCCCAGAACAGAGAAAGAAGTCAGAGGCTTCCTGGGACGACTGAACTACATTGCCCGATTCATCTCGCACCTAACTACTACTTGTGAGCCAATCTTCAAACTACTGAAGAAAGATCAAGTGGTATATTGGAACAATGAATGTCAGGCCGCTTTCGAAAGGATCAAAGAGTATCTCCAAGAGCCATCCATTCTGATGCCGCCAGTTGAAGGGAGACCTTTGATCTTATACTTGACAGTACTCGATAACTCAATGGGGTGTGTGCTGGGTCAACATGGCGAGTCTGGCCGAAAAGAGCATGCTATTTGTAAGTGTATGCTTGTTGGCATTAATTTTTGGTAAAACCAGATTTGCGAATGTCATGACTGATGTCATAACATTCTGGGATAAAGATAAATTCTGCAGAAGGAATGTTCTACAGGAACAACTCAGTATGAGTGAATATCATGATGATTAAGCTATGATCATATGTACTGAATTCTACCAAAATCAGTGAGCAGGATACATGATGTCATAACCAATGTTAAGACATCCTGTACTGATCAAGTTGTTGTGCAAATTTATTGTTCCTGAGAATTTTCAGGAATCTGGTGTGCTATTCTGAGTTGAAGTATATTGACTAGATCAGATGCTCAGATGGATATTAGGTTAACCTTGCTTAACCCTAATCTGTTATGATGAAAGCCCAAGACCAAGTCTTTAGGTTAACTTTGGTTAACCCTAACTAGTTTTATGGAAGCCCAAAATGAAGAATAGACTGCATATATATTTCTCACGAATCCTAATGGTGTGCAGCGCTTTTTAGAGAAGATCAATAAGGCATTTTGTAGTTGTGATAGTTTTAGTAATTACTGTGAGCCAAGCAATTATCACTTGATAAGTGACTTGGAGTAGGATTTGGTTGTAAGGGTTGTTTATCACTCAAAGCTTTGAAGCACGAGTGTTGTGTCTCTTGATTAAAGCTTTGAAGCAAAATCAAGCATGTGTATTGAAGAATGTCTTCATAATCTTATTAATCAGTAGATTAATATCACTGCTATGATTGAGGGGGAGTGAGTAGGAACTCAGGTTTAAGTAGGACTTAGATTGAAGTTGCATTAGATAGGTCTTAAGTGAAGGAGATAAACTGGTTGGTTTATTCCTAAATTAATACCTCTTATAGTGAATTTCCTCCCTGGCTTGGTAGCCCCCAGATGTAGGTGTTGTTATACACTGAACTGGGTTAACAATTGATTGTGTTCTTTACTATCTTTTAAATTACTGTTTGGTTTGTGTACAATTTGTCAGATACGGTGTCATAACATTCACTGTGACATTAAGTATCTGTTGCCAGAATTTCACTATTTATTACCTTAGCAAAAAGTTTACCGACTGCAAGACTCGATACTCATTGCTCGAGAAAACTTGTTGCGCTTTGGCATGGGCTGCTCGCCGGCTGAGACAGTATATGTTGACTCACACTACTCTATTGATATCAAAGATGGATCCAATGAAGTATATCTTCAAAAAGCCTGCCTTGTCCGGAAGAATAGCAAGATGGAAGATGATCTTGATTGAGTATGACATCCAGTACATGACCCAAAAGGAAATTAAGGGAAGTGTGTTGGTAGACCATTTGGCACATCAGGCAGTGGATGATTACCAGTCTATGAACTTTGAATTCCCGGACGAGAATATCATGTTGGTAACTGATTGTGAGACACCTGGACCGGATGAAGGACCTGAGGAGGGATCCTGATGGTCTATGTACTTTGATGGAGCTTCAAACGCTTTAGGTAATGGCATTGGCTCCGTGATCATATCTCCTAAAGGCTCTCATACTCCATTTACCGCCCAATTATGTTTCAACTGCACCAACAATATGGCGGAGTATGAGGCATGCATCATGGGTCTTCGAGCAGCAATTGACCTAAGGATTAAGTTTCTGAGTGTCTTCGGAGATTTCGCTCTCGTGATCAGTCAGATCAAAGGCGAGTGGGATACGAAACACCCAAATCTTGTTCCTTATAAAGAGTATGTGTTGACATTGCTTCCCCATTTTGAGGAGATAACCTTTGAACACTTCCCGATAGAGGAGAATCAGTTGGTGGACGCGCTAGCTACGATGTCTTCTATGTTCAAAGTCAATTGGGACAACGAGGCTCCCCGGATTATCATTGAAAGATTGGACGAATCGGCACATTACTGTGACATTGAGACTGAAAAGGTAGCAGATAAACCCTGGTTTCACGAAGTAAAAAGGTATCTTAAGGCTCAGGAATACCCCGAGGGTGCATCTATTAATGACAAGAAGTTTTTGAGGAGGTTCGCAACGAAGTTCTTCATCAATAATGGCATACTTTACAAGCGTAACAATGATTCGACCTTACTACGATGTGTGGATAAGAATGAAGCAGAAAGGATCATGGCGGAATTACATGAAGGTACTTTCAGAACTCATTCCAGTGGACATACCATGGCAAAGAAAATCCTTCGGGCAGGATATTATTGGTCCATAATGGAAGCTGACTGTTATCAACATTCTCGGACGTGTTACAAGTGCCAAGTCTATGCTGATAAGGTGCACATACCTCCAGTACCTCTGAACATCTTGATGGCACCTTGGCCTTTTGCAATGTGGGGAATTGATATGATCGGCGAGATCAGACCTACAACATCCAACGGGCATCGTTTCATCCTGGTAGCAATTGATTACTTTACGAAGTGAGTTGAAGCAGCTTCCTTTGCTACTGTAACCAAGAACGTCGTGGCACAGTTTATTCGACATAATCTGATCTGTCGATACGGAGTACCGGAGAGGATCATTACGGACAATGGTACCAATCTTAACAACAAGATGATCACCGAGCTCTGCAAACAGTTCAAGATACAGCATCACAACTCTTCTCCCTACCGGCCGAAGATGAATGGGGCTGTAGAAGCGGCTAATAAGAACATTAAGAAGATTGTGCAAAAGATGACAATGACATACAAAGATTGGCACGAGATGTTACCATTCGCTCTTCATGGGTACCGTACCTCAGCACGGACGTCAACAGGGGCAACACCCTATTCCTTGGAATATGGCATGGAGGCAGTCTTGCCTATTGAAGTTCAGATACCCTCTCTTCGGATCATGAAGGATGCAGGTTTGAGTGAAGATGAGTGGATTCAGACCCGGCTTGATCAGCTGAACTTAATCGATGAAAAGAGACTTACTGCTATTTGTCATGGTCAGACGTATCAAAAACGAATGATCAAGGCATTTAACAAGAAAGTTAGATGACAAAAGTATTAAGTTGGGGATCTGGTTATCAAGTGCATCATATTACCTCAAGGTGATCCCAGGGGCAAATGGACCCCTACTTACGAAGGGCCATTTGTGGTTAAGAACATTTTCTCAGGCGGAGCTATGATTCTAACTACCATGGATGGTGACGACCTTCCTCACCCCGTCAATGCAGACATAGTGAAAAGATACTACGCATAATCAAAGACCCGCTAGGTTGACTGGCCTAGGAAAAAATAAGGGCTTCCCGGTGAACCAAAAGGGTTCGGGCATTAATAAGGGATGAAAATGAAAAAATTTGTACACCCGACAAGTCGAAAACCTGAAAAGGCGGCTTGGGAAAAAAAGGGTATCCCGGTGGACTGAAAACCCGAAAGGGCGGTCCAGGCAAAAAATTAGGGATCAAAGTGTAACACTATGTCTCATTGGATCACCTTGCATCCAGACTCCGGTATCGACTATCAAGCTCGGACGACACTAATCAATCTGATCTACCTTCAACCAAGTAGTAAAGTGATGAGATACTCGAGGACATAAAGGCAATAGCAGAGTTGGAACCCAGTGGGATTGTTCATATAGCTGTTTTGTTTTTCACAATTTGTGTAAATTCTATCTGCTCGGCAGAATTCTCTTACTAGGACGTCAACCTCTTGTACAAAAACGCCTATTTACAGGCAAAACTTCAAAATCAATACAATTCATTTTCAAAGAAATTTCAAACTGTTATCCTTTATCTGTTTTGTTTTGCAAAGAACGTCCAATGTTCATTTTTGATATATGCATTCGACATTAATTGCTGCTCATGGATATTTATATGCGAAACAAAAGATGATTACGGGTAACATTAGAAACAGGGGCAATAAGAAATTGTCCAAGCTGTATAGTTGCTCTATCCACCAGGTATAAGGTAAATTCATCTGAAGAATATGGCTAAGATACGTTCACTCCCCGCAGAGTAAGACAGTAATGGTAGCTCTCCCCCAACTGAGACTTGCAGCTATGAACAAATCAGCAATGCTCTCCCCAAGCAGAGTTGATCTACCATCAGCACTAAAAAGGCTTGATATCCCCGACAATATTAATATTCCACAGTGGAGTATAAGAATGTTCCCCGGAAGATTACAAGATACCCCCAGTGGAGTTAAAATTATCCCAGCACAGTCTGAAAAAAGCTTCCCCAACGGAGTTGAAGCATCATCCCCAGTAGACTCTGGAAGTTAATCCCCAGCGGAGTACAAAGTAAATCTCCACAGCCGAATTCAAAGGATTATCCCCACAAAAGCCTAACTAGGTTATCCCCAGCAAGTCGCAACTGAAAGATTATCCCCAGCGAAGTTCTTTCCTTTCACAAATAGGAATTCAATCCTCAACGGGCTCAATATCACCAACAACGATAATTCATTCTGATGGAATTTATCAGTGGAATCCTCAGCAGAGCATCTCTTCCCCACAGATTAATCTCCTCATCCGTTTATTCCCCAACAGAGTTATCTTCTCCTGCAAGTTTATCCTTGCAATCATCTTCGTTCGTCATCCCCAACGGAAACGAAGAATTCAACTTTATTCTCCAAAAACTATCTGGGATTTATTTCCCCCAGCTAGAAACATTACATCTCCATACATCATGATACATGCATATACGCATCATACCACATAATCTCATTTATTTTGAGAGCATCATTGCTTGATCCATATCATGCATTGCATATGACTGACCTTTACCTTTCAGGAAAGATGCAGTTAAATTCTCAGCTATGTCAAAGACCTTCTCTGGTTCAGTTAGATCGACACGAAGATCTCCCTGATTCGTATTCTAGTTGAAGTTATTCCAAGACTTTTGACTGGTCCAGTTAAATCGATTCGAAGATTTTCCTGATGCCGATCCAGTCAAAGTTAATCCAAGACCTCCTCTGGTTCAGTCAGATCAACACGAAGATCTCCCTGATTCATATTCCAGTTGAAGTTATTCCAGGACTTTTGTCTGGTCTAGTTAAATCGATTCGAAGATTTTTCTGATGCCGATCCAGTCAAAGTTAATCCAAGACCTCCTCTGGTTCAGTCAGATCAACGCGAAGATCTCCCTGATTCGTATTCCAATTGAAGTTATTCCAGGACTTTTGTCTGGTCCAGTTAAATCGATTCGAAGATTTTTCTGATGCCGATCCAGTCAAATTTAATCCAAGACCTCCTCTGGTTCAGTCAGATCGACGCGAAGATCTCCCTGATTCGTATTCCAGTTGAAGTTATTCCAAGACTTTTGTTTGGTCCAGTTAAATCGATTCGAATATTTTCTTGATGCCGATCCAGTCAAAGTTAATCCAAGACCTCCTCTGGTTCAGTCAGATCAACGCAAAGATCTCCCTGATTCATATTCCAGTTGAATTTATTCCAGTACTTTTGTCTGGTCCAGTTAAATCGATTCGAAGATTTTTCTGATGCCGATCCAGTCAAAGTTAATCCAAGACCTCCTCTGGTTCAGTCAGATCGATGTGAAGATCTCCCTGATTCGTATTCCAGTTCAAGTTATTCCAGGACTTTTGTCTGGTCCAGTTAAATCGATTCGAAGATTTTTTTGATGTCGATCCAGTCAAAGTTAATCCAAGACCTCCTTTGGTTCAGTCAAATTGACGCGAAGATCTCCCTGATTCGTATTCCAGTTGAAGTTATTCCAAGACTTTCGTCTGGTCCAGTTAAATCGATTTGAAGATTTTTCTGATGCTGATCCAGTCAAAGTTAATCCAAGACCTCCCCTGGTTCAGTCAGATCGACGCGAAGATCTCCCTGATTCGTATTCCAGTTGAAGTTATTCCAAGACTTTCGTCTGGTTCAGTTAAATTGATTCGAAGATTTTTTTCTAATTCTCATCCACCCGAAGTTAATCCAAGACCTTCTCTGGTTCAGTCAGATCGACGATAAGATCTCCCTGATTTATATTCCAGCCGAAGTTCAGACCACCTATCAACAGTCTCCAAATGGCATCTGTAAGCCCATTCCCGACATCATCAGGCTGATACCATTTCATGCGAGTGCAAATTTCTGGGCACTCTAGTGTTCAATCATCTTCCACCTTCGGATCACGAAAGGCCCGAAAGCCAATCTATATCCTCAGGTTTAAGAAAATTGAACATGGGCAGATGTTGTACCCCAAAATTTTCCCTCTCATATTTCTCAAAACATTTCAAGAAAAATCTCCAAGTTGCTCAAGATTGCTCAAGAGTTGGACAATCAAATCATCTCCTAAGGCAGTCAACCTCAAATTAGGGATTTGTGTTGCATCAGGGTCCTTGCATCCAAATGACCTCAAGTGATCCCCAATGTCCTAATATGTTCTCAAAGTCATCCATGTCAAGTTTCAAGCCTTGCAGAGGAAGTTTGCTCAGTCAATTGCTCAAAGGTTCCAAAAATCGACTGTGCTAGGGCAAAAGTCAACTGTGACCTACAAATAGTCAAACTTCAAGATTTTTTGTCAACATTCTCATTTTTAAGGATATTTCATCATTTGATCAAGGGTTGATCATGATTCATCAAGGATTGCTCAAAATTCATCAAGACTCAAAAGTTGCTAAATTAGGGTTTTATAGGAAAAGTCAACTCAACTTTGACCAAGCATAACTTTCTCATACTTTATGAGAAATGACCCATCCAAATATCATTTTGAAGAGTATGAAATTTCCTACAATCCATATTCATTCCCCAAGATCAAGAAATACACTCACAAAAAGTTACCAATTTGGACGTTATAGGTCATTTTTGAAAGTCAACAAAAACACCTTTTTTTCCAAAGATTATAACTTGAGAATGGAATATCAATATGAGATGAGACAAAAGGGTTGGTTAGAGGACATCTCAAGATTTCCAAAAAGTCCAAGAACACTTCCAAAAGTTCAAAATTGAAGAAGTTATGCATTGTTGAAGTTGGGCATTTTTGCAAAATTGCCAAAAGTCAACTATCCCCAAAACTTCAAATTTTGTCAAATGGGCCCATTCTTTTCCACTTGATTTGATCTTGTCACACTACACACATGTCCTAGCTTCAGCCTTGTGTCCATTTATCAAATTTTCTATTTTATTGGATTTTTTATTGAATTATTTTATTTTAAATCAATTTAAATCAAATAAAATCACAAAACTTGATTACATAAGATCCTTTTCTATTTTCAGGACCTAATCATCATCAATTACATGATCAAACTTGTATCAAGCATTCCATGTGCAAAAAGATTGGATTTTTGGAAAAATTGGAAAGCTTTCAATGGAGGATCAAATCAAATCTCCAAACATTGATGTACAAGGATTCAATCCACAAAAGTTGACCTAATACATTGCAGCATACATATACAAGTGAAAGCACACGAATTCAAGGGCTAGAGGCTGCAGAATCATCAAGAACAAAACTTGAAAAAAGGTGGAAAAGTGCAAAACTGAAATCGTCCTTGGAGGCCAATTCAGAAGCAAAACTCCACACTAATCTATTGTTGGGCAATCATTGAAGCGAAACCAATCCAAAACCAGTCTCCATACGCGCCCAGAAGATTTGTAAGTGTCTTAAAAAATCACCTTTCGATCGAAATCATAACCCCATATTCTTGCAGTTTTTCGATAAATCTTTGGTATATTCGTGATTCTCATTCAATTTCTGAACTTTTGGCATTGTTTGATTGCATTTATATGAGCTGTAGCCCTGTAACGGAACCTAGGGTTTCGTAGCTTGTTTTTTGGGAATTTTATTTACAGGCAAAATTGATGCCATCGATGGACATAGACGTGATCAGGGGAGGTAGACGATATTAATGTTGTAATAGCTTAGGTTTATTTTCTTGCCAATACTCCCCATTCAAAACTGTATCCCTCCTCCCCATATTAATGTTGTAATAGCTTAGGTTTATTTTACGCATTTTATGCTTTCAAATATGCCATGATAGAGATTAGGGTTTGTATGCAATATCCCAAATCAAAACAAATAGTTAGACCTAATACAAGACATAAATGCAATGAACACAAGCACCCCTAGGGTTTCATCCACTTGTTGCCTTTAAAATGGCCATGGTATGCATGTTGGGTATTTTGGCAAAACAAATCAAAAACAAAACAAAAAGATCATAGTCCCTTGATGATGCTATCTTGGTTGCCTATACAAAAATGATCTAGTCCCTCAAAAATTTGCTAAGATACTTAGCACAATTGCTATCATGGTCAATACGATGACCCGCACCGGTCCCGTTTAACATCCAAATACAAGGTTGTTTACCAAATGCAATGGTAAAACAACACTGTCAAAAGGGTTAAAATGTATAGGAAAGATCTCTTGAGTAGATAGGGTAGACAACTCTTAGTTACTTGATCAAAACTTGCAAAAACATCCTTGTTATTTTCAAACACACTTCACAACACAATTTCAAAACATTTCCCAAAACAAACTTTCAAACTTTCAAACATTGAAACATTTTTCAAAATACGATACATCTTTGTATACATTCAAACAAGAATCATTACAAAGGTTGCCTAGACAAGGCCTCTTTTCAAAACATTTTCAAAACCACACACAAAGCACCATTTCAAACAATTGAAAAGCAAAAGCAAGTGATCTAAACAAATAACTAAGAGCCCATGGAAAAGTATGGATGAAAAGGGTGCTTGCACCTTCCCTTTTAATAATCTACCCCCCGAACCCAAGAAAACATCTCAAAGGTCTTTCCTGTGCTTTTTGACCTTTCCTTTGGATAAAATAAAAAGTCGGTGGCGACTCTTGCTAAACCGAAACATTTGCGAACACAATTGCAAAACCTCAATTCAGTTCTCCCACCGTATCACACTCATAATTTTTGATCCACATCAACATTATAGACTCATATGAACCATTTGATCAAGTTTGGACCACAACTCCTCAAGAAATTTGATTAGATCATCAAAAGGGCAAAATGGTCATTTTTAGGGTTTTGACTGCAGAAGGGAAATTTCTGATTTTTAACCTAGCCAATGGAAAATTGGATTCAAGTATGGTTTCAAGGACTCAATGGCATCATCTTTACCTAATCACAAGGTTCAAAAGATCTCAAATGCATTGGATTGACAAATGAATTTTCCAGTCAACTGATCAAAAATCAATTGTACACTGAAAAGTCAAACTTTGACTTTTTGGTCAAAATCACGTGCCAAGGGTCATTTTTCATCAAGATGTGTCAAAACATGAAACTTTTTCACCAAGAAACCTAATTTTCAAAATTAGGGTTTAAAATGGAAAATTTTCATATCTTAGAAATTTTATAAGTTATGAAAATTTCTTATTTTTCCCAACTTTTCCCAACTTTTGCACCATGATGTAATTGGATTCAAAGAAAACTTCCAACATGAAAGTTGTAGTCCTCCAAACAATCTACAACTTTTATTCACAAAGTTTTCCCAAATGATGCATGGATCTCAAGTTATGATTTTGTGAACAAGGATCCATGAAACTTTTAACTTAGTGAAATTTTGCCCTAGTTTAGGCAGGATTTTGACCTATCTTCATGGCAATTTTTCACATAGTTACAAGTGGAATCTCAAATTGAATTTCAAAGATGGATTGTATAATATGTTACAAGCTTTCCAAAATGTCCAAGAACTCTCCAAGATCATTTGTTGTTACGGAGAATCGAAGGATTGAAAATGGTAAATCATCACTTTTGTCCAAGGCATTTTGCACATTGCTACAACTTGCAAATCTGTCCAAAGCATGCTTGTACTTGTTTTACAGGACTTAAACCTTTCCACACTCCTTAATTAAATGCAAATACATTGGACAAAGGCATTGTTTTGAGTTATGGAGCATTAAACAAAGATTTAATCCAAAAATGGCATAAAGGTAACATTGCCACTTTGATAAAGCATGCTTTATGTCAAATTGTTTATCTTGAGCTATGGACCAAGCCTTTTGCTGCAAACAAAGTTCACTAATATCAGGCAAAGTTCACCAACTATGTGCAGCTAGAATACAGGCCTGTACATGCATTGGCATTGTCAACTTCAACTTTTGCTTGAAAAGCAAGTAACTTGCAAAAGTCCACACAACTCTTCCATCTGATAAGAACAAAGTTTTGTATAATTTCAAACGAGTTTTTCATATTGTCTAAGGCCAAAAACACGAGTTACAAGCCTCTCAAACATCCTTAAACACCAAGACACCAACTTCTTCCCAAAACAGGGCATTTTCTTCAAACACCAAGCCAAATCCAAATCCACTCGTGCGTTTTGTTTGGAATCATTTCAAACACATTCTAAACAATACACCTAAACTATCCAAGCACCTGTCCAGCCACTGTAACTCCATTTTCACACTTCACCATTTTTACTTTGAAGCTTTGCAGGTTGAGTTCTACAAGCACATTCAGGCAAGTTCAAGGCAAGCCAAGCATTGGGAAAGGTTGAGTGAACTTCAGGCAAGCTAACACGACCTTCGGGCCTCATCCAAATATCCTACATTTCCATATCCAAGCTTGGCTGAAACAGGTAAATTTCAAACTTCTATCTCCTTATTTAGGAATCATTAGGCTTAGGTTTGTGAAGCAAAAATGTAGCCCTTAATGTCCTTGAACTGTACATATGCATAAAATTCATTTATGTTAACTGAGCTAGGAGAATTTGGATGTTGAAGTTACTTAATTTTTTAGGTCAGAAATTGGGGGTGATAAAATTCTCTCTGGTTTCTTAGAGTTAGATCAAGTTTTTTATATGGTTAGAATCGTGGTTTAAAGTTCTATAAGTTTCATGTTGTGAGTTTTTGATTTCATGCAAGAACAAGAGAGAACAGGTTGAAGATGCAGAACGCGCGTTTTTGTCTCAAGGTCAGGGACGAAGTGCAACTTGGGTTGGGCCTGGCTTGCCTTGCTGTTTACACCCTCCATTGTGCTATTTGCACCCCTGGCCCATTTTCTTTATTTTTGCATATTTTTCATTTCTTTTTTTTATTTTCTGACTTTTTTATTTTTTCTTGAACATTTAAAATCACAAAAAATATTCTCTTAATTTTTCACATTTTATTTTATTATTTTTATTATTTTTTGAACATAGAAATATTTTATTAATAATAATATAACTTATTTTCTTAAATAAAATTTGTAAATAATACAAAAATATCATTTATTTTTATTTTTATTATTTATACACTTAAATAATATTTTCTCACACATTTTAATTTTTTAACACTTTTGTATATATTTTTATTTATTTTCTTGTACATAAGTAAATAATATAGAATATATTTTCTTAAAACAAAAATTAGGGTTTTCACCCTTTCAAAAATAATCATTTTGTTTTCTTTTTTTTAGACATAAATAATTTATTTTACATACATAAAATAAATACAAAAGCATCTTTTGCATATTTATATTTAATTGCATATTTAAATATTTGCTTATTTATTTATTGTACAATAAATTCAATATGGTTGTAATAGTTTTTTAGGGTTTTTATTTTGAGCAATATCCCCTATTCAAACATGTATCTCCCTCCCCATAATAATGTTGTAATAGTCTTAGATTTACTTTTACGCATTTTATCGCTTTGATATGCATGATAGTAAAACTAGGGTTTGTATGCAAAGACCAAAATCAAAACAATTAGCAAGACCTAAACACAAGAAAAAAATGCATGGAAAATGACAACACAATGCACACAAACACCCCTAGGGTTTCATCCACTTGTTGCCTTAAAAATGGCCATGTTATGCATGCTAGGTATCTTGGCAAAACAAAAACAAAACAAAAGATCATAGTCCCTCGATGACGCTATCTTGGTTGCCTATACAAAAATAATCTAGTCCCTCAAAAACATGCTAAGATACTTAGCACCATTGCTATCATGGTCATACGATGACCCACGCCCGTCCCGTTTAACATCCAAAGGTAGGGTTGTTTACCAAATGCAATGGTAAAACAACAATGTCAAAGGAATAAAAATGTGTAGGAAAGATCTTTGAGTAGGGTAGACAACTCCTAGTTACTTGATCAAACTTGCAAACATCCTTGCTATTTTCAAAAACACATAATACAATTTCAAAACATTTTCCAAACAAACTTTCAAACATTGAAACATTTTTCAAAAGACAAACACCTTTGTATACATTCAAACAAGAATCATTACAAAGGTTGCCTAAACAAAGGCCTCTTTTCAAAATACTTTCAAAACCACACACAAAAGCACCATTTCAAACAATTGAAAAGCAAAAGCAAGTGATCTAAAACAAGTAACTAAGAGCCCATGGAAAACCATGGATGAAAAGGGTGCTAGCACCTTCCATTTTCATAATCTACCCCCCGAACCCAAAAACAATATCAAAGGTCTTTGCTGTGCTTTTTTACCTTTCCTTTTGGATAAAATAAAAGTCGGTGGCGACTCTTGCTAAACCGAAACATTTGCAAACACAAACACAAAACCTCAAGTCAGTTCTCCCACCGCATCACAGAACTGGCGACTCTGCTGGGGAAAAAAAATTTAAAAGTGGGGTTAACTTAGGGTTTTAGATCACCTTTACATGCTTATCTTGTTTGCCTTGATTTCTTTACATTTTGTTCTATTATTTGGGTTTGAATCCTCTACCCGGATTTGGGAAACATTCATAGGTAAATAGCAATACGTTGTGGAAACTGTGCGGGGTATACCGACATGGTTGAAGAAATAGCTATATTAGTGCGACATATTTGTTGGTACCGGTAGCCTTTGAGTTAATCAAAGAGAATACGGGGCCGCTGAATGATGTCATAAAGCACTAATGGAATTTTAGAACCTTTACTTGACCAACTTGGCCTTTTTAGGAGTAGTGAGATGACCGGCTTTGGTGCAGTCCGAAGTTGGTAGATACTCGATACTACACTCATTGAGGGTTGTTTTCTTGGAATATTTCGGTCGCCAGTAAAGTGGCTAAACTGAAACAATGAACACAAAAAATAATCCAGTGATATTGAGCTCCTTAGAACCCGGTTATTATTTCTAGGACAAGTTGAGCCAACTAAACTTCAAGAGGGTACTTACCTATGAAACCCCATGCAAGCTTGAAACTAGGAACTTGTGTGATTTGTTTGTACATATATACTTGTGCATAACATCATAAATATAATGAAACATCATATGCATCCACTAACCATTTAAAGGATTTGGATCTTCATCTTTGTTCTTGTTTTGTAGGTAATGGAATCACTTCGCAGGAAAACCATTCAAGTCAACCTTGTAAGAATTCCTCCTCAACTCAAGGAGCTTGCTTCAAGGATTCTTGAGAATTCTCCATTCACCGATAGGCATGGTCGTATTTTCAACTTAGTCAACACCAACACTGAGGAAGACATGGTGAAAGTTCTCTTCCAGTTCTTTGACCCCCTACACCACTGCTTCACATTTCCTGATTACCAGCTTGTGCCTACTTTGGAGGAATTTTCTCAACTCTTGAGGATTCCTATTCTCCATCAACTACCCTACAATGGTACGAAAAGAGATCCAAAGCCTGAAGATGTTGCTCAAGCCCTATACTTGCAACCATCTGATATCATAGGCAATTGGGAAACTAGAAGTAAAGTCAAAGGCTTCTTGTCAAAGTTTCTATTTGAGAAGGCCCAAAGCTGCTGGAATTCATTGGACTTACAAGATTTTGAGGAGATTGTAGCTCTTCTCATCTATGGGATGGTCTTGTTCCCAAACCCTGACCAACTTATAGATATAAGTGCTGTCAAAATCTTCATGGCTCGCAACCCGGTGCCTACATTGCTTGGGGATATCCTCCACTCTTTTCACACTCGAACAATGAGGAAAAAAGGTGTTCTCATGTGTTATACTCCTCTACTAGCAAGATGGTTTATTTCTCATCTTCCCTAATCAGTTTTGAAGAATGAGCAAGGTTTGAGGTGGTGACAACGATTGATGACTCTTACATGTTCAAATGTTCATTGGTGTTCTCGATCCAGAGAAAATGTTATCATCATTGACCATTGTGGGGAATTTCATAATGTCCCTCTACTTGGCATTAGGAGAGGCATTACCTACAACCCTTGATTGGCTCTGAGACAGTTTGGGTATGCCCGAAGGGATGACCCACATGACATGCTGATTCCAAACTTGGTTTTTGACTTCGACAACGACGATCAAGGACTCCGACAAAGGTTTATCCGAGCTTGGAGAATGCCCAACAAGGTGGACAGTAAGACCTTGGGACACAAGAATTCCATCCATCTTGAGCCTTACCTCAAGTGGGTATGAACCCGCGCCCAAAGTCTTATGATGCCTTACCCCTACATTCTTCCTGTGATCAAAGAGCCTGTTATGGAAGGAGAGGTTCCATACACCCTCCTACATCCTGACATGCCAACATCACTTGAAGATTTACAAAGGAGTTGGATACATCTCAAGGGAGAACGCGATACTTTTGAAGCCTAATTCTACGCCAGTGAGAAAAAGTTTTTGGAACTTACTCGTCAAGTTCACGAAGAGCAGAGTCTCAACACCTACATTGCACCAAAAAGGATGCGCAACGTCTTTTTACCTTAGAATTTTTGTATTATTTTTGCCCATGGGGCATTAATGTACTAACAAATTATATCTTATTAATATGGCGTGTGTTCCTTTTTTGTTTTAAAACAAATTTTATTTTCTGAATCCTTGAAAGGATTACATGAATACATATCATTCATCATATGCATAAGAAGGTCTTTGCAACAAGTCTCCTTATCTTCTTACTGTTTATTTCAGTAAGATGGATCTAATGCAGACTATCAAGGACGTCCAAGCTCAAAATGCTTAACTCCAAAAGATGTTCTTGAACCTATCAACGGGGAAAGAAGAGGTGAAGGCTCTCCTCACAAGGGGCATGGGCATAGGAAATCCAGAGGGCATCAGGAATGATCAGTTGGAAGGGATACAGATTGAGATGGCAACAATGAAGATTCAGATGATGGGACAACTAGTGGGCCAGATGGCTCTTATTCAAAACCTAGCTCGAGGGAAAGAGGAGCTGAGAGTCCTCATCACCAAGCATCATCAAGATGAATGTAACCAAATGGGGCAAACAAATAAGGTTGAGGATCAAGTCATCATTCAGCCTCACTTGAAACAAGAAGCCGAGGGAAAACCTCCCCAGTTTGCTTCAGGGTCACAAGCCCAACAACTACCTCGCCAATGTCAACAGAGTAATCGGCGTAAGAGAAATATATCTAAAAAGCGCTTCACTAAGATTAGCATTTCATTATCTCATGTGCTGCAACGCTTATTGGAAGTCAAGCTGATTGTATTAAGGGACCCCCCTCGGAATCCCAACACAGCCTTTCCAGGGTATAATCCAAATGCAAGATGTGTGTATCACTCCAACAGTCCTAGACATGACACCGATAGCTGTTGGGCATTGAGAAACAGAATTCAAGATCTGATTAAACAAACAACACTAGAGTTCACACAGGAGGTCCAGATGAAGATCTTCCGCTGAAGGCTCTCCACCTAAAATGACAAGTTTGAGCAAAGAGGCTTCTGTTCATTTTGAATTTCCATATGTAATTTCTTTTGTTATTCAAACAATTATCTGTTATTGTCAAACTTTGTTTCATTAATGCATTGCGTATGTTTGTCTTGAATGATTTCATTTTCATTACATTTTAACTATGTTTTTTACTCGCTTTATGACATTCAACTCTTGTTAAAAGTTACAAACCTTTAGAGGGAGGATGATGAAAACAATGCCATAATCTCATACAGTATGCTTTTGAACAGACCTTGCTGACGATATACAGGCGTTCCTTCAAATCCTAAACACTGGAGTAATAAGGAAGATAATCCCTAGTCAACCCCTTCGAGCCAAAGAAGTAGAAGTTTTTGTTTAACGCAAATTGAAACCTTTAATCAAAACCTGGGGCAGGGTAGTCTCTCAGTTAATTCAAATGCGCGTTTAGTCGCAAACTCTCATCTCGTAATACAGCAAATGACATCAAAATTATTCCTCTGGAATCAAAAGACGGTGATGGTCCCCCACCAAATAGGCAGTCCTTATCTCTCAAAAAAGAAAAAGCCCACTAAGTCAAAACCCACAAAGGAGACTTAAGAAAACTGGGGCATCCCGCTGACTGTAATCTCAAAACAAGAACAGTCAGGAAAAATTAGGGATAACAATTCAAAAGAAAGAGGTCATTAAAAATCATCAATAAAAATAATGTTGCAAAAATGAATGCCTTCCAACAAATTTAACTTGTTTGAACCATCACCAAAACATCATTCCAGACTCAATTGGAGTTCAACGCACAATTAACTGAGTTTAGGACTGAAGAACATCACGAAGAGCGGGTGGGTACAAATATACTTTGAGCCTTTATCCTTTGTTTCTTAAAACCGTGAACCAAGCCACGTTACAACCCTTCAAAAGTCCTAATTGAAGCACGGGTTAGTTCGAAAGCATACTGTTACAAAAGGTATCCTGACTCCTGTAAGGCTTTGCTCTGAATCCTGAGTTGAATTTTTCTTACAAAAGATTTCTGCTAAAAAACGCATTTTCAAAATTTCAAGACAAACATAAACTTTGCATTATTTGAAAGTCACTGTTTGCATATGGCTATTTGTTTGACAGTGAAGAAATTCACACAATGAATATACAATGAACGAAAGGCTCTCAGTGAACAAAGTCACTTCAAGCGGGACGACACTTCCATTGCAAAAATCTCCTATCAACAAGGGGACATGACATGTCATTGTCCAATAAACCTGGGGCAGTCCAGTCAAGATTTCAAGAAATCTCTCAAAGTGCGGAATAGCCAGGGGCAAGTCTCTGTTCCCGTCACTTGGGGCATTGATGGTCAATTCCAACAAAGGGTTACAAAAATCAACATTTCCCAGCGGAATCCTCCTCAAACAACGAAATAGTGATCCCCGGTAGAAACATTCTAAGCAAAGTTTGAAGACACACATACTCTTCAACAGCAGCCCATGATTTATTTTCCCCGACATCTGTTGAAGATATTCCAAGACTTTCGTCTGGTTTAGTTAAATCGATTCTAAGATTTTTTTCTGATCCTTATCCAGTCAAAGTTAATCCAAGACCATTCCTGGTTCGGTCAGATCGACACTAAGATCTCCCTGGTTCTTATTCCAGTTGAAGATAAATCTCCCTAATGGTTTATTCTAATTCATTCTCTGTTCAGATCCAATTTAAACTTTCCGTCAACAATCACCTTTGGATGGCATATTTAAGCCCATTTCCATACACAATCAAATCAACACATCATCTAGGTCTCCAGCGGAGGTAAAACCTAGAAGTGCATATCCCCGGCGGAGTTATATTTTCAAACCCTTAATTCCCATCGGAGTTAAAACTTCAAACTCCCAATTCCCAGCGGAGTAAAAACTTTGAACTACAGACACTCTGCGGAGATGAAACCTTCTTCCACTGCCAAATTCAAATTTCCTACTATCAATCCCCAGCGGGAATCATTCAGTCTTCCCCAAAATTCCCCAACAAGTTGTCTTAAAATCTGAGAATCAACCAGATAATAGTTAACTTTTGTTTTATCCCCAACCTAGGATAATTCCCCAGTAGATTGGTATACAACCCAAACTCCTGACCCAAACGCCTGAATGAAGATTCTCATTCTTGCCTTCCCAGTAGATTGGTATACAACCCAAACTCCTGACCCAAACGCCTGAATGAAGATTCTTATTCTTGCCTTCCCAGAAGATTGGCAAACACCCAAGCTCCTGATCCCCAACAGAATGAAGATTCTCATTCTTGAAACCACAGAAGATTGGCATACACCCAAGCTTCTGATCCCCAACAGAATGAAGATTCTCATTCTTGAAACCCCGGAAGATTGGCATACATCCAAGATCCCGATCCCCAACAGAATGAAGATTCTCATTCTTGAAACCCCAGAAGATTGGCATGCACCCAAACTCCTGATATCCCCGTCAGAATGAAGATTCTCATTCTTGACTCCCAGTAGATTGGCATACAACCCAAACTCCTGATCTCCCCTGCAGGATAGTTACTTCCCAGCAGTATAGCTACTCCCCCAGAGTATTCACTTACTCTCCAGTAGGAAGCCTTCTTCCTCACAGAGTTTTTACTCCCCAACAGAATGAAGATTCTCATTTTTTATTCCCCAGTACAGTTGCCAGAGCCTTCATTACTCCCCAGCATGAATTCGTCAGAATTTTTAATCCCCTGCAGATTAAAGGTTTTCATTCTTGACTCCTTAGCTTGAAGTCCCCAAGGATTCAAATTCCCCAGAAGATTGAAGATTCTCATTCTTAGTTCCCCATAGAAGCCATCAGAGTCTTCCTTATTCTCCAGCAGATCAAGGTTTTTCTTTTGTCTAATCCCCAGTAGAGATCATCAGAGTTTTCCCTATTCCC
Source organism: Vicia faba (assembly GCA_948472305.1). NCBI lineage: Eukaryota > Viridiplantae > Streptophyta > Magnoliopsida > Fabales > Fabaceae > Vicia > Vicia faba. The sequence goes on from OX451735.1 coordinate 792,704,299, forward strand.
CAGCCGAGTAAAGATTCCCATTGGTGTAATCCCCAGCCATAGTCATCAAAGTTCTCGGGATTCCCCAAGCAGGTTTCTCAAGCAACACTTGACATTACTTCCCTAAGCAGAATTTTTGTCAATACTCCAACTCCAAAGACTTGAAGGATCCCTATCCCCAGGAAAGTCGTGAAGGATTTTCACATCCCCATAGAAGTTATCAAAGTTTTTGATAATCCCCGCGAGTTGCCAAGGATTTATTTTCCCCGACAGCAGTCAAGGATTTTATTATCTCCAGCCATCAAGGATTTATTTTCCTCAGCAAGACAGTTAATCAGCTTACATGCGCATCCATTACATTCACATATCATAAACACTGATAAAACACATTTTTATTGCATCATACATTTCATGCAACCTAAATTTGTGTTTCAGCTAACGTTTTACCCTTTTCAGGATAAGATTAATAGCTATCTTTAACAGATATTCAAAAGATTTCAGATACAGTACAGATACACTCCAGACGCAGAAGTCATTCTGTTACTCATTCAGATCTCTTATTCAGATACAGTAATGGATACACCCCAAACACGGAGGTCATTCTATTACTCATTCAGAGTTCAAAGTCAAGATACAATACAGATACACTCCAGACACAGAGGTTATTCTGTCACTCATTCAGACTTCAACAATCAGATACAGATTAGATATGCTCCAGACACGGAAGCCATTCTATTTCTCATTCAGATTCAACTATCAATGTCAAGTTCAGATACACTCCAGAAACGGAAGTCATTCTATCACTTATTCGGATCCCAGTTACATTTCAGATACACTCCAGACACGGATGCCATTCTGCTACTCATACAGATCTCAACTTCAGATACAGTCCAGATACGCTCCAGACACTGTAGCCATTCTATCACTCATTCAAACCTTTTCCCCAGCCCATATACACTTCAAACACGGAAGTCATTCTGTTATTCATTCAAGAATAAAATACAGTTACAACCCGGATACGCTCCAGACACGGACGCTATTCCATTGCTCATACAGATTCAGTCTCAAGATACAGTTCAGATACGTTCTGTTGTACCCCAAAATTTGCGCTCCCATATTCTTCAAAGTTTTGACAAGCATCATCTCAATTTGCTCAAGTCTACTCAAGGGTTGCACAGTTCAAACACCCTCCTAAGCCAGTCAAATTAGGGTTTTGGTTCTTGCAAGGAAGTTGAGATTTTTAAGGGCTCAATCAAGTCACATATGCCTATACACATTGTCAAGCATCTACATGCCAAGTTTCAAGGCTCACAAGGTCAAGTTGCACAGTCAAAAACCCTAGTCGCTCTACAGTCAACTGCAGGGGGCAAAATGGTCATTTGGCAGTCAAAAGTCAAAATTTTTGGTCAACATCTTATTTTGAAGCCACAATCATCATTGGATCAAATCTTGATCATGATTCCACAAGAATGGCTCAAAAATCATCAAGATGCAAAAGTTTCCATTTTTGGACAGTTGAAAAGTCAACTGTAACTTGACCAAGGCATAACTTTTTCATGGTTCATCAGAAAAATCCCATCCAATGCTCATTTTGAAGGGGATGACATTTCCTACAACTCATCTTCACATTCCAAGTCCAAGAAATGCTCTCACAAAAAGTTATCAATTTCAACATTATAGGTCATTTTCAAAAGTCAACAAAAAGGCATTTTAAGTCAAAGACCATAACTTGATATTGGTAAATCAAAATGACATGGGACCAAAGGCATTGGTTAGAGGACTTCAAGACCTTTCCAAAATGTCTAAGAACATGTTCATATGATCAAAATTGAGCAAGATATGCATTGGAGAAGTTGGGAAATATTTGTGAAATGGCAAAAGTCAACTATCCTTGAAACTTCAATTTTTGACATAAGGGACCACTTTTTTCCACTTGATTCAGCCTTGTCATGCCACCCACATGTCCCATGATTAATTTCAAGATTAAACATTAATTTTTTCTATTTTTATTTAATTTTATTGATTTAATTCATTTTAAATTCATAAAATTCAAATAAAATTCAAAAAAATTAATTAAATGATATCTTGTGGTTTGAATGACTTTGGTGCATCATAAGTCACCTACCAATTTCGTGCTAAGCTCATTTAGGCATGAAAATTCAAAATTTGGACAAAGCTTTGAAAGGCCTTTAATGGTGGTTAAGACAAAATCCAAAGCTTAATTGCAATGGTTAAAGGCTCCTAAATGTGAATTATTCTCACTCATTACTATATATGCAAGCCTTGCAAGCCTCATTCACAACCTAGAGTATGCACAAACGGCCAGAGCAAAATCCAAAAAGTGTCAAAAAAAGTGTGAGATCAAAAGGAGTGTTGCAAGCATTTTCAGGCCAAAAGGAGAACGTGACTCTCTTCTTTGCCATACTCTGAAGCTAAAGCAACCCTTGCCACGTCCTAAGGTCCATCATACCGCACTGTAAGTTTTCCCAGGTCCCCCCAAGTCTCAATATTATTTTTTCTAACAAATTCCCATGCAGCTTCCTAGACGCGTTCCACCATAGGCCTCATACAGATGCGCGCCAAGTGTCTCAAAAGATCAATCCAAAGGCCAAAGGGTGCTCCACACCATGCTCCCTGGTCAACGCGCCTCTGGACAATTCAAAAGTCAAAAAGGCTTGAGACAATGGGCCTAAATTTCTGATTCACCTCCCTAAGGGTCCAACACCCCCTGGGTTCTTATTTTATTTTATTTTTTCTCTTTTTATTTTCTTTTCTTTTATAATTTCCCTTTTATTAATTATTAGTTTTATTAGTTGTTTAATTAACCCAAACTAATTTTTCCCATAAAATTCAGAAAAACCAAAAAAAAAACATTTTATTATTTATTAACTTATTTTGTAAATAAATGTAAATTAAATTAAATTAGCTTAATTAATTAACTTTAATACTTTTTACAATAAATAAAAACAATTTAGAATTAGGTTTTTGCTAACTTTTAATTTCTATTTATTTTCTCTTTATTTTCATTAAAAACACAAAAATACAAAAAACATTTTCTTAATTAATTAATTAATTAGTTATTAGTTTTAATTTCATTAATTACAAAAAAGGACAAAAATTGAATTCTTTCTTAAAAAAGGGTCAAAACCCTTAGGACGTCCCGATTCATTCTTTCGCGCGCAATTTATTTTAATTCATTATATTTATGTAACTGCTTCCGGAAATGTAATAGTTAATTAGGTTTATCTCTTTATTTGCTATTTCTCGCATTCTTATTTCAAAACGGGTTTTTGTTTTTGGCGATGTATAGACCCGCGCCTTGTAATAGCTAGATTTACATTTCTGCAATTTATTTTCCACACTCCTAACTGCTAATATGCCTGCAAGAATGTATGTAAATAAAATCAATCCGTAGCTCACAAATAACATGTACAAAGACAATTAACTGAAAAAAAACACACAAAGCACATGCCACTTCTAGGGTACGCCTCACTGGTTGCCTCGAAAGTGGTCATCAAGTATAGGGTGTCTTAGAGGTCGCCCTTCTGTCTAAAAGATCCAGTCGCCTCGAAACGGTTGCCTCGGATACAAAGGATCTAGGACATTAGGGTTACTTCTAAGGTGTCCTACCATTGCTTTGGTGACCACCTTGTCCCTTAATCGAATTGACCCGAACACCTCCAACGATGGTGCTACCTACCCCTCAATGGTGGGATAGCACTATCTAAAGGACTCTTACACAGCTTAATTCCTTAGAGTAGGTAGATTCTCCTGGGTACTTGCTCTTTTCAAAACAAACAAAAACATCTTTTCACACCTCACACTTTCTAAAAGTTTTCAAACAAATTTTTCATACACTCTTGAGGACAGATACAAGAGTTACTTAGAAATTTTTCAAATGAAACTTTTGAAAAGCAAACAGTCTTTTGAAAACATAAGAGCAAGTACCTAAGAGCCCGTGGATAACCACGGATAGAAAGGGTGCTAACACCTTCCCTTTCTATAAATCTACCTCTCGAACCGAGAAACATTCTCGAATAAGGAATTTTGTTGTGCTTTTGTCCTTTCCATGTTGGAGAACATAAAAGACGGTGGCGACTCTTGCTTACCGCGACATTTCGCGAAACCAGCTAAAAAACAGTCAGTTCTATTTCCACCGATCACAGAACTGGCGACTCTGCTGGGGACATACTTAAAGTGAGGTGTACCTTAGGAATAAGTTCATCATCATGTTTTCAATTGCTTTATCTGTTTGCTTTAATATTGTGGGCCTGTCTTGGGAGTTTCATAGATACTAACCCGGATCTGGGGGATACCTTCTTATAAAGTAGCAACAAACTGTGAGGGAACTGTGCGGGGTATACCGACACGGTTGAAGCAGTTTGCTACGTTGATGTGGCACTTTGGTGAGTACTGGTAACCCTTGAGTCAAGTCAAGGAGAGTATGGGGCCGCCGCGTGGTGTCGTGAAGCATCAACTGACCTTAGGAACCTTACTTGACCATCCTGGCCTCTTTAGGGGTAGTGAGATGACTGACTTTGGTGCAGTCTGAAGTTGGTTGATACTCGATACTACACTCATTGAGGGTTGTTTTCTTGGAATATTTTGATCGCCAGTTCAGTGGCTAAATCAAAACAATGAACATAGAAAACAACCCTATGATATTGAGCTCCTTAGAACCCGGTTACTTTTGATAGGACAGGTTTTGAGCCCACCAACTTCAAGAGGGTAGTATCCCAAACTTCATGCTGGCCTAAACTCTAAGGGCTCTTTGTGTGACTTGTGTGCCTTCAAACTTGACTACTTGCATACTTGTTATCTGACACTTGAGTTTCTTGCAGGTTTTGTTTACAGTCCTTAATGTGGACTCATAACAAGGTTTACCTACATTACTCCACGCATAGCATAACATCATACCATCATACCATTGCATGCATCCTACATAAGGACTAATCCATTTAAAGGACCTCAAGGGTTTTGTGATGCAGGTCATGATGAATCAAATGTCCAGCAAGGGGTAAAGGGGATTTATTTTCCTCTAGCCAAGGTTAATGACTTGAGTCAGGGGTTATGACCCACTCGATATGGTGAGCCTTGACTCTTGAAGAAGGACTCTCATCAACATGAAGTACCTTCCATCAAGCTACAAAATTCAAATTCTAACAATTTTCTTGTTTACCCCGCGAGATCCTTGAAAATATTGCATGCATACCTACATATCACGGTATTACAGGTACTCCTTTGACAAGTCACTTACCATCTTCGCTGTTTATTTCAGCAATGGCTTCCCAACAAAACAACCAGGATCTTCATGCTCAAGAGACTCGGTTCGGGGAGATCCTCCTAAATCTATCCAAAGGGCAGGAAGAGCTGAGAACACTCCTCATGGGGAATTTGGTCAGGAAGAGTCCCAAAGACGACAAGGACGAACGACTCAAACATCTGCAAGCTGAGGTGGATGTAATGAGAACCCAGATGCTGGGGAAAATGGCTCTTATCCAAGACTTATCTCAAAGACAAGGAGAGCTCAGGGTTCTCGTCAACCAACTGCTTCGGGATAACCAACTGGGGTAAACATCTAAGGTTGAAGAGCAAGCCATCATTCAACCACCCGTGGGGCAAGAAGACAAGCGAAAAGCTCCTCAGTTTGCTTCGGGGTCACAAGCCCAGCATCAACCTCACCAGCGTCAACAAGGTAATTGGCGTAAGCAAAATACGTCTAGAAGACATTTCTCGGAGACTGGTGTGCCATCCTCACTAATACTGAAACACTTGTTGGAGGTCAAGCTGATTGCTTTAAAGGATCCTCCCAAGAAGCTCAACATAACCTCCCTAAAGTACAATCCTGATGAAAGGTGTGCCTACCATTCTGACAGTCTTGGACATGACACTGACGACTGTTGGAGCCTGAGGAACAAGATCCAAGACTTGATCGACGGAAGGGTGCTGGAGTTCATGCCGGGAGGGAAAATGAAAATCTTCTGCTGAGAATCTTCCATCTGAAATGACTGGTGCAAACTAAGAAGCTTTTGTTCATTCGAATGTTCAATTTGTATTTTTCTCTGATTGTTCAAACATTTGTTCATGTCAAACTCTTTTACTTTATCAATGCATCGCATATGTCTGTTTTGAATCAATATATTCTCATTCGCTATATTCAAACTGCTTTCATTTTTTGATGTCAACTCTCAATTAATAATTCTAAGCCTCTTGAGGGAGGATGACGAAAACGATACCACAATCTACAGTATGCTTCTGAACAGACCCCGCTGATGAGGTACATGCATTGTTTCAATTCCTAAACACTGGAGTTATAAGGAAGATAATCCCTCGTCAACCCCTTTGAGCCAAAGAAGTCGGAGTTTTTCTTTTCGAAAATTAAAACCCTTAATTATAACCTGGGGCAGGGTAGTTCTCTCAGTTGATCCAAGTGCACATCGAATAGCATCAAAGAAGTCCTTCCGAGACAAAAAGACAGTGATGGTTCATATAATCATAAAGACAGGCAGTCGTCATCTCTCAGAAATAAAAGCCCATTAAGTCAAAACCTATGAAGGAGACTTACAAAACTGGGGCATCCCGCTGACTGTAATCACAAAAGAAACAGTTCAGGCAAAAAATAGGGATAACAAAATCAAAAGAAAGAGGTCCAACAAACCCTCGACCAAAAAAAAAAGACTGCCTATTCAAAATAAACTGTCAATATCCGAACCATCATTGGAACATCAAGACAAAGACTCAAACAAGGTCTAACGCACGATCAGCTGAGTTTAGGTTTGAAGAACATCACGAAGAGCGGGTGGGTACAAATATAATTTGAGCCTTTATCCTTTGTTTCTTGAACCGTGAACCAGGCCACGTTATAACCCGTAAAAGTCCTAGCTGAAGCATGAGTTAGTTCGAAAGCATACTGTTACCAAAGGTATCCTGACTCCTTAAGGCTTGCGGTAAAATAACGAGTTGACATCACAGTTCAAAAAAAAATTCACTTGTTTTTGTGAAAAAATGCATTTTCAAAAAAGACATAAGCTTTGCATTCTTGATATAACACTGTTTGCATATGACTATTTGTTTGAACAGCAGAGAAATTCGCACGACGAATATCTAAGTGAACAAAAGTACTTCCAACCAAGGGTTAGACATGATCATGGTCTATCATCTGGGGCAGTTAAGTCAAGATTCAGAGAATCTCTCAAAAGGCCAACCAACTTGGGGCAAATCTCCATCTGGATCACTTGGGGCATTGGAAGATCTTCTGGTAGTAGGGCAACGCAACACTACTGACAGGGGCACCTCCCTGCATCCTGAGAGCACGAACATAGTCGAAAAAATACTGCGCATAATCAAAGACCCGCTAGGTTGACACACCTAGGCAAAAACAAGGGCTTCCCGACGAACCAAAAGGGTTCGGGCAAAAACAAGGGATGAAATGAAAAAATATGTACACCCGGCAAGTCGAAAACCTGAAAAGGCGGCTTGGGCAAAAAAGGGTATCCCGATGGACTGAAAACCCGAAAGAGCGGTCCAGGCAAAAGTTAGGGATCAAAAGCGTACGACTATGTCCCGTCATCTCGTCACTTGCCTACCAGAAGAAGATTTGTCGAATCGGCAGTTGTCTAACACCTCACAAGGTATCTTCTTCTCTCACGTCAGAAACAAGGGCAATAATGAGTTGTCCAAGCGATCTAGTTGCTCTGTCAACCAAGGTACCAAGGTAGGTTCGGCTGAAGAACATAACCATAAGGCCTCCACTCCCTGGGAGTAAAACAGGTTTCAACAATGCTCTCCCCAAGCAGAGTTGGTCTCTCATCAACCCCGAAGAGGCACAGTATCCCTAGCAAGTCAGCAACGCTCTCCCCAAGCAGAGTTAGGCTACTGTCAGCCCTAAGGAAGTTGGGTACCCCCAGAAAATCTCAATATTCCCCATCGGAGTATACAGATGTTCCTAAGCAAGCATCCCCGGCAGTCTTAATATAAGATTGTTCCCCGGCGGAATACAGACACCCCAGTGGAGCCACTTCCCCAGTACAGTCTCAAAAGTTTCCCCAGGAGAGTTGAATCAATCTCCCCAGTAGATTCTGGAAGCTTATCCCCTGCAGAGTACGAACGCATCTCCCCGGCTCTATTCAAAGGTTATTCCCCACCAGGGTCTAACTGGGTTATCCTCAGCTAATTACCACGGAAAGATCGTCCTCGGGGAAGTTCTTCCTATCCCCAGCGGAATTCATCAAATTCCCCAACAAAATTTATCAACGGGAATCCCCAGCGGAGTTATCATCAAAACCTCAGCGAAGTATCTCTTCCCACAGAGTAATTCCCCGCAGAGTAATATCTTCATCAAGTTTATTCCCCAACGGAGTCATCCTCTCCTACCGGTTTATTCTTGCAACCATCATCCCCAGCGGAAATGAAGAACTCTACTCTTCAACCTCAGCCCAGGATTCAACTTCCCGGCGTTCGTCAAGGATTTATTTTCCTAGATGAAGATACATTCATAGACATTCATCACATTATCATACACCATGACGTATGCATATACGCATCATAACACACAAATCTCATTTATTCTTGAGAACATCTTAATATCATGCAGTTCATGCATCATGACACTGCATACATCTAACGTTTTGCCTTTTCAGGAAAAGGTCAATCAAAAGATGATTACCATCTACCTCTACAGTTCCAGATCAACATTGGTAACAAGCCAGGAAAATTTTGTGGACGACTGATCATGGGTTAATATCTGAAACCAGACAGGACAATCATTCACTTGATCATCATGAAGCAACCCCACACTGGTTCCTTCTCAACTTCAGATGTAGTTTTACACGAACTCATTATCAGGCAACCCCACACCGGTTCCTTCTCAATTTTCAGACGAAGTCTTACACGGACCCATCACAAAGTAACCCTACACCGGTTTCTTTTCTTTCAGAAGAAGTCTTACACAGACTTATCATCAAAATAACCCTACACCGGTTCCTTTTCTTTCAGAAGAAGTCTTACACGGACTTATCATCAAAGTAACCCTACACCGGTTCCTTTTCTTCCAGAAGAAGTCTTACACAGACTTATCATCAAAGTAACCCTACACCGGTTCCTTTTCTTTCAGAAGAAGTCTTACGCGGACTCACCCTCCACAAGTAACCCTACACCGGTTCCTTTTCTTTCAGAAGAAGTATTACACGGACTTATCATCAAAGTAACCCTACACCGGTTCCTATTCTTTCAGAAGAAGTCTTACACGGACTTATCATCAAAGTAACCCTACACCGGTTCCTTTTCTTTCAGAAGAAGTCTTACACGGACTTATCTCAAGATGACCTTACCCCGGTTCATCAAGAAGTTTTACACGAACTTACCCTGCAGTAACCTTACCCCGGTTCCTCCAGAAGTCTTACACGGACTTATCTCAAGATGAGCTTACCCCGGTTCATCAAGAAGTTTTACACGAACTTACCTTACAGTAACCTTACCCCGGTTCCTCCAGAAGTCTTACACGGACTTATCTCAAGATAACCTTACCCCGGTTTATCCAGAAATTTTACACGAACTTACCCTGCAGTAACCTTACCCCGGTTCCTCCAGAAGTCTTACACGGACTTATCTCAAGATGACCTTACCCCGGTTCATCAAGAAGTTTTACACGAACTTACCCTGCAGTAACCTTACCCCGGTTCCTCCAAAATTCTTACACGGACTTATCTCAAGATAACCTTACCCCGGTTCATCAAGAAGTTTTACACGAACTTACCCTGTAGTAACCTTACCCCGGTTCCTCCAGAAGTCTTACACGGACTTATCTCAAGATGACCTTACCCCGGTTCATCAATAAGTTTTACACGAACTTATCCTGCAGTAACCTTACCCCGGTTCCTCCAGAAGTCTTACACGGACTTATCTCAAGATGACCTTACCCCGGTCCATCAAGAAGTTTTACACGAACTTACCCTGCAGTAACCTGACCCCGGTTCCTCCAGAAGTCTTACACGGACTTATCTCAAGGTAACCCTACACTGGTTCCTCCCAAAGTCTTACACGGATTTATCCCAAGGTGACCTTACCCCGGTTCCTCAAGAAGTTTTACACGAACTTATCCCAAAAAAAAACCCTACACAGGTTCTCTCTTTCCAAAAGATGAAGTTTTACACGGACTCGTCACCCAGAAACCCTACACAGGTTCTCCATTTCTAAGGATGCTGTTTTACACGGACTCATCATCAGTAAACCCTACACAGATGCAGCTTCACACGGGCTCATCATCAGTCAACCCTACACAGGTTTCCTTCTTTCCAAGATGCAGTTTTACACGAGCTCATCATCAGGCAACCCTACACAGGTTCCCTCTTTCAACTCACAAAATTACAACTCAACAGACAGTCTCCAAATGACATCTATAAGCCCATTCCCGACAAGGTTCTGTCACGCCTCCAGATGGAATCTATAAGCCCATCCTCCTATCCATCATCTCTCCAAATGGCATCTGTAAGCCCATTCCCGACATCACACTGCTGATATTCTACTATGTGAGTGCAAATTTCTGGGCACTCTAGTGTTCAATCATCTTCCACCTTCGGATCACGAAAGGCACGCAAGCCAATCTACGTCCTCAGGTATAAGAAGATTGAACAGGGGCAACTGTTGTACCCCAAAATTTTCCCTCCCATATTCTTCAAAGTTTTGACAAGCATCATCTCAATTTGCTCAAGTCTACTCAAGGGTTGCACAGTTCAAACACCCTCTTAAGCCAGTCAAATTAGGGTTTTGGTTCTTGCAAGGAAGTTGAGATTTTCAAGGGCTCAATCAAGTCACATATGCCTATACACATTGTCAAGCACCAACATGCCAAGTTTCAAAGCTCACAAGGTCAAGTTGCACAGTCAAAAACCCTAGTCGCTCTACAGTCAACTACAGGGGGCAAAATGGTCATTTGGCAGTCAAAAGTCAAAATTTTTGGTCAACATCTTATTTTGAAGCCACAATCATCATTGGATCAAATCTTGATCATGATTCCATAAGAATGGCTCAAAAATCATCAAGATGCAAAAGTTTCCATTTTTGGACAGCTGAAAAGTCAACTGTAACTTGACCAAGGCATAACTTTTTCATGGTTCATCAGAAAAATCCCATCCAATGCTCATTTTGAAGGGGATGACATTTCCTATAACTCATCTTCACATTCCAAGTCCAAGAAATGCTCTCACAAAAAGTTATCAATTTCAACATTATAGGTCATTTTCAAAAGTCAACAAAAAGGCATTTTAAGTCAAAGACCATAACTTGAGATTGGTAAATCAAAATGACATGGGACCAAAGGCATTGGTTAGAGGACTTCAAGACCTTTCCAAAATGTCCAAGAACATGTTCATATGATCAAAATTGAGCAAGATATGCATTGGAGAAGTTGGGAAATTTTTGTGAAATGGCAAAAGCCAACTATCCTTGAAACTTCAATTTTTGACAAAAGGGGCCACTGTTTTCCACTTGATTCAGCCTTGTCATGCCACCCACGTGTCCCATGATTAATTTCAAGATTAAACATTATTTTTTTCTATTTTTATTTAATTTTATTGATTTAATTCATTTTAAATCCATAAAATTCAAATAAAAATAAAAAAAATTAATTAAATGATATCTTGTGGTTTGAATGACTTTGATGCATCATAAGTCACCTACCAATTTCGTGCTAAGCTCATTTAGGCATAAAAATTCAAAATTTGGACAAAGCTTTGAAAGGCCTTTAATGGTGGTTAAGACAAAATCCAAAGCTTAATTGCAATGGTTAAAGGCTCCTAAATGTGACTTATTCTCACTCATTACTATATATGCAAGCCTTGCAAGCCTCATTCACAACCTAGAGTGTGCACAAACGGCCAGAGCAAAATCCAAAAAGTGTCAAAAAAAAGTGTGAGATCAAAAGGAGTGTTGCAAGCATTTTCAGGCCAAAAGGAGAACGTGACTCTCTTCTTTGCCATACTCTGAAGCTAAAGCAACCCTTGCCACGTCCTAAGGTCCATCATACCGTGCTGTAAGTTTTCCCAGGTCCCCCCAAGTCTCAATATTATTTTTTCTAACAAATTCCCATGCAGCTTCCTAGACGCGTTCCACCATAGGCCTCATACAGATGCGCGCCAAGTGTCTCAAAAGATCAGTCCAAAGGCCAAAGGGTGCTCCACACCATGCTCCCTGGTCAACGCGCCTCTGGACGATTCAAAAGTCAAAAAGGCTTGAGACAATGGGCCTAAATTCCTGATTCACCTCCCTAAGGGTCCAACACCCCCTGGGTTCTTATTTTCTTTTCTTTTTTCTCTTTTTATTTTCTTTTCTTTTATAATTTCCCTTTTATTAATTATTAGTTTTATTAATTGTTTAATTAACCCAAACTAATTTTTCCCATAAAATTCAGAAAAACAAAAAAAAAACATTTTATTATTTATTAACTTATTTTGTAAATAAATGTAAATTAAATTAAATTAAATTAGCTTAAGTAATTAACTTTAATACTTTTTACAATAAATAAAAACAATTTAGAATTAGGTTTTTGCTAACTTTTAATTTCTATTTATTTTCTCTTTATTTTCATTAAAAACACAAAAATACAAAAAACATTTTCTTAATTAATTAATTAATTAGTTATTAGTTTTAATTTCATTAATTACAAAAAAGGACAAAAATTGAATTCTTTCTTAAAAAAGGGTCAAAACCCTTAGGACGTCCCGATTCATTCTTTCGCGCGCAACTTATTTTAATTCATTATATTTATGTAACTGCTTCCGGAAATGTAATAGTTAATTAGGTTTATCTCTTTATTTGCTATTTCTCGCATTCTTATTTCAAAACGGGTTTTTGTTTTTGGCGATGTATAGACCCGCGCCTTGTAATAGCTAGATTTACATTTCTGCAATTTATTTTCCGCACTCCTAACTGCTAATATGCCTGCAAGAATGTATGTAAATAAAATCAATTCGTAGCTCACAAATAACATGTACAAAGACAATTAACTGAAAAGCAACACACAAAGCACATGCCACTTCTAGGGTACGCCTCACTGGTTGCCTCGAAAGTGGTCATCAAGTATAAGGTGTCTTAGAGGTCGCCCTTCTGTCTAAAAGATCCAGTCACCTCAAAACGGTTGCCTCGGATACAAAGGATCTAGGACATTAGGGTTACTTCTAAGGTGTCATACCATTGCTTCGGTGACCACCTTGTCCCTTAATCGAATTGACCCGAACACCTCCAACGATGGTGCTACCTACCCCTCAATGGTGGGATAGCACTATCTAAAGGACTCTTACACAGCTTAATTCCTTAGAGTAGGTAGATTCTCCTGGGTACTTGCTCTTTTCAAAACAAACAAAAACATCTTTTCACACCTCACACTTTCTAAAAGTTTTCAAACAAATTTTTCATACACTCTTGAGGACAGATACAAGAGTTACTTAGAAATTTTTCAAACGAAACTTTTTTCAAAACCCACACACACTTGAAAATCAAACAATCTTTTGAAAACATAAGAGCAACTACCTAAGAGCCCGTGGATAACCACAGATAGAAAGGGTGCTAACACATTCCCTTTCTATAAATCTACCTCCCGAACCGAGAAACATTCTCGAATAAGGAATTTTGCTGTGCTTTTGTCCTTTCCATGTTGGAGAACATAAAAGACGGTGGCGACTCTTTCTTACCGCGACATTTCGCGAAACCAGCTAAAAAACAGTCAGTTCTATTTCCACCGATCACACGTTCCAGACGCGGATACCATTCTGATACTCATTCTTTTGACTTACAACATGCAGTTCAACAATCAATCTTGGATGGCATCTTTAAGCCCATCTCCAACAAGTTTGTCACCTCTCCAAATGGCATCTTTAAGCCCATTCCCTCAACTACATTTTGACGAGTGCAAATTTACGGGCACTCTAGTGTCCAATCATCTTTTACCTTCGAGTCACGAATGACAAAGCTCTCCAATCTAACTCTTCAGGTTCAAGAAGATTGAACAGGGGCATCTGTTGTACCCCAAAATTTTCCCTCTCATTTTATCAAGATTTCCCCTTCACAAGACTCTTTGGACTCAAGATCAGACTAAGGTTTTGCTCAGCTCAAGACATCTCTTTGCATTGTTGACCTGAAATTAGGGTTTGAGTTTGCACAAGGATTTTTGGACTTCCAATGCCCCATGTGACTTTCATGCTTCATGTTGAACTCCTAAGATTTCTCATACCAAGTTTCAAGCCTTGAATCAAATTTTTGCCCAGTCAGTTGAACAGTTGACCTAGAAATCAACTGTATTGGGGAAAAAGTCAATTGTGGCCAATTTACAGTCAAACCACATAATTTTTGATCCACATCAACATTATAGACTCATATGAACCATTTGATCAAGTTTGGACCATAACTCCTCAAGAAATTTGATCAAATCATCAAAAGGGCAAAATGGTCATTTTTAGGGTTTTGACTGAAGAAGGGCAATTTCTAATTTTTAACCTAGTCAATGGCAAATTGGGTTCAATTATAGTTTCAAGGACTCAATGTCATCATCTTGACCTAATCACAAGGTTCAAAAGATCTCAAATGCATTGGATTGACAAATGGATGTTCCAATCAACTGATCAAAAATCAACTGTACACTGATAAGTCAAACTTTGACTTTTTGGTCAAAATTAAGTGCCAAGGGTCATTTTTCATCAAGATGTGTCAAAACATGAAACTTGTTCACCAAGAAACCTAATTTTGAAAATTAGGGTTTAAAATGGAAAATTTTCATAACTTAGAAATTTTCTAAGTTATGAAAATTTCTTATTTTTTCCCAACTTCTCCCAAGTTTTTCACCATGATGCAATTGGATTCAAAGAAAACTTCCAACATGAAAGTTGTAGTTCTCCATAAAATCTACAACTTTGATTCACAAAGTTTTCCAAAATGATGCTTGGATCTCAAGTTATGATTTTGTGAACAAGGGTCCATGAAACTTTTAACTTAGTGAAATTTTGCCCTAGTTTAGGCTGGATTTTGACCTATCTTCATGGAAATTTTTCACATAGTTCCAAGTGGAATCTCAAATTGAATTTCAAATATGGATTGTAGAACATGTTACAAGCTTTCCAAAATATCCAAGAACTCTCCAAGATCATTTGTTGTTAGGGAGAATCGAAGGATTGAAAATGGCAAATCATCACTTTTGTCCAAGGCATTTTGCACATTGCTACAACTTGCAAATTTGTCCAAAGCATGCTTGTACTTGTTTTACAGGCCTTAAACCTTTCCACACTCCTTAATTAAATGCAAATACATTGGACAAAGTCATTGTTTTGAGTTATGGAGCATTACACAAAGATCTAATCCATAAAATGGCATAAAGGTAACATTGCCACTTAGATAAAGCATGCTTTATGTCAAATTGTTTATCTTGAGCCATGGACCAAGCCTTTTGCTGCAAACAAAGTTCACTAATATCAGGCAAAGTTCACCAACTATGTGCAGCTAGAATACAGGCCTGTACATGCATTGGCATTGTCAACTTTAACTTTTGCTTCAAAAGCAAGTAACTTGCAAAAGTCCACACAACTCTTCTATCTGATAAGAACAAAGTTTTGTATCATTTCAAACGAGTTTTTCATATTGTCTAAGGCCAAAAACACGAGTTACAAGCCTCTCAAACATCCTTAAACACCAAGACACCAACTTCTTCCCAAAACAGGGCATTTTCTGCAAACACCAAGCCAAATCCAAATCCACTCGTGTGTTTTGTTTGGAATCATTTAAAACACATTCTAAACAATACACCTAAACTATCCAAGCACCTGTCCAGCCACTGTAACTCCATTTTCACACTTTACCATTTTTACTTTGAAGCTTTGCAGGTTGAGTTCTACAAGCACATTCAGGCAAGTTCAAGGCAAGCCAAGCATTGGGAAAGGTTGAGTGAACTTCAGGCAAGCTAACACGACCTTCATGCCTCATCCAAATATCCTACATTGCCATATCAAAGCTTGGCTGAAACAGGTAAATTTCAAACTTCTATCTCCTTATTTAGGAATCATTAGGCTTAGGTTTGTGAAGCAAAAATGTAGCCCTTAATGTCCTTGAACTGTACATATGCATAGAATTCATTTATGTTAACTGAGCTAGGAAAATTTGGATGTTGAAGTTGCTGAATTTTTTAGGTCTGAAATTGGGGGTGATAAAATTCTCCCTGGTTTCTTAGAGTTAGATCAAGTTTTTTATATGGTTAGAATCGTGGTTTAAAACTCTATAAGTTTCATGTTGTGAGTTTTTGATTTCATGCAAGAACAAGAGAGAACAGGTTGAAGATGCTGAACGTGCATTTTTGTCTCAAGGTCAGGGACGAAGTGCAGCTTGGGTTGGTCCTGGCTTGCCTTGCTGTTTGCACCCTCCATTGTGCTATTTGCACCCCCTGGCCCATTTTCTTTATTTTCTTTATTTTTCATTTCTTTTTTAATTTTCTGACTTTATTATTTTTTTCTTGAACATTTAAAATCACAAAAAATATTCTCTTAATTTTTCACATTTTATTTTATTATTTTTATTATTTTTTGAACATAGAAATATTTTATTAATAATAATATAACTTATATTCTTAAATAAAATTTGTAAATAATACAAAAATATTATATATTTTTATTTTTATTATTTATACACTTAAATAATATTTTCTCACACATTTTAATTTTTTAACACTTTTGTATATATTTTTATTTATTTTCTTGTACATAAGTAAATAATATAGAATATATTTTCTTAAAACAAAAATTAGGGTTTTCACTCTTTCAAAAATAATCATTTTATTTTCTTTTTTTTTAGACATAAATAATTTATTTTACATACATAAAATAAATACAAAAGCATCTTTTGCATATTTATATTTAATTGCATATTTAAATATTTGCTTATTTATTTATTGTACAATAAATTCAATATGGTTGTAATAGTTTTTTAGGGTTTTTATTTTGAGCAATATTCCCTATTCAAACTTGTATCCCCCTCCCCATAATAATGTTGTAATAGTCTTAGATTTACTTTTACGCATTTTATCGCTTTGATATGCATGATAGTAAAACTAGAGTTTGTATGCAAAGACCAAAATAAAAACAATTAGCAAGACCTAAACACAAGACAAAAATGTATGAAAAATGACAACACAATGCACACAAACACCCCTAGAGTTTCATACACTTGTTGCCTTAAAAATGGCCATGGTATGCATGCTAGGTATTTTGGCAAAACAAAAACAAAACAAAAGATCATAGTCCCTTGATGACGCTATCTTGGTTGCCTATACAAAAATGATCTAGTCCCTCAAAAACTTGCTAAGATACTTAGCACCATTGCTATCATGGTCATACGATGACCCACACCCATCTCGTTTAACATCCAAAGATAGGGTTGTTTACCAAATGCAATGGTAAAACAACAATGTCAGAGGAATAAAAATGTGTAGGAAAGATCTTTGAGTAGGGTAGACAACTCCTAGTTACTTAATCAAACTTGCAAACATCCTTGCTATTTTCAAAAACACACAATACAATTTCAAAACATTTTCCAAACAAACTTTCAAACATTGAAACATTTTTCAAAAGACAAACACCTTTGTATACATTCAAACAAGAATCATTACAAAGGTTGCCTAAACAAAGGCCTCTTTTCAAAATACTTTCAAAACCACACACAAAAGCACCATTTCAAACAATTGAAAAGCAAAAGCAAGTGATCTAAAACAAGTAACTAAGAGCCCATGGAAAACCATGGATGAAAAGGGTGCTAGCACCTTCCCTTTTCATAATCTACCCCCCGAACCCAAAAACAATCTCAAAGGTCTTTCCTGTGCTTTTTTACCTTTCCTTTTGGATAAAATAAAAGTCGGTGGCGACTCTTGCTAAACGGAAACATTTGCGAACACAAACGCAAAACCTCAAGTCAGTTCTCCCACCGCATCACAATAGGTTCTAAGGTCAGTTGATGCTTAACGACCCATATAGCAGCCTCGTATTCTCCTCATTTCTCCACAAGGGATACCAGTACCAACTAATGTGCCACATCAACCTAGCTTCTGCTTCAACCGTATCGGTCTACGTTGTACAGTTCCCTCACAATTTATTGCTACTTATCTAAAAGGTGTCCCCAGATCCGGGTTAGGATCTATAGTAACTCCCAATACAAATCCCTCAAAGATAAAGCAATCAAATCAGACAATAGAAGCAAATATGATGAACTAATCCTAAGGTACAACCCACTTATTAAAATCCCCAGCAGAGTTGCCAGTTCTGTGATATGGTGGCCAGAACCGGACTGTTTTGAAAAATGTTGGTTTGCGTTTTGCGTTTGTGTTTTCAAAATGTCGTGGTAAGCAAGAGTCGTCACTGACTTTTATTTTATCCAACAGGAAAGGAAAAAAGCACAGAAAAATTCCCTTTTTCGAGATTTTGAGTACGGGGGGTAGATTATAGAAAGGGAAGGTATTAGCACCATTTCTATCCGTGGTTTTCCACGGGCTCTTAGGTACTTGCTCATCATTTTCAAAATTGCTTGTGTGTGTTTGATTTGAAAAAAGTTTTTTTGTTTTACTTCGATTTAACTCTTGCTTCTGTCTTCAAGAGTGTTACGAAGTTGTTTTGAAAACTTTGTTTGAAAAGAGTGTAAGTGTGAAAAAGTTTGTTTGTTTGAGCAAGTACTTAAGAACTAATCTACCTACTCGAAAAAGAGAATGTTTCTATTCTTGTTTCCTTTAGACAATGCTATCCCACTATTAGTGAGTAGGTAGCACTGTCGTTGGAGTTTTAAGGGTCAATTCGAAAAGGGACGTACGATCACTAAAGCAATGTTAGGACGTCTTAGTAATAACCCTAATGTATTAAGATCAATATTCGAGGCAACATATCCGAGGAAACTTTTCCGAACGGGACTTTGATCTTTTGTTTAGACAAGAGGGCGACCACTAAAATATCCTATACTTAATGACCGTTTACCGAAGGCAACCGAAGTGGGAGTGTACCCTAGGAGTGCACAGGTGCGAGTGATTCAATTTTAAATTATTATCTTTGCACATTTAGGGTTTGCTAACCATTTTTAAAGTTAATCATACATTCTTGTCAGGCATCCCTAATATCATACATCTAACAGTTTAGTATTTGCGAGAATTAAAGTGCGGAAAGTAAACTACGCTATTACAAGGCTTCGGGTATTAATTACATAGCCAAAAACAACCCGTAAAAAAACGATAAATGAATGATAAAAGGTTCTAATTAATCTATTACATCCCATGAGTAATTACATCAATAGTGTAAAATAAACAATAAAGCGCGCCCGATGAAATTAAGAACGATAAGAAATTAGGGTTTGACCCCGTCTAACCTAATTAAAAGAAAAATTATTGTTTTTTTTTTTTTTGATTATTTTTGAGAAAATAAGGTTTTAAAATTAAATACAAAAACCTAATTAGTAATTAAATTAATTTAAAGAAAATAATTTACATGACCTATTTTTGTATTTTTGGTTATTTAAAAAAAAAAGGAAATAGAATTTAAATTGAACAAAACCCTAATTTCTAACTTCTTTTAATTTATTTACAAAATAATTAAAGTTACCCTAAAATTAAATAAACTAATTAAATTAATTTTGATAAAAAAAAACCTAAATCTAATTGGATGAAAATTGATTTTATGGTTTTTTATGAAAAAAGAATTAATTTGGTTTAAATAAAATAAAATGAATTAAATAAAAGAAAGTATAAAAGAATAGAGAAAAGAGATATTGGGCCTGGTTAAACAGCAATTTGGAGGGTGCTGATAGCAAGTCTTGGGCCCAAAAGAAATTGATCCATGTTGACTTTCCCGTTCCAGTGTTATGCGTTGACTGGGTTGTATGATGGTTCATCACGTGATGGCCATCAGATCTGGCTTCCTGGACACCTGGTTGGTTGGATGATGATGGTCCATGGTGGTCCTTTGGCCTGTACAATCACGTGATTACACAAAGCAAAATATTATTGAAGAATATGGGGGACCTGGGATTCGAACCCAGGTCCTATGGCCTTTTCCACTACATCTTCACCAACTGAGCTGCGCGTTTTTGTTGTATGTAAAGAAACAAATAAATATTATAAAAACAACACAACTTTGATAGCTCCCTACGCGCGAAATTTTAAACAGACGAATGGGACGGTGCCACGCCAGTCATCTTCTTCCTCTCTCCGTTGGTAAAAGTCAGATACTTTTACCTACGGACAAGTGTCCATCACTACAATCCTTGCTTGTTTCAAAATCAAATACAGGCACGATAAACAAGATCTAATGCCATGAATCGAATTGTCTTAGCTTGTTGAGCATGGTGGTGCCCTTCTTGTGGCCCAATTTTACCTATGTAAAAAGATCCCAAATCGAGACCAAGAACCCTAACAATGGTGAATTCTGATACAACTTCCAAAAATGCAATTAAATGATATAGATAGCTTGCAAATGTGTTAGGGGTTAAGAATATACTATTGAAACATGATGAATGTGCAAGAATAACAAGATTCAGTTTTGGAAATAAGGGCTAACCGTGGGAGTCGTGGGGATGAATTCTGGGCACTAGCGCACTTGCTTTCGATTGGTAAAGCTTCCTTGCAATCCCAGGAAGTGAATGAGATGGTCAGGAAGCCTTGTAATCGCCTGGAAATATGAAATCAAGTCAGCACTTTTTTGTGATTTTTCCAAGTTTTGTTCTGCATTTTCACGCCTCCAAAGCTTGTGTTTTATGTTCACTATATACCAAGGATTGAATTAGGGTTGAAATTATGCTCTCAATCTTTATCCAATATGGCTTTTGATCTTGATTTGATTCACTTGAAAATCTTTCCAAAAATAGGCCAAAACCAATCTTTTCATGCACACAAAGGCCTTGCAAGAATTGATTCACTTGCCAGCTGGATATAGGACTCAAAACAAGTGAGAAAAGTTAGGCACATTTAGCAAAAATTGCAATTTGAGGCATAGTTGACTTTTGACAATTTTGCAAAAAAGGTCAACTTCACCAATGCATAACTTCCTTAATTTTGACTCTTTAAAGGTTTTCTTGGACTTTTTAGAAATCTTGAGATGTCCTCTAATCAACCCTTTTGGTATCATCTCAATTGAGTCTTCCATGTTCATGTATGAAGCTTTGACAAAAAAGGTGTTTTTGTTGACTTTTCAAAATGACCTATAATGTCCAAATTCATAACTTCTTGTGAGTGCATATTTTGAACTTGGGAGATGAAGATGGATTTTAGGGAATTGCATCCTCTTCAAAATGAGCTTTGGATGGGTCATTTATCATAAAGTATGAGAAAGTTATGCTTGGTCAAAGTTGAGTTGACTTTTCCTACAAAACCCTAATTAAGCAACTTTTGGGTTTTGATGAATTGTGAGCAATCCGTCATGAATCATGATCAACCCTTGATAAAATGATGAATAATACTTTAAAATGAGAATGTTGACCAAAAAAGCTTGAGGTTTGACTGTATGGGGACCATAAATGACTTTTGCCCTAACACAGTCGATTTTCAGGCTTTTTGAGCAATTGACTGAGCAAATTTCCTCTGCAAGGCTTGAAACTTGACATGGATGATCTTGAGAAAATATTAGGACAATGGTGATCATTTGGGATCCCTTGGACTCAAGTATCTTGATGTAACATGAAACCCTAATTTGAGGTAGACTGCCTTAGGAGAGAGCTTGTCTGGTCAACCCTTGGACTTCCTTGAGCAACTTGAGGATCTTTCTTGAAATGTTTTGAGAAATATGGGAGGGAAAATTTTGGGGTACAACAACATGCTAACCCTAATTTTTTCTAATTGATTTTAAATATACGAAAAAGTTAGAATTAATCCTGAATTAAATTAGACTAATATTAAATTAAATTTGGTAAAATAAAACCTAATTCTAAATTTGTGAAAATTGACTTTATGATTTTTTGTGAAAAAAGAAATTAATGTTGTTAGAAAATAATATAAACAAATTAAATAAAAGAAAATAAAAAAAAAGGAATGAATAAGAATGGGCCTGGTATTCTAGCAAGAAGAGGGGTGTAGTTTGTAAACCCAAGCCCAACAAGCTCTGGCCTTCATTGACTTTTTTCCAATCCTGTGTGTACGCTTGACCTGTGCACATGGTAGGCCTTCAAGAGATGGCCCTGGATCTGGAGTGTTGATGGATGGAATGGTTGGATACTAAGGGCGTATGGTGGACTTATGGGACCCCTGTACACCTGATTATGCAAGGCAAAATAATATGAAATAATGTTGGGACTGGGGATCGAACCCAGGTCCTTGAGCATAATCAAACTGCACGTCTACCAGCGGAGTTGGCTTGGTTAGTTGTATAAATGACAATAAAGAAATATAATATGATAAAAACAAAAAGCAAATTCTGAAATGCACGCAGATTCAAATGGATGAGTCATAGAGCACCACGTTATCCTTCTTCCTCCCCGCCTCTGTCGTTTTAGACAAAATCCTTTACCTACGGACGCTGGGTGTAGGTACAACCCTTGTCCACTCCAAAATCTTGTCCCTGCATGATAAATCACAACCAGTGGTACCAATCAACTCGTTGCAACCTCACGAGCATCATGGTACCACTATCCACGCCTAATTGTTCCTGTACACAAAACCCCTAAAAACAAAACTAGAACCCTAGCCATGGAAATTTGATGTATAGTCAATAAAAATGCAATTAAGTACAACCATTAGCTTGCAAATAACTCATGGATTAAGAATATGCTAATAAATCACGTTAAAGATGCCAGAATGATGGTATTCGATTTCAAGAAAATATGAAAACCGTGTGGTACTTATAATGCGATTCTGGATGTTAGGAAGCTTGCTAGTGATTGCAACACGATCCAGGAATGTCTAGTAAGCGATTGGGATGGTCAAAACACCTTGAAGTGAGCTGTAACGTGGAAATCAATTTGCCACTTTTCTTGAATTTTTTGAAACTTGCTTTCTCTTTTACACGCCTCCAGCCCCTTTGTTTTTGGTCTGCAAATGTTCCTTATGTACCCTAGAACGAATTAGGGTTGCAAACTTGTATCAAATCTTCTCCAATTATGATCATTGATTCATGATTTGATCCTTGTGCAAATCTTTCCAAATCAAGAAAAATGCAATCTTTTTTTATCCATATGAGCCTTGAACGATTTTATTCCATCTCCAGCTGTATAAT
Source organism: Vicia faba (assembly GCA_948472305.1). Taxonomy (NCBI): domain Eukaryota; kingdom Viridiplantae; phylum Streptophyta; class Magnoliopsida; order Fabales; family Fabaceae; genus Vicia; species Vicia faba. The sequence continues at coordinate 792,727,482 of OX451735.1, forward strand.
AGACCTAAACATGCACAAAATCTCAAGCCTTGATTAGTTTTTGATATTTTCATGATTTTATTTTGATTTTATTTGATTTAATTGAAATAAAATCAAAATAAATGATAAAAATAAAATAATGACAAATGGAAGGGCTCATGGGTCGTGGGTCATGTTACAAACTCAATGCAAGCATAAAACGTTGGGCCCATTTGGCAAAAAATGCAATTTTGGACACTTTTGACTTTTGGCAATTTTGCAAAAAGGGTCAACTTTACCAATGCACAACCCCCTCAATTTTAATCCTAGAGATGTGTTCTTGGACTTTTTAGAAAGCTTAAGATGTCCTATAAGAAACTTTTTTGGTCTCATCTCAATTGAGTCTTCCATATTCATGTATGAAGCTTTGACCCAAAAGGTGTTTTTGTTGACTTTCCAAAATGACCTATAATGTCCAAATTCATATCTTCTTGTGAGTGAAGATTTTGAACTTGGGAGATGAAGATGAAATGTATGGAATTGCATCCTATTCAAAATGATCTTTGGATGGGTCATGTTTGATAAAGAATGAGAAAGTTATGTTTGGTCAAAGTTGAGTTGACTTTTCCTACAAAACCCAAATTTAGCAACTTTTGGGTTTTGATGAATTGTGAGCAATCCTTGAGGAATCATGATCAACCCTTGATCAAATGATGAATAATACTTCAAAATTAGATTTTTTTACCAAAAATATTGACGTTTGACTATATGTGGGCCACAATTGACTTTTGCCCTAACATAGTCGATTTTCAGGCCTTTGAGCAATTGACTGAGCAAACTTCCTCTGCAAGGCTTGAAACTTGAGATGGATGATCTTGAGATCATATTAGGACAATGGTGAGCATTTAGGATCCTTTGGACTCAAACATCTTGATGCAAAGTGAAACCCTAATTTGGGGTAGACTGCCTTAGGAGAGAGTTTGTCTGGTCAACTCTTGGACTTCCTTGAGCAATTTGAGGACCTCAATTGTCATGTATTGAGAAATATGGGAGGGAAAATTTTGGGGTACAACAAGGGCTTATGCCTTATGCCACGGTAAACTGGAACTTTCTAAGTTGGGAGTTCTCCTCCAATGGTACCACATGCATTTGAATAGTTGAGTCGCATTTGGAGTTGTTGATTTGTTGCTTATTTCAAGTGTTGTTTATGCATGGTAATGTTATAAGTTGGATTGAAGTGTTGGTGAATGGTGTTGCTTTATGTTGATGTTGTATGAAGTGGTGATTTTACATGAACTAATTTTTGATATATTATTTATCATATGTTCTATTATAGTATTAGGTATCTCACCCCTTCTGTTTGAATGTTGCCCTTTGTTGGTAACGTGCAGGTAACCAAGATGAGTAGTCGATAACATTGTTAGTTCGAGTTCGGTGTCATTTTCTCTGATACGTAGCACTCGGGGGGGGGGGGGGGGGGGAATGAACGCTTGTCTATTTTGTTGCTTAATAATTGAACCTTATGTTGTTATTTGAGGTGTTTTTCGTATTTATGTTGTTTCATGATTCAAAAGATGCTATATCTTATTTAGAGAATTATTATGAATTCGCTGCGTGATTAATCGAAGTTTGGTTTATGTTATGAAGAATATATTCTTGAATTGTGTTCATTCCACTTCTCTAAGTTTTATGTATCTATTCTAAAACCATGACAGGTTTATGTGTCTCTGTTGAATATGTGACATCCTGTTTATATTGGAAATTTTTATACTCTGATTTTCCGATTAATTACTTGGGGTGTTACATTAGTGGTATCAGAGTAATTCGGTCCATCCAGCCAAGTTACCGATTCGTAGTTGTTTAGCAATCGAGTATTATTAGTTTTCTTAACTGTTGTTTGTGTTGCAGTGATAAGATAAGATGGTTGGGAGGAACGGTGTTGCGATTGCTTCTACTCTGCAAGTGATGGCTCAGGCTATGCAGAATCAGCCTAATGCTGACGAGAATGCCGGATCTCGTAGTTTGGCGACTTTCCAAAGGGGGAATCCGTCTGTGTTCAAGGGTAGGCATGATCCTGATGGAGCACTAGATTGGTTGAAGGAGATGGAGAGAATCTTCCGTGTGATGGATTGCACCCCGGCACAGAAGGTTCGGTATGGAACTCATATTCTAGCAGTTGAAGCTGATGACTGGTGGCTAGAAATGCGTGCAAGGTTGGAAGCTGCAGGTGAGGAAATCACTTGGATTGTGTTTCGTAGGGAGTTTTTGAGGAAGTATTATCCTGAAGATGTTCGGGTTAAGAAAGAGATTGAGTTCCTTGAGTTGAAGCAAGGGAACAAATTTGTCACTGATTATGCTGCTAAGTTCATTGAGCTAGCTAAGTTCTATCCACATTTTGATGGTGAAGGTTCTGAATTTTCTAAGTGCATCAAGTTTGAGAATGGGTTGCGCTCGGAAATCAAGAAGGCTATTGGATATCAGAAAATTCGTGTCTTTTCTGATTTGGTTGATAGTTACAGGATCTTTGAAGAGGATAACAATACTCATCACAAGATTTTTAGTGATAAGAGAGGCAAGAATCAACAGAATCGTGGCAAGCCTTATGATGATGGTAGAGGTAAACAAAGAGTTTCTCCTGCTAGAGTTGTATGTTTAAAATGTGGGAAACCTGGTCACAAGAGTAATGTGTGTACTACTATTGATGGGAAGAGGTGTTTCCATTGTGGTAATATTGGGCATATGATATCTGACTGCAAGCATAGGGATATGATTTGTTTCAACTGTGGTGAAGAAGGACACATTGGTAGTAATTATCCAAAACTAAAGAAGGCACACACTGGTGGTAAGGTGTTTGCTTTGGCTGGGACTCAGACAGCTAGTGAGGACAGACTCATCAGAGGTACATGTTTCATTAATAGTACTCATTTAATTACTATTATTGATACTGGTGCTACTCATTATGTTATTACTGCTGATTGTGTTGAAAGATTGGGTCTTGTGTTGTCTTCTATAAATGGAGAAATGGTCGTCGAGATTCCGGCTAAGGGATCAGTGACTACTTCTCATGTGTGTTTAAATTGTCCTTTGTCGATCTTTGACAAAGAATTTGCTGTTGATTTGATTTGTTTTCCGTTAGGCGGGTTAGATGTGATCTTGGGTATGAATTGGTTAGAGTATAACTATGTTCATATCAATTGCTATAAGAAATCTTTGAGGTTTTCTACTCCTGAATAGGAAGAAGTTGGTTTGTTGACTGGTAAATAGTTGCGGAAATTGATGTAAGACGACGCACAAATGTTCTCGTTGATGGCGTCGCTATCTATTGAGAACCAAGTTAGGATTGATGAGTTGCACGTGGTGCGAGAATTTCCTAAAGTGTTCCCTAATGAAATTCCTGATGTACCGCCTGAGAGAGAAGTTGAATTTGTAATTGATCTTGTACCTAGTACCAGACTTCTTTCTATGGCACCGTACAGGATGTCTGCATCTGAATTGTCTGAATTGAAGAATCAGTTAGAAGAGCTACTTGAGAAAAAGTTTGTAAGACCAAGTGTATCGCCGTGGGGAGCGTCTTTGTTGTTAGTAAAGAAGAAAGATGGAAGTATGAGGATTTGTGTCGATTATAGACAGTTGAATAAAGTGACGAATAAGAACAAGTATCCGCTTCTGAGAATTGATGACTTGATGGATCAATTGGTGGGTGCGAGTGTGTTTTCTAAGATTGATTTAAGGTCAGGATATCACCAAATTAGAGTGAAAGAAGATAATATTCGGAGGACCGTGTTCAGAACTCGGTATGGGCACTACGAGTATTTGGTGATGCCTTTCGGTGTAACCAATGCGTCGGGAGTATTCATGGAGTACATGAATCATATCTTTCATACTTATTTGGACCGATTTGTGGTGGTATTCCATGATGACATTCTGATTTACTCTAAATCAGAAGAAGAACATGAAGAACACCTAAGAGTTGTATTGCAAGTTTTGAAGGAGAAGAAGTTGTATGCGAAGTTGTTCAAGTGTGAATTCTGGTTGCAAGAGGTTAGTTTCCTTGGTCATGTCATATCTGGTGGTGGAATTGCCGTGGATCCCTCTAAAGTTGATGCTGCATTTCAATGGGAAACTCCGAAGTCGGTTACCGAGATTAGAAGTTTCTTGGAATTATCCGGTTACTATAGACGGTTTATCGAAGGTTTTTCTAAGTTGGCACTTCCATTTACCAAGTTGACTTGTAAGGGTAAAGCCTTTGTGTGGGATAATCGATGTGAAGAAAGTTTTACCAAGTTGAAAAAGAGGTTGACGTCGGCTCCGATTTTGACTTTGCATATTGTGGGAGAAACTTTTGTTGTGTATTGTGATGCTTGCTTGATGGGGTTAGGTGGTGTACTCATGCAAAATAGTAAGGTGGTTGCTTATGCGTCGAGGCAATTGAGGACTCATGAAAAGAATTACCCTACGCATGATTTAGAATTGGCTGCAGTTGTCTTTGTATTGAAAATATGGAGGCATTATCATTATGGTTCTAGATTCAAAGTGTTTAGTGACCATAAGAGTTTGAAGTATCTTTTTGATCAGAAAGAGTTGAATATGAGGCAGCGGAGGTGGTTAGAATTGTTGAAGGATTATGATTTCGATTTGAATTATCATCCATGAAAAGCTAATATTGTGGCTGACGCTTTAAGCTGAAATACTTTGCACATGTCAGTAATGATGGTTAAAGAGTTGGAGTTGATTAAGCAATTCCGAGATTTGAGTTTGGTTTGTGAAGTGACACCGCAGAGTGTTATGTTGGGAATGTTAAAGATTAAAAATTACTTTCTCAACAGTATCGGCAAGGCTCAAAAGCTGGATGTGAAGTTGGTGGATTTGATGATGGGAATTGATCGATCTGAGAATGATGATTTTAAAATAGATGCGCAAGGTGTGTTGAGATTTCGATATCGTATTTGCATTCCTGGTGATGAAGAGATTAACAAGGTGATTCTTAAGGAAAGTCATAGAAGCAGTTTGAGTATTCATCCAGGAGCTACTAAAATGTATCAAGATTTGAAAGGTTTGTTTTGGTGGCCTGGTGTTGTAGCCCAAAATTTCCCCTCTCATTTATCGAATATTTTCTCACAAAGATCTCTCTTGGTTCAAGACTGCACTAGGGTTGATCAGCTCAAGACACCCCCTTAAGCACTGATGACCAAAATTAGGGTTTGGGATTGCACAAGGATAATTGAACTTTCAATGCTTCATATGAATTTCATGGATCATTATGGACCCCCAAGATTACTCATGTCAATTTTCAAGCCTTGGATCACACTTTTGCTCAGTCAATTGAGCAGTTGACCTAAAAATCAGTTGTATTGGAAAAAAAAGTCAAGTATGGCCAATTTACAGTCAAACTTCATAATTTTTGATCCACGTCAACATTATAAACTAATATGTATCATTTGATCAAGTTTGGACCATAATTCCTCAAGAAATTTGATCAAATCATCAAAAGGGCAAAATGGTCAAAGTTAGGGTTTTGACTGAGAAAGGGCAATTTCTGATTTTTGACCTAGAAAATGGTCAATTGGTTTGAATCATGGTTTCAAGAGTTCAATTTCATCATTTTTACCTATTGACATGACCTAAAACATTGCTTAAGATCAATTGGATTGATAGTGAATTCTCAGTCAACTAATCAAAAGTCAATTGTATACTGAAAAGTCAAACTTTGACTTTTTGGTCAAAATCTAATGTCAAAGATCACAATTCATCAAAACATGTCAAAATATGAAACTTATTCATCAAGAAATCAAAAAGTCAAGATTTCATTTTGAAAAGTCAAAGTTGTCTAACTTAGAAATTTTTCTAAGTGTTTAAAACTTCATGTTTTTTCATAACTTTGAGCAAATTTTTCACCATGATGCAAGAGGATTCAAAAGAAACTTTCAACATGAAAGTTGTATATATCCATGATATCTACAACATTTCTTTACACAACTTCTTCAAAAAATGCTTGGATCTCAAGTTATTAATTCATGAAGTTACGGTCTTGAAATTTAACACTTAGTGAAATTTTGCCCTAGTTTTGGTCAGGATTTTGACCTAACTTCATGGCACTTTTTTATATAGTTCCAAAGGGAATTTTCAAAAGTGATTCAAAGAAGGGTTGTATAGAACATTGCAAGATTTCAAAAATGTCCAATAACTCCTTGAGATAAATTGTGAGCAAGGAGAATCGAAGAGATGAATTTAGGGTTTTCAAACTTGAATTACAAGCCATTTCATGATGAACAAGAATTCAAATCCAAGCCTATGCTGCATACTCTTCACTTTGCAGGCCTCAAACTTGTTTGTCACTCCATAATTAAATTTTTACATAACATATGGAGCCATTGTCCAAGCATTTGAATCATTATCCGAGTTGCATTTCCATTTTTGGAAGAAAGTAACCATTCCATTCTTGTAAAGAAGCTTTAATCACAAAGTCAACTTGTATGGAGCTTTGCACTTGTTCTTTATGCACAAGCATGCTTTATAAACTCAGAACAAACATTTTTAAAGTTGCTAGCCACCCTACAAGACATGTACCTTGCATTGAAACCATGTTTGTCAAGATAACTTCAAAAACAAGTCAAAAACTCATAACATGTGATTCTTTGTTTCTGACCATTTCAAACCTCAAAACCTTTGCTCTATAAATAGAGATACTATTTACAAGAGAACACACGAATATAGAAGCTCAAAAACTAGCCAAAACTCAGGATTTTTGCATCAAAAACCATCATTGTTGCATATTTTGACCAAGAGCTTCAAACTTCCATTTCACTCGTGCGTTTCTTGGCCTTTTGCTTCCAAAAGCTTCCAAACATCATACATAAGCCATCCACATCCCTGTTACATGACTGTAATACCATCTTCATCCATTTCAAAGTTCAAAAACAGAGCATCATAATTGGACTTCTCCAGACCGTTTCAGCCACCCTCAGCTCAAGCCAGCCATTGCATTAGCTTCCTAGAGGTCCAAGGAAGCTAACCTGATCATCAACACTTCCTGAAACAAGCTCAAATCCATTTCACGATTTCCAGTTTTGAGGTATTTTTCTTGAACATCTATCTTCATATTTAGGCATTGTTAGGCTTGCATTTGTGAAGATAAAATATAGATATCATTTCCACGAAGCTGTACATATCCATAGTTTGCATTTATATGGCCTGAGCTTATAGAATTTTAGAGTTGAAGTTTTCTGAAATTTTTAGGTTTTAAATTAGGGCCAGAAAAATTCTCATTCATATTTGACTGTTAGCTTAAGTTATTTACATGGTTGGATTCGTGGGAAGAAATGCCACAACTTTCATGTTTGAACTTTTCATTTTTGTTGAGAGATGAAGAAGATACAGGTCCTTTAGCTGGAGGTTGAAGATGAAGTGTAATCAGGGCGCGTTTTGTATTATATATTTATTGTTTTGTTTATATCAACGGATGTATAGCCACCCTAATGGTAAGACAACACGTGTTTCATGCTAAGGGCGTGGGTTCAAGCCCCAGCGCTGCCACTTTTCCTTATTTTTCACATTTTCTCTTGTTTTTGTCACATAACATATGCGCTGGGCCTCCAAACAGTTGAGCCTTGTCTTTTTGCTGCCTCTAACCCCCTGCCTTACTATTGCACACCTGGCACAACCTTTTTTATATTTTCATTTATTTTATTTTCTTATTTTATTTTCATTTTCAGTTTTCCTTTTTATTTTTACTATTATTATTATTATTATTAATAATAATAAAAAATCGAAAAATATTATTATTATTATTTTCACACTTATATATTTTAGTTTCTCTATAAAACAAAAAAAGACTAAAAACATTTTCTTTTAACAAATTAATTTCTTTTTTTAATAATTAATATTTAGACTTAGGTTAAATTAATATTTTATTTTATTTTCTTAGTTAAAATTAATTTAGAACTTAGGTTATTTTAATTAATTAATCTTCATTTTTTTCATTAATTTAAAACTTTTTTTCATAAAAAAAACCCTAAAAAATCCTTTTCAAATTAGTTTCTTTTCTTAATTAGTTTAAGTTCATTTTATTTAATTTTAATTAATTATTTCCTTTATTTAGGTCAAAACTAAACCCTTTCATAAAAACAACAAAAATAATTTCTTTTTCCATTTATATTATTGCATTTTATTTTCAATTTTGTACAATATCCAATATGGTTGTAATAGATAATTAGGTTTAATTTCCTTGCAATCCCTATTTGTAAATTTGTACACTCCCCTCCCCTAATGATGTAATAGCATAGTAATTTTACTTTTCGCAATTTATCGCTTTATATAAATGCTAGTAATTAGGGTTTGTATGAGAAGATAAAATCAACAAGTAGCAAACCCTAATCAAAGACTAAAAAAAACATGAAAATCAACACACTTGCACACAAGCACCCCTAGGGTAAAATCCACTTGGTTGCCTTACAAAAATGGCCATGTTATTAATGTGAGGTATCTTAGCAAAAACAAGCAAAAAATACAAGATCATAGTCCCTCGATGACGCTATCAAAAGTTGCCTTTCAAAATGATCTTAGTCCTTAAAGAAAAATGAAAAGATACCTTACAACATTGCTAATCATGGTTATACGATGACCCACGCCCGTCCCGTTTACATCCAAAGATAGGGTTACTTACCAAATCAATGGTGAGATGACAATGTTAAAGGAAAAAGGAAATGAACATGAAAGACTTTTGAGTAGGTAGAATGTTCCTAGTTACTTGCTCAATTTCAAAACCAAAAAACATCCTTGCTATTTTCAAAACAAACACCAACACTTTCAAAACATCTTTCAAAACATCTTTCAAAACTTGAAACATTTTCAAAAGATCAACACTTTGTATACATTCTTACGAACGAGAATTATTACAAAGTTTGCCTAAACGATGGCGCCTTTTCAAAATATTTTCAAAAAACCATACAAAGCACATTTTTTTCAAACAAAAGCAAGTGATCTAGAAAGTAACTAAGAGCCCATGGAAAACCATGGATGAAAAGGGTGCTAATACCTCCCATTTTCATAATCTACCCCCCGAACTCAAGAAACAATCTCAAAGGTCTTTCCTGTACTTTTTCACCTTTCCTTTTGGATAAAAGAAAAGTCGGTGGTGACTCTTGTTAACCGCAACATTTGCGATAAAAAGCAAAACAACCAAGTCAGTTCTCCCACCGTATCACACCTGGTATGAAGCGAGATGTGGCCCATTTTGTGTATGCTTGTTTGACTTGTAAGAAGTCGAAGATTGAGCATCAGAAGCCTGCAGAGTTGATGCAATCTTTAGAGATTCCAGAATGGAAATTGGATAGCATTTTGATGGACTTTGTAATGGTATTACCTAGTACCTTGAGAGGACACAATTTGATATGGGTGATTGTTGATAGGCTTACGAAGTTGGTAGACTTTATACCTATTAACATCACATATCCGATTTCGAAGTTGGCAGAGATTTATACCAGAGTAATTGTGAAGTTGCATGGTGTTCCTTTGTGTATTGTGTCGGATAGAGATCCGAGGTTTACTTCTGATTTCTGGAAAAGTTTGCAAGAGGCGTTGGGATCTAAGTTGAGGCTGAGTTCGGCATATCATCCTCAGACGGATGGTCAAACCGAGAGGACTATTCATTCATTGGAGGATCTGTTGAAAGCATGTGTCCTTGAACAAGGAGGTTCGTGGGATACTTATCTTCCGTTGATTGAGTTCACTTATAATAACAGTTACCATTCTAGTATTGGGATGGCACCTTTTGAGGCGTTGTATGGTCGGAGGTGTAGGACTTCGTTGTGTTGGCATTAATCTGGTGAAAGTATGGTACTTGGACCTGAGATTGTTCGAGAGACTATTGAGAAAGTGAAGCTTATCCGAAAGAAGATGAAGGTTTCTCAAAGTAGACATAAAAGTTACCATGACAAGAGAATGAAAGATTTAGAATTCCAAGCTGGCAATCATGTGTTTTTGAGAGTCACACCTGTGACTGGTGTTGGGCGAGCTCTGAAGTCTAAGAAGCTCACTCCTTGTTTTATTGGTCTGTATCAAATATCGGATCAAGTTGGGAAATTTTCTTACCGAGTGGCGTTACCACCAAACCTTGATAATTTGCATGATGTGTTTCATGTATAACAACTTCGGAAGTATATTCCCGATCCGTCTCCTGTGATTCAGATGGACGATGTGCAAGTACGGGATAATCTCACAGTGGAGACGATGCTTGTGCGAGTCACGGATCGCGAGATGAAGATTCTAATAGGAAAGGAGATTGCATTGGTGAAAGTTGTCTGGTTAGGAGCTGTTGGAGAGAGTATGACCTGGGAGTTGGAGAGCAAGATGCGAGACTCATATCCTGAGTTATTTGAACCAAGTAGACTTTTATTTTCGAGGACGAAAATATTCTAAGTGGGGGAGAGTTGTAACGCCCCGATATTTAATTATTTATTTAATTAATTATTGTTTTGAATATTTTATTTTTATCGTCAAAGTCGGAACTATATTATTAAGTTGGAATAATAATTAATCAGGTTTTTATTGGTAGAGTCAAGTTGAAGTATCATTTTATTAATAAGCTTAGAATTGATGTTGGGCTTGATTGGTGTCGTGAAGTAATAGGGGGGGGTGTATTGATTAGGCTCATTTAAGTTTACCAAGGATTAAATAATAGTATTTTTATTAGAAAATAGAAAGAAAAAGAGAAGGTAATGTTATCAGGAAAAACAAAAGGGGAATAGGGTTTTATGAGAAGAGAAGAGGAACAAGAAAGTTACTGCTAGGGCCAATCCCAAAAATTCCATTGAAGCTCGTTAGTGTGCCTTCAAATCAAACCAGGTAAGGGTGGGGTTTCTTATCCTATAATGGGGTATATGATATTTTGTATGTGGGATTATATTTTTTTGTTGATTTATGTTGGATTGTGTTGTTGTGATAATAATTGATTTGATTATAGAATTGTCAAAGAATAGGTGTGTTGCTGAGTTATAACTTGTCTCTGGAATAGATTTGGTATCGCTAGACAGTATATCAGGAAATTCATTGAAACAATATCGAAGATGAGAAGAAGAAATAAAAATTGTCTGGGGGGTGGAAGTGTCATTCGGAACTTGTTGTGTGTGGGGGGCTGCCGTTCAGCAGCCTTGAGAGAAAGGGAGGGTGTCGTTCGGCACTAGGGTGCTTGCAGAAGGAAAGTTCCGTTTAGCACTAAGTGTTAGGCAGGGGCGCTTGTTTCTGTTTCTATTTCTGTGGCATTATGCTATATAATATTTATATGGTATCAGTATGGAGTTTATTAAATACAAAAGCACTTAGGGAAAAATTAAACTATTCTTATCAGTAGTGTGATATAGCAGAAGTAACTTTAATAGAAGCACCTATATGTCAGTAATCTTAAGTTAGCAATTCTACTTAATTTTAACAGTCTGTAGTAATAAGATAGAGTTAGAAATAATTAGTAAAGTTGCAGTAACTGTTTTTGGAGGATTAATTAAATAGCTGAAGTAGTATTATAGACATTGTTGAATTATAAGTCTTATAACCAATGTTGTATTATTTTGTGTTGATCGATAATGTGAATATGTTGTTGCCATGAAAAGTTGTTGACTCCGTTGATATTTCATGTTGTAGGCCTTTGGCCAATGTTGAACGGTGTGAATTGTTTTTATGTCGACTGTTATTATGTTGTTGTCGTTATTGCGTTGCCGAGTTGTGGTTGTTTATATCGTTGCATAGCATTAAAGTTGGCCCGGATTGGCATGTTCTAAGTTGGAGCAAATGCTCACCACGTTGGCCTTTATTGGCAAGATTTAATATTGAGGGCTTATGCCTTATGCCTCGGTAAACTGGAACTTTCTAAGTTGGGAGTTCTACTCCAATGGTACCACATGCATTTGCATAGTTGCGTCGCATTTGGAGTCGTTGATTTGTTGCTTATTTGAAGTGTTGTTTATGCACAGTAATATTATAAGTTGGATTGAAGTGTTGGTGATTGGTGTTGCTTTATGTTGATGTTGTATGAAGTGGTGATTTTACATGAACTAATTTTCGATATATTATTTATCATACATTCTATTATAGTATTCGATATCTCACCCCTTTTGTTTGAATGTTTCCCTTTATTGGTAACATGCAGGTAACCAAGATGAGTAGCTGATAGCATTGTTAGTTCGAGTTCGGTGTCATTTGCTCTGATACGTAGCACTCGGGGGGGGGGGGGGGGGGGGGGATGAACGCTTGTCCATTTTGTTGCTTAATCATTGAACCTTATATTGTTATTTGAGGTGTTTTTCGTATTGATGTTGTTTCATGATTCAAAATATGCTATATCTTATTTAGAGAATTATTATGAATCCTCTGCGTGATTAATCGAAGTTTGGTTTATGTTATGAAGACTATATTCTTGAATTGTGTTCATTCCACTTCTCTAAGTGTTATGTATCTATTCTAAAAGCATGACAGATTTATGTGTCTCTGATAAATATGTGACATCCTGTTTATATTGGAAATTTTTATACTCTGATTTTCCGATTAATTACTTGGGGTGTTACACTTTACCACATCAACAAAGCCCGAATTTATGAAAATGTAAGATGAGAAACAAGGAAAAGAGGTTTGCCTCAAAGACTCCAAGATTGTGAGATGTTGCATGATAACAAAGTCAATGATGATCATGATTTCGTCCATTTTGCACTTATGGCCGAATTTGAACCCATTAAGACAAAAGAGGCCTTGAGTGATCCAAAGTGGGTTTGTGTTATAAAGAGAAGTTGGAATAAATTGAAAAAATCAATACTTGGGATTTAGTTGATCTACCGAATTGAAAGAAGTCGATTGGTATAAGATGGGTCTATAAGGTGAAAGAAAATCTGAAAGGTGAAATAATCAAGCATAAGACTCGATTAGTTGCAAAGAGATTTTTTCAAAGAGATGGTATAGACTTTGAAGTGGTATTTACACCGGTTTCTAGAATTGAAACCATGAGGTTAGTTGTTGGTATTGTGAATAATAACAATTGGTACATCTATTAAATGGATGTCAAATAAGTGTTTTTGAACAGACCAAGAGGAAGTGTATGTAGAATCGTCCTCTGGTTTTGTTATGAAAAACCAACAAGGAAGATTTTACAAGTTGAGAAAAATTCTATATGGTTTGAAACAAGCTCCAAGAGCTTGAAACAACAGGATATACATTTTCCTAATTGAAGTTTGCTTCAAGAAATGTGTATCTGAACATGGCATATATGTGAAGACAAATACAAATGAAAGAGGGATCATTTATTGGCTATACGTAAAAGATTTGTTGATTACAAGCAGCGACAGATAAAATATTTACAAGTTTAAGAGTGAACTTATGAAAGAATTCTAGATGAGCGGCATTGGTATCATGACATACTTCCTTGGCATTGAGTTCCACATGTCCAAAAGGGAATTGCTCATGCATCAAAGAAGATATGATCTTGAGATATTAAATAAGTATGAAATGGAGCATTGTAATGCTGCCGTTACACCAGTTGAACTAAGGGTACAACTCAAGTAATTAAGAGGAGCAAATTTTTTATCCAACTCGTTATAGAAGGTTGATTGGATCCTTATGTTACTTTTGTAATACACGACCATATTTACATTTAGCGTCGGCATTTCTATTAGATTCATGGAGATATGGGAGGTGTCTCACTTGACAACAGTCAAGAGGATTCTAAGATATGTCAAAGGATATATTGGTGACGAAATTATTTTTCCCGCAACGAATACATAAAGAAAATGAAATTTTCTCGGTTTTATCGATTCCAATTGGTGCATAGATAAAGATGATCAAAAGTCTACAATTGGATACATTTTTATGTTTGGTGGAACGCCAATCTCATGGTGTTCAAAGAAGGAACTGATAGTGGAACTCTCGTCTTGTAAGGCCGAGTATATTACCTCTTTGTTATGTGCATGTCAAGCCGTGTGGATAATGAATCTATTGATGGAGATGAGAAGTTGTGAGGGTAAGGTTGTTACACTCTTGGTTAACAATGTTTCCGCGACTAATCTATCTAAGAAACCATTTGCACATGGTAGAAGCAATCACATAGATATAATATTTCACTCCTTGAGGGAGCTTGTTATTGAAGAAAGGTTAAGATTGGAATATTGTAGAAGTGTAGACCAAGTTGTTGATTTGTTGACTAAGGGAGTCACAAATGATGTGTTAAAAAGGTTAAAGATGAGCATGATCATGGAAGACTTAGAGAACATGAAATAAGGTGGTGTATTAAGAGATTTTGAGTATTTGAAGTGTTGTAACTGATTAACACGGGGGTGTAATCAATTATAAGCATAAAAAATAAGTCAATAAGTTTAAGAAAAAACGCTTTTGGAGTTGGTGTAACCGGTTACACATTCTCAACAATTGGTTATAACTTATAGTTATTTTCTATTTTTTAGCAGGTGTAACCAGTTACAAGTTTTGTGTAATCGGTTATAGGTATGACATTTTGCTTTTTCTGGTTTTTGGCTTGATGCTTTTGTATCTCAGTTGATGTATATATACCCTAGTGGTATCCTTGTAATAAACATTGAATAAAATATATAAAATTTTCACCCTTAATTCTCTCTCTCTCTCTCTCTCTCTCTCCACACTCAAACCATCCATTTTTCACAAAGAGTGGTCTCAATGTCTAACATTTATCACTTTTTTTACTAGCAAAGTTTGTATCACTTAACTAGGTCTCTTAAATTATATATTATCTAAATATTGTTATAAAAATTTATTATTGTTGTGATAATGACAAAGTTTAATTTCAATCAACACTTTGATCTGTGGGGACAAAGAAAATTAGCAACCAAAATAAATGGCTTTCAGCAATAATAACCAACACTACTACGGAAAAGACCTTTCATAAAACAATATTCTAACAGCCTTCATGTTAACCGTGGTAATAACTCTTTTTTGGGTGCTTTTTATGGTTTTTACTAAAAGAAATTTCACTAAAGTCATAGTTAAAACCCATAGTGAAATGTACTAGGAGTTATAGGGTTTGAGTCCCAGCTCCAATAATTTCCCATTTTATCGTTACAAAATAGAATTGTCCTTCTATATCACCACGGTTTTTTAGTCAACCGTGGTGTAGAGTTTAATCATTTCATCACAGTTTATCTTATCAAGCATGGTGAAAGGTGGTATTTATTTATATATAAGCGAATTTATCTCTTGCTTAGTATATAACACTCGTTTCTCTCAAAAGATAACCCTAACATATTTCACTCTTCTCTCTCAAAACAAAACCTAACATCTACGTCGCTCATCTCACCTTCCGAAACCTTCAATTTTTTCTTCACCAAACCAACACAACTATTTCGTCTTCTTCAAACCTATGACTACCTTCAAGTTCGTATTCACTAAACTTATGTAGAGATTTCGTTTATGTTCCAGTTTATCTATTATTGTTTAATTTCTATTTATGCTTATTCTTTATGTTTCAAACCCTAACATATAATGTTTAAATCTTATCTATAATAATTTTTGTTTCAAACACTAACATATAATGTTTTGACTTGTTTATGTTTATGTTTATGTTTATGTTTATGGTTCTGCTTGTTTTTACTTGTATGTACGGATGGATGGATGAAAAAATTAACGAGGATGAAGTCAAAGTGAACACATCAAACTTGTGTGAGCACTGCAAACACATGTTTGCTGCTTTCACTTCAGTTCCATCCTATTTTCCTCTCATTTTGAATTCCATTATGGGACAGGTACGTTCTATGTTGTTTAAGGTTTATTGTTGATGAATATTGTCGTTAATATTTATTTCAGATGAGTTTATTATATCTTACGTGGTTTGCTTGTTTTTCCAACACCTTACCAAATATATAAATTTTTGGATTGCATTAGAAAATTATAATATGATAGATAAAGTTATATTTAAAACAAGTTACACCTTCAATTCTAGAAAAGAATCCTTCAGTCCATTGTCTGCATTTTTCTCTTTAATAGTGAGAACTTGGTTTAATGCTTCTTATTTATCAACCTCTCATTCCTTCACATCTAATTTAGCTTGCAATATAAATAATATATTGCAAAATATAGTAGAAGTGAAGGAATGGAGATTGAAGAACTAGGAGCATTAAAACAAGTTTTAAAAATTAAAGAGCAAAATACAGATATGGAGCTGAAGAATTATTGACTAGCATTGAACGTGTGATTTGTTCTTATAATATAACTTAATTTGTCATATTATAATGTTCTAGATCAGAGTGAAATGTTATATGTTTAGTGAGCATTGATGAAATAAGTATTCCATACAATTTATAATAAATGCAGTGTATATACCACAACAATTGTTTAGAACAGTCGTTGTTAAAAAATTTTCTTTAAATTATATCACAATGATTATTTGGAATAACCGTTGTGGTAGGTAACACGCTACTTGACATATAATCACGATCGTGGATCTGTGGTTGAAAGAATCATACTTACAATCACCTTTTACCTCACAACGGTAGATCACCCATTGTGGTATCTCTTTTCAAACTATTATGGTATCCATTTTCCATAGTAGTGCAATAAATTGAAAATATATCAGAATAAAATAAGGAGAAATATTTTTTTTATCTAGTTCGATCAAAAGATCTACGTCTGTGGGACATGGTAGCTCTCAAATTCACTATACTGAGAAAGTTGTTACAAGAGATTACAAATGAGTTACAAAAAAATAGTCTTTGCCTTCAGAGTTTCCAAGAACAAACCCTGAAGGAGCCCAAGAACAAATCTTTAATTTCTACCCAAATATTTCTCAACCTCTCCAACTCTCAAAATATGAATCACTCAAATCTAATGTATTAAGAAGTATTATATGATCCTTCTAGATAACTCTAAAAGGTTTTCCTTAAATCCTAAACTCTTATTTAGTTCATTTTCTCTAATGCTCTAAATTTGTCACATTGTAATAACAGAAGAGATACATATTTATAATTGCTAAAAGCCAACAGATCCATAATAAAGCCCAAAATAAAACACATTAATTGTCAGAATAAAATATGATAAATATATTCTAATATCTTTTATATTAATTTAGGTTATTTCTAAATTAATATAAATATATATATATATATATATATATATATATATATATATATATATATATATATATATATATATATATATATATATATATATATATATATATATATATATATATATATATATATATATATATATATATATATATATATATATATATATATATATATATATATATATATATATATATATATATATATCCAATATTCTAGTATTAAATCTGCAAACCGAATCGACTAAACATGTTATTCATAAACCACCCGAATCAGATATTTTTTATGCTCTCCGACTTTTTAATTTTTAACAATTTTAAAATAAATTTTTTTTTTCTTCATCAACAAATATTTTAAGACATACTTCAATCATTATTATTTAGTTTTTGTTTTGAGTCAAAATCAATTTTTATGAATATTAATTCAAACCTAAAATTATTGAAGAGACTAATTGCCCCCACTAAGCATGAATATGCCGGTGGAATATTTCAATGACCAAACATACTTCTAGCGCAATTTCTTGATGTATTTAGTATCATGTGTATTGAATAAGACTCTAATATAGACTATATATTAAGATAATATCATCATATTACATATCTATGAAACTTCACTTTTTCTGTTCCCTGACTCAAATAATAGTGTCTAAAGTATCTCATGCATATAATAATGGTCCCATAAAATACACAAATGTCCTTATTTCATGCACAAAATAAGTATATAGTCCAATTTACGAAATAAAAAAAATGTATAGTCCAATTGGGATATTTTATCATTTATTTTCAACCTTATGTTGAAGCTGTTAAGATGTGATAATCAAATGATGATTTTAAACTCTCCAAATTTGTATATCCATCAAACATTAGATAAATTGGTTAGTGGTTGAACAAATTTGGTGAATTTGAACTAATTAGTGTTTTCTCTATTTAACATGTGATATTACAAAGATTCCCTCTGCTTACTTTTGATTTACATGAGAAAGGCTTAAAGACAACATTTTAAAGTAAAAGTCTAATTGTACTAATTTATTTTATGAATTACAATTTTTCAATTGAAGTTATTGTACTCGTAAAAATACACAAACGATAATTTAAAAAAAGATAACATAGATTAAGAAAATAAAAAAGCATGTCATCCTTTTCTTCGTGTTTATTTCATTGATGTCGTTTACAACTCACCGCCTCGATGCCACACCACCATGGGCGTTGACGTCATATTCACCGTCAACCTACTGTCCTCGATACATGTATGTTTCACCGCCATTTTGCTGCCCTCCACACATACATGTTCCATCATCGTTTTTCCACCTTCCTCATATCTGATAACCTATTTTCCACTTCATATAACAAATGATAGTTAATACAACCCAATAATAAAGGTGAAAAAAAGAAAACAGAACACCGAAGTCAAGTAAAGGAGAGGTCCCGGTCGGTACGACGACGACTAACACGATGTTGGAAGTGATACGAAATTGTTTCGGGTCAAGGCAATGGATCTTTATGTTTTTGTATCCTTGTGGTGGTAGTATTGCTAGAGGAATAATCTCCAACCTCTTCACAAATTTTTTTATTATTTCATCCAATTTCTGCAACAAAACCTCACAAGTGTGAGTCCTCCATATTACTAGCTTTGATGCACACTAGTATCTAGTAGGCTCTAATACTATTTGTTGGAGAGTCTGGAGAGCGAGCGCCATAAGTGTCAATGAGATAAACGTTTACGATCCAAGAGACTATGACACCGCATATTCACTAAAAACTTTCAGACATTAGGACTATTGGTCATTTCTCTTATAAATCCATCATTTCTTACATCTCTATTTAATGTGGGACTTAACCACTCACGCTTAATCCCGGAGGATGTATGAATCAAAACGCTAGTACCACTTTCATGGAGATAGCTTCAAGCCATACAAAGACCTCTTTAACTTACAACAAATCTGCCATGTCTAGTATCATTGAATCCCTCTAGCTGTTTCATGTATATTTTCTCCTCTAGATTACCATAGAGGAAATATTTTTTCACATCCATCTACTCTAAATTCATATCTCTGTTGGATACCAGGGTCAATACTTCCCTAATAGAAGTGTTTCTAACCACAGTACTGAAAATCTCATCATAACCAATCCTCTTCTGCTATGGATACCCCTTTGCAACTAAGAGAGCCTTGAACTTTCCCCCTTCTTTTATGTTATTGTTGCCTTTTTCTTGTACACCTACTTTCATCCAATAAATCTCTTTCCTTGTGGTAGATGAACAATATCCAATGTCTCATTCTTTTTCAAGTATTTTAACTCCTCCACCATAACACACATCCACTTATCCTTTTTTTGGCTAGTTATATCACACAAAGTGTATACTCTTATACTACACTTGAATCTTCCACTCCATCTGAATTTGAGCCTGGTTTATCATGTTGTTGGGATACAATCTGCCTTGACCTCACTAGTGGCTCATTAATGCCACTTTAATCTTTTACTGAATTTTTCTACCTCAGTATTTGGCACAACTGTCGCATCTTACTATTTCAACACCGACTGCTCATCAAATATAACATCTCTGCTGATAACCCCATATCTCTTGATCGGATCCCATAACTTGTACCCCTTCACACCTTTATTGTAGCCAATAAAGATACATTATTTTAACTTGGGGTCAAGTTTAGGCCAATCCTCACTAGAAATATGCTCATATGTTGGACACCCAAAAATCCTCAAATTACTCAGTCATATGGGGTTACCTGTCCACACGCCCTTTGCAAATTTTCCATCCAATGATGCCCATGGTAATATGTTGATTATATAGCATGCCATATTGAGTGATACTGCCTAGAAACTTTTTGAAAGACTAGCACTCAACCGAAGGTATCTTACCTTCTCTGTCAGAGTCATGTTCATCCTCTCTGTAACACCATTCTGATATGGTATCTTCCTCAAAGAAAATTTCCTTTGGATTCCATTCTCCTCACAGAAATGTATGAAGTTATTGTTAGTGTATTCAGTTCCATTATCAGACCGCAAATACTTTAATTTTCTCCATGTCTGGTTCTCACTCTCCGCCTTCCACAATTTGAACTTGGCAAAGACCTCAGATTCGTGAAATCAAGCTTCTCAAATGCACTTATGTTTTAATGAAGACAAACCATGTTGACAAGAAGGAAAAGATGATTGATCAAGCTAAAAGCATATATAGATGAAGTCTTTGGTTTAAGCACTTAGAAAATTTCAAAGTATAATGATAATACTTACTTTGAACTTAAGACATAGATGCTCAATCGTCAAAAGGAATATTTTATATTGTCCAAATCTTTACTGAAGTTTTTCTAAGAAAAAATTCCATTTTAACTTGAGTGAATCGATTTTCATATTGGTGCAATCGATTGCATGCTTCAATTTTTCAAAACATTTGCTACTGTTTCTAAGTGCAATCGATTTGCATGTTTGTGCAAACGATTGCTGTCAATCAATTTTTGCCACTGACTTCAAGTGAAATCGATTTACACACTTGTGCAATTGATTGCACACTCAAAATATTTGAATTTCTAGCTGTTAAAACCCCGTGCAATCGATTTACACAAGGGTGCAATCAATTGCATGCTGAACGATTTTGAAAAATAGCAGCTTCACTCATGCCTGTTCATAACACCAATTCATGGAAACCTTTCACTCAGTCTTTGAAATTGTTCATGGTTCATTTGCATAATTTTTATGTTGTTTCAAAAGGGTGCTATTGTTTCCAGTGATTTCTGGTAAACAACCGCTAGTCTTCCAAACTATCGAATAATCTTTCTGACTGTTATTCAATTCCTCTGGTAACTCACAGGATCGACTAGATTGATCCTAGGATTCCTTGGACATTAAGGTTACTCTCACGATCGAACAGATATTCATGGTTGATATTTGAGTGTTGTATATGCGTTTGGCTTATTTCGATTTCTCTCTCAAAAAGTCTAAAGATGTAATCAAAATGTGCGTGTACGAAACTAAGTTGCATGAATAAATGTTAATTGTAAAGACATGTAAAATTGCATAAAAGTCAAGTAAATGGTTTCGAATTATAAAACAGTTAATGTAAAGGATTTCTGGAACGTAAAAGGTTTGAAATGTGAAGAGAGCGTTTAATGCAAGAAATCTGTAAATGACTTTAAGTAAAAATATGCGTTCGAAGGATAAGACTTGAAGGTAAAGGTATGGAAAATATGACAGTTTTCTGAGATGTAAAGTGCTTGAAATGTGAAGAAAGCATTAAAATATAAAACTTTGAAGAAGAGATTTCGAAGTGAAAAGACTGTAAATGAGAAAACTTGTAAATGTTATTTGACAAAAAGATAAAGGAAAGTGCTGGAAATGGTAAAAGGTTTTCATTAAATCAGAAATACATGGTGCTATCATACGTACATTTCTCTTGCATTCGTTTCCCTTTCCATGTGGTAGTTTGAATGTTACTGAGTATTTAGTACAATAGATATGACACACGAAATCCTAATACTAAGACTTCTATTTATACTAATTCGACCATAACGGTCTTGCTATAGGATTATGCCACGTTCAGAACATGCAGAACAATGCCTCTTTCTTCTTTCCACGTGTCCCCAAATGCTCCAGCACATAACTTTCAAACTTCGAATGTCCCGCTTCCATTTGAATTTCAAATGCTTTGGTACTTCTCCGTTTCGAACGCACTTCCCAGACACAGCCTTGTTGTTATTTCGAGACTTCTTTAGATATGTTCCCATAATTTCCACTCGAAGCTCCAAGATTTGACATGCTTATTCGAAACACTGCTTCTGCTACTTCGAAACATGACACTTTACCTCATTTCGATCGAAACGTTTAATTCATTTGGCTTCTAATAACATTATCAAAATCTTCAGCCAACAAATTGCCCCTTTAAAATATGTATTTCGATTCCTCTGAGAAATACCTATTTTAAACATCTACACAAGATTTTGATGTGACTTTCGAATCATCGTAACATTTAATGCATTTGACTCCAGTCACGTCAATCATAGCATCTTTTGGATTCCTTAACCGCCTGGAGCCACTTCACAGCATGGTGCAGTTACAAATAATGATTATCTTTAAATCACGCCTATTACCCATGTTAACTTTACGCCACCTCTTCATCACACCAACCCATGATTTCCACGTATCACACCCTTATTCAGTGGATGCTTAAACTTCCCCATTATAAAACATCACCAACTTAATCTTTTTCTTTTCTTTTCACACTCTAAATCTTTTACCCTCCTTCTCTCGTCAAAAAACCCAAGCTTTCAACATCTTTCAAAAATGTCTTCTTCTACTTCATCCCAACTCAAGAAAGTCTCCAAGAAGAAAGGAAAAACTGCAGGAACTACCATGGAAAGTAAAATCATCACTCACCAAGGTCAATCCGTTCTTGCCCCTCAGATGATTTCAAAGGAAAAAGAAATGTTGTATGCGTCACAGGTACTCATTCCTACCAACGTTGCTGGTAAGAGGTTAGCTTTAAACGGCCCTCTTACGGTTTTTGAAATATTAAAAGACACCAGGACGATTTTCCCAGTTTGTTATAGTTTTAAACCCTTGTTTAACAAAATGGACGCCCCTAAGGCAATAGAATATTCTAGTTCAAATACCATAGAAAACCCAACTGTTCCTCCTAAGGACCCCTTTGTATTGGATTATGTAAAGAGTAATTTTAAGCCATTTCGATCTTGCCCCACCTCTGATATTGCTTATCAAAATTGGTTCAAGAAAGTAGAAGCTAAGAAATCCCAGCAATGGGAAGAATTAGGTATCTATAACCTGATTAAGCTATCGAAGCCTGGTTTCACCTACAGCCACTCTCTGCTATTCGCGTCCCTCTATTTCTGGGACAGTACCTATAACACTTTCCATCTCCCAGGTGGAATGATCACCCCAACCTTCTTCGACATAACGGCCATCACTGGGCTATCGCCAGTGGGAGAAACTTATATACCCGACAACGAAGAACATTCAAGCATAATTGACTTCGAAGTCAAGCTAGCCAGTTTTTCCAAGTTTATCAGTCATTACCATGCTGAGGGGGACAATGTGTCTGACGTAGAGCACATTGCTTTCTTAACCATGTGGCTGTCAAGATACGTTTTCTGCAGTAGATCCCTACAGGTAGCTAGTAGGTTCATTCCTCTAGCTAGGGACTTGCATGAAAATCGAAAAGTGTGCCTAAGTGAACTGCTCTTAGTTGACCTTTATGAAAGCCTGAGGTCAGCTGTTTCGAGCCTCAAATCCCACACCTCCAAAAATATTCTGTTGGCTGGCCCTTTTTGGTTACTTCAACTATGGCTAAATGCCATGTTCGAACCCTCCTTATCAACCGCCAACACCATTGATGAGCAAGATTCTGAGATAAATGATAGGATAGTCGAAGGCACTAGGCTTCGAAGATTAACTCCCAATGACGACAAAGATGACTTCAAAGTCCAATTCTCGAAGTACATCATGATATTCTCCAAAAGGCACAAGTTCGAAGAGAGCATGGCGCCTTTTGCTTCGAGGGCTCATGGACCTTCTTGGTTCACCATGGCTCTCTCAGAAGCTATCAAGAGCAAGGAGATTCAGGATGTATGGAGAGCTTTTTTGCTACCTAGACTCATTTCTTCAAGAATAACTCCAGCCAAGAACCAGATTTTTCTCTTTGCCTACCAACCGAACTTTGTTTCGAGGCAGTTTGGCTTATGCCAACTGATTCCTGAACCTTTATTTCAAACTGAGAGTGCCATCACTTCTGGACGAACTTTCAAGGCACGGGAAGCCAAAATACAGCAAGAACAATATCAAGGCTTTGCCCAATTTGAGCTGATAACCTTCGAACCTACCCATCTCACAGCTAAAGGGTTTCTGGAATGGTGGACCAAGTTTTATCAAACTTATATGTTCGATACACTTACAATTCAACAGAAACTAATTGATGCCTTCGATGTGCAGGTACCAACAAATAAAGGCATGTTTACTCATGCCAAAGAGATTAAAGCTTTCCAAAATTATTTTGAAACTACTTATGACCCCACGCGCTTGGACTCCACTGTGCATCAAGCGGCTGAGACCTTGAAGGAAAAATTTAAACAAAAAGTTTCTAAGTTAAAACTTCCTTCAGGGCTGTCACCTGAGGATAGGTATAGGTTGGCATTCGAAATGCATCCACCTAAATTTCCCAGATTACCTACCTCAGAACTGGCTCTGGCTTGGTTTCCCCCATATCCTTGGTGGTTTACTTGCAAAGAGATGTTCAAATATCTTCAAAGGAAACCAAAGCCATCTGAGACTGTGACATGGGCTCGATACTGGCTTCATGATTTCCCAGGACACCTTCGATACGACCTTTCTGCCATGTCAATTAAATCTGATCAAGGTACAGGTGCGAATGCTTGGGAAAATCCCAAACGTCTTTTATTTTCCATATCTTTAACCTTTGCTTTAATTGTTTCAATTTTCAGCCATCAGGATAAAGACAGCTGCCTTGAAGTCGAAAGAAGGGAGTGCCTCTCAAGCCTCCATCGAAACTACTGACAAAGTGACTCCACCCGAAACAACCACTATTGGTGCAACCACAACAACAACAATAATACCAACAACAACCAGTGTTCCAATTCCAACGGTAATCACTTAGCCTTGATGTTTCGAATTCACTCATGTTTTATGGTTTGCATCTAACTCTTCGTTTAAAATCCTTTCAGACCAACAAGCTTCCTCCTACTACTCCCAAGAAGCGGAAATCAAGCACCACTAGGGAAGATCCCAAGGCTGGAGGAAACTTAAACACTGCTTCGAAGAAGAAGCCAAAGAAAGATATTTCGAAAAGTACCGTTCCAACTAGTGTCTCTGGACTTGATTCCAGGGATGCTGCTCCCTCACCCAAATCCAAAAATCCACCTTCGACCTCCAACACAACGTTGGAACGTATAGCTAGTAACCTATCCTCCGAGAGTCCACAGGTAAATTGAACCTTTAAATTTTTGACAATAATAACTTCTTATTACCTTGGTGAATGTTTTTTTAACATTCTGTTGTTCCTTGCAGAACATCTTGAATCCAGCTTCCACTACTTCGAACTCACCATCCAGAGCTGCTGCTCCGCTCAACTCCTCTCCTCAAGGAGATTCCAGCAACCTGGTTCAAAATAAAGGTTCCTCCAATATGGCGGTTCTGGCTGGAACTTCTGAACAGCAGGATGATCAAGGTACATCCATTCCTCTGAAAGAGATAAACGAAACAAAACTTCAAACATCTGCAGAGGATTTGCAAAGGGCTTCTCTTCAAAAGTCCCCTCTTGAAACTCTTCAAGAGGACCCAAAGGACACTCAAACTGAAGAAGAGAAAGCTGATTCTGGGCAAAGAGCCGAAGAATCTGCAGACGAAGAATCTGAGGAGGAGAATGCCAATGACGGTTCGACTGCTGGGACGGAGTCCAACGCAAATAGCAGTGAAAGGGATGGTATCGAAGTGGTGGACTTGGATGAGGATGAAGAAGACCAAGAGCACGAAACGAATGAAGGGGATGGTAATGCAACCAACGAACCCATAGAGGTTGAAATGGACGTGGCTCCCCTACGTGTGGAACTCCCTCAATCCTCTTTGTCTCGAATGACTGACGAGGAACTGGCACTTCTGAGACGAAATGACCCTATTGGGTACATGAAGGCAAATTTGGCTCAGAGGGACGTCCCACTTGCTAGGGCTGGCACAAGTTCGACCAGCTATCCTCTTCCCACAGATGAAAGAATTGTTCTTCTTAATAAAATTAGGAAAACCATTCTCAATGTGGATATATTCGAAGTGCTTAAGCAAGATAGTACTGCTTGCTATACTATGAAGGAGCTTCTCACAAAGGTCAATCTTTCTACCTGCTCCTTGCCAGTTAGTACTCTCTTGTTCGATCTTCAAGCTTTGCTGGACAACGTAACTGGTTACCTTCTCCAAGACGAATCTGCTGCCAAGAAGGTTCAAGAGAAACGCATTGCCATGGATGCTGCTTATGAACAAGCTTCGAAACTCTCTCAAGAAGCTGAGGATCAAGCTATGCATCTGAAGCAGGCGAAAACTGATTATGAGGCTCGAGCTGAGTCCATACTTCTTTGGGAAAGGCAGATTCTGGAACTTCAACAGAAGGTTAAGGAGGCTAAAGAACAACAAATAGCCTTCGAAACCAATACTGCTGGTAACCAATTCGAAGAGCTTCTCAACCAGGGGCTTGCAGAAATGGAGACTGCAGAACAACTTAAAGGAGAAGTGGCAACCTTGGAAGGAGCCAGGTGGTTCACTCAGCAGAAACTTGAATCATTTCGAAGCACTTTTAATCGATTGAAAAATAACTCTTATTTCTAGATTTTGATGTTTATTTGACTACAATTTTGGTTTCTTATATGTAATATTCGAACAACGCCATTTTGGCATTTTATCTTGCCATCTTGGCCTTTTATAACATCTTGGTTACGTTGTTACTATTCGAATCTCCTGCAGGCGTGGCTTATATTTCTTTAAATATTTCCCATTAACCTTTAGGATACGTTTATCATCCACGAGTTCTTCGATTTCGTATGCATTGTTTGAGAATACTTTTAATATTCGAAAAGGTCCTTCCCAATGAGGTGACCATTTATCTAACGCTTTATTCTTCTTGTCCATAGGCAATATGACTCTCCAAACCAAGTCATTAATAATGAATACTTTTTTCTTCACCCTTTTATTGTATGTTCTGACCACTCTTTCTTTTTGTCTCATCAAAATTTCCAATGCATGTAATCTAATTTCGTCCAACTCAACTAATTCATTCATCATCATTTCCCAATATAATGCAGCTGGGATTTCGTTTTGTCTCTGAATTCGAACTGATTGTAGATGAATTTCTACTGGCAACACTGCATCATGACCAAATGTGAGTTGGAAAGGCGTAGTGTTAGTAGCTTCCTTAGGAGATGTTCTACAAGCCCATAATATTTGGTCCAGAGTTTTGTGCCAGTTTCTTGGCTTTTTGCCAATATGCTTCTTGATTAATCCTATTATTACTTTATTTTCTGCTTCGACTTGACCGTTTGCTTGAGCATAATATGGCGTTGATGTTAGCAATCTAAACCCCATTTCTTGGGCAAATCCTTGCATCTTTCTACCAGTAAACACAGAGCCTTGGTTTGTGGTTATGCTCTCTGGCAATCCGAACCTATAGATAATGTGCTTTTGTATAAATTCAATAATAGCCTCTTGATCAGCAACTATCCGTGGTATAGCTTCGATCCATTTGGTAAAATAATCTATTCCCACCAAGACGTATTTCTGTCCTTTGGACGAAGCAAGATTTATTTCTCCTATCAAATCCAATGCCCATCCTCTAAATGGCCATGGTTTGATGATCGAATGCAACTCACTTGCAGGGGCATGTTGAATTCCTGCATGTTTCTGACATTCCTCACATCCTTTAGCAAAATCTATGCAATCTTTGAGCATGCTAGGCCAATACAAGCCGTATCGAAATAACAGCCATTTCATTTTATGGCCTGCTTGATGTGCCCCACATGCCCCATTATGGACTTCAGACAATGCTAAATATGCCTCACTTTCTCCTAGGCATTTCAATAATACACCCTCTTGGGTCTTTTTAAACAATTTGTTCCCCATGAGGAGATATGACAATGCTCTATATTTTGTCTTTCTATCCACATTTAGAGTTGGGTCTGCTAAATAACTCTTCAGTGGACTTCGCCAATCTGCATCTGACAAAGTATTTATGGCTAATATTTTGAATCCCTGTTTCTCAGCATATCCCAATTTCATACTTTCCAGATCCGATGGTGTGAATCTAGTAGCCATAACTCTTCCCCTTAATTCAACCAAATCCTTGAAGTTCTTGGTAGACACTTTATAACCCGAAGCCAACTGCGCTAAGTCATTTGCTTCTTAGTTCTCTATTCTTGGTATGTGTTGAATATCCATGTATTCAAATTTCCTCAATAGCCTATTGACTATGACGAAGTATACCATTAAATTTTCCTTTATGCACTTGTATTCTTTTGTGATTTGTTTGACCACTAATTCAGAGTCTCCTTTAATTTCGACTCTGGTTGCCCCCAATTCCAACAAAGCTTCAAGTCCAACAATGAGCGCTTCATACTCAGCTTCGTTGTTCGAACAACGAGGACCATCTAATTTATACTTGAATTTTGTTGGAATTCCTTCAGGAGAAATCAGAAGGACTCCAACACCACTTCCATTCCTGTGGGTTGAACCATCAAAGTACAATTTCCATGGTTGCATTTCGACATAACTCATGACAGTCTGCTCAACCAAAGAATGGTCCACAATGAAGTCAGGAATCACTTGACCTTTCATAGCTTTTAAAGGCATGAAAGTCAAAGAATATTCTGTTAAGGCTAAAGCCCACTTGCCAACTCTGCTATGCATTATTGGTTTTGAAAGCATATGTTTAATGACATCAAAATGAGATGAAACATAAACATCAACAGGTTTTATATAATACTTGAGTTTCATACAAGAGAAATACAAGCAGAGACATAGATTTTCTAAATTGCTATATCTGGTCTCTGCATCATTTAGCACTCTACTTAAATAGTATATGGCTCTTTCGATGCCATTGCTATCTTCTTGTGCTAGCATACTACCTATACTAACTTCAGAGGCAGATATGTACAATCTCATGGGCTTCCCCCATGAAGGTGGAGACAAAATAGGAGGCTGGGAAAGGTATTCTTTTATCCTGTCAAATGCCTCCTGGTGAGCTTCGTTCCATTCGAAGGCTTGGCCTTGCTTTAGACGAAGTAACGGAGAGAAAGCTTGGGTTCTTCCACTTAGGTTCGAAATGAATCTTCTGAGGAAGTTAATTTTCCCTAGCAGAGATTGCAACTCCCTTTTTGACGTAGGTGCTTTCGTCTCCATTATGGCTTTGGTTTTGTTCTGGTTGATTTCAATTCCTTTCTTGTGAACCACAAACCCAAGAAAATCTCCAGCCTGCACAAAAAATGCACATTTAAGGGGATTCATCTTTAAGCCATGTTTTCTCATTCGCTCGAATGATTGGCTTAAATGATGCAAATGTGTTTCTGCAGATATAGATTTGATGACTATATCATCAATATACACCTGCATGAAGGTTTCAATGAAATCATGAAAAATTGAATTCATTGCCCTTTGATAAGTTGCCCCAGCGTTCTTTAAACCAAAAGGCATCACCACCCATTCGTAGGTGCCTAAGGCTCCTGGGCAACGAAATGCTGTCTTTGCAACATCTTCTTCAGCAATGAAAATCTGGTTATACCCAGAGTATCCATCTAACATACTCAAGTATTTGAACCTTGCAGCAGAATCTACTAGCATTTCTGCCACAGGCATGGAATATTCATCTTTAGGGGTTGCAGTGTTTAAATCCCTAAAATCTATGCAAATTCTTAAAGAACCATTTTTCTTAATAACAGGTACTATGTTTGCTAACCATTCGACGTACCTTGTTGTTCTGATGAATTTGCAACGCAGCAACCTTTCGATCTCAGCTTTAATTTTTGTGAGAACCGCTGGTGCGAATCTTCTGGGAGTTTGTTTGATGGGCCTCTTGCCATCTTTGATTGGCAGTCTGTGTTCGACCAACTCCCTCTTTAAACCAGGCATCTCGTCATAATCCCATGCGAAGCAATCTTTGTTTTCCTTGAGGACTTCGATCACTTCCTTCTTGAGGCCTGGGCTAAGTTTAGCACTTATGTAGGTTACTCTTTTCGTTTTTTCATCCCTTAAGTTGACTTCTTCGAGTGGATATTGTGCCAACATTTTGGCACCTGAGTTTATGGGGTCCCTTTCGAAGCCTAAGGGTTCTTTATCATAGATGGCATCCAACCTTTGATCCATCTCAAACTCTTCGAAGGGTGAGCATTTCGAACCATCCCCACTTACTTCGTTCATCTTTATCGTTGATTTATTTATTTCAGCCTCTAAGGCCGCTTTTGATTCGTTCTCAGCCATATAGGCCGAAATCCTTTCGAAAAAGGTAAACTCAGTCATGGATAAGGTTGTCGAAGTCCCAGCCTGCTGGACGTTTTTGTATAGTGCTTTCGACTCCCTCTTCTTCACTGATTATTGTTCTATCCCAGTAAAGGCCATCATGGCGAAGGGTCATGTAGTAGTGGGCGTTTCTAGTTTCATTAATCTCATCATTTGGAACACACGGAGCAATCTTTGCCAGATTTTTATCATAATCCCTCTTGTCAACTAAATTGACAGTTGACATAAAGTAACTCTGGTCTGCTTCGATGTTTTCCACGATTCCATCATCTCTCCACAGAACTAGTCGCTGATGCATTGACGAAGGAACTGCCCCCACGCCATGGATCCACTCCCTTCCCAGCAGTAAGTTATAGTTGGCCTTAGCTTCGATCACCATAAACATGGTGGGCCTACAGCTTGAGCCTATTGTCAATTCCAACTGGACCACTCCCAGTGTTTTGCCCACTTTTCCCTCATAATTGGACAGAACCATATTATGGGGCTTGATGTCTCCTTCGCGGATCTCTAATCTTTTTAGCATGAAATGGGGTATCAAATTGACTGCAGCACCCCCATCCACTAGAACTTTGTTCACACCATGGACACCAACTTTCGCCCGAATAAAAAGTGGCTTGAGATGGTTCTTCATTGCAGGTTCTGGACGTTCGAAGAACGTATTTTGTTCCTCAACAGCCCCATTGTCCATCACATAGTAGCACACAGGCCTATGTTTCATCAAATCTGTGGTGTCTTCCTCCTCATATTCATTGATTTCGGTTTCCTGCCCAAATTCGCAGGGAAGCACAGACACCACGTTACAGTTCAGGTTAAATGAAGACTCCCCCTCCGATTCGAAGTTATCTGTTATCATATCTTCGTCCTCTTCCGGGCCTGGAGTGTATTCCTTTGGTTCATCGCGTTGTACTTCAGAGAAGAGCCTCCTATTGACTGGAGGTTTGTCTTCAGTTTGATTTTTTGGTTTGTTGGTGCTAGATTCACCTTGGTTTTTTGTTGAAGTAACCCCTTTGTTTGCCACAGCTTCTCTCTCAGCCTTTCGAATCCTTTGCTGTCTGCGCCACTGGGATCTTGACATGGGGTTCCTTCCTTTGTAATTTTCTAATCTCACCTCCTCCCTTTTTGCTGCGTTAAATTGCCTTCTGTATGTCACAGCATGGCGTGCATTTCGTTCAGCGTTTCTCCATCTATCTTTACCTTTGTCATTTCTGACCTGTAACCATCTATCGGTTGGCACTTCAGCAGGGAGTTTGAAAGTCACTCTTCGAGCAGCCTTGGGGTGAGGGCTATCAGGCCTTCGCTATTTGTGTCTGCTGTCGAAACGTGGGCCCATCTGGACAGTTTCTTGATGGTTCCAGCAAGGGGCGAAGGGAATCGTTTCGAAGGCCCTGGCCATGCTTTGGTCATACACAGCAGAACACCTTGGGCAAATCAAGCACTTGGTTGCCCCTTTGTAGCAGTGAAACACAAATTCCAGCAAACTTTCTCCAGCCTTGGGATAACACCTAAAAAGCTGGTTATCCTGGCGCCAATTGTTGCCAGTTCGAGTCCTCTGTATCCTTTCGAAATTCGCAGCGATTCTTTGATTGCAGAGGATGCTGCACCTAGGGCACAATATCATGCCTGAATCTCCTTTGTGGCATGTCATGAGATAATCCTTGAGACTAGCATCTCCAGTGTGATTATCCCCCATTCTATACTTTTCTTTTTCTAAGTATTTTTCTACTTCCTCCATCTCAGAGCGAGGTCTTTCCATATCCACCATATTTATTTCAACATCTTCCCCCTTAGCTTCATCATCGCCCCATCCTGTGGGCTTTATATCCTTAATCTGAACCTTCGAACTCTCTGGGGCAGAATATTTGACCAAATAGTCAAATTTTACACTGGGTTCCCCTAGAGTGTC
The DNA here is from genome assembly GCA_948472305.1 of Vicia faba. NCBI lineage: Eukaryota > Viridiplantae > Streptophyta > Magnoliopsida > Fabales > Fabaceae > Vicia > Vicia faba. The sequence goes on from OX451735.1 coordinate 792,759,434, forward strand.
CCATATTTCCTTCTGAGGGGAAATTGGCTGCGTGATTTGGACTTTCTCCAATTCCAGCCTCAAGCCTTCAGTGACTTGTGTTAGTTCTTGGTTTTGATTTCCCTGGCCTTCAGTAGCCTGGGTTTCTCTTGCAACAACTACAGGTGCGGCAATCGAAGTCTCTGGCGTATTCTGGATGTCTTCAGTGACCTCCTTATTGACTTCGACCATCACCCAGTTTTCAGCTTCAGTACCCTTCTCTCCTGTTAGGGCGTCGCTTTGATCAGTTTCCACCATGTTGACCTCTCCAATGCATGCAGGCTCGGAGTAGTTGGTGTCTGCGACGTCCAAGGGATCTTCGTCCACTTTCATCTTCACCTTATCAGCAAACTTTAGTCTGCCATCTTTGATCGCGTTTTGAATTAGGTCCCTGAAAAGAAAACATTGTGAGGTTTTGTGGCCTAGGAAACTATGATATTTGCAAAATCCTCTCTTCTTTCTCTGATCCAAAGGAGGTATTTTGACATTTGATGGCACAATTAGTTGGCCATCTTTGACAAGTAAGTCAAAAATCTCGTCACATTTAGTGACATCGAAGGTATAAACCTTCTTTGGAAATTTGTCACTTTTCTCATTTTCAACAATGTCTTTCCCTTTTGTGGGAACTAACAATTTGCAGGAATAAGGCGGGGCATGTTTTAATTCAGCGAGGTCGATTTCGACCTCTTCGAATTCGAATTCAGGATATTCTTCAGCTTCCTCAGTCCCAACATAGGAAATCCTTTCTTTCTTGCTATTCTTAAAGACTCTGGCTTTTTCGGCCTTTAGTCTTTCGACCTGTCGAACCCTATCGGTTAACTGAGCCATATCCCTCAAATATTGAGTGTCTAGTTTCTTTCGAATAGAATAATCCAAGCCACCAGCGGCCATTTCGACTAACTCATGTTCAGGCACTACTGTGTAACATCTGGATTTCAAAAGCCTAAATCTATTCAGATAATCATCTATGGGTTCGGTGAACTTTCTCTTAACACTGGCCAATTCCTTCAAACTTATTTTCGACTGTCCCATGTAAAATTGTTCATGGAATAATCTCTCTAAGAGAGCCCAAGTGTCAATGGACCCAGGAGGCAAAGTGGTAAACCATGTGAAGGCGTTTTTAGTCAAGGAACTTGGGAAGTATTTGATCCTGAGATCTTCATTATTGGCTATATCTCCCGCTTCGGTTAGATATCTCGCTATGTGTTCGACTGTTGACTCATTGGTATCCCCAACGAACTTTGTAAATTTAGGGACTTTATATCCCCTTGGTAAATCAGTATGCATTATGCAATCCAATATAGGAGAAGCATAATTTGGCCTTCTCATTCCTGTGTTGAGGCCATTCTGGGCCATGACTCTCTCTATCATGGTGGTTAGGTTGTTTTCTGCCAAGATGTCATCGTTTCGAATTCTATGAACGACAGTATCGGCATCTTGATTTCGACCAACCAAGACAACTCCCCTAGGTTGTTCTTCTCGAAACTCTGGGGCTTCTAGCCTTTCGACCCTTGCCCTTGGTTCCATAATTTCTCTTTGTGGGCCCGGGATTATTGGGGCTTCTAACCTTGGTGCCCTGGCCCCTAAGTTAACTTCTTCTCTGGGTGGTCTATAAATTGGGTCGTTAGCAATTTGTTCTATAACAGGCATGTTTGCTCGAAATCCCGCCTGATTCTGCCTACGCCTTTCTGGGGGAGCAAAGAAATCTGCTATTCGACTCATATTGTCAGCGTTTTCTCTGTTTGTCACAGTCACATTTTGCACTATTGGGGCAAATATCTCCTGCATGGTTTGTGCTAACACCCCTATCATATTATGGTTACTGTCATCCATCAATTTCCTAAAAGCCAATTGGTTGTCTGTGGTTAAGATAGGCATTATGCTATAACCCACTGACCCTTGGTTATTTGTCATAAACTGATTCGCCCCAGACCCAGACCCTAGTTGTGGGGATGAATTCGATGTGGAATTGTGTAAACCTGCCATAAAAGATGTTGGCATTCCATAAGAGGAATTTCTGGTTCTATTCCCATCGAAACCGGGTGGTCTAGTTAATGGAGTGGCGAAATGGGATTGTGTCCCTGATGGTGGAACGAATCCCCCAGGGTAACCAATGGTTCCAGTATTTCCTAAGATCGAACTATTAGTTGATATGCCACTTACTCCATTGGTGGCTATGTTATTGGTTGAAGATGCAACAGACTGTGCATTCGAAGGGATTACATTAGATGTTCCGATCGAAGTGGACGCATTAGTTCCTGTCGTATGTGGGCCATTTTGTTCCCCTTGTTGATTGTCAGAATTAGACATTTTGTCCAAACGTTTTCTTCTGGATGAAGGTTGGTTGCTGTTGGTTATTTTACCACTTCTCAGGTTCATAAAACAGCAAACTTCTTAGGTTCCAACGTTTTTATAATGGTTATGTCTCAACAATCTTTATTTCTAATATCCAATTATTCGTCCCACCGGGTGTGCCAATTTGTTTCCAGTGATTTCTGGTAAACAACCGCTAGTCTTCCAAACTATCGAATAATCTTTCTGACTGTTATTCAATTCCTCTGGTAACTCACAGGATCGACTAGATCGATCCTAGGATTCCTTGGACATTAAGGTTACTCTCACGATCGAACAGATATTCATGGTTGATATTTGAGTGTTGTATATGCGTTTGGCTTATTTCGATTTCTCTCTCAAAAAGTCTAAAGATGTAATCAAAATGTGCGTGTACGAAACTAAGTTGCATGAATAAATGTTAATTGTAAAGACATGTAAAATTGCATAAAAGTCAAGTAAATGGTTTCGAATTATAAAACAGTTAATGTAAAGGATTTCTGGAACGTAAAAGGTTTGAAATATGAAGAAAGCGTTTAATGCAAGAAATCTGTAAATGACTTTAAGTAAAAATATGCGTTCGAAGGATAAGACTTGAAGGTAAAGGTATGGAAAATATGACAGTTTTCTGAGATGTAAAGTGCTTGAAATGTGAAGAAAGCATTAAAATGTAAAACTTTGAAGAAGAGATTTCGAAGTGAAAAGACTGTAAATGAGAAAACTTGTAAATGTTATTTGACAAAAAGATAAAGGAAAGTGCTGGAAATGGTAAAAGGTTTTCATTAAATCAGAAATACATGGTGCTATCATACGTACATTTCTCTTGCATTCGTTTCCCTTTCCATGTGGTAGTTTGAATGTTACTGAGTATTTAGTACAATAGATATGACACACGAAATCCTAATAGTAAGACTTGTATTTATACTAATTCGACCATAACGGTCTTGCTATAGGATTATGCCACGTTCAGAACATGCAGAACAATGCCTCTTTCTTCTTTCCACGTGTCCCCAAATGCTCCAGCATATAACTTTCAAACTTCGAATGTCCCGCTTCCATTTGAATTTCAAATGCTTTGGTACTTCTCCGTTTCGAACGCACTTCCCAGACACAGCCTTGTTGTTATTTCGAGACTTCTTTAGATATGTTCCCATAATTGCCACTCGAAGCTCCAAGCTTTGACATGCTTATTCGAAACACTGCTTCTGCTACTTCGAAACATGACGCTTTACCTCATTTCGATCGAAACGTTTAATTCATTTGTCTTCTAATAACATTATCAAAATCTTCAGCCAACAGCTATGAATATATAAATACTCATTTTCAAAATTATTTTAAGTACCTCTTCCAATCATATTTTCCGAATTTTCAAAAATCAAACTCAAGCTTTTATAGACTTTCATACACAAGCTTTCTGCATACTTTCACATATTATCAATAAGAAAACTTTGAGCATTATATATCTTGAATCATTGTATACTATTGTTATTAGAAGAGAAGATCAACTCATTGACTAAATCACTCAAAGTGATCATTGCTACTCAAACTCACCAAAATCAAATATTGCTATATACTTGCTTATTTTTCAGGATTGTTGGAAATAAGTTCAAGTGGTTTTGTAAATCTTGTTTTTCCAGGATTGTTGGATGCAAGTAAAGTCACTTTGAGAGGATTGTTCTCATGGTTGACATAGTGAAAATCCAAGAGGATTGTTCTTGGTCCAAGAGGATTGTTCTTGGTTTTGGGTAGTTCTTGTTTAAGTTTGCCACAATAAGGAAATCTCTTTCATGTTGAAAGGGGACTGAAGTACTCTCAGACTGTGAGGTGAACCAGGATATATCGCTTGTGTCTCTTTATTTTTCTTCACTTTACTATTTCATAAACTCACCATGAACCAGAAAAATAATATCCATCATCACTAAAACAGTAAAACTTTTAAAGTACCTAATTCACCCCCCTCCTCATTAGCGCACTTCGTACTTACAATTGGCATCAGAGAAGGTTATAGGTAACCTGTTCCTAAAAGATCCAAAATGACTTCCGCAAATCAAAATCCAGTTTTTAGAGATGGTGGTAGTAACAACAAGTCTCCTCTATTTTGTGGTGAATATTTTGACTTCTGGATTACGCATGAAGGCACATCTAGAAGCACAAGGAAAAAAATATGGGATACCGTTGAGAATGGTCCATTTATTCCTATAACAGTAATCAATGGTGTTGGCTCATCAAAGCCTAAAGCTGCATGGGACAAAGATGATAAGAAGAAGGTTCTCTATGATAAAAAGGCAATAAATCTTCTTCAAGGTGCACTTAGCATGGATAGATTTTTCCGTGTATCGGCATGCAAAACAGCGAAAGAAATATGGGATACCTTGGTACAAACTCATGAAGGAACTATTGAAGTTAAAATATCAAGACTAAATACTTTGAGTCAAGAATACGAGTTATTTCGAATGCAGCCCGGAGAAACCATCTTTGACTTGCAAAAGAGATTTGTGCACTTGACAAATCATGTAAGTGCTCTTCGTAAGACTTTGACGAATGATGAACTAAATCTGAAAGTACTTAGGTCCTTAACTAGGGAATGAAACCAACGGTAACGACAATTTCAGAAAAGAAAAGTCTCTCCTCAATGAATTTCGCAACATTGTTTGGAAAACTTCAAGAATATGAGACGAAACTCGGAAGACTTGAAAAGCATGAAAATCAAGAGAAGAAATCCAAGAATATTTCTTTAAAGATAGATTCCAAGGAAGTTGAAAAGGAAGACAATCCGGAAGAAGATGAAAATCTCACGCTTCTTGTTAAAAGGCTTGGTAAGTTCTTTGGTAGAAATGACAAATCCTTTTCTCATTCAAAAAGAAAGAAACAATTCAAGAAAAAGGAAGCTTCCACATCAACACAAGAAGTCACATGTTATGAACGCGGTAAGCAAGGTCATATAAATCCAGATTGTCCGAAAATCTCCAAGAAAGGTGGCTACAAAAGCAAAAAGGAATTTAAGAACAAAAAGGTCTATGTTGCATTGGAGGATAATGAAATAAGTTCTTCATCTGATTCCGATAGTGATGAAAGTGCAAATCTATCATTGATGGCCTCACACCATTCCGATAATGAATATGATGAGGTTAGTAATGAATTTTCTCTTTTTGATAGTGATGCACAAGGTGCTATATTTGAACTATTAAATGACTGAAAAATTCTGTATAAAACTATTTCATCTCAAAAGAAACAAATTTCATCTTTAGAAGAAAAATGTGAATCTATGGAAAAAGATTTCAAAGAAGAAAAACAAAAATTAAGTGATGAACAAAAACATAATTTTGTATGCAAAAATTATGAATCACCCTCTTTCCAAATTGTCCAATTAAAAAGAGTTATTGAAAGATATGAAAAAGGTCAAATTGGATTGGAAGGTGTTTTTATCCAACAAAGATATTCCAATGATAAAAGTGGACTTGGATATTCAAACTTTTCAAAACCAAGTTCTAATAAAACTATCTTTGTTAAGGCTAGTGATCAATCATCCAAAGAGAAAGTGAACAAACCTAAAGGTTTTCATCACTATCCTAAAAAGAAAACATCTACTAAGAAGAAATCTTATCCTTCTAGATATAGAAGTAATTTTGAACGTACTTGTTTTTATTATGGTATTAAAGGACATACACCTAATGCTTGCTATGTTAGAAACTTTAGTGTGGCAAGTGGACATTATGTGTGGGTAAAGAAAGGTACTAATTATGAAGGACCCAAAGAAACTAGAGTACCTAACAAAAACTAATTTATTTTTTAGGTATGCTTGAAGACCACATGCAATCTTTGGTATCTTGATAGTGGTTGTTCAAAGCATATGACGGGAGACATAAACCAATTTTCAAATCTGGTTCTAAAGGCCAAGGGTTTTGTCACTTATGAAGACAATAATAAGGGAAGAATTTTTGGCAAAGGCAAAGTTGGTGCTCCACCTTTCACATCCATTGAAGATGTTCTTTATGTTTAAGGACTAAAGCACAATCTTCTTAGTATTAGCCAACTTTGTGACAAAGGCTTCAAGATCAAGTTCACCAAAGATGAATGATTGATAGAAGACGAAGTCACACATGAGGTTATACTTAAAGGTAAAAGAGTTAATAATATATTTATGATTTCCCTTGATGATCCATCTTTGAAGGTAAAATGTCTCATGGAGAACAACGATAATTCATGGCTTTGGCACAAAAGAATTGCTCATATTCATATGGAACACTTGAATAAACTAATCAAGCATGATCTTGTCATTGGTGATGAAGGACACAATCAAGAAGAAGGTGGTGAAGATGTACCTCCTCCACCTACTGCTCCCTCTGGTCCAAGTAATCAAGATCTTACGGATTTTATGTCTCAACAATTTGCTTCTATGAATACCAACATTAACAACCAATGGAATGCTATCAACGATTCTACAACAACCCGGATCAATGATTTTCGCACAGATGTGAATAAAAAATTTTCCTACCTTTACTCTCACCTTCACATACCTTCATATGACCCAAATAATCTTGTTGCACGTCCAAAAAATTACACAGAACCTCCTCTACAACAACAATTTCCCAATCAAGGATCTTGGTTCTATAACAACCGTGACATGAAACAACCATAAAGCTCTATCCAACATTGTGATTTCTATTAGTTTTTATTTGTTGTTCTGTTATGCTGTGTTTTGCTTGTTGTTGTTCAAATGCCTTTGTAATTGTTATTGTACTATGACTATGTTTTATGCATGATTAAGTTTCTTTTAATGTTGTTTTATTATTATCCATTTGTATTGCATCTTTCTCTTCTTTTTGATAATGTCAAAGGGGGAGAAGGATGCGGCACTTTATGCTTGTATATTTCCTGTCTTAAATTTCTAAGGTACTCTTCAACCAAGATGAACAAATTCAAAGGATTCCAACCTTCTTATACAAAGGGGGAGTTATGCATCTTAGGGGGAGAAGCTTCTTTCCGGAAATTATAATGTATCAAGCAAGATCGTTTGTCATCATCAAAAATGGGGAGAATGTGAAATCAAGCTTCTCAAATGCAGTTCTGTTTTGATGAAGACAAACCATGTTGACAAGAAGGCAAAGATGATTGGCCAATCTAAAAGCATATACGGATGAAGTCTTTGGTTCAAGCACTTAAAAAATTTCAAGGTATAATGATAATACTTACTTTGAACTTAAGACATAGATACTCAATGGTCAAAAGAAATATTTTATATGGGCCAAATCTTTACTCAAGTTTTTCTAAGCAAAAATTTAATTTTCACTTGAGTGCAATCGATTTGCATATTTGTGCAATCGATTGCATGCTTCAATTTTTCAAAACATTCACTACTGTTTCTAAGTGCAATCGATTTGCATGTTTATGCAATCGATTACTCTCAATCAATTTTTGCCACTGACTTCCAGTGCAATCAATTTTCACACTTGTGCAATTGATTTCACACTCAAAATATTTGAATTTCTAGCTGTTAAAACCCCGTGCAATTGATTTACACAAGGGTGCAATCGATTGCATGCTGAACGATTTTGAAAAACAGCAGCTTCACTCATGCCTGTTCAAAACACCAATTCATGGAAACCTTTCACTCAATCTTGGCAACTGTTCATGATTCATTTGCAGAATTTTTATGTTGTTTCAAAAGGGTGCTATGAATATATAAATACTCATTTTCAAAATCATTTAAATACCTCTTCCAATCATATTTTCTGAATTTTCAAAAATCAAACTCAAACTTTTATAGACTTTCATACACAAGTTTTCTGCACACTTTCACATATTATCTACCAGAAAAATTTGAGCATTATATATCTTGAGTAATTGTATACTATTGTCATTGGAAGAGAAGATCAATTCATTGATTAAATCACTCAAAGTGGTTATTGGTACTCAAACTCACCCAAATTAAATATTGTTATATACTTGCTTATTTTTCAGAATTGTTGGAAATAAGTTCAAGTGGTTTTGTAAATCTTGTTTTTCCAGGATTGTTGGATACAAGTAAATTCACTTTAAGAGGATTGTTCTCATGGTTGACATAGTGAAAATCCAAGAGGATTGTTCTTGGTCCAAGATGATTATTCTTGGTTTTGAGTAGTTCTTGTTTAATTTTGCCACAATAAGGAAATCTCTTCCATATTGAAAGGGGACTGGAGTACTCTCGGTCTGTGAGGGGAACCGGGATATATCGCTTGTGTCTCTTTATTTTTCGGCACTTTACTCTTTCATAAACTCACCATAAACCAGAAAAATATTATCCATCATCACTAAATCGGTAAAACTTTTAAAGTACCTAATTCACCCCCCTCTTAGGCACACTTAATACTTACAAGATTTATATTTCATAAAATAAACTCAGACCTTACGATAAAAATCATCAGTGAATGTCGCAAAGTACTTGAAACCTTCAACAAAAGGCTCTTTTATAGGTCTCAAACATAAAAAAAAGACATATTCTAAGATTCCCTTGGTCTTGTGTTTCCAAATCTTGAAACAAACTCTACATTGTTTCCTAAGAAAAAAAATACTTACACAACCCAATTGTGCAAATAAAAACACCCTTCAGCAAATTTCTCTTATCTAGTTCCATCATTTCAGATTTACTAAGATTACCCAAAGATATGTGTGACAGTTTGGTTGCATCATTAAAAATTTCAATATATGCTACATCACCCATAATTGTGCCCCCAATAACTTATAAATGTTTCCTACATTATTACTTGCCCTCATCACTATCATTGCACCCTTGTTAACCCTCATGATGTCTTTATATACATCTGACCAAAATGAATAACAATTCGCTTGAAGATTCCCTACAGAAATTAAATTCTTCCTTAATTTTGGAACATAACGCACCTCACTTAACATGCGCACGCCACTATGGGTGCAAATTAATTTTTAATTTCCATTTTCCAATGATGGTACAAGTTTTATCATCACGTAAATAGACAAAACTAAAATCACCTGATTTAAAAGAGTTTAACCTCTCTTACTATGACATCATATGGTATGAGCACCCATAACCAATGACCCTTGCATCAGTGCACTTTGCAGATGAAACACAAAGGAAATTTTTTTCACTACAGAAACCATGAGACTGAACTACATTTGTTGAACTAATGCTGCTTGACTTGGTTGGACACTCCCTCTTCTAATGACCAATTTTCTTGCAACCATATCATTCAATTGTTTTTCTTTCCTTGGACTTGAACCTCTTTTTCTTTCTATAACTCATTGTCTTACCCTTGCCTCTCCCATGATCTTGAACTTCCTATGCAAACAAACCTTCAACTGAACTTCCTACACCTTCCTTTATAGTTTGTTGACGTTGTGTGTGTTGCAAAAGGGTAAAAGAAATAGAATCCATCACGATTGTTTCCTTCCCGTATGTGAGAGGGATCACCAAGTGATCATAAGAGCTTGTTAAAAAGCACAATAAAATAATGGTTTATCCTCATCGTCAACCTTCACACCCGATTGTGTCAAATCATCGAGGATGTTGTTGAAAGCGTTGATATGAGCTTACAAATCGCCTTCTTCATGCATCTTCAAGCTATAGAGAAGCTGCTTCGTGAACAATTTGTTCATGATCGTCTATGACATGCACTAATTTTTCTATTTATCCAAGACATCCTTCGGAGTTGTGAGGTCTTGGATATGATTCATCACATCATCAAAAACACAAAGTCTTATCAAACATGTCGGCTTCTCCTTCATCTCGTTCCAATCAATAGTTGTGATGTTCGTCGGTTTTTCATTATGAAACACCTTTTGTAAACCTTGTTGAGCCAACAGATCCTTAATCTACCTTTGCCATAAATCAAAATTGCCCTTTCCATCAAATCTAGTCACTTCGAATTTTGCACTTCCAGGATTAAACGTGATCTCATACCAATTGTTGGATCAGAAATACAAATACAAATCAGAATAGAGAGAAACACCCAAAAACTGTATTAACGCAGTTCGACCAAATTGTCTACGTCTTCGACTATAAAATAGCTGTAGTTTTATCATACTAATTTGTTATGAACTCCTCAAATTAAAATTTCAATATTACAAACATATATAAAAATATTAATGATCCAAATTACAATTAGTCAAACTCAACAAACCCTAATTTTACATTAACCAACCTTGTTAATGTTTTTCTCTAACTCAGATTCTCGATGTAAAATTTCAAATGATATGCATGGACCTCTTTTTGCTTTTCATTAAAATAAATAATGTGATGATATGACAAACTAAACTATATGTTCTAGAAACACACCAACAAACTCCGTCGTAAAAATTCTAAAGTAGAAAATGATTAAAAATAAAGGATAAGTTTAACTATTGATGCAACAAGACATTATGGGTAGAGTAGGGCTCACACTTGGCTCCGGTTTTTAAAACATTTATATATAGGACCACAACTTTGTATCCCTTCTTTCAAGAAATCATTCAAAGAGAAGATAGAAACCATGGAAGCAACACATCCTCTTTCAATTGAAAGTTTTTCATATAGTTGCTTAGTGAACCTTAAACCATCCCTTGATCAAAGCCTTGATAGTTCTTCTTCTTTTAGAATTTCTGTTGATACTTCTGACGAATTAGGTTCATCTTTCATTGAAATGGATCCAAGAATGCCATCTTCTAGAAGATTCTTTATAAACTCACAAGATCTCAAATTTGATTTTCCAATTTCACAACAATCTTCTCTCACTATTCTTGTTGACGCTGATCAACTCTTTTCCAATGGTTACTTAATGCCATTTGGTAATGACTCATCAAATTTAAATTCAACCATACCTTCTTCTTCCATATCACATGACCCAAAAAAAGAGATTCCTATAGAAAATTCTAGAACTCCTTCATTGAAAAGGTGTGGAACATTATCAAGGAGATTGTTTCAAAAGTACTTGAATATTTTGAAGTCTTTGTGTAGAATATTGAGGGGTCAAAAATCAGGATCAAAGCATGAAAATGGTGTTAAAAGAACTCAATCAATGAAGAATATTAGAGGAAATTACTGTGAATCATCTCCAAGAATTAGTGTTACTTATTCCACGGACGATTGGCGCATGTCTTGTGATTCTGATAGTTCAATTTATGAAGCTGTTCTTCATTGCAAAAGATCTTTTGGTATGTTCAAATTTCATGTTTAAGTTAATTGAGTTATTTACATATTTTTTAGACTAATAGTAATTTTCACTATTTATTGCAGAAAGAATGAGTTAAGGATGCTGAAGTGCAAATCATTGTTTTGTAAAGGCCAATGAATTATTTATAGGAAATAAGTTGCCATCAAATATGGGAAAAGGAAAATTATAGTACACAATTTTGGCTGTTAATATTGTTAGTATGCTATTTTTTTTATAATATATGAGAATCAGCCCTACAACATCTGTGAAAGTTGTTCAACTAATTTTGGATTTGAAAATGTGTGTTAAAGATGAAATTAATAAATAATTATGTATAAATGTCATAAGTAGTGATAAAGACAACGTAATTATTGTCTCTCAAACAATATCACATGTATATAAGTTTAAATGTAACTAGTGACAGACACAAGGATACGTTTAGCTCCACTTGGATGAGAATATTTTCTTCACCACGACTTTTTGCTTGGTGTAGGTTTAAAATCTACATTATCATTGCGTTATTTTTATGAGAAAATCCGGATCAAATCGGAAGATTAGCGAGCAAAAGCCATGTTAAATCATGAAGAATTGAGTAAAAATCTATCACAAAGAAGAAATAAAGACTCAAAGAAAATTTTGAAGAAAAAGTGAAGAAAACAAAACTTTTGGCTATAAGATTTTCCACGTGTGCGATAGATCTCATTGTGGCGCGATGAGGCTTGCATAGAGTTATTTCTCACATGCACGTGGTGCATCTTGTTAGACGATAGCGTATATCTAGAGGAGGGTGAATAGAGGAGCAAAAAATATTTCTAGACATAAATTTAGAAATTAATTGTTTTAAATTTTTTTTGATGCGAAAGCAATTAATTCGATAAATCGTCTAAAAACCACTTATTAGAAACTCGAATATACAAATTATGACAGGTAGATCTATGAGACAAAATTGAGTAATTGATTAATATAAACTCAAATCAATAATCCACTTATTTATGTTTGAGCACAATCACTTTACAATGTTATTTCCAAGGCTAAATAATCAAAGAACTAGATCGTTTTATCAAACACTTGGCATATAAGTGAATTTTCAGAATTTCTCTTTGAGTAATGTTGATATACAAAACCACTTATAATCAAAATTGATTATAAGCTATATCCATAGCTATTTCAAAAACAGATTTTGAGAGAAAAATTCTTACAATTCAATTACTATGACAATGCTATTTGATAAAAAGATTGATGAAATTAAAAGCAAGTAAAAACGGAAAAGTAAAAACACACAAGAAATTTGTCTACATAGTTTCCCACTGTTGTCCTCGTGTGTGGGTACGTCTGCGCCTAATTCTAATGGAACTGAGATAATTTTTTATATGCAAAATGTTTAATACAATAGAAGAGTTAGAAACAACATTACAAAATTCTCCAATTTGGTGTTGATACTCCTTCTTTCAACCTTTGATCTTAAACAAGATCAAATCAACTGATAGATGCAACCTATTTTCCGCTTAAGCTACTTCCTTAAAAGGATTTCAAACATCCCAAGGTTCCTTGCAAAGGTTTCAAACACTCTAAGGGATTTTTCGCTCGAGTAAATCCGATTGCAAACTATCAACACAAGATCACCAATTTTATCATCTAATTCTTGCTACTTCCTTAAAAATATTTCAACCACTCTAAGGTTCCTCGAAAATATTTCAAACACTCCAAGAGATTTTTCACATGGACGATTCCTTCTCACGCGATCTTGTACGAAAATATCCAATTCAACAAATGATGTTGAAAGACAAATCCGGTGGTTTTTCCGGATGAAGACCCCTAGCAAAATCTCAATCCAAATAATAATTGGAAATTCAAAATTCTTCGTCTATATGGCACCTCGGCGGAACATCATCACAATGTAATGTTGGTGTGTATGGATAAATTGGAATTCTGAAGAAGTAGAGAGAAAATAAGTTAATTTTATGCTATCATCAAGTTAGAAATGATGCATGAATGGGTATTAATAGTTTGAAAAAGTTTAGGGAAAAAAGAACAAATTTAGAATAAAAGAAAAAGAAAGTTTGACCAAAACAAAATTTACGTGTCTACCTCAAACTCGTATGTCTCGACACATACTGCATAAAAAAGTTGCATGTATCGACCTGAAGGACTATATGTGTCAACCTGAGTAAGTCAGTAGCTACAAGCTTTAAAATGTGAGTAGATGTGTCGACCTGAAATATGGATGTGTCAATACATAAAATAATAATTTCTTCAATTTCAGAGTTCTTTCAGTATGTGTCGACTTGTATGATGCATGTGTCAACCTGTGACTTACATAAGCTCACAGACTTTAAAACACAGTTACCTGTATCAACCTGAAACCCAGATGTGTCGACACATGCCAGATAAAAATGTGCAGAAAATGTTTTTCAATGAGCTTGGTCAATTTCAAAGTGCTTTTTGATGATTCCTAAGACCTATGATGTCGAGGAGTGCCACAAGACAAAGAGATCCAATTAATTTTACCGCCGTGACATCTTTCCCAGTTTTGACATCATGCAAACTACTGTATATTCAAGTTGTACTCACAAACTCCCCTTTTTTGATGATGGAAAAACTTTAGACGATGCATTACAAAGGCTCCCCTGCCTTTATGCTTCCTATCTTCATCTCGCATATGCTTCTCCCCCTTTGACAAAATAAAAAATAAGAAGGAAAACGATTAGAAGTACCAAAGTTTCCAAAATAATTAACAAATACCAAACAGAGGTAAATTTTGCATATAAAAGCAACAATTACATATCCCCATATACATGTAATGATTCAAACTTTTAAATAACGAGTAACACACATCACAACAAATGTAATGTAATGCAAAAGTAATGAAAGTTAATTTGAGCGTCATGTTTTTGTAACATTTTATAATGGAACTCTTGATGTTGCACACGCATGTGCCAACCATAGCAACAATATAATATCACTACTAAAAGCAAAATTAAAATGTTTATTAAACAAGATAACTATGACAATATGAACAATACATTGCAAAAAAAGGGAAATAACCACAACACAAGCTTGCATATTGAGAACAAATCTATACAAATATGAAATAATTAATACATGAAGTCATTGTAGGCATATAGAACAAGAACACACAATGGTTGTTGATCAAATTTTTTTAGAAATGAACATTCAAAGTTTTCATCATTTGAAAGTATATGAAGCATTTTTGAAAGAAACCTAGGAATATGCATTACGACAAAACTTGTGTTCAAGGAGAAATTGAAACGATATTACCTTACTCTTGAAGGATTGGAACTTGTACTCATAAAACATAACACACTAAAACACATAGTTAGAGTGAGTGTTCAACGTGCAATATACGAGATATAACTGGGTGACATTTGAGATATCAATGATCCCTAATTCTCCGTGTATGTTGGGAAAAGATTCGGTTGCGAGTGGTTTAGTGAAAATATCGGAAAGTTGAGTTTTACTATCAACATGCTCAAACGCAACATCCCATTTTCCAATATCATCACGAAGAAAGTGGGGACGTATCTCAATGTGTTTAGTCATTGAATGTAGCACCGAATTTTTGGTTAGATTTATGGCACTAGTGTTATCGCACATGATAGGAATACGTGATAGTTTAATATCAAAGTCCAATGGTTGTTGTTTGAGCCACAAAATTTGAGCACAACAACTACCACCTTCCATGTATTCCGCCTTGGTAGTTGACAAAGATACGAAAACTTTCTTTTTACTATACCAACTAACCAAGGATTTTGCAAATAAGTGACAAGTTTCACTAGTACTTTTCCTATCCAATTTGCAACCAGAAAAATCAGAATTGGAGTAACCAACCAAATTACACTCATCTCCCTTAGAATACCAAAGCCCAAATTTTGATGTACCAATAAGGTATATAAAGATCTGTTTTAAGAATTTTAAATGAGATTCCTTGGGAAGCGCTTGATATCGTGCACACATATAAACAATAAACATAATATCAGGATGAGATGTTATAAGATAGAGAAGAGAGCCAATCATACCTCTATACCTTTTTCCCCCAACGTCCTTACATTTCTCATCCTTGTCTAGATTACCGTTTGTTGCCATGGGAGTGTCAATTTCCTTAGAACTATCCATTCTGAATCTCATAAGTAATTCGAGACAATACTTGGTTTGACATACAAATTTCCTTCATCGAGTTGTTTAGTTTATAGCCCGAGAAAGTAATTCAAATCCCCCATTAGGCTCATCTTAAACTCTCCATGCATAAGCTTAGAGAACTTCTTGACAAGATGCATATTAGTAGATCCAAAAATGATATCATCTACATAAATATGAACTAATAAAATATGATTTCCTTGATATTTAATAAAGAGAGTAGTGTCAACTTCCTCTCTAGAGTATCCTTGTTTAAGCAAAAATTTTCCCAGTCTATCATACCATGCCCTAAGGGCTTGTTTAAGAACGTACAATACACATTTAAGCTTGAAAACATGATTAGGAAACTCATCATTTTCAAATCCGGGAGGTTGAGAAACATACACCTCTTCACTTATGTATATGTTAAAGAATGTACTTTTTACGTCCATTTGAAATAATTTGAAGTTCTTAGAACAAGCATAAGCTCATAAAAGGTGTATAGCCTCAAGTCGGGAAAACAGAGCATAAGTATCCTCATAGTCAATGCCCTCCTCTTAGTTATACCCTTGAACCATAAGATAATTCTTATTTCTTGTTATTGCACCATGTTCGTGTAGCTTATTCCTAAATACCCATCGAGTACCTATGATTTGATGATTTGTAGGACGAGGGACAAGATCCCAAACGTTATTTCTTTCAATTTGGTTTAATTCTTCTTGAATGGAAATAAGCCAATGCTCTTCAATTAAGGCATCATTAGTGTTTTTAGGTTCAACTTGTGATACACAAGCATGACAACAACAAAGACTACTTATTTTAGAGCGAGTTATTACCCCCTTTTTGATATCACCTATAATATTGTCAAGAGGATGATCTTTGGATGTTATCCACTCTAAAGTAATACCATCATTTTCTTGATGACCTTTATGATCTTTCTTTTCTTGGGTGCTATCTCCATCCTCCTTAATCTCCATCGTTGTAGGTTGGTCAACTCCTTCATTGGTGTCTTTGAGTATGTCTTCTGTGGATGCACCTACACCATGAAAAGAACTACCTTTACCAACACTATTTGGGGAAGTCTCATAAAAAGTAACATGAATGGACTCTTCAACAATAAGTAATCTCTTGTTATAAACTCTATATGCTTTACTAGATTGAGACTATCCGAGAAAAATACCTTCATCGGCTTTCGCGTCAAATTTTCCAAGATTATCTTTTCCATTATTTAAAATATAACATTTACAATTAAAGACATGAAGATGAGATAAATTTGGTTTTCTATCTTTCAAAAGTTCATAAGGAGTTTTGTCAAGAATTGGACGGATAATGATCCTATTCAAGACATAACATGCCATGCTAATAGCATCGGCCCAAAAATATTTTGGTAGACCACGATCATTTAGCATTGTTCAAGGAAATCTCATTTAAGTCAAGCATATAAATGTTACTAACCCTAAAACCCTTAAACATACAATCCTTCTTTTAACTATGTTCAATTATGTAACAATCTTTTGCAAATGACACTTTGTATCCATTGTCAGATAATTGACTAATACTAAGAAGATTATAATTAAGACTTTCAACTAACATAACATTTGAGATAGTAATAGTTTAGGGATTACCTATACTATATTTCCCAAGTATTAACCTTTTTTTGTGATCACCATAGGATACAAATCCTTTCTTCTTCGCCACGAAGTCGGAGAAGAGCGATATGTCTCCCGTCATATGTCTTGAACATCCACTATTAAAAATCCACTTTATGTCATAGAGTCAAGACATTCAACCTACACAAATAAAACAAGGGTGGTAGGTACTCAATTCTCATTGGGTCCTTGAGAGTGAGTTAAAATAATGTTACATTTGGGCAACTATTGAAAACAACCTTAGGATTCAAAAAAGTCATAAACTTGCAATTTTCAATCGTGTGACCCTTTTTGCAATAATAGTGACAAAATATGCTACGATGAGTATTAATAATTGTGACACGGTGGGAGAACTGACTTGATTGTTTTGCGTTTGATCGCAAATGTTGTGGTTAGCAAGAGTCGCCACCGACTTTTCTTTTATCCAAAAGGAAAGGTAAAAAAGCACAGGAAAGACCTTTGAGATTGTTTCTTGAGTTCGGGGGGTAGATTATGAAAAGGGAAGGTATTTGCACCCTTTTCATCCATGGTTTTCCATGGGCTCTTAGTTACTTGCTAGATCACTTGCTTTTGTTTGAAATTGTGCTTTTGTGTGGTTTTGAAAGTATTTTGTAAAAGAGGCCATTATTTAGGCCATCTTTGTAATGATTCTTGTTCGTAAGAATGTATACAAAGATGTTTGATCTTTTTGAAAATGTTTTCAATTCTGTAAGATGTTTGGAAATGTGTGCGCTTGTTTTGAAAATTGCAAGGATATTTGTTTTGAAATGGAGCAAGTAACTAAAAGCAATCTACCTACTCAAATGTCTTTCTTGTTCATTTTCTTTTTCTTTGATATTATTGTCTTACCATTGATTTGGTAAGCAACCTTATCTTTGTATGTAAACGGGACGGGCGTGGGTCATCGTATAGCCATGATTAGCAATGTTGCAAAGTATCTTAGCATTTTTTAGGGACTAAGATCATTTTTGTAAGGCAACTTTGGATAGCATCATCGAGGGACTATGATCTTGTATTTTTTTGTTTTTGCTAAGACACTTTACATGCGTAATATGACCATTTTTGTAAGGAAACCAAGTGGAGTAACCCTAGAGGTGCTTGTGTGAAAGTGTGTCATTTTCATGTTTGATTTTGTCTTGGATTAGGGTTTTCTATTTGGTTTATTTTATCTTGTCATACAAACCTAATTACTAGCATGTTATATAAAAGCGATAAATTGCGAAATTTAAATGTCCTACGCTATTACAACATTTGTGGGAGGGGGGAATACAATTTATGAATGGGGATTTGCAATAACATAAACCTAATTAAGCTATTACAACCAAATTGAATATGTACAAATATTGGAATAAATAATATACAAGATAAATTAAATATGCAAAGATGTATGAATGCAAAGAAGATTTTATTTGGTTTTTTATGTGGAAAAAGTTTTAACCTAAACCTAATAAATAAATCAAGATTATCTCAAATTAATTAGGAAAGTAAATTATTTTTAGAGAAGGTTTTTAATAAACCCTAATTCTAATTTATCAAAAGGAAATAAATTTCTTTAAGAAAAGTAAGTATTTTTGTATTTTTATCTTGAAAATAAAATATGGCATCATGATATATTTTTGGTCTTTTTATGTTAAAAATAATATGCTTAATGAGTGTGAAGAAAGATAAATAAGTATTAAACTTATTTTAAATTAATTTACAAAGTTATTTAATAAAATAGATAATATATATAACTAAAGAAATTATTTTTTTATTGGGAAAAAATGAAATAAAATAAGTCAAAATAAAATCTATCATTTTTATATTTTTTGTGATTTTTAATATTAAGAAAATATATTTAATAAAATAAAATGAAAGATAAAATAAATAAATAAAATTAATATGGGCCAGGGGTGCTTCAAGCAAATAGGAGGCAGGAGGTTAGCAAAAAAGCACAGGGCCCAAAGTCCAGAAGCCTACGCTGCAAAAACAACAAAAAAATATGGAAAATTGCAATAGGCAGCGCTAAGGTTCGAACCCATGACCTATGGTATTTTTGCACGCTGCCTTACCACTGGGGTGGCTGTACATCCGTTTATATTAACAAAGGCATAAATATATATTAGAAAACGCCCCCTGAAGGCAACTTCATCTTCAACCTTGAGCCATGGCTGGACCACCTATATCTCTCTCATTTCTCCATGAAAATGGAAAGTGCAAACATAAAAATTATGGGGTTTCTTCCCACGAGTTCAACCATCTAACTTATGTAAAATAACAATCAAAGATCAAAGTTAATTTTGCTTTCCCTAATTTGAAACTTAATTTTTACAGAAAATTCAAATCCAAAATTCTCTATACACAATGAATATAAATGAAATCTATGAACATGGTTGGTTTTAGTGCAAGGATATCTATATTTTGTTTTCACAAATCAAGACCAAAGGATTCTTGTATGAAGAGATAGAAGTTTGAGTTTTTACCTCTTTCAGTTGAGATCGTGAATGGAGTTTGAGCAAGTTTTGGGAAGGCCTGAGGATCTGTTTAGCTTGCCCGGTCCTCCCTGAGTGTGTTCTAATCTTTACTTTGCCTTGAAAGTTCCTGAATCTCCCTAGTCAAGTCAACTTGCAAGCTTGATATGTAAAAATGACAGATGGAGGAGGAGGAGTTACAGTGAGGGGACAGGGGTCTAGACACTTAGATATGATATATATTAAGTGTTTAGGTGGTTAAAATTCAAAACGCACGAGTGGTTTTTGAGATTGCTATGTAAGGTGCAAAACTGCAAGTTATGACAGATTTTTAGTGATAGTGTATTTGGGAGAGTTTCTGAGCTTTAGCATTAGTGTTCTAGGTTGTAATACATTTGTGTATAAGTATAGAAAAGGTTTTTTTTTCCAATTCCACACCAGGTTTCTGAGTTATAGCCTTTTGGCTCTATAACTTGCTTTTGAAGCAAAGTGAGGAGACAAGTCCCTAAGTGTTTGTACAAGCCTGATCTGAGTTAGTAGAGGTTTTAGACACATTAATTTTGGTTTATAGGGTTTGTGTGTGCAGAAAGAACAAGTGCAAAGCTCAAGGAGTGTACAATTGTAAAAGTTGTGCTTTATCAAAATGGAAATGGCAACTTTGTGCCATAAATTGAATTGTAGCTTGGACAAAGGCTCTAATGCTTGGATTAAAGCTCTATCAGCCGTGTAAACATTTAATTATGGAGTGAGAAATAAGTTTGATGCATGCAAAGCAAAGATTATGCAGCCTAGGCTTGAATTTGAATTTTGGTTCATCATGAAATGACTTGAAATCAAAGTGAAAAATTGCCAACTTCATCTCTTCGATTCTCCCTACTCAAGAATGATCTCAAGGAGTTCTTTGACATTTTGGAAAGCTTGTAATGTGCTATACAACTCATATTTGAATTGCTTTCAAATATTCCCCTTGGAACTATGTGAAAAATTGTCATGAAGTTAGGTCAAAAAACTGCCTAACTAGGGCAAAATTTCACTAAGTTATTTTAGTTCATGAGCATGTATTCACAAAATTATATCTTGAGATCCAAGCATTTTTAGGAGAAATTGTGTGATGCAAAGTTGTAGATTTCATGGAGATATACAACTTTCATATTGAAAGTTTTTTTGAATCATCTTGCATCATGGTGATAATTTGGCTCAAAGTTGAGAAAAAATAAGAAATTTTTTATACTTAGAAAATTTTCTAAGTTAACATTTTCAACTTTTCAAAACCAAATCTTAAGTCCTTGCTTTCTTGATGAACAAGTTTCACATTTTGACATGTTTTGATGAATTATGATCTTTGTCACTTGATTTTGACCAAAAAGTCAAAGTTTGACTTTTCAGTATACAGTTGACTTTTGATCAGTTGACTGCAAAATTCATCTGTTAATCCAATGGATTTGAAATGTTTTTGGGCCATGGCATTAGGTCAGGATGATGCAATTGAACTCTTGAAATCATGCTTCAAACCATTTGATCATTTGCTAGGTTAAAAATCAGAAATTGCCCTTTCTCAATCAAAACCCTAATTTTGACCATTTTGCCCTTCTGGAGATTTGATCAAATTTCTTGAGGAATTGTGGTCCAAACTTGATAAAATTACACATATGGTTTTAAAATGTTGATGTGGATCCAAAATTATGAAGTTTGACTGTAAATTGGCCATGGTTGACTTTTTCCCCAATACAGTTGATTTTTAGGTCAACTGTCCAATTGACTGATCAAAAATATGATTCAAGTCTTGAAACTTGGCATAAGAAATCTTGGGGGTCCATAATGATCCTTGAAATCCATATTAAGCTTTGATAGTCCAAAAATCCTTGTGCAAACTCAAACCCTAATTTTGGTCATCAGTGCATGGGGAGGTGTCTTGAGCTGGTCAAACCCTAATCCAGTCTTGAGTCAAAGAGATCCTGTGAGGAAATTATTGATAAGTGAGAGGGAAAATTTTGGGGTACAACAGCTTCCCCTGTTCAATCTTCTTAAACCTGAAGAGTTAGATTGACGAGTTTTGCCATTCGTGACTCGAATATGGAAGATGATTGGACACTAGAGTGCCCAGAAATTTGCACTCGCTGATGTGAAGGCTGAGGGAATGGGCTTAAAGATGCCATTTGGAGAGGTGATAGAAAGCTGTGGGAGATGGGCTTGTAGATGCCATCCATAAGTGATTGCTGGATTGTAATTTATAAGTTGGAAGAATGAGTATCAGAATGGCGTCCGTGTCTGGAGCGTATCCGAACTGTATCTAAAAACCTTGTTTGTATGAACATCAGAATGGAATTCGTGTTTCGAGCGTATCTGCACCGTATTTGAAAGTTGAATCTAAATGAGTATCAGAATGGCATCCGTGTCTGGAGTGTATCTGAACTGTATCAAGAGGTTAAATCTGAATGAGTATCAAGATGGCATCCGTGTGTGGAGCGTATCTGAACTGTGTCTAAATGTTGAATTTGAATGAGTATCATGATGGCATCCGTGTCTCGAGCGTATCTGAATTGTATCAAGAGGTTGAATCTGAATGAGTATCCGGATGACATCCGTGTCTGGAGCGTATCTGAATTGTGTCTGAATGTTGAATTTGAATGAGTATCAGGATGGCATCCGTGTCTGAAGCGTATCTGAACTGTATCAAGAGGTTGAATCTTAATGAGTATCAGGATGGCATCCGTGTCTGGAGCGTATCTGAATGGTGTCTGAATGTTGAATTTGAATGAGTATCAAGATGGCATCTGTATCTATAGTGTATCTGAATTGTATCAAGAGGTTGAATCTGAATGATTATTAGGATGGCATCCGTGTCTGGAGCATATCTGAATTATGTCTGAATGTTGAATTTGAACGAGTATCAGGATAACATCCGTGTTTGGAGCACATCTGAATTGTAGATGAGAGTTGATTTTGAATGAGCATCAGAATGGCGTCCGTGTCTGGAGCGTATCTGAACTGTATCAAAAGTTGAATCTAAATGAGTATCAGGATATCATCCGTGTTTGGAGCGTATCTGAACTGTATCAGTTTTTGAATACTGTTAATGGTAGTTGTTAATCTTATCCTGAAAAGGGTAAAATGTTAGCTAAAACATAATTTTTATGTTGTATGAAATGCATAGTATAATGCATCCGTGTTATCAATGTTTATGATATATGGATGCAATGTATGCGTATATGAGCTAGTTTGCTGCACTGCTGTTAGATTGGGGAAAATAAATCCCTAGCTGCTGCTGAGGATATGGCGTGTAAGTCTTCATGTTATGAAGTCTAAGTATTGATGAATTTCTATCGAGAGAAATAAACTCTGTTGTAAGGAAAATGCCATTTACTGCATGTAAAATCCTGCTGGGGAATCCTGAGAAGTTTGACGACTTCTACTGGGGATTCACAATTTGAAACTTTTCTCTGCTGGGGATTTAAATGACGTACTGTAGGGGTTCACTTATGGAAAAGATTAGAGATATTTTCCTATCCTTTCAATCTATCAGTAATTGTCTCTTTTCATTTCGTTTATTTGTAAACAATAATTATGTTCAAATGCATATGCTCAACAATGAATCGTTGGACGTTTTTGTAAACAAAACACAAGTGTAAAGAAAAGACAAATAGTTTTTTGCACTTTCAAAGAAATAATTTTGTATTGACTTTAAATAAGTATTTTAGTACAAGGAGACAAAGATTCTAGTAAGAGAATGTTGTCGTAAAAAAAAAAGAAAATTTTGATACAAAGAAAAGATAGCTATGTGTGACAATCCCATGGGGTTTCCATTCTGCTATAGCCTTCGTATCTCCGAGCGTCTTGTCTATTTGTTGCCTTGTCCGAAGCTGATTGAATTGATCAGAAACTCTGAGTTTGTCAGTGGCAGCCAAAGTTTGTCCATAAAGTGATCCAACGGGACATAGTCATACGCTTTAATTCCCTAACTTTTGCCTGGACCACCCTTTCGGGTTTTCAGTCAACCGGGAAACCCTTTTTTGCCCAAGTTGCTCTTTCGGGTTTTCAACTTGCCGGGTGTACAGATTTTTTTTATTTTATCCCTAATTTTTTCCCGAACCTTTTTGGTTCGCCGGGATGCCCTTGTTTTTCCTAGGTATGTCAACCTAGCGGGTCTCTTATGCATAGTATCTTTTGACTATGTCCGCGTTAGCAGGGTGTGACAGGTCGTCTCCATCCATGGTGGTCAAGATCATTGCCCCACCGGAGGATATGTTTTTGATTACAAATGGTCCTTCATAGGTAGGAGTCTATTTTCCCCTGGGATCACCTTGTGGCAAGATGATGCGTTTGATCACTAGATCCCCAACTTGATACACTTAGCGTCTGACTTTCTTGTTGAAAGACTTGATCATCCGTTTTTGATACATCTGACCATGGCAAACAACAGTAAGTCTCTTTTCATCAATCAAATTCAGTTGATCAAGTCGAGTCTGGATCCAATCGTCTACGTTCAACCATGCATCCTTCATAATCCTTAGAGAGGGGATCTGAACCTCGATAGGAAAGACAACCTCCATGCCGTAAACCAAAGAATAGGGTGTTTCCCCGATTGATGTGCGAACCGTGGTATGATATCCATGGAGAGCGAATGGTAATATATCATGCCAGTCTTTGCATGTGACTATCATTTTTTGTACGATCTTTTTAATGTTTTTATTTGCAGCTTCTACAGCACCACTCATCTTCGGCCAATAGGGAGAAGAATTGTGATGTTGAATCTTGAATTGCTCGCACAAGGCGGTGATCATAGTGTTGTTGAGATTTGTACTGTTGCCAGTGATGATCCTTTCGGGGATACCGTACCGGAAAATGAGATTTTGCTTGATGAAACGGGCAACAACGTTCTTGGTGACGGAAGCGAAGGAGGCTGCTTCCACCCACTTTGTAAAATAGTCAATGGCCACTAGGATGAAGAAGTGTCCATTGGAGGCTGTCGGCTTAATTTCCCCTATCATATCTATTCCCCACATATCAAAGGTCCAAGGAGCCGTCAAGACATTCAGAGGAATCGAAGGTACATGCACCTTGTCAGCATAACTTTGACACTTATGGCAGGCTCGAGAGTGTTGATGGCAATCTGCTTCCATGGTAGACCAGTAATAGCCTGCCCGTAGGATTTTCTTTGCCATCGTGTGCACGCTAGAATGGGTGCCAAAAGTGGCTTCATGTAATTCAACCATGATCCTTTCAGCTTCAACCTTATCTACGCACCTAAGTAACACAGAGTCATGATTGCGTTTGTACAGGATGCCATTGTGATACGGTGGGAGAACTGACTTGAGGTTTTGCGTTTGTATTCGCAAATGTTTCGGTTTAGCAAGAGTCTCCACCGACTTTTTATTTTATCCTAAGGAAAGGTTAAAAAGCACAGCAAAAACCTTTTGAGATGTTTTCATGGGTTCGGGGAGTAGATTATAGAAAGGGAAGGTATTAGCACCCTTTCTATCCATGGTTATCCATGGGCTCTTAGTTACTTGCTTAGATCACTTGCCTTGCATTTTCAATTGTTTGAAATGGTGCTTTCAATTGTTTGAAATGGTGCTTTGTGTGTGTGTTTGAAAATATTTTGAAAAGAGGCCATTGTTGTGGCAACCTTTGTAATGATCCATGTTTGAATGTATACAAAGGTGTATTTGTCTTTTGAAAATTTTTCAATGTTTTTGAAAGTTGTTTTGAAATTGTGTTATGATGTGTATTTTGAAAAATGGCAAGGATTGTTTTGCAAGTTTGATCAAGTAACTAAGAGTTGTCTACCCTATTTTACTCAAAGATCTTTCTTATGTTTTTAACCCTTTTAACAGTGTTGTTTCACCATTGCATTTGGTGAACAATCTTGTGTTAGGATGTAAACGGGACGGGCACGGGTCATCGTATAGACCATGATAGCAATGTTGCAAAGTATCTTAGTATTTCTTTTGAGGGACTAAGATCAATTTTGTAAGGCAACTTTGGATAGCGTCATCGAGGGACTATGATCTTTTGATTTTGTTTGTTTTACCAAGTTACTTTGCATGCGTAACATGGCCCATTTTTTTGAAGGCAACAAGTGGATGTAACCCTAGGGGTGTTAGTGTGCAAGTGTGTTTTATTGCATACCAGAGTTTATCTTTGAATTAGGATTTTCTATTTCATTGATTTTATCTTGCCATACACATCCTAATTACTAGCAAAAAAAGCAGAAATATAAAATCCTACGCTATTACAACAATTAGGGAGTGGGGATACACATTTGTACATGGGGTGGTTCAACGAGAAAAATAGACAAAAAAGAAAATAGCAAAAAAACAAGATAGAGAGAAAGAGAGAGGGAGCCAGCACGCTGCTGAGAGGTCATCAGAAGTTCTGACTCAGGCCCGCTGCCAGATGATCAACCTTTTGGTTAAACTGTATGAGTCAGAACTTCTGACTCTGGCACCTGCAAAACAGAAACCTGTTAGTGGGAAGATCAGAAGTTCTGACCCCCCTGCGCTGCAAGACAAAAGTTTGTTAGTGGGGAAATCAGAAGTTCTGATCCTGCTGGAAATACAATAATTCTCAGAAGTTCTGATATTATTGACAGCAAAACAGGCTTCAAATGTGCTAACGTCAAAGTCAGCACTTGGCTTCTCCCTGTACTAATCAGAACATCTGCAACTTTGTTATTTTTCCATAAAACAGAAAACATGTTTGGAATAGCTCCAGCAAATGTCAAAGTGCTTCAGAGGACAGAACCAACAAGGTCACAGGCAGGTTCTACGCTGGCTCAAAACGTTCTGAGGTAAACGTTCTGAGGTATGAAAATCCTCAGAACACAAACAGCAGCAATATGATATTTACATTATGTTTATTTGAGCATGCAAAGCTGATGATGCTTAGCAGCGTGATGAAGGTCAGCAGGTGCTTACCTGGCTGTTGGAAAAGTTTGTGGATGAGAGCTAGCTTTTGGCTCTGATGGTGTTCTGGACAGGTTCTTTTTTTGAAAAGGGTAGATGAAGGTGTATGCGTATATATGGTCAGAAGTTGAAAGGGTGTTCTTTAGTCACAAGGAAAACTGGGTATTGATGAAGTTTGAAGGTAAGAAATTCAAAGTTATGAAACACTGGAGATTTTGGCAGAGTTTCACAGCACTTTCTTGCCAAAGATTTCTGTTTCTCTTCTAGCAATTTTTCTGTTTCTTGGACGCCCTTTTTCAGTGGACAATGGTTCTCTATTTATAGGCAAAGCTCTTGTGGATTTCTTGAACATTAAAGGCGCCAACAGAGTTTGAATTGTTCTTTGAAAGAAATTCCTGGGGAGTTGTGATAACAGATAACCTTTCAGCCTAGGCTGGAGCAGCAGGCATGGATTGGGGAGAAGTGACCTCTTAGGTGGGCGGTGGCGCGTAGACCCATGCTTGAACCTGCGTAAAGGAGTTTACCAAGCCACACGTGAAGGAACTACTTGGATGAATGTTCAGGAGTGGTTGGGAGCATTAATGAGCATTAAATAGTGATAAGACTTATCAACACCAATATTCTGGTAGTAGAAACAAAACTTTGAACCAACAGTTCTGTTTTACCAAGAACAACGTAAACCATGCTCTGGTCTTGGCCTCCTGTTGTCTTGGCAAATTCTGGGGATTCTCCTGACTTTCTGACACGTTCCTTGGATTTGCTTCTGGAAATCCTGGATTTAGAGATTCTGTATCAGTGTAACACCCACTCTTCTGACCTTTTCATCTTCTGATTTCAGCATGTTCTGGAGGAGCCTTCAGACTTCCTTGTTTCCTTTGCATTCCTTTAGCAAACTATGGCTGAACTTGCGTAACTGCTGAAAGAGTCATGCTCTGTCTGAGGCTTACGTGTTGAAACACGTTTGCAACTTCTGACTGAGTTGATGTAGCTGTTGAAGAGCCAACTTCTGAATGCGTTGAGCCAAGCTTGCAACTTCTGACCGTTTCTATCTGGAGTTTGGTCCAGAAGTTCTGAAGCGCTATTTTCTTCTTAAACACCCATTTTTAAAGAAAAATTCCAAACGTTTAGAATCTAATTTTTCTCAAGATAAAAGTGTTGCCTTTAGAGCTTGTGTGATCATTTTGCTCTTGTCAATGGTTTGCTTGGGCAAAAGTGGACAATTCAGGACTTGGATTTGTTTCAGAGGGACTCTGTGAATCCAAGATGATTTCCTGAAGAAAGAGAGGGCAAATTTTGGGGTACAACAGCCATTAATAAGGAAGAACTTAGCAGAAAATCTCCTTACGAACTTCTTATCATTGATTGAAGCTCCTTCTGGATATTCTTGAGCCTCGAGATACCTCTTGACTTTGTGAAACCAAGGCTGGTCCACTACTTCTTCAGTATTAATCTCGTGATAGTATGCTGGTTCATCCATTTGTTCGATGGTGATCTGGGGAGCCTCGTTATCCCAATTAAGTTCAAACATAGATGACATTGTGGCTAGAGCGCCTGCTAGCTTATTTTCTTCTCGCGGGAAATGCTCGAAGGTAATCTTCTCAAAATATGGTAGCAATGTCAAAACATGTTCTTTCTAAGGGATAAGGTTAGGGTGTTTGGTGTCCCATTCCCCTTTGATCTGACTGATGACCAGAGATGAATCTCCAAATACATCCAAGGATTTGATCCCCAGGTCTATGGCAGCTCTGAGACCAAAGATGCACGCTTCGTATTCCGCCATGTTGTTTGTACAATTGAAGCAAAGTCTGGAAGTAAAGGGAGTATGACACCCTTCCGGAGATATGAGTACAACACCAATACCATTTCCGAGTGCGTTAGATGCCCCGTCAAAGAACAGGGTCCATCGGGATCCTTGTTCAGGTCCGTCATATGGCCTGAATTCTTCGCAGTTGTCCAATGTCATGATGTCTTCATCCGGAAAATCAAACTTCATGGACTGGTAGTCTTCTACGGCTTGGTGAGCAAGGTGATCAACTAATACATTGCCCTTTATAACTTTCTGGGTAGTATATTATATGTTATATTCTGTCAGGATCATCTGGCCTCTCGCTATTCTCCCAGAAAGAGCAGGCTTCTCGAAGATGTATTTTATCGGATCCATCTTAGATATCAACAAGGTAGTATGATTCAGCATATACTGTCTTAGCCAGCGAGCAGCCCATGCCAGAGCGCAACAATTTTTCTCGAGCACTGAATATCTGGTTTCACAGTCGATAAACTTTTTGCTCAAGTAGTAAATAACGTGCTCTTTTCGGCTAGACTCGCCATGCTGCCCCAATACACACCCCATTGAGTTTTCTAAAACAGTCAGATACATAATCAACGGTCTTCCCTCGACTGGTGGCATCAATACAGGAGGCTCTTGCAAGTACTCTTTGATTTTGTTAAAAGAAACTCGGCACTCGTCATTCCATTTGACTACTTGATCTTTCTTCAATAGCTTGAAGATTGGCTCACAAGTAGCTATTAAGTGAGAAATGAATCTGGTAATATAGTTCAATCGTCCCAAGAACCCCCCGACTTCCTTCTCAGTATGAGGAGCAGGCATCTCTTGTATTGCTTTTAACTTGGCGGGATCTACGTTAATACCTTTGTTGCTTGTGATAAAGCCTAGGAGTTTACCAGACCGTACCCCAAATGTACACATGTTTGGATTCAACCTCAGCTTGTACTTCTTCAGTCTCTCAAATGATTTTTGTAAGTGATCAAGATGCTCTTCTTCTGTTTGAGATCTAGCTATCATATCATCCATATAGACCTCTATTTTGTGATGTATCATGTCGTGAAATAGAGCCACCATGGCACGCTGATAGGTTGCCCCAACGTTCTTTAGTCCGAATGGCATCACCTTGTAACAAAATGTGCCCCACTGTGTGACAAATGTTGTTTTCTCCATGTCCTCAGGCGCCATTTTGATTTGGTTGTAACTTGAGAATCCGTCCATGAAGGAAAACACTTTATGTTGTGCTGTATTGTCAACTAAGATATCAATGTGGGGGAGTGGAAAGTCATCCTTAGGGCTTGCCCTATTCAAATCTCGGTAGTCCACACACATTTGCACTTTGCCATCCTTTTGGGCACGAGAATAACATTGGCAACCCATTGAGGGTAAGAGGTGACGGCCAAGAATCCAGCGTTGAATTGCTTCATGACTTCTGCTTTAATATTTTATGACATATCAGGCCTTATTCGATGAACCTTTTGCTTTACTGGCGGATAATCCTCTCTTGTAGGCAGACGATGTACCGCAATATCTTCATCAAGTCCTGACATGTCTTCATATGACCAGGCAAATACTTCGACATAATCATGTAACAACTGAATCAAACGCTTCTTGATACTGGGTTCCAGATTGGCACCCACCTTGACCTCTTTTTTATCTTCTTCGATACCTAGGTTGATCATATCCATGGGTTCCTCGTGAGGCTGAATGGTTCTCTCTTCTTGTTGTAGCAGTCTGGCAAGTTCCCCTGACACTTCACAATCTTCCTCACCTTCGTCTTCGGCTTGGTATATCAAATTCTCAGAGTCACAAAAGGCCATAGCAGTATCCTTACCCATGGGATCCCGAATGGATGTATACATGCATTGTGAGTGTGGGTATGTGTAAGGGTCTAGCTATCTTTGAAAGAAAGTAAAATGTAAGAGAAAAACAATGAGCACAAAAGTTTGAATGCGAAAACGTCCATGATTCATTGATGTCATATGAAAAATGAGATAATAACCCTTACAAATGGACCATTGTGCCTCGGGTAAGACACAAGGTTTTAAGAGTGCGAATTGTTTTGAATATTACATATCCAACAAAATGTAAAGATAAATTACTGAGGGATGAAAGTGATTGGGATAAAGTCTCTAGTCTCCCAATTGTTGAGCCCTTTATTGAAAGTCGGAAAGATCCATTCCTCCAGGTTGCAGCCATCTTCACCATCTTCTACTGCGTTGACCTCACGGTTGCTGATCTTCAAGGGCGGCCCTCCAACACGGGCACGACATACAACCTTTTGAGCACTTGAAGTGAAACCTAAGCCAAACTTGTCAGATTTATACGGGATATCTGGGAGTTATCCCCAGATAGTGCATCCCCCATTCTTCTACTACTGCTTTGGCATCATTCAGAGATGACATCCGGAGTAGAGGCCTTGTAATCTTGGGAGCAGCTGTAACACTCGTAATTTAATTAATTAGTTAATTAAATTATTTTTGGAATATTTGTGAAGAAGTGTTATTATAATTGGATTTATTTTATTAAGTGGAGAAATAATAATATTTGAGGTATTATATTATTATGTGAAATAATATTAGAAGTGTAATATTGTTAATGTGGGCCTATATGGTGTGAGTGGAAGTAATAAGGGGGTGTAGGTTTTGAGCTCAATAAGGAATAATATAATAATATTAGGTTATTTTATTATTTGTGAGAAGAATAGAAGGAGGAAGCAGTAAGAAGAAAATAAGGATTGTGAAGAACGTAAAGCTGCTGGAAAAAGTGGAAGACGGAAAGAACAAATAATTCAACCCGGAATTGGAGAGCGACCTTCGATCCAAGGTAAGGGCGGGGTTCTGGCTTTATAATTGGGTTCATGATGTTTGATATATGGGGTTAGATGTAATTGTTGTTTGTTCTTGCATAAATTGCATTATGAATGATGTATGATGAAGATTTGATGAATAAGAATGTTATTATATTGTTTGATCAATGGAGTAATAGAGTGTAATATTAGGTGGTGAATTATCATGATCATAATAAGGTTTGTAAGGTTAAGAATATGATTCCCGTAGCAAAATACAGTAGAAAACGCAGAAAATTATGTAGACTGTCGAAGGATGTGTCGACCCCAAGCTGCATGTGTCGATACATGAAGGAGATTCTACTCTGGATGATTCGATGTATGCAGGGCTTGTGTCGATACATGAGTGTGTGAGACTCAGGATGAGTCGACACGAAGAGAGGATGTGTCGATGCATGATGAGTACAAGATTCGGGATGAGTCGACCGGTGCGATGCATGTGTCGATACATGCTGTGATTTGAAGCAGAATGAGTCGATCCATAAGGAGGATGTGTCGACTCATAGTATACATATGAATCTGGATGAGTCGATCGAAGGAGTTTTGTGTCGACCCATACTGAATAATTTTGACAGAATCAGTTTTTTTAATTGCTGTAACTTGAGTTTTAGGATGCTGTTTGAGATGCCGTTCGAAGCGTTGATTAGCTAACGCGATGAACTTTATTCTAGATGATTTAAATGATGATTAAGAGGTTTAATCCCAGTAACTAATTTAGGATTTAGAATTAATTCCCGTAGGTGACCGTTGTGCTGTTTTTGGGACAGATTGGTGAATATGAGATGTTAGAGGCTGCTGTTAGAATTATGACAGTAGGATTTAGTGACAATAATGATGTACAGTAGAAGAATAACATTTGATAAATAAGTGATGTTTAATAAATTATTTTGAGATATTTATGAGATGCTGTAATTGATATGTTTTGAGATGTTTATGAGATGTTGTTGTTTTAAGATGTTTATGAGATGTTGTTCCGAGATGATTGAGATGTTGTTGTTTGAGATGACTGAAATGTTGTCGTTTTGAGATGATTGAGATGTTGTTATTTTGAGATGTGTTTTGAGATGTTTTTAACTGAGTGTGTTATTACATTCATGTTGAGTCGCATACATTGCATTTTTTTTGAGATGGAGCTTATGCTCGTTGAGATGGCCTGGATTGGCAAATTTTGAGATGAAGGCTATGCCTTGTTGATGCCTCTATTAATTGGAAGATTAGATTTTTGAGATGGGAGTTCTGCTCCAATGGTACCACATGCATTTGCATAGTTTTGAGTCGCATTTTATGATTGAATGATGAGATGTATTTGATGTCAATGAATGAGTATATATGTTGTAATTGTTGTTGATTATGAGATGAGAAGTGGTGATATTATTGATCTGACTTAATATATTAAGTATCATGCGCTTTATTATATTGTTATATATCTCACCCCTTCTGTTTGAATGTTGCCCCTATGTTGGTAACGTGCAGGTAATCGAGAGTGAAGGTCGTATACCTTTAATAGATCGAGTCGGTGTCATTGCTCTGATATGTAACACTCGGGGGGATGAACGCTTGCTGATTTTTGATTGCTGATTTTTAATTGTTGAACCTTAAATTGTTTATTTATTAAACACGAGGTGTTTCGAAGTTGCTATTTTATTTAAAGATGCTATTGAAGAATTCCGCTGCGTAGTTGTTGATTATTTAATGAAAGATGTTAAGTTGTTAGTTCATCCGATGTTTTATTAAACGTGTTATATATCCATGATGAATGCAATGAATTTATTAGAAGAATTTGTGACATCCCGATTCGTTTGTATGAATGAAATTCTATAACTCTGATTTATCTTGCATAATTGCTTAGGGTAGAATTGGGATGTTACAAAGTTGGCATCAGAGCAAAAGGTTGGTCCGACCTTGTCGTCGAGTCTTTGTTGTCTAACAATCGAGTATTGTTATTTTGATGTTCTAACCGTTGTTTGTGTTGTAGTGATAAGTTGAGATGGCTGGAAGGAATGATGCTGCTCTTGCTGCTTCTCTAGAAGCAATGGCTCATGCGATGGAAAATCAGCCGAATGCTGACGGGAATGCTGGATCTCGTAGCTTGGCGACTTTCCAGAGAGAGAATCCACCTACGTTTAAGGGAAAATATGATCCTGACGAAGCTTTGGAATGGTTGAAAGAGATTGAGAGGATCTTTCGCGTGATGGATTGCACTCCAGTGTAGAAGGTTCGTTATGGGACTCATATGCCAGCAGTCGAGGCTGATGACTGGTGGCTAGAGACTTTCCAGAACTAAGAAGCTGCAGGTGAGAATGTCACTTAGGCTGTGTTCCGTAGGGAATTCCTGAGAAAGTATTTTCTTGAAGATGTCTGTGGAAAGAAGGAAATTGAGTTTCTTGAGCTGAAGCAAGGGAATCTGTCTGTTGTTGAGTATGCTTCCAAGTTTGCTGAATTGGCCAAGTTTTATCCGCATTACGCTGAGGAAAATGCTGAATTTTCAAAGTGTATTAAGTTTGAGAATGGGTTGCGCCCGAAAATTAAGAAGGCAGTTGGATACCAGGAGATCCGTGTCTTTGCTGATTTGGTTGATAGCTATAGGATTTTTGAGGAAGATAATAATGCTCATTACAAGATTATCAGTGAGAAGAGGGGTAAGCACCCACAGAGTCGTGGTAAACCTTATGATGCCCCAGCTAGTAAGGGTAAGCAAAGAGTTTCTCATGGTCAGAGGACTAGTGGGGGAGATGCTCCTGCTGGTGTGATTTGTTTTAAGTGTGGGAAACCTGGACACAAGAGTAATGTGTGCACTGCTGAAGTGAAGAGATGTCACCATTGTGGTAAGAACGGACATATTGTATCTGAGTGCGAGCACAAGAATGTGGTTTGTTTCATTTGTAAAGAAGAAGGGCACATTGGTAGCCAGTGTCCGAAACCGAAGAAGGCTCAGTCTAGTGTTTGCTTTGGTGGAGGATCAGACAGCTTCCGAGGACAAACTTATTAGAGGTACATGTTTCATTAATAGTACTCCTTTAATTACTATTATTGATATTGGTGCTACGCATTGTTTTATTGCTGCTGATTGTGTTGAAAGATTGGGTCTTGTGTTGTCTTCTTTGAGTGGAGAAATGGTCGTTGATACTCCAGCCAAGGGATCGGTGACTACTTATTTTGTGTGTGCTAAGTGTCCCTTGTAAATATTCGACAGAGACTTTGTTGTTGATTTGGTTTGTTTTCCGTTAATAGGTTTGGATGTGATTCTTGGTATGAACTGGTAGAGCATAACTGTGTTCATATTAACTCTTATGACAAGTCGGTGAAGTTTTCTACTCCTGAAGAAGAGGAAGATGGTCTATTGTCTACTAGACAGTTGAGAAAGTTGATGCAAGAGGAAGCACAAATGTTTTCGTTGATGGCATCGCTATCTTTAGAGACTCAAGCTATAATTGAGGAATTGCCGGTGGTATGTGAATTTCCTGAAGTTTTCCCTGATGAGATTCCTGATGTACCGCCAGAGAGGTAATTTGAATTTGCAATTGATCTTGTACCTGGTACCAGACCTGTGTCTATGGAACCATACAAGATGTATGCGTCTGAGTTGTCAGAGTTAAAGAAGCAATTGGAAGAGTTACTTGAGAAGAGGTTTGTAAGACCAAGTGTATCGCCGTGGGGAGCTCCAGTGTTGTTAGTGAAGAAGAAAGATGGAAGTATGAGGCTTTGTGTTGATTATAGATAGTTGAACAAGGTGAAGATTAAGAACAAGTATCCGCTTCCAAGAATAGATGACTTGATGGACCAATTGGTGGATGCCCGTGTGTTTAGTAAGATTGATTTGAGGTCAGGTTATCATCAGATTATAGTGAAGGATGAAGATATTCAGAAGACGACTTTCAGAACATGTTATGGACATTACGAGTATTCGGTTATGCCTTTTGGTGTTACTAATGCGTCGGGAGTATTCATGGAATATATGAATCGTATCTTTCATACTTATTTGGATCAGTTTGTAGTGGTGTTCATTGATGATATTTTGATTTACTCTAAGTCAGAAGAAGAGCATGCTGAACATTTAAGAGTAGTATTGCAAGTTTTTAAAGAAAAGAAGTTGTATGCAAAGCTGTCCAAGTGTGAATTTTGGTTAAAAGAGGTTAGTTTTCTTGGTCATGTGATTTCAGGTAGTGGCATTGCTGTAGATCCATCGAAGGTTGATGCTGTGTTGCAATGGGAAACTCTCAAGTCAGATACTGAGATTAGAAGCTTCTTGGGATTAGCTGGTTATTATAGAAGGTTTATCGAAGGGTTTTCTAAGTTGTCACTTTGGTTGACTAAGTTGACTTGTAAAGGTAAAGCTTTTGTTTGGGATGTTCAGTGTGAAGAAAGTTTTACAGAATTAAAGAAGAGGTTGACGTCGGCTCCGATTTTGACGTTGCCTAATCCAGAAGAATCTTTTGTGGTGTATTGTGATGCTTCCAAGATGGGTTTAGGAGGTGTGCTTATGCAGAGTGGTAAGGTAGTTACTTATGCGTCGAGGTAGTTGAGGACTCATGAGAAGAACTATCCTACACATGATTTAGAGCTTGCTGCAGTTGTTTTTGTGTTGAAGATTTGGAGGCATTATCTTTATGGTTCTAGATTTGAAGTGTTTAGTGACCATAAGAGCTTAAAGTATTTGTTTGACCATAAGGAGTTGAATAGGAGACAACGAAGATGGTTAGAATTGTTAAAGGATTATGATTTCAGTTTGAATTATCATCCAGGAAAAGCAAATGTGGTAGCTGATGCATTGAGTCGAAAGACTTTACATATGTCAGTAATGATGATCAAAGAGCTGGAATTGATTAAGCAGTTCAGAGATATGAGCTTAGTTTGCAAGGTTACTCTGTAGAGTGTTATGTTGGGTATGTTGAAGATTAATAATGAATTTTTAGATAGTATCAGAGAAGCTCAGAAGTTGGATGTGAAACTGGTAGATTCGATGGTTGGGATCGATCAATCTGAGAATAGTGATTTCAAGTTAGATGAGCAAGGTGTGTTGAGATTTCGTAATCAGATTTGTATTCCTGATGATGCTGAGATGAAGAAAGTGATACTTGAAGAGAGTCATAGAAGTAAGTTGAGTATTCATCCAGGAGCTACAAAGATGTATCAAGATTTGAAAGGTTTGTTTTGTTGGCCTGAGATGAAGAGTTATGTGGCTCGGTTTATGTATGCATGTTTGACTTGTCAGAAGTCGAAAGTTGAACATCAGAAGGCTGCAGGATTGATGCAACCGTTGGAAGTTCCTGAATGGAAATAGGATAGCATTTAAATGGAATTTTGACGGGGTTGCCTAGTACTTTAAGAGAACGTGATTCAATTTGGGTGATTGTTAATAGGCTTATGAAGTCAGCTCATTTTATTCCTATTAACATCAGTTTTCCAGTGTCGAAGTTGGCTGAGATTTATGTTAGTGTGATTGTGAAACTGCATGGTGTTCCTTTGTGCATTGTGTCAGATAGAGATCCAATATTTACTTCTGATTTTGTGAAGAGTTTTCAAGAAGTGTTGGGTTCTAAGTTGAGGTTGAGTTCAGTGTATCATCCTCAGGAAGATGGTCATACTGAACAGACGATTCAATTGTTAGAAGACTTGTTGAGGGCATGTGTTCTTGAGCAGGGAGGATCGTGGGATACTTATCTTTTGTTGATAAAGTTCACATATAAAAACAGTTACCATTCTAGTATTGGGATGGCACCTTTTGAGGCGTTGTATGGTCGATGATGTAGAACTCCGTTATGTTGGCATGAATCTGGTGAAAGTGTAGTACTTGGACCTGAACTTGTTCGTGAGACTACCGAGAAGGTGAAGTTGATTCGAGAAAATATGAAAGCTTCAAAAAGTAGACAGAAGAGTTATCATGACAAGCGAATGAAGGATTTAGAATTCCAAGCTGGTGATCATGTGTTTTTGAGAGTTACACCTGTGACTGGTGTTGGGCGAGCATTGAAGTCTAAGAAGCTCACTTCTCGTTTTATTGTACCGTATCAAATTTCAGAGAGAGTGGGGAATGTTGCTTACAGAGTGGCTTTACCGCATAATCTTTCGAATTTGCATGATGTGTTTCATGTGTCGCAACTTTGGAAGTATATTTTAGATCCATCTCATGTGATTCATATGGACGATGTGCAAGTACGGGATAATCTTACGGTGGAGACGATGCCGGTACGAATTGTGGATCATGAAATGAAGACTCTGAGGGGCAAGGAGATTGCCTTGGTTAAAGTGGTTTGGCTAGGAGCTGCTGGTGAAAGCAACTCTTGGGAATTGGAGAGCAAGATGCGAGACTCCTATCCTGAATTGTTTGATTGAGGTAAATTTTCGAAGACGAAAATATTCTAAGTGGGGGAGAGTTGTAACGCCCGTAATTTAATTAATTATTTAATTAAATTATTTTTGGAATATTTGTGAAGAAGTGTTATTATAATTGGATTTATTTTATTAAGTGGAGAAATAATAATACTTGAGGTATTATATTATTATGCAAAGTAATATTAGAAGTGTAATATTGTTAATGTGGGCCTATATGGTGTGAGTGGAAGTAATAAGGGGGTGTAGGTTTTGAGCCTAATAAGGAATAATACAATAATATTAGGTTATTTTATTATTTGTGAGAAGAATAGAAGGAGGAAGCAGTAAGAAGAAAATAAGGATTGTGAAGAACGTAAAGCTGCTGGAAAAAGTGGAAGACGGCAAGAACAAAGAATTCAACCCGGAATTGTAGAGCGACCTTTGATCCAAGGTAAGGATGGGGTTCTGGCTTTATAATTGGGTTCATGATGTTTGATATATGGGGTTAGATGTAATTTCCGTTTGTTCTTGCATAAATTGCATTATGAAGGATGTATGATGAAGATTTGATGAATTTTTGATGAATAAGAATGTTATTATGTTGTTTGATCAATGGAGTAATAGAGTGTAATATTAGGTGGTGAATTATCATGATCATAATAAGGTTTGTAAGGTTAAGAATATGATTCCCGTAGCAAAAAAAAGTAGAAAACGCATAAAATTATGCAGACTGTCGAAGGATGTGTCGACCCCAAGTTGCATGTGTCGATACATGAAGGAGATTCGACTCAGGATGAGTCGATGCATGCAGGGCTTGCATCGATACATGAGTGTGTGAGACTCAGGATGAGTCGACGCAAAGAGGGGATGTGTCGATGCATGATGAGTACAAGACTCAGGATGAGTCGACCTGTGCGATGCACGTGTCGATACATGCTGTGATTTGAAGCAGAATGAGTCGATCCATAAGGAGGATGTGTCGACTCATAGTATACATATGAAGCTAGATGAGTCGATCGAAGGAGTTTTGTGTCGACCCATACTGAATAATTTTGACAGAATCAGTTTTTTTAATTGCTGTAACTTGAGTTTTAGGATGCTGTTTGAGATGCCGTTCGAAGCGTTGATTAGCTAACGCGATGAAATTTATTCTTGATGATTTAAATGATGATTAAGATGTGTAATCCCAGTAACTAATTTAGGATTTAGAATTAATTCCCGTAGATGACCGTTGTGCTATTTTTGGGACAGATTGATGAATATGAGATGTTAGAGGCTGCTGTTAGAATTATGACAGTAGGATTTAGTGACAATAATGATGTACAGTAGCAAAATAACGTTTGATAAATAAGTGATGTTTAATAAATTATTTTGAGATATTTATGAGATGCTGTAATTGATATGTTTTGAGATGTTTATGAGATGTTGTTGTTTTAAAATGTTTATGAGATGTTGTTCCGAGATGATTGAGATGTTGTTGTTTGAGATGACTGAAATGTTGTCGTTTTGAGATGATTGAGATGTTGTTGTTTTGAGATGTTGTTAACTGAGTGTGTTATTACATTCATGTTGAGTCGCATACATTGCATTTTTTTTGAGATGGAGCTTATGCTCGTTTAGATGGTCTGGATTGGCAAATTTTGAGATGAAGGCTATGCCTTGTTGATGCCTCTATTAATTGGCAGATTAGATTTTTGAGATGGGAGTTCTGCTCCAATGATACCACATGCATTTGCATAGTTTTGAGTCGCATTTTATGATTGAATGATGAGATGTATTTGATGTCAATGAATGAGTATATATGATGTAATTGTTGTTGATTATGAGATGAGAAGTGGTGATATTATTGATCTGACTTAATATATTAATTATCATGCGCTTTATTATATTGTTAGATATCTCACACCTTCTGTTTGAAAGTTTCCCATATGTTGGTAACGTGCAGGTAATCGAGAGTGAAGGCCGTATACCTTCAATAGACCGAGTCAGTGTCATTGCTCTGATATGTAACACTCGGGGGGATGAACGCTTGCTGAATTTTAATTGTTGAACCTTAAATTGTTTATTTATTAAACACGAGGTGTTTCAAAGTTGCTATTTTATTTAAAGATGTTATTGAAGAATTCCGCTGCATAGTTGTTGATTATTTAATGAAAGATGTTATGTTGTTAGTTCATCCGATGTTTTATTAAAAGTGTTATATATCCATGATGAATGCAATGAATTTATTAGAAGAATTTGTGACGTCCCGATTCGTTTGTATGAATGAAATTTTATAACTCTGATTTATCTTGCATAATTGCTTGGGGTAGAATTGGGGTGTTACAATAGCCTTAGTCACTAACACCTCTTGGGGGACCTCTTCAAAGTGTTGAAATGGAGTTTCAATGAATTCGCTCTCCAATTCCACATATCTGAAGGAATTGAGACGGCTGATCATGTATTCTTCCTCTCCATGGACAATGATAATCTTCCCTTGAACCGGATACTTCAGCTTCTGGTGCAATGTAGAGGTAACATCGCCAGCATTATGGATCCATGGCCGGCCTAGCAAACAAGAATATGAAGGGCAGATGTCCATCACATAAAAAGTTGAATTGAAGGTTTGGGTTCCAACCTTTATGGGAATGTCCACCTCCCCATGTACCATCCTCTTCGAGCCGTCAAAAGCCCTTACCACTATGTCGCTCGGCTTCAAAGTCAACTCCTCACAGTCAAGTCGTTCAAGAGCTTTTTTGGGTAATACATTCAGGGATGAGCCAGTATCCACCAAAACATGTGCCAGAGTGGTGCCCCTACATTCCGCTGAGACATGCAATGCCTCATTATGCTTTCTTCCCCTCGGCGTCAGATCAGCATCTAAAAAACCTAAACCATTGTCCGTAGTTAGGCTGGCCATGCAGTCTTGAAATTGATCAACAGATGTCTCTTGTGGTACATGGGCTGTTTTTAAGAACTTCACTAAGGCTTTTGCATGCGCCTCGGAACACAGTAGTAATGCCAGCATGGAGATCTTAGAGGGAGTTTTCCCCAATTGTTCAACTACATCGTAGTCGCTTCTCTTTATAATTTTTAAGATCTCCTCCATTTCCTTCTTGGAGGTATCAGGGATAGTCAATGACTGAGCCTTCATCCGGACAGGCTCAACCATAACACCTTTTCCTCGAGCCTCAGTTAACTCGGCAGAAGGAGTGTCAGTAAGAATGATTACAGGGATTGTAACAGCTTTGTCAATTGGAGTACTTGCAGAGATGATTATGGGTGTAGGAGCAACCTTTGGAGCAGCCACATGGATAATTACGGGTCCAGAAACTGCTTTTGGGGGAGCAATTTCTGGAGAAAAGATCCTATCACTTCGGGTAATTTTGCTAGTTCCGGAAATGTTACTAACATCAAAGTCTTCTTCTTCAGAGTTTATCTCTTCGGTGGCCGACCAGTCTTGTTTGATGCCATGATAGTAAATGTCCCCTCCGTAATTCCATGACACGGTTTTGTCTGATACATATGGGACTGGCCCAAGCATTGTGATTATTAAAGGATCTGCTTTCGGAACTAATGTAATTCTAACGGGTCTTTTGGTGGAGACCCTGGAAGAATTGGAAGAAATGGTAATGATAGAAATATCTTCAACAGGAATAGGTGAAACAGGAGTGTTTTCAAACAAAATCTCTTTGTTATCCAGCAGGAACTGAACGCCTGCTTTCAACAAAGGACAACTAGTCAGTGAGGATAAACAGAAACAACAATCTTCATCACAACCCGGGAACACGCCAGCATTCAACAAGTTCATTTTAACAGTCAGAAGTGGGGTCATGAGTTCATTAACTGAAGTAACAAACAATCCTTCTTCAATGGCATTGGCATTGTGACCATGTCTGGGCATAGGAGCAGAAATGACATTTGGCTTTTCGGGCGCATCAAACTCAATTTCTTTTGCTTCAATGAGGTCTTGTATTTTGTTATTCAAGGCCCAACAGTTATTAGTATCGTGACCAGGACTTTCCGAGTGATATGTGCAATGGGCATTGGGATGATAATGAGGGGATGTTGTGTTGGGGTTTTTCGGAGCTTCTTTCAAGGTTACCAAGTTGGATCTTAGCAGATGAGGTAATACTTGAGATGGAGTCATGTTGATTCTGGTAAACTGCTTGACTGGCCTTTCTACCCTTGGTTGATTATTTCTTTGTTGATTAGATGTAGGCTTAGGAATCATAACAGCTCCCACCATTGGTGGGCGTTCGGCCCTATCTTGGTTTCTTTGTGGATATACAGCAACTACCTCTTTCTTCCCGATGAAAGGCTTTCTTACAGCTGTAGAAGAAGATGTGTCTTTTTGGATTTTTCCATTATTAATACCGGCTTCTATCCTCTCTCCGGTTAATATTATTTCAGTAAAACCTGCAGATGAACTTTTGATTAAATGATTGAAGAAAGGACCAGAGAAGGTGCCTAATAACATGTCTACCAATTCTCTCTCAGACAGAGGGGGTTGAACTCTTCCATCCAAATCTCTCCATTTTTGTGCATAGTTTTTGAAACCTTCATTGGAAACCATGGCCATACTCTGGAGTTGAGTACGGGTAGGCGCCAAATCAACATTGTATTGATATTGTTTGTAGAAAGCTGCATCAAGATCTTCTCAATTGTGAACATTAGCCCTTTCTAGTTGGTAGAACCAGTCAAGTTGAGTCCCAAACAAACTGTCTTAGAAAAGGTGCACCCATAAGTCTTTATCAGGTGTATGGGGTTGAATTTTCCTCACATATGATCGGAGATGCATTTTAGGGCATTACGCTCCATCATATTTGGCAAATATAGGCACTTTGAATTTCGGAGGAATCACAATCCCCGATACTAGTCCCAATTACTCAAAGTCTAAACCTGGCACCTTTTGGATTTCCATCACGCCCAACCGCTCTTCAAGATCTTTATACTTGTCATCAGCTGAAGGGTATTATTCCTCAGAGTAGTCCTCTTCTTATTCCTCTTCTTCTGATTCTGATGGGATAACTGTTTCCTTGCCTTTTGCCTCTCCTTCACCGGATGTTGTTGCAAAGTCCAAAGTCCTTCTTGTCTGCCCATGAAATCTTCTTCCCATGTTTAAGACTCCGATCACCTTCTTTGTTTTCTTCTTCCTCTCTTCAGCCAACAGAGTCTTCAACTCTTCTTGCCCCTTGGCTAGGGTCACGAGAAACTGTTGAAATTGCGTATTCTGAGCTTGGAGACTTTCACTGTTTGCTCGAGATCCATCTTACTGAAATAAATAGTAGAGAGATGAGGAGACTTGTTGCAAAAGACCTGTTTATGTTATGATGAATGGTATATGCATATGCAATTTTTTCAAGGATTTTAAAGATTCAAATTTGCTTTAGACAAAAAAGGAAACACACGTTATATTAATAAGATAAAGTTTGAGTACATCAATGCCCCTTGGGAAAAATAATACAAAACTCTAAGATAGAAAAGTAGTGCGCATCCTCTTTGCTGCAATGTAGGCATTCAGAGTCTGCTCCTCATGAAGTAGCCTAGTGAGTTCCAAAACCTTCATCCCGCTTGCGTAGAATTGGGCTTCAAACGTAACTCGCTCTCCTTTGAGTTGTATCCAATCCCTTTGTAGGTCTTCAAGAGATGTGGGCATGTCAGGATGTAGGATAGTGTATGGAATATCTTCTTCCATGACAGGCTCAATGATTACCGGGAGAATGGAGAGGTAAGGCATCATAAGACTTTGAGCACGAGTTTGTACCCATTTGAGGTAAGTCTCAAGAGGGATGGAATTTTTGTGCCCCAAAGTCTTGCTATCCACCTTGCTTAACATCCTCCAAGCTCGGATAAATCTCTGGTGAAGACCTTGATCATTGTTGTCGTAGTCAAATACCAAACCTTGAATCAGCATCTCGTGCGGGCCATCCCTTTGAGCATAACCAAACTGCCTTAAGGCTAGGCAAGGGTTGTAGGTGATACCTCCCCTAATGCCAAGTAAAGGGACATTAGGGAATTCTCCACAAAGATCGATAATGATAACATTCTCTTTGGATTGGGAGCACCAATGAATGTCTGAATGCTTGAGCGTCATCAACCTTTGTGACCACCTTGAACCTTGCTCATTCTTTAAGACTGATTGGGGAAGATGGGAAATAAACCATCTTTCCAAGAGAGGAGTGCAACACATGAGGACACCTCTTTTCCTTATTGTGCGAGTGTGAAAATAGTGTAGGATATCCCCTTGAAATGTAGGCACCGGGTTGCGTGATATGAAGATTTTGACGGTGTTGATATCTACGAGTTGGTCGGGATTTGGAAACAAAACCATCCCATAGATGAGGAGAGACATAATTTCCTCAAAGGCTTGCAAGTATAAGGAATTCCAACAACTTTGGGCTTTCTCAAACAGGAACTTTGCTAAGAAACCTTTGAAACCACTCCTTGTTTCCCAATGAGTTGTGACATCAGATGAGTGCAAGTGTAGAGCTTGAGCAATCTCTTCTGGCTTTGGATCTCTTTCTGTAACGTTGAAAGGTAGTTGATTGAGAATGGAAATTCTCAAGAGTTGGGAGAATTCTTCCAAAGTAGGCACAAGTTGATAGTCAGGATTTGTGAAGCAATGATGCAAAGGATCACAGAACTGAAAGAGCACCTTCATCATATCCTCATCTGTGTTAGAGGTGACCAAGTTGAGTAGACAACCATGTCTCTCGGTGAATGGAGAATTTCCAAGGATCCTTGAAGCTAGATCCTTAAGCTGTGGATGGATTCTCACAAGGTTGACTTGAATAGTTTTCCTGCGAAGTGAGTCCATATCCTACAAAACAAGAACAAAGATGAATCCGAAAATCCTTGAAATGGTTAGTGGATGCATATGATGTTCATGATGTCCATGATGTTATGTACAAGTATGCATATACAAACAAAGCAAACAAATCCTAGGTTTAGGCTTGCATGGAGTTTTATAGGTAAGTACCCTCTTGGAGTTTAGTTGGCTTAAACCTGTCCTAGAAATAGTAACCGGGTTCTAAGGAGCTCAATATCACTGGATTGTTTCCTTGGTCATTGTTTCAGCTCAAGCCTCTTTAATGGTGACCGAAATATCCCAAGAAACCAAACCTCAATGAGTGTAGTATCGAGTATCTATCAACTTCGGACTGCACCAAAGCCGATCATCTCGCTACATCCTAAAGGCCAAGTTGGTCAAGTAAAGGTTCTAGAAGTTCATTAGTGCTTCATGACATCACTCAACGGCCCCATGTTCTCTTTGATTAACTCAAAGGCT
This sequence comes from Vicia faba, assembly GCA_948472305.1. Classification (NCBI taxonomy): domain Eukaryota; kingdom Viridiplantae; phylum Streptophyta; class Magnoliopsida; order Fabales; family Fabaceae; genus Vicia; species Vicia faba. Next base: position 792,804,277 of record OX451735.1, read on the forward strand.
ACCGGTACCCACAAATATGTCGCACTAACGTAGATATTGCTTAGACCATGTCGGTATACCCCACACAGTTTCCACAATGTATTACTACTTACCTATAATGTATCCCAAATCCGGGTAGAGGATTCAAACCCAAACAAAGAACCATAATGTAAAGCATTCAAGTCAAACAATGTAAGAAAGTAAATGTGATCTAAACCCTAAGGTAACCCCACTTTTAGAATTGTCCCCAGCAAAGTCGCCAGTTTTGTGATACGGTGGGAGAAATGACTTGATTGTTTTGTGTTTGATCGTAAATGTTGCGGTTAGCAAGAGTCGCCACCGACTTTCCTTTTATCCAAAAGGAAAGGTAAAAAAGCACAGGAAAGACCTTTGAGATTGTTTCTTGAGTTGGGGGGTAGATTATGAAAAGAGAAGGTATTAACACCCTTTTCATCCACAGTTTTCCATGGGCTCTTAGTTACTTTCTAGATCACTTGCTTTTGTTTGAAATTATGCTTTTGTGTGGTTTTGAAAGTATTTTGTAAAAGAGGCCATTGTTTAGGAAATCTTTGTAATGATTCTTGTTCGTAAGAATGTATACAAAGATGTTTGATCTTTTTGAAAATATTTTCAATTTTGTAAGATGTTTGGAAATGTGTGTGCTTATTTTGAAAATTGCAAGGATATTTGTTTTGTAATGGAACAAGTAACTAAAAATAACCTACCTACTAAAATGTCTTTCTTTTTCATTTTCTTTTCCTTTGATATTGTTGTCTTACCATTGATTTGGTAAGCAACCCTATCTTTGGATGTAAACGGGACGGGCATGGGTCATCGTATAGCCATGATTAGCAATGTTGCAAAGTATCTTAGCATTTTTAGGGACTAAGATCATTTTTGTAAGGCAAATTTGGATAACGTCATCGAGGGACTATGATCTTGTATTTGTTTGTTTTTTCTAAGACACTTTACATGCGTAATATGGCCAATTTTGTAAGGCAACCAAGTGGATTAACCCTAGGGGTGCTTGTGTGCAAGTGTGTTATTTTCATGTTTGATTTTGTCTTGGATTAGGGTATTCTATTTGGTTGATTTTATCTTGCCATACAAACCCTAATTACTAGCATGTTATATAAAAGCGATACATTGCGGAATTTAAATGTCCTACGCTATTACAACATTTGTGGGAGGGGAAATACAATTTATGAATGGGGATTTGCAATAATATAAACCTAATTAAGCTATTACAACCAAATTTAATATGTACAAATATTGGAATAAATAATATACAAGATACATTAAATATGCAAAGATGTATGAATGCAAAGAAGATTTTGTTTGATTTTTTATGTGGAAAAGGTTTTAACCTAAACCTAATAAATAAATCAAGATTATCTCAAATTAATTAGGAAAGGAAATTATTTTTAGAGAAGGTTTTTAATAAACCCTAATTCTAATTTATCAAAAGGAAATAAATTTCTATAAGAAAAGTAAGTATTTTTGTATTTTTATCTTGAAAATAAAATATGGCATCATGAGATATTTTTGGTCTTTTTATGTTAAAAATAATATGCTTAATGAGTGTGAAGAAAGATAAATAAATATTAAACTAATTTTAAATTAATTTACAAAGTTATTTAATAAAATAGATAATATATATAACTAAAGAAATTATTTTTTTATTAGGAAAAAATGAAATAAAATAAGTCAAAATAAAATCTATCATTTTTAAATTTTTTGTGATTTTTAATATTAAGAAAATATATTTAATAAAATAAAATGAAAGATAAAATAAATAAAAAAATTAATATGGGCCAGGGGTGCTGCAAGCAAATAGGAGGCAGGAGGTTAGCAAAAAAGCACAGGGTCCAAAGTCCAGCAACCCACGCTGCAAAAACAACAAAAAAGTGGAAAAAATATAGAAAATTGCATAAGGCAGCGCCAAAGTTCGAACCCATGACCTATGGTATTTTTGCGCGTTGCCTTACCACTAGGGTGGCTGTACATCCATTTATATAAACAAAGGCATAAATATATATATTAGAAAACACCCCCTGAAGGCAACTTCATCTTCAACCTTGAGCCATGGCCGGACCACCTGTATATCTCTCATTTCTCCATTAAAATGGAAAGTCCAAACATGAAAATTATGGGGGTTTTTCCCACGAGTTCAACCATCTAACTTATGTAAACTAACAATCAAAGATCAAAGTTAATTTTGCTTGCCCTAATTTGAAACCTAATTTTTACAGAAAATTCAAATCCAAAATTCTCTATACACAATGAATATAAATGAAATCTATGAACATGGTTGGATTTAGTGCAAGGATATCTACATTTTGTTTTCATAAATCAAGACCAAAGGATGCTTGTATGAAGAGATAGAAGTTTTAGTTTTTACCTCTTTCAGTTGAGATCGTGAATGGAGTTTGAGAAAGTTTTGGGAAGGCCTGAGGATCTATTTAGCTTGCTCGGTCCTCCCTGAGTGTGTTACAATCTTTACTTTGCCTTGAAAGTTACTGAATCTCCCTAGTCAAGTCAACCTGCAAGCTTGATATGTAAAAATGGAAGATGGAGGAGGAGGAGTTACAGTGAGGGGACAGGGGTCTGGAACACTTAGATATGATGTATATTAAGTGTTTAGGCATTTAAAATTCAAAACGCACAAGTGGTTTTTGAGATTGCTATGTAAGGTGAAAAACTGCAAGTTATGGCATATTTTTAGTGATAAAGTATTTGGGAACGTTTTTGAGCTTTAGCATTCGTGTTCTAGGTTGTAATACATTTGTGTATAAGTATGGAAAAGGTTTTTTTTTCAATTCCACACCAGGTTTCTGAGTTATAGCCTTTTGGCTCTATAACTTGCTTTTGAAGCAAAGTGAGGAGACAAGTCCCTAAGTGTTTGTACAAGCCTGATCTGAGTTGGTAGAGGTTTTAGACACATTACTTTTGGTTTATAGGGTTTGTGTGTACAGAAAGAACAAGTTTAAAGCTCAAGGAGTTGACAATTGCAAAAGTTGTGCTTTATCAAAATGGAAATGGCAACTTTGTGCCATAAATGGAATTGTAGCTTGGACAAAGGCTCTAATGCTTGGATTAAAGCTCTATCAGATGTGTAAACATTTAATTATGGAGTTAGAAACAAGTTTGAGGCCTGCAAAGCAAAGATTATGCAGCCTAGGCTTGAATTTGAATTTTGGTTCATCATGAAATGGCTTGAAATCAAAGTGAGAAATTGCCAACTTCATCTCTTCGGTTCTCCCTACTCAAGAATGATCTTAAGGAGTTCTTGGACATTTTTGAAAGCTTGCAATGTTCTATACAACTCATATTTGAATTGCTTTCAAATATTCCCCTTGGAACTATGTGAAAAATTGTCATGAAGTTAGGTCAAAAAACTGCCTAACTAGGGCAAAATTTCACTAAGTTATTTTAGTTCATGAGCATGTATTCACAAAATTATATCTTTAGATCCAAGCATTTTTTTGGAGAAATTGTGTGATGAAAAGTTGTATATTTCATGGAGATCTAAAATTTTCATGTTGGAAGTTTCTTTTGAATCATCTTGCATCATGGTGATAATTTGGCTCAAAGTTGAGAAAAAATAAGAAATTTTCTATACTTAGAAAATTTTCTAAGTTAAAATTTTCAACTTTTCAAAACCAAATCTTAAGTCCTTGCTTTCTTGATGAACAAGTTTCACATTTTGACATGTTTTGATGAATTATGATCTTTGGCACTTGATTTTGACAAAAACGTCAAAGTTTGACTTTTCAGTATACAATTGACTTTTGATCAGTTGACTGCAAATTTCATCTGTCAATCCAATGGATTTGCAATGTTTTTGGGCCATGTAATTAGGTCAATATGATGCAATTTAACTCTTGAAATCATGCTTCAAACCATTTGATCATTTTCTAGGTTAAAAATCAGAATTTACCCTTTCTCAGTCAAAACCCTAATTTTGACCATTTTGCCCTTCTGGAGATTTGATCAAAATTCTTGAGGAATTGTGGTCCAAACTTGATCAAATGATACATATGGGATTAAAATGTTGATGTGGATCCAAAATTATGAAGTTTGACTGTAAATTGGCCATGGTTGACTTTTCCCCCAATACAGTTGATTTTTAGGTCAACTGTCCAATTGACTGATCAAAAATGTGATTCAAGGCTTGAAACTTGGCATGAGTAATCTTGGGGGTCCATAATAATCCTTGAAAGCCATATGAAGCATTGATAGTCCAAAAATCCTTGTGCAAACTCAAACCCTAATTTTGGTCATTAGTGCCTGAGGAGGTGTCTTGAGCTGGTCAAACCCTAATCCAGTCTTGAGTCAAAGAGATCTTGTGAGGAAATTCTTGATAAGTGAGAGGGAAAATTTTAGGGTACAACAATAATTCTATTAGATTCTTTCATAATCAAAGAGTAATTTTTATGAGGCTTTTCAACCTTCAAGGACCTAATAGGCATATTCTCAATGGGATGATGTATACTATCTAATTTGGTAGCAAGAGTACTCATTTCTTGTTGCCAAATTTGACATGTGTCACAAGCATACTTATAAGATGGAACATCCTCTTTTTCATGATTTTAACTATCTACAATAAGTTTTTTTAATGATTCTAACTCATTTTTGGTTTCATCAACCTTGGCCTCTAAAAATGTGAAGACTTTTTCTTGGGAGGCAAGTCTTTTGTTAGCATTCAAGAACTCTATTTGTAGTTTTTCAAAGTCATTTTATAGTTCATTATAAGACAAAGTGGAAATGTTTGAATATTTAAAACTTACATCCTTTTTCTTGACTTGTCGATGATTTTCCATGTAACAATAATTTACCTCTTCATCACTCTCACTTGATCTTTCATTGCTTGAGGATTCACTTTCACTTTCCCAATCAACATAGGCTTGTATAAGCTTGTTTATTTGGCCTTTTCCTTTCTTTTTGGTAAGAGACAGACAATCTGATATGTAGTGACCAAGCTTACCACATTTGTAGCAAATAACACTTCCTTTGTACTTTTTGTTGTTCTCTTCTTTGAGGAAGAAGGGTTGCCTTCTAAACTTCATGAGATTATTGTCGGAATGTTTAACTCTATTTTTCCGAACATACCGATTATAATTCTTCACAAAAAATCCCATCTCTTCATCATCCGAGATCTCATCATCACTAGAGTCACCATTCTTGTTTTTCTATTCTTTTGAGGATTTAGAGCTATAAGCCTTAAGAGCCTTGGACTTCATAACTTCCTCCTTGTGACTTTCCTTATTCTTATTTTTCTTCTCAAGCTTCTTTTCATATTTTTCCAAGCAATAGAGTTCTTTGTTATGTTCTTCAAGCTTACCAAATATTGCAGTGAGATCAAGTGTTTCAAGATTATTAGCTTTCTTGATCGCGGTTACCTTAGGTTTCCAACACCTAGTAAGACATCTCAAAACTTTATTAGTAGCAATAGCATTGGAAAAAGGGTTACCTAGTAAGTTCAAACGATTAATAAGATGTGAGAATCTCTTTTTCATTTCTGCAATGATTTCACCATTCTTCATGCGAAAGAGTTCAAACTCTTGAGTGGGTGTATTAATCCTAGCTTATTTGACCTCATTAGTTCCCCCATGAGCAACTTGTAGAGTGTCCCATATAGCCTTAGCGGTTTGGCAATGGGAAATGCGATAAAACTCATCAACACCAAGTGCGGATAAGATGATGTTCTTAACTTTCCAATTGTAAGACTACTTTTTATTATCATTCTTATCTCATAGTTTTTCCATCTTAGGCATATTAATACCATCAACATCATATGTCACCATTGTTGGACCATTTTTAATGGCTTCCCAAACACGTTTGTCATATGACTTGATATGAATTTGCTAACAAGTTTTCCAATAAGTATAATTTTCTCCCGTGAAAATTGGAGCTCTCTTATAATCCCCTTTAGGTCCTAAGCCATTTTATAAAGAGTGTTCTTAATCCCGAATGAACCGGGATCTTGATTCCACTTGTTAGATGACGACGCGTATCTAGAGGGGGTGAATAAAGCAGCAAAAAATTATTCTAGACACAAATCTAGAAATCAATTGTTTTTAAAACTTTTCGATGCAGAAGCAATTAACTTGATAAGTCGTCTAAAAACCACTTATTGGAAACTCAGATATACAAATTATGAAAAGTAAATCTATGAGACAAAATTGAGTAATTAATTAATATAAACTCAAATCAACAATCCACTTATTTATTGTTTGAACATAATCACTTTTCAATTTTATTTTCAAAGCTAAATAATCAAAGAACTAACTTGATCATTTTATCAAACACTTAGCATGGGAGTGAATTTTCAGAATTTCTCTTTGAGTAATGTTGATATACAAAGCCACTTATAATCAAAATTCATTATAAGCTATATGCATGAAATTCTGGTATCAGATATGTGATGTCGAAGGAGATGTCATGACGCAAATATCTAATGACAATATAAAATGCAACAATATAAAAGCAGTAAAAACACAAGGGATAGTTAACCAAGTTCGATGTACAACAACACCTACTCTGGGGGCTACCAGGCCAGGGATAAGTCCACTAAATAGTATCAATTCATAGACCCTCAGTAAACAACCAGTTTATGATCTAATCACTTAATTGCTACCCGTGCTATACTTCTACCTAAGACACACCTAGGTATGAGGCCCTCCTCAAACCCCTTCAATCACTAATAGTGAAAAACACCAGAATTATTAAGTTTGAAAAAACCTCAATCATTCAATACTTAAAAGCTTATGAATGATCCACAATTTACAACTTAACTAAAAAATTACAACTCAAGTATTGAAACTGTTGTACCCTAAAATTTGCCCTCTCATTTCATCAACATTTTCTCATCATAAGACCCTTGGAGCTCAAGAGCAAGTTAGGGTTTGCTCTGCTCAAGACTTCTCCTTGTACTGTTGACCCAAATTAGGGTTTGTGTTTACACAAAGATGTTTTGACCTAAAAAGCCTAAGATGACTTTCATGCTTCATGTTGGACTCCCAAGTTTATCCATACCAAGTTTCAAGCCTTGATTCCAATCTTTGCCCAGTCAATTGGACAGTTGACCTAGAAATCAGTTATATTGGGGAAAAAGTCAACTGTGGTCAATTGGCAGTCAAACCTCATGATTTTTGACCCACATCAATATTATGAACTCATATGGACCATTTGATCAAGTTTGGATCACAATTCCACAAGAAATTTGATCAGATCACCAAAAGAGAAAAATGGTCATTTTTGGGGTTTTGACTGCACAAAGACAATTTTTGACTGTTTGACCTAACCAATGGCAAACCAAGCTCATATATGGACTCAAGGAATCAATGGCATTGTCTTGACACATTCAACAAGTTCAAAAGATCCCAAATGCACAAGATTGACAGATGAATTTTCCAGTCAAATGAGCCAAATTTGACTGTATACTGAAAAGTCAAACATTGACTGTTTGGTCAAAATCAAATGCCAAGATTCATTTTTCATAAAAACATGTCAAATTATGAAACTTGTTCATCAAGAAATCAAAAATTGCAAATTAGGGTTTGAAATGAAGAATTTTCATAACTTAGAATTTTTCTAAGTTATGAAAATCCCTAATTTTTTCCTAAACTTTGTCCCATTGTTTCATCAAGATACATTTGGATTAAAGGAAAACTCAAAACATGAAAGTTATAGTCCATTACAAAATCTACAACTTTGATTCACAAAGTTTCCTCAAAAGAAGCTTGTAGCTCAAGTTATGATTTTTGGAACAAGGGTGCAAAACATTCTTAACTTAGAAAATTTTTGACCTATTTTAGGTAGGATTTTTGCCTAACTTCATGGCCACTTTTCACATGCTTCCACTTGGAATTTCAACTTGCATTACAAAGATGGATTGAAGTACACATTCCAAGCTTTCCAAAATGTCAAAGAACTCATCAAACAACCTTGTGGTTAGGGAGAATCGAATTTGTCAATATGGGCAAAAGTCACTTTGTTCATGGCCAATTTACATGTTCATAACTTGGGCATTTTTGAAATCAGCATGCATAAGATAGGTTACAGGCCTCTAATCCCTTTCTTATTCAAAAATTCAATGCTAAACCATTGTGCCAAGTTGTTATTTCATTCATTTGGGCAATACATGTTAGATTAAGCCTTAATTAGAAAAAGCATATTATCCATTTTTGTAAAGTTACACTTTATGTCAAATATGCAATCCAAGTAGTACAATGCAAATCCTTTTGGCACAAGTTCAGGGATATATCCCACTGATCAAGACAAAGCTTTGCAGCACACTTGAGGGGCCTGCACAAGTCTAGAAACCAACTTGCCATTTCTTGCTTAAGTTAGAAGAAACCTTGCATAACTCACACCAACTCTCGTTGCTGCAAGAACTAGCTTAGACAAACTTGTTAGACACATCCCAAACAACATAACTGAGCTAAGGCACGACCAAAACACTTTCCAAACCTCATCAAACCTCAAAACACCATTGTACTGCACAAAAACAGGGCATCCCTGCAACTTGGCTTCCATAAACATTTCCCCTTGTGCGTTTTGGCTAAGACCTTTGCAAACACATTCCCTATCATCCACTAAAGCTGTCCCAAGCATTGGACACGACCTGTAACATCCCTAACACCATTTGCCATTTTCACTTTTTCTGTTTTGCAGGTTGATTGCCATAGCTTGATACACTTGGTTTCAAAGCAAGCTAAAGGTTGGAATAACATCCCTGGACTTCAAGCAAGCTGTACAAATCCTCACCTTGCCTTGAAAGTGCCTCCATTGCCAGACACGATCCAAGCTGAACAGGTAAGTTCATGAACTTCTATCTCTCAATATAGGAAGAGTTAGCTTTAAGTTTATGAATAAAAAATGTTCTACTCATGGCCCTGAAACTATACATATCCTCACTTTCCATTTATATTGCATATGCTGAGAGAATTTAAGACCTGAACATTGACAATAACTTAGGTTAAGAATTAGGGATGGAGAAATTCTCTCTCATTTCTGAGAGTTAAGTTAAGTTTCTTATATGTATGGAATCGTGGCTTGATGCTTGACATCTTTCATGTTATAAGTTTGTGCTAAAAGTCCAGGAATCAGGAGTTGTGTTTGAAGCAAGAAGGGCGCGCGTTTTTCAAACGTTTGTCTGAAGGTTGAAGACAACCTCTCATGGGCTGGGCCTGAGATTGTTTTTCCTTTTCACACCACTGCATTTCACATGCACCCCCCTGGCCCATCTTGAGTTTTACTTGTCATTTTTTATTTTTTCCTTTTGTTTTTGTTTCTATATTTTTATTTAAGCATGAAAAAATATTAAAATTATTTTTCTCACTTTTTTTTGCATTTTTTTGATATTTATTTTGTTTCATTTTAGTTTTGTACATAAATAAACATAAATATACTTTTATTTAAAAATAACTAAAAATAATACAAACACTTTTATTTTCTGATTTTTATTTTATTTTACCTTTGAAAACATTTTATAAAAAAATATACTTTTTTTTATTATTATTAAATATTTTTATTTTTGTACATATAATGTATATTTAGTAAATAATATAAATACTTATATACTTATTATAATATTTCGGATAAAAATACCAAAAATACTATATTTTTATTTTTACTAATATTTAACTTAAAAAATCACTTTTTGACAATATACTCTCTTTTATTTATTTTTTATGCATAATTAATAAATATTGCATATACATTTTATTTGCAAAATTAGGGTTTTACCCTAAACCTAAAAAACCCAAAAATTAAACCTTTTTATTTTGTTTATTTGACACATAAAAAATACTTTTTTACATACATATAAAAATCTTTTTTTTTTGCATCTTGCATATTTATTATATTTTATTTAATTATTGTATATTAATTAATTTGTATAATTCAATTTGGATGTAATAGTTAGATTTTAATTTCTTGCTAAAATATCCCCATTTGAACATTTGTACCCCCCATCCCATATATTGTGTTGTAATAATTTAGGACCTTTAAATTCCGCACTTTAAAAGCTTTCTAATTATGCCATGTTAGAATTAGGGTTTTGTATGCAAATCAAAAACAACAAATAGTTTGACCTAAATTCAAGATAAACAAGCATGAAAATGGACAACACTAATCACACTTGCACCCCTAGGGTACTCCACTTGTTGCCTTCAATAATGGGCCATATTGCATGTTAGGTATCATTGGCAAAAACAAAACAATCAAATGATCATAGTCCCTCGATGACGCTTTCGAAAGTTGCCTAAACATGATCAAGTCCCTTAAAGGAAAAGTTGCCAAAGATACTTGGCACCATTGCAATCATGGTCTAAACGATGACCCGCGCCCGTCCCGTTCACATCCTAACACAAGATTGTCCACCAAATATAATGGTGGAACAAAATTGTTAAAAGGGTTAAAACATAGCAAAGATCTTTGAGAAATTTAGGGTAGATAGATCTTGGTTACTTGCCAACTTGCAAAACAAAAACATTTGCCTATTTTTCAAAACACACTTCACAAACATGAACTTTCAAAACAACTTTCAAAACCTTGAAACATCTTTTCAAAAAGACAAATACCTTTTGTAAAACATTCGAGTAAAGAATTGTTACAAGGGTTGCCTAGACAAGGCATCTTTTTTTAAAAAAACATTTTCAAACCCACACACAAAGCACCATTTCAAACAATTGAAAGCACCATTTCAAACAATTGAAAATGCAAGGCAAGTGATCTAAGCAAGTAACTAAGAGCCCATGGATAACCATGGATAGAAAGGGTGCTAATACCTTCCCTTTCTATAATCTACTCCCCGAACCCAAGAAAGCATCTCAAAGGTTTTTGCTGTGCTTTTTAACCTTTCCTTAGGATAAAATAAAAAGTCGGTGGCGACTCTTGCTCAACCGAAACATTTGCGAAAACAAACACAAAACCCAAGTCAGTTCTCCCACCGTATCACAGAACTGGCGACTCTGCTGGGGATAAATTTTAAAGTGGAGTAACCTTAGGGCTTAGATCACCCTCTTGCATGACTATTTGTTTGCTTTGATTGCTTTATATCTTGGTTCTCTTGTTTGGGTTTGCAATCATACACCCAGATTTGGGGAAACATTCATAGATAGCAATACGTTGTGGAAACTGTGCGGGGTATACCGACACGGTTGAAGCAATAGTTATATTAGTGCGACATATTTGTGAGTACCGGTAACCCTTGAGTTCAATCAAGGAGAGTACGGGGCCGCTGAGTGATGTCACTAAGCACTAATGACCTAGAACCTTACTTGACCATCTTGGCCTTTTATTAGGGATAGTGAGATGACCGGCTTTGGTGCAGTCCGAAGTTGGTAGATACTCGATACTACACTCATTGAGGATTGTTTTCTTGGAATATTTTGGTCGCTATTTAAGTGGCTAAACCAAAACAATGAACATGGAAAACAATCCAATGATATTGAGCTCCTTAGAACCCGGTTACTATTTATAGGACAGGTTTTTAAGCCAACTACACTCAAGAGGGTACTTACCTATGAAACCCCATGCAAGCCTGAAACTAGGGTTTTTGTGTGGATTGCTTGTACATATGTTTGTACATACATCATGAGCATCATAAAGCATCATATGCATTCACTAACCATTTCAAGGGTTTAGATCTTCATCTTTGTTCTTGTTTTGTAGGTCATGGAAATCCTTCGAAGGAAAACTATCCAAGTCAACCTTGTGAGAATCCCTCCTCAACTCAAGGAGCTCACATCAAGAATTATGGAAAGCTCTCCCTTCAGTGAAAGACATGGTAGATTTCTCAGCCTAGTCAACACCAACATTGAAGAGGACATGATGAAGGTGCTATTCCAGTTCTTTGACCCTCTTCATCACTGTTTCACTTTCCCCGACTACCAATTGGTGCCCACTTTGGAGGAATTTTCCCAACTCCTGAGAATTCCTATCCTTAATCAACTACCTTTCAATGGTACAGAAAAGGAACCAAAGCCTGAAGATGTTGCTCAAGCACTACACTTGCAACCGTCTAACATCAAGGGGCATTGGGAAACTAGAAGCGGTGTCAAAGGCTTCTTGGCAAAATTCTTGTTTGAGAAGGCACAAGAGTGTTGGAATTCATTGGACCTACAAGCCTTTGAAGAAATTGTGGCCCTCCTCATTTATGGGTTGGTCTTGTTCCCAAATCCTGACCAGCTTGTAGATGTCAACGCCGTCAAAATCTTCTTATCCAGAAATCCAATACCAACATTGCTTGGGGACATTCTTCACTCATTTTACACACGAACAATGAGAAAGAGGGGTGTTCTCATGTGCTGTACTCCTCTCCTTGCAAGGTGGTTTATTTCGCACCTTCCACAATCTGTCTTGAAGAATGACCAAGGTTTAAGGTGGTCCCAACGGTTGATGACTCTTACCCACTCTGATGTACATTGGTGTTCTCGGTCCAGAGAAAATGTCATCATCGTCGATCGTTGTGGAGAGTTCCCTAATGTTCCATTTCTTGGAATTAGAGGAGGTATTACCTACAACCCTTGTCTAGCTTTGAGACAATTTGGATATGCACGGAGGGATGGCCCTCACGACATGTTGATTCCTGACCTAGTTTTTGACTTCGACAACGATGCGCAAGGACTTCGCCAAAGGTTCATCAGAGCTTGGAGGATGCCTAACAAGGTAGACAGCAAGACACTAGGGCACAAGAACTCCATCCCTCTTGAGCCTTATCTCAAATGGGTACGAGCCCGAGCCCAAAGTCTAATGATGCCTTACCCTCATGTTCTCCCTGTGATTAAAGAGTCCGTTAAGGAAGGAGAGGTTCCCTACACCATCCTATACCCTGACATGCCTACATCGTGGGAGGAGATGAAAAAGAGTTGGATCCAACTCAAGGAGGAACGGAACACTTTTGAAGCCAGCTTCTACGCCAGCGAGAACAAGGTTTTGGAGCTTACCCGCCGACTCTATGAGGAAGAGACCCTCAACACCTACATCGCACCAAAGAGGATGCACAACGTCTTTTTACCTTGAGAAGTTTTTGTAATATTTGGTCCATGGGGCATTTATGTACTGACAAAATTTTTTCTTATTAATACGACGTGTGTTCTTTTTGTTTGCAACAATTTTGAGTTTCTAAATCCTTGAATGCATTGCATAAATAAGCATATCATTCATCATGCGCATAAGCAGGTCTCCGCACCAGGTTTCCTTATCTTTCTGCTATTTATTTCAGTAAGATGGATCTCGAACAGATAGTCAAGGATTTGCAGTCTCAAAACTCACAGTTTCAACACCTCCTGATGACCTTGGCAAAGGGTCAGGAGGATCTAAAAGTCCTGCTGGGGAACAAAGAGCAAGTGAGAAAGAAGAAGAAAAGAGTCGGGGTGGCTACCTTAGGAAGAAGGTTTGAGGGTGAGGCCAGAAGAGTTCTTGAATTTCCCCCTATGTCTGAAGAGGGAACCGGTAAAGGAAAAGGGGCTGTGGTACCTTCTGAATCCGAAGCTGAAGAAGAAGAGGTTGAAGAAGATGAGGACTACTCAGAGCAACAATACCCTCCCGCCGATGATAAATACAAAAACTTGGAAGACAGGTTGGCAGCCATGGAGCCGCAGAGAGTTCCCGGCTTAGATTTCGAAGATTTGGGATTAATTGCTGGAATTGTGATCCCCCCGAAGTTTAAAGTGCCAATTTTTGCAAGATATGACGGGTTGTCTTTCCCGAAGATGCTTCTAAGGTCGTACGTCCGAAGAATCCAACCTCACACTTCTGACAGAAACCTTTGGGTGCATTTCATTCAAGATAGCCTATCTAGTACTCAGCTGGATTGGTTCTACAATCTTGAGAGATCAGAGGTGCACAATTGGGAGGATTTGGCAGCTGTTTTTTATCGCCAATATCAGTATAACTCTGACCTGGCACCAACCCGTACTCAGCTACATAGTATGGGAATGGCCTCAGGAGAAGGATTCAAGGAATATGCCCAGAAGTGGCGCGATCTGACCGGAAGAGTGCAGCCACCTCTTTCTGATAGAGAACTTGTTGATATGTTCCTGGGGACCCTGTCTGGTCCATTCTTTAACCATCTGATCGGTAGCTCTTCCGCAGGGTTTACTGAGTTAATTCTGACTGGCGAGCGGGTAGAAGCCGATATCAAGAGTGGGAAGATTCAGAAGGATTTCTCTACGTCTAAAACTGTTAAGAAATCATTTCCAGCAAAGAAGGAAACAACTATTGTGTACTCTCAGAGAAGAGCAGGGAAGACTGAGCGCCGGCCGACTGTGGGGGCCGTGATGATCCAAAATCCATCAAGTGATCAGCCTCGTTATAACTAGTCCAAACCAAATCAACAACGGGTGGAACGACCACAACGGCAGTTCACCCGCATTAATATGACGCCAGCGCAGGTGCTTCCCCATCTGTTAAAGTTGAATCTCGCCACTATCAAAGAGGCACCAAAAAATGTGAATACATCCTCTCCGCATTACCATCCCAATGCTAAATGCGCCTACCATTCTGACAGTGTCGGGCACGACACCAACGATTGTTGGGAACTCAAGCATAAAATCCAAGACTTGATAGAGGCGAAAGAGGTGGAGTTCGACGCTCCAGAGAAACCAAACGTAATATCCGCTCCGATGCCGAAGCACGGTCGAAATGTCCATGCTATTGAAGAAGATTTATATGTTTCTGATGTCAATGATCTGATGACTCCGCTGTTAACCATCAAGTTAAATCTGTTAAAGGCCGGGATTTTCCCGGGATGCAAAGAAGATTGCTACTGTTGTTACTCTCTGCCGTTTGACTGTCCATTACTGAAGAAAGGCATCCAAGGCCTAATGGACAGTCAACAAATTCTATTTGAAAAAGTTTCTGCTATTCCAACCCCTACTGAAGATGTTTCAATTATCACCATTCACGCCAATCTTTCCAAGGCCGTCAAAAAGCCTGTTAAGATTACATCAGCTACAAAGTCTGTTCCTCTGAAGATAACAATGCCAGGGTCTGTCCCCTACATTTATGAAAAATCAATACCATGGAATTATGGTGGAGACATCTACTACCATGGTATTAAACAAGTTGAAGTAACCGAAGGAAGTTCTGATGAAGAAGATGCCATCATTGGAAACATTGCAGGCACAAGCAAGATCACCCGAAGTGGGAGAATATTTTCTCCAGAGATTGCCCCCCAAAGGCAATCTTTGGACCCTCATCTGCTGCCAAAGTTATTCCTGCACCAATAAAACTTTCCGCTAGAACCCCGTTGATTGAAGATGTTGTTGTTCCTGTTATTGTCCCTCCTACTTCTGCTGATAAGGGTAAAGGGACCCAAGATGAGCTCGTCGGGACGAGGGCTCAACCTTTGGTCATCCCGGAAACCTCCAAGAAAGAGATGGAGGAGATCCTAAAGATAATTAAAAAGAGTGATTACGACGTGGTAGAACAACCGGGGCAAACCCCCTCGAAGATCTCCATGTTAGCATTACTGCTTTGCTCAGAAGCGCACGCCAAGGCACTGATAAAATTCCTAAAGACAGACCATGTGCCCCAGGAAACCTCTGCCGACCAATTCCAAGACTGTGTAGCCAGTCTTACTGCAGACAATGGTTTAGGTTTCTCTGATGCCGACCTGACCCCAAAAGGAAGAAAGCACAACGACGCATTACATGTGTCAGTGGAATGCCAAGGAACTACTCTGGCCCATGTTCTAGTCGACACTGGTTCTTCTCTGAACGTGTTGCCCAAGAAGGCTCTCGACCGTTTAGATTGTGAAGGCTTGGAGTTGAGGCCAAGCAATATCATTGTAAGGGCATTTGACGGGTCAAAGAGAATGGTACATGGGGAGGTGGATATTCCCATTAAGGTTGGCACAGAAGTGTTCCCTTCGACTTTCTATGTGATGGACATCCGTCCGTCATACTCTTGCTTACTGGGGAGGCCATGGATACACAATGTCGGGGCAGTCACCTCTTCCTTACATCAAATGTTGAAGTACCCTGTCAAGGGAAAGATCATAACCGTCCACAACGAAGAGGAATATATGATCAGCCACCTGAACTCCTTTCGGTATGTAGAGGTAGAGGGTGAATTCATTGAGACACCGTTCCAACACTTCGAAGAAGTCTCTCCTGAAATAACAGTAGCAAAAGTGGTAGCTGAGGTACCAAAGCAGATGGTCAGGATGGCATCTCTAAAAGACGCGAAGGCCGCAATAAAGGAAGGGAAGAATTCAACATGGGGGCAGTTGCCTGACATTCCTCACAAAACAGACAAGTTTGGATTAGGATTCACTGCTGTAGGACAGAAAGCTATGCGCCGTTCAAAGATTGAAAGAGCGCCCATCAAGATTTCTCCTTACGGAATCAACGCTTTGGAGGGTGAAGACGAAGAGGACAACATTGAAGAGTGGATCTACCCAACTATCAAAGGAGGACTATGCAACTGGGAGGCAAAAGACTTTGTCCCCATTACTTTTATTAATCAGTAATTATCTGTCAAACATTTCCTGTGGTCTGTAATAATTACTTTTGAACAATCCGTACACTACTTTTTCACCTCATGCCTTGCCCGGGGCATGTAGGTCCATTTGTAAGGGTTTTGATTATCTTCATATCCATATGCCATGTTTAATGATTCATTGGACGTTTTTCACTGATAAACTGCTGTGTTCATTTTCTTTCCTTTTGCATTTTTTGTTTAAGGATGGCTACCCCTTACACACACCCACACTCACAAATGCAGGTACCCATCCACTCTAGATTCCATGGGTGACTATTCTGCTATGTCCTTCAATAACTCTGATGATCTGGTCAATCAAGCCGAGTATGAAGATGACGAAGGTTGTGAAGTACCAGGGGAATTAGCCAGGCTTCTGCAGCAAGAGGAAAGGGCCGTCTTACCTCACGAAGAGTTGTTGGAAAATGTCAACTTAGGAACAGAGGAAGACCGGAAGGAGGTACAAGTGGGTGCCAATCTGGAACCAAGTGTCAAGGAGCGCTTGATACAGCTGTTAAATGAGTACGTTGAAATCTTCGCCTGGTCTTATGAAGACATGCCGGGTTTAGACACAGACATCGTGGTTCACCGTCTCCCTACAAGAGAGGATTGTCCACCGATCAAGCAAAAAGTTCGCCGAATGAGGCCCGACATGTCTGAGAAGATCAAAGCAGAAGTAATGAAGCAATTCAACGCTGGTTTTCTGGCTCTTACATCCTATCCACAATGGGTTGCTAACATCGTGCCAGTACCTAAAAAAGATGGCAAAGTCAGAATGTGTGTGGACTACCGGGATTTGAATAGGGCCAGCCCCAAAGATGATTTTCCGCTACCGCACATTGACATTTTGATCGACAATACAGCTCAGCACAAAGTGTTTTCCTTCATGGATGGATTCTCGGGTTACAATCAAATCAAAATGGCCCCCGAAGACATGGAGAAAACAACCTTTGTCACACAATGGGGTACTTTCTGTTACAAGGTGATGTCGTTCGGACTGAAGAACGCAGGGGCAACTTATCAACGCGCCATGGTAGCTTTATTTCATGATATGATACATCATGAGATCGAAGTTTACGTAGACGATATGATAGCTCGGTCACAAACAGAGGAGGAACACCTTGAACATCTAGAAAAGTTGTTTGCCAGGTTGAAAGAATACAAACTCAGGCTGAATCCAAGTAAGTGAATTTTTGGAGTTAGGTCTGGTAAACTTCTAGGATTCATTGTCAGCAACAAAGGCATTAAGGTCGATCCAGCAAAAGTGAAAGCAATACGAGAGATTCCTGCTCTCCGTACTGAAAAAGAGGTTAGAGGGTTCTTGGGATGCTTAAACTATATTGCCAGATTCATCTCTCATCTGACTTCTACCTGTGAGCCAATTTTCAAACTATTGAAGAAGGATCAGGTAGTCGAATGGAACGACAATTGCCAAGCTACTTTTGATAAGATCAAGGAGTATTTGCTAGAACCTCATATTCTAATTCCACCCGTCGAAGGAAGACCATTGATCATGTATCTGACCGTCTTGGATAACTCAATGGGGTGTGTTTTGGGCCAGCATGACGAGTCTGGTCGAAAAGAGCATGCTATTTATTACCTTAGCAAAAAGTTTACCGACTGTGAGACTCGCTACTCACTGCTCGAGAAAACTTGCTGCGCTTTGGTATGGGCTGCTCGCCGACTAAGGCAGTACATGTTGACTCATACTACCTTGTTGATTTCCAAAATGGATCCTGTCAAGTATATCTTCGAGAAGCCCGCTTTATCTGGAAGAATAGCTAGATGGAAAATGATCCTAACTGAGTATGACATCCAGTACACCACCCAAAAAGCTATAAAAGGGAGTGTACTAGCTGACCATCTAGCTCATCAAGCTATCGAAGATTATCAACCCATGAGATTTGACTTCCCAGACGAGGACATCATGAATTTGGACAACATTGAAGGTAACAGACCGTATGACGGACCCGAAAAGGGATCCCTATGGACCCTGTACTTTGATGGTGCTTCAAATGCACTTGGAAACGGTATCGGTGCGGTACTCATTTCCCCGGAAGGTTGTCACACACCTTTCACGGCCCGACTTTGCTTCAGCTGCACAAACAACATGGCTGAATATGAAGCTTGCATCTTTGGTCTCAAGGCTGCTATAGACTTGGGGATCAAATCTTTGATCGTATTCGGGGACTCGGCTTTGGTTATCAGTCAAATCAAAGGAGAGTGGGATACCAAGCATCCTAATCTTATCCCATACAAAGAACATGTCTTGACATTGTTGCCTCATTTCGAGCAGATTACCTTCGAGCATTTCCCGCGAGAAGAGAATCAGCTAGCAGATGCTCTGGCTACGATGTCCTCCATGTTTAAAATCAGCTGGGATAACGAGGCTCCCCAAATCACCATCGAGCGAATGGATGAACCTGCACATTGTCAGGAGATTAATACCGAAGAAGTAGTGGAACAACCCTGGTTCCATGAAATCAAATGGTATCTCCAGACTAGAGAATATCTCGAAGGAGCTTCCGTGAATGATAAGAAGTTCTTAAGGAAATTTGCTGCCAAGTTCTTCCTGAGCAACGACATCCTCTACAAATGAAGCCATGATTGTGTTTTACTCCGATGCATAGACAAAGCTGAAGCAGAGTTAATCATGACCGAGACACACAGCGGCACCTTTGGCACTCACTTGAGCGGGCATACAATGGCTAAGAAGATCCTAAGGGTAGGCTATTACTGGTCTACCATGGAAGCTGACTGCCATCAACATTCCCGTACTTGCCACAAGTGTCAAATCTACGCTGACAAGGTTCATATTCCTCCGGTTCCTCTCAACATTCTGACAGCTCCTTGGCCATTTGCAATGTGGGGCATTGACATGATTGGAGAGATCAAGCCCACGACATCCAACGGACATCGTTTCATCCTGGTTGCCATTGACTATTTCACTAAATGGGTCGAAGCAGCTTCCTTCGCCTCTGTTACTAAAAATGTGGTTGCCCGCTTCATCAAGCAAAACCTCATATGCCGGTATGGTGTTCCAGACAGGATCATCACAGACAACGGTATAAATCTGAATAACACTATGATCACCGCTTTGTGCAAACAGTTCAAGATTTATCATCACAATTCATCTCCCTATCGACCGAAGATGAACGGTGCTGTTGAAGCTGCGAACAAAAACATTAAGAAGATCATTCAGAAAATGACAGTCACTTACAAAGACTGGCATGAGATGCTACCGTTTGCTCTGCATGGATATCGTACGACGGCACGTACTTCAACCGGGGCGACCCCATTTTCTTTGGTGTATGGCATGGAAGCTGTCCTGCCCATGGAAGTTCAGATTCCTTCTCTAAGGATTATGAAGGACGCAGGTTTGAATGAAGATGATTGGATTCAGACCCGACTTGATCAACTCAATTTGATCGATGAGAAGCGACTCGCTGCTGTCTGCCATGGTCAAACGTATCAAAAACGGATGATCAAGGCTTTTAACAAGAAAGTCAGACGTCAAGTATATCAAGTCGGAGATCTCGTGATCAAGCGGATTATCTTGCCACAAAGTGATCCCAGGGGAAAATGGACTCCTACATACGAAGGACCATTTGTGATCAAGAGCATATTTTATGGTGGTGCAATGATCCTGACCACCATGGATGGCGACGATTTGCCGCACCCTGCGAATGCAGACATAGTCAAAAGATACTACGCATAAAATAACCCGACAAGTCGAAAACCCGAAAGGGCGGCTTGGGCAAAAATGGGCATCCCGGTGGACCAAAAACCCGAAAGAGCGGTTCAGGAAAAAATTAGGGATAAAGCAAAAAAAAATATGTACACCCGACAAGTTGAAAACCCGAAAGGGCGGCTTGAGCAAAAGGGGTTTCCCGGTGGATCGAAAACCCGAAAGGGAGATTCAGGCAAAAGTTAGGGAATTAAAGCGTATGACTATGTCTCGTCGGATCACTTTAAGGACAATCTCTTCATCAACCAGTTCCAAGTTTCTGATCAATCCAGTCATCGGCAGATGAAGCATTGAATGGACAGATATTCAGAGTTGCGAAGGCTATAGCATAATGGAATCCCATGGAATTGTTTCACATAGCCATCTTTCTTTTGTATAAATTTTTCAATATTTACGACGACATCCTCTTACTAGGGTGACTGTCTCCTTTGTACAAATATACTCATAGAAAGTTAATACAAATACTTTTCCAGAAAATTGCGTCGTCTTCCTTTTCTCTTTTCTTTCGCACTATTGTTTTATTTGAGAAACTTCCAATGTTTTGTTAGATAGGAATATGCATTTGAACATAATCATTTCCTTATGAATCAAGGAGGATGATTACTGATAAGTTGAAGGTACAGATCGATATCTTGATGCCCTTTCAAAAAGAAATCCCGAGCAGATTCGAAATTCAAGTTCCTCAGTCAGTACTTAATTCCCTAAACAGAGTTAGACTTCAGGATCCTCATCAGAGAAAGCTTTCCCAATACTGATTTCCCCAGCCGGAGAGCCTCCCAGAGCTTAATTCCCCTCAGAGTTAAGTTTCAGTATCCCCAGTGGAGCCTTAAAGGTCTGAAAATCCATTCCCCAGCGGAACTAAAATTTTCAACCATCTATCCCCAGCTGAACCAGGTTAGTGAACCTTTTCCCCACAGAGATACTTCCCACCAAGCTGAGGATGCTCAGTCTTACCTCTCCAGCATGAGTCTATCAGATTCTGAATTCCCCAGTAGAGATCATCAGAAAGTCTCTTACCCTGCAAGTCACTAAGGAAATTCCAATTCCCCGCAGTGGTCCTAAGGTCCCTCAACGATTGAAGATCTGGTATTTCCCAAGCAGAGTGAAGACTCTCATTTTCGGTTCCTCACAGAATATTCGAATATTCCCCAGTGAAGATCTCCTCAAGACAGGAATCCCCAGAAGATTGGTATGCAACCCAAGCTCCTAATTCCCCAGCAGCAGCCAAGGAATTATTCTCCCCGACAGCAGTCAAGATTCTTTTATCTTCAACCATCTAGGATTCATCTATTCTCCGCAAGACAGCTCTTCAGCTTACATGCGCATTCATTCATATCATAAACATTGATATAACATACGTTGCATCATGCATCATGACATTGCATACAACTAACTCTTTACCTTTTCAGATAAGATCAGTCGACGGACAAAGATCATCATCTTCCGAGATTCTTTCTAGAAATAGTTCAGATGTGACCCAGACATGGCGGCATTCTGATACTTATTCCAGATTCATCCAGATGTAGTTTTATACGAACTCATCATCAGGAAACCCTACACCGGTTCCTCCTCCACTTCAAGACCTCTAAAAACAGTTTACGGATTCTTCCCAACAACGGATGTTAATCTATCGCTTGTTCAGATGCAACTTTTGAAAACAGTTTACGGACGCTTCCCAACAACGGATGCTGCTCTATTTCTTATTCAACCTCAAGACTTCTGAAAACAGTTCACGGGTTCTCCAGTAACGGATGTTAACCTATCGCTTGTTCAGACTCGAGATTTTTGAAAACAGTTTACGGACGCTTCCCAACAACGGATGCTGCTCTATTGCTTATTCAACTTCAAGACCTCTGAAAACAGTTTACGGATTCTTCCCAACAACGGATGTTAATCTATCGCTTGTTCAGATGCAACTTTTGAAAACAGTTTACGGACGCTTCCCAACAACGGATGCTGCTCTATTGCTTATTCAACCTCAAGACTTCTGAAAACAATTCACGGGTTCTCCAGTAACGGATGTTAACCTATCGCTTGGTCAGACTCGAGATTTTTGAAAACAGTTTATGGATTCTCCAAACACGGATATCAATCCATTGCTTATTCAAGACCCCCCAATTCAGAGATGTTCCAAGGCATGGACATCTTTCTGACACTCATTCCAGATGGCATCTTTAAGCCCATCCCCGACAAGAGTCTGTCACCCATCTAGATGGCATCTTTAAGCCCATCTCCGAATGGCATCTCTAAGCCCATTCCCGCATCCATTGTTCTAACGAGTGCAAATTTAAGGGCACTCTAATGTCCAATCTCCTTTTACCTTCGAGACGCGAAAGGCAAACCTTCCAATCTAACTCTTCAGGTGCAAGAAGATTGAACAGGGGCAACTGTTGTACCCCAAAATTTTCCCTCTCATTTCATCAACATTTTCTCATCACAAGACCCTTGGAGCTCAAGAGCAATTTAGGGTTTGCTCTGCTCAAGACTTCTCCTTGTACTGTTGACCCAAATTAGGGTTTGTGTTTACACAAAGATGTTTTGACCTAAAAAGCCTAAGATGACTTTCATGCTTCATGTTGGACTCCCAAGTTTATCCATACCAAGTTTCAAGCCTTGATTCCAATCTTTGCCCAGTCAATTGGACAGTTGACCTAGAAATCAGCTGTATTAGGGAAAAAGTCAACTGTGGTCAATTGACAGTCAAACCTCATGATTTTTGACCCACATCAACATTATGAACTCATATGGACCATTTGATCAAGTTTGGATCACAATTCCACAAGAAATTTGATCAGATCACCAAAAGGGCAAAATGATCATTTTTGGGGTTTTGACTGCACAAAGACAATTTTTGACTGTTTGACCTAACCAATGACAAACCAAGATCATATATGGACTCAAGGACTAAATGGCATTATCTTGACACATTCAACAAGTTCAAAAGATCCCAAATGCACAAGATTGACAGATGAATTTTCCAGTCAACTGAGCCAAATTTGACTGTATACTGAAAAGTCAAACTTTGACTTTTTGGTCAAAATCAAATGCCAAGATTCATTTTTCATAAAAACATGTCAAATTATGAAACTTGTTCATCAAGAAATCAAAAATTGCAAATTAGGGTTTGAAATGAAGAATTTTCATAACTTAGAATTTTTCTAAGTTATGAAAATCCCTAATTTTTTCCTAAACTTTGTCCCATTTTTTCATCAAGATACATTTGGATTCAAGGAAAACTCAAAACATGAAAGTTATAGTCCATTACAAAATCTATAACTTTGATTCACAAAGTTTCCTCAAAAGAAGCTTGTAGCTCAAGTTATGATTTTTGGAACAAGGGTGCAAAACATTTTTAACTTAGAAATTTTTGGACCTATTTTAGGTAGGATTTTTCCCTAACTTCATGGACACTTTTCACATGCTTCCACTTGGAATTTCAACTTGCATTACAAAGATGGATTGAAGTACACATTCCAAGCTTTCCAAAATGTAAAAGAACTCATCAAACAACCTTGTGGTTAGAGAGAATCGAATTTGTCAATATGGGCAAAAGTCACTTTGTTCATGGCCAATTTACATGTTCATAACTTGGGCATTTTTGAAATCAGCATGCATAAGCTAGGTTACAGTCCTCTAATCCATTTCTTATTCAAAAATTCAATTCTAAACCATTGTGCCAAGTTGTTATTTCATTCATTTGGGCAATACATGTTAGATTAAGCCTTAATTAGAAAAAGCATATTATCCATTTTTGTAAAGTTACACTTTATGTCAAATTTGCAATCCAAGTAGTACAATGCAAATCCTTTTGGCACAAGTTCAGGGATATATCCCACTGATCAAGACAAATATTTGCAGCACACTTGAGGGGTCTGCATAAGTCTAGAAACCAACTTGCCATTTCTTACTTAAGTTAGAAGAAACCTTGCATAACTCACACCAACTCTCATTGCTGCAAGAACTAGCTTAGACAAACTTGTTAGACACATCCCAAACAACATAAATGAGCTAAGGCACGACCAAAACACTTTCCAAACCTCATCAAACCTCAAAACACCATTGTACTGCACAAAAACAGGGCATCTCTGCAACTTGGCTTCCATAAACATTTCCCCTCGTGCATTTTGGCTAAGACCTTTGCAAACACATTCCCTATCATCCACTGAAACTGTCCCAAGCATTGGACACGACCTGTAACATCCCTAACACCATTTGCCATTTTCACTTTTTCTGTTTTGCAGGTTGATTTCCAGAGCTTGATTCACTTGGTTTCAAAGCAAGCTAAAGGTTGGAATAGCATCCCTGGACTTCAAGCAAGCTGTACCAATCTTCACCTTGCCTTGAAAGTGCCTCCATTGCCAGACACGATCCAAGCTGAACAGGTAATTTCATGAACTTCTATCTCTCAATATAGGAAGAGTTAGCTTTAAGTTTATGAATAAAAAATGTTCTACTCATGGCCCTGAAACTATACATATCCTCACTTTCCATTTATATTGCATATGCTGAGAGAATTTAAGACCTGAACATTGACAAAAACTTAGGTTAAGAATTAGGGATGGAGAAATTCTCTCTCATTTCTGAGAGTTAAGTTAAGTTTCTTATATGTATGGAATCGTGGCTTGATGCTTGACATCTTTCATGTTATAAGTTTGTGCTAAAAGTCCAGGAATCAGGAGTTGTGTTTGAAGCAAGAAGGTGTTGGCTGAAGATTTTGATAATGTTATTTAGAATTCAAAAGAGTTAAAAGTTCTGATCGAAATGGAATTAAACGCCATATTTCGAAGTTGCAGAAGCAGTGTTTCGAATGAGTGTGTCAAAGCTTGAAGCTTCGAACGGTGATTATGGTAACATATCCAAAGGGGTCTCGAAACAACAGCGAGGCTAGGTTTGGGAAGAGCGTTCGAAACGGAAGAACACTAAAGCATTTAAAATTCAAATGGAAGCGGGACTTTCAAAGTTTGAAAGTTATGTGTTGGAGCATTTGGGGACACGTGGAAAGATGAAAGAAGCATTGTCTTGCATGTTCGAAACGTGGCATGATCCTATAGCGAGACCGTTAGGGTCGAATTAGTATAAATAGAAGTCTTAGTATTAGGATTTCGGTGTGTCATATCTGTTATACAAAATACTCAATAACATTCAAACTACCACATGGCAAGGGAAACGAATGCGAGAGAAATGTATGTATGATAGCACCATGTATTTCTAACTTAATGAAAGCCTTTTTACCATTTCCAGTACTTTCTTCTTTTCTTTTTGTCGAATAACATTTGCAAGTTTCTTTATTTACTGTCTTTTCATTTCAAAGTCTTTTCCTCAAAGTTTTTACGTTTCACTACTTTCTTTATACTTCGAGCACTTTATATTTCAGAGAACTGTTACTCTTTCAATACCTTTACTTTCAAGCATTGTTTTTCAAGCGCACACTTTTACTTAAAATCATTTATAGATTTCTTGCATTAAACGCGTCCTTCACATTTTTAACTTCTACATTCCAGAAACCTTTTATGTTAAATGTTTTATAAATCGAAACCATTCACTTCATTTTTCATACAGTTTCATATGTCTCTTCAATCAGCATTACAATTAGCATTTATTCGTATAACTTAGTTTTCATATACATTTTGACCACATTTTTAAACTCTTAGAGAGAAGGATCGAAATAAACCAAACACTTGTACAATAGTAACCATGAATAATTGTTCGATTGTGAGAGTAACCTTAATATCCAAGGAGTCCTAGGATCAATCTAGTCGATCCTGTGAGTTACCAGAGAGATTGAATAGCGTTAACAAAGATTATTCAATAGTTTGGAAGACTAGCGGTTGTTTACCAGAAATCACTGGAAACAAATTGGCACACCTGATGGGACCAATAGTTGGATATCAGAATTAAGGATTGTCGAGACGTAGCCATCCCAAAAACGTAGGAACCATAAGAAATTTGCTGTTTTATGAACCTGAGAAGTGGTAAGATAACCAACAGCAACCAACCTTTATCCAGAAGAAAACGTTTGGACAAAATGTCTAATTCAGACAATCAACAAGGAAACCAAGGTGACCCACATGCAACAGGCACTAACGCGTCTATTTCGAGCGGAACATCTAATGTAATCCCTTCGAACGCACAGTCTGTTGCATCTTCAACCAGTAACATAGCCACCAATGGAGTAAGTGGCATATCAACTAACAGTTCGATCTTAGGAAATACTGGAACTATGGGCTACCCTGGGGGATTCGTTCCACCACCAGGAACACAATCCCATTTCGCCACACCATCAACTAGACCACCCGGCTTCGATGGGAATAGAATTAGAAGTTCTTCTTACGGAATGCCAACATCTTTTATGGCAGGTTTACACAATTCCACTTCGAATTCATCCCCACAACTAGGATCTGGGTCTGGGGCGAACCAATTTATGACAAATAACCAAGGGTCAGTGGGTTATAGCACGTTGCCTATCCTAACCACAGATAACCAGTTGGCTTTTAGGCAATTGATGGATGACAGCAACCACAATATGATAGGGGTGTTAGCGCAAACCATGCAGGAAATATTTTCCCCAATAGTTCAGAATGTGACTGTGACGAACAGGGAAAACGCTGACAATATGAGTCGAATAGCATACTTCTTTGCTCCCACAGAAAGGCGTAGGCAGAACCAGGCGGGATTTCGAACAAACATGCCTGTCATAGAACAAATTGCTAACGACCCAATTCATAGACTACCCAGGGAAGAAGCTAACTTAGGGGCCAGAGCACCAAGGTTAGAAGCCCCAATAATTCCGGGCCCACAAAGGGAAGTTATAGAACCAGGGGCAAGGATCGAAAGGCCAGAAGCCCCAGAATTTCGAGAAGAACAACCTAGGGGAGTTGTTTTGGTTGGTCGAAATCAAGATGCCGATGCCGTCGTTCATAGGATTCGAAACGATAACATCTTGGCAGAAAATAACCTAACCACCATGATAGAGAGGATCATGGCCCAGAATGGTCTCAATACGGGAATGAGGAGGCCAAATTACGCTTCTCCTATATTGGATTGTATAATGCATACTGATTTACCAAGGGGATACAAAGTCCCTAAATTTACAAAGTTCGCTGGGGATACCAATGAGTCAACAGTCGAACACATAGCGAGATATCTAACCGAAGCGGGAGATATAGCCAATAATGAAGATCTCAGGATCAAATACTTCCCAAGTTCCTTGACAAAAAACGCCTTCACTTGGTTTACCACGTTGCCTCCTGGGTCTATTGACACTTGGGCCCTTTTAGAGAGATTATTCCATGAACAATTTTACATGGGACAATCGAAAATAAGTTTGAAGGAATTGGCTAGTGTTAAGAGAAAGTTCACTGAACCCATAGATGATTATTTGAATAGATTTAGGCTGTTAAAATCCAGATGTTACACAGTAGTGCCTGAACATGAGTTAGTCGAAATGGCCGCTGGGGGTTTGGATTATTCTATTCGAAAGAAATTAGATACTCAGTATTTGAGGGATATGGCTCAATTAGCCGATAGGGTTCGACAGGTCGAAAGACTAAAAGCTGAAAAAGCCAGAGTCTTTAAGAATAGTAAGAAAGAAAGGGTTTCCTATGTTGGGACTGAAGAAGTAGAAGAATATCCTAAATTCGAATTCGAAGAGGTCGAAATCGACCTCGCTGAATTAAAACAGGCCCCACCTTACTCCTGCAAAATGTTAGTTCCCACGAAAGGGAAAGATATTGTTGAAAATGAGAAAAGTGACAAGTTTCCAAAGAAGGTTTATACCTTCGACGTCACTAAGTGTGACGAAATTTTTGACTTGCTTGTCAAGGATGGCCAACTAATTGTGCCATCAAATGTCAAAATACCTCCCTTGGATCAGAGGAAGAAAAGGGGATTTTGCAAATATCATAGTTTCCTAGGCCACAAGACCTCACAATGTTTTCTTTTCAGGGACTTGATTCAAAACGCGATCAAAGATGGCAGACTAAAGTTTGCTGATAAGGTGAAGATGAAAGTGGACGAAGATCCTTTGGACGTCGCAGACACCAACTACTCCGAGCCTGCATGCATTGGAGAGGTCAACATGGTGGAAACCGATCGAAGCGATGCCCCAACAGGAGAGAAGGACACTGAAGTCGAAAACTGGGTGATGGTCGAAGTCAGCGAGGAAGTCACTGAAGACATCCAGAATACGCCAGACACTTCGATTGCTGCACCTGTGGCTGTTGCAGGAGAAACCCAGGCTACTGAAGGCCAAGGGAATCAAAACGAAGGATTGACACAAGTCACTGAGGGCTTGAGGCTGGAATTGGAGAAAGTCCAAATTACGCAGCCAGTTCCCCTTCAGAAGGAAATATGGGACACTCTGGGGAAACCCAGTGGAAAATTCGACTATCTGGTCAAATATTCTGCCCCAGAAAGTTTGAAGGTCCAGATCGAAGATATAAAGCCCACAGGATGGGGCGATGACGAAACTAAAGAGGGGGACGTGGAAATAAATATGGTGGATATGGAAAGACCCCATTCTGAGATGGAGGAAGTGGAAAAATACCTAGAAAAAGAAAAGCACATAATGGGGAATAATCACACTGGAGATGCTACTCTCAAAGACTATCTCATGACATGCCACAAAGGAGATCCAGGCATGATATTGTGCCCTAGGTGCAGCATCCTCTGCAACCAAATAATTGCTGCAAATTTCGAAAGGGTACAGAGGGATCGAACTGGCAACAATTGGCGCCAGGATAACCAACTCTTTAGGTGCTATCCCAAGGCTGGAGAGAGTTTGTTGGAGTTTATTTTTCGCTGCTACAAGGGGGCAACTAAGTGCTTGGTTTGCCCAAGGTGTTCTGCTGTGTATGACCAAAGCATGGCCAGGGCCTTCGAAACGATCCCCTTCGCCCCTTGCTGGAACCATCAAGAAACTGCCCAGATGGGCCCGCGTTTCGACAGCAGATACAAACAGCGAAGACCTGATAGCCCTCACCCCAAAGTTGCTCGAAGAGTGACTTTCAAACTCCCTGCTGAAGTGCCAACCGATAGATGGCTACAAGTCACAAATAACAAAGGCAAAGACAAATGGAGGAGTGCTGAACGAAATGCACGCCATGCTGTGACATACAGGAGGCAATTCAATACACAAAAAAGGGAGGAAGTGAGATTAGAGAATTACAAAGGAAGGAACCCCATGTCAAGATCCCAGTGGCGCAGACAGCAAAGGATTCGAAAGGCTGAGAGAGAAGCTGTGGCAAACAAAGGGGATACTTCAACGAAGTTACAAGGTGAATCGAGCACCAACAAACCAAAAAATCAGACTGAAGAGAAACCTCCAGTCAATAGGAGGCTTTTTTCTGAAGACCAACGAGACGAACCAAAGGAATACACTCCAGGCCCGGAAGAGGACGAAGATATGATAACAGATAACTTCGAATCGGAGGGGGAGTCTTCATTCAACCTGAACTGTAACGTGGTGTCTATGCTTCCCTGCGAATTTGGGCAAGAAACCGAAATCAATGAATATGAGGAGGAAGACACCACAGATTTAATGAAACATAGGCCCGTATGCTATTACGTGATGGACAATGGGGCTGTTGAGGAACAAAATGCGTTCTTCGAACGTCTAGAGCCTGCAATGAAGAATCATCTCAAGCCACTTTTCATTCGGGCGAAAGTAGGTGTCCATGGGGTGAACAAAGTTCTAGTGGATGGGGGTGCTGCAGTCAACCTGATTCCCCATTTTATGCTAAAAAGGTTAGAGATCCGTGAAGGAGATATCAAGCCCCATAACATGGTTCTATCCAATTATGAGGGAAAAGTGGGCAAAACACTGGGGGTGGTCCAGTTGGAATTGACAATAGGCTCAAGTTGCAGGCCCACCATGTTTATGGTTATCAAAGCCAAGGCCAACTATAACCTACTGCTAGGAAGAGAGTGGATCCATGGCGTGGGGGCAGTTCCTTCGTCAATGCATCAACGACTAGTTCTGTGGAGAGATGACGGAATCGTGGAAAACATCGAAGCAGACCAGAGTTACTTTATGTCAACTGTCAATTTAGTTGACAAAAGGGATTATGATAAAAATCTGGCAAAGATTGCTCCATGTGTTCCAAACGATGAGATGAATGAAACTAGAAACGCCCACTACTACATGACACTTCGTCATGATGGTCTTTACTGGGATAGAACAATAATCAGTGAAGAAGAGGAAGTTGAAGGTGCTATACAAAAACGGCCAGCAGGCTGGGACTTCGACAACCTTAACCATGACTGAGTCTACCTTCTTCGAAAGGATTTCGGCCTATATGGCTGAGAAGGAATCGAAAGCGGCCCTAGAGGCTGAAATAAATGAATCAACTATAAAGGCGAATGAAGTTAGTGGGGGGGGGGGGGGGTTCGAAATGCTCACCCATCAAAGAATTGGAGATGGATCAAAGGTTGGATGCCATCTATGACAAAGAACCCTTAGGCTTCGAAAGGGACCCCATAAACTCAGGTGTCAAAATGTTGGCACAGGACCCGCTCGAAGAAGTCAACTTAGGGGATGAAAAAACGAAAAGAGTAACTTACGTAAGTGCTAAACTTAGCCCAGGCCTCAAGAAAAAAGTGATCGAAGTCCTTAGGAAAAACAAAGATTGTTTCGCATGGGATTATGATGAGATGCCTGGTTTAAAGAGGGAGTTGGTCGAACATAGACTGCCAATCAAAGATGGCAAGAAGCCCATCAAACAAACTCCCAGAAGATTCTCACCAGCGGTTCTCACAAAAATTAAAGCTGAGATCGAAAGGTTGCTTCGCTGCAAATTCATCAGAACAACAAGGTACGTTGAATGGTTAGCAAACATAGTACCTGTTATTAAGAAAAATGGTTCTTTAAGAATTTGCATAGATTTTAGGGATTTAAATACTGCAACCCCTAAGGATGAGTATTCCATGCCCGTGGCAGAAATGCTAGTAGATTCTGCTGCAGGATTCGAATACTTGAGCATGTTAGATGGATACTCTGGATATAACCAGATTTTCATTGCTGAAGAAGATGTTGCAAAAACAGCATTTCATTGCCCAGGAGCCTTAGGCACCTACGAATGGGTGGTGATGCCTTTTGGTTTAAAAAATGCTGGGGCAACTTATCAAAGGGCGATGAATT
The DNA here is from genome assembly GCA_948472305.1 of Vicia faba. Taxonomy (NCBI): domain Eukaryota; kingdom Viridiplantae; phylum Streptophyta; class Magnoliopsida; order Fabales; family Fabaceae; genus Vicia; species Vicia faba. The sequence goes on from OX451735.1 coordinate 792,835,635, forward strand.
CAATCTTTCATGACTTCATCGAAACCTTCATGCAGGTGTATATTGATGATATAGTCATCAAATCTATATCTGGAGAAGCACATTTGCATCATTTAAGCCAATCATTCGAACGAATGAGAAAACATGGCTTAAAAATGAATCCCCTTAAATGTGCATTTTTTGTGCAGGCTGGAGATTTTCTTGGTTTTGTGGTCCACAAGAAAGGAATTGAAATCAACCAGAACAAAACCAAAGCCATAATGGAGACGAAAGCACCTGCGTCAAAAAGGGAGTTGCAATCTCTACTAGGGAAAGTTAACTTCCTCAGAAGATTTATTTCGAACCTGAGTGGAAGGACCCAAGCTTTCTCTCCGTTACTTCGTCTGAAGCAAGGTCAGGCCTTCGAATGGAACGAAGCTCACCAGGAGGCGTTTGACAAAATAAAAGAATATCTTTCCCAGCCTCCTATTTTGTCTCCACCATCATGGGGGAAGCCCATGAGATTGTACATATCTGCCTCTGAAGTTAGCATAGGTAGTATGTTAGCACAAGAGGATAACAATGGCGTCGAAAGAGCCATATACTATTTAAGTAGAGTGCTAAACGATGCAGAGACCAGATATAGCAATTTAGAAAAGCTATGTCTCTGTTTATATTTCTCTTGTATGAAACTCAAGTATTATATAAAACCTGTTGATGTTTATGTTTCGTCTCACTTCGATGTCATTAAACATATGCTTTCAAAGCCAATAATGCATAGTAGAGTTGGAAAGTGGGCTCTGGCCTTAACAGAATATTCATTAACGTTCATGCCCTTAAAAGCTATGAAAGGTCAAGTGATCTCTGATTTCATTGTGGATCATTCGTTGGTTGAGCAGACAAGCATGAGTTACGTCGAAATGCAACCATGGAAATTGTACTTTGATGGTTCAACCCACAGGAATGGAAGTGGTGTTGGAGTCCTTCTAATTTCTCCTGAAGGAATTCCAACAAAATTCAAGTATAAATTGGATGGTCCTCGTTGTTCGAACAACGAAGCTGAGTACGAAGCGCTCATTGTTGGACTTGAAGCTTTGTTGGAATTGGGGGCAACCAGAGTTGAAATTAAAGGAGACTCTGAATTGGTGGTCAAACAAATCACAAAAGAATACAAGTGCATAAAGGAAAATCTAATGGTATACTTCGTCATAGTCAATAGGCTATTGAGAAAGTTTGAATACCTGGATATTCAACACATACCAAGATTAGAAAACCAAGAAGCAAATGACTTAGCACAGTTGGCTTCAAGTTATAGAGTATCTACCAAGAATCTTAAGGATTTGGTCGAAATAAGGGGAAGAGTTATGGCTACTAGATTCACACCATCGGATCTGGAAAGTATGAGATTGGGATATGCTGAGAAACAGGGATTCAAAATTCTAGCCATAAATATTTTGTCAGATACAGATTGGCGAAGTCCATTAAAGAGTTATTTAGCAGACCCAACCCTAAAAGTAGATAGAAAAACAAAATATAGAGCATTGTCATATCTCCTCATGGGGAACGAATTGTTCAAAAAGACCCAAGAAGGTGTTTTATTGAAATGCCTAGGAGAAAGTGAGGCATATTTAGCATTGTCTGAAGTCCATAATGGGGCATGTGGGGCACACCAAGCAGGCCATAAAATGAAATGGTTGCTATTTCGATATGGTTTGTATTGGCCTAGCATACTCAAAGATTGCATAGACTTTGCTAAAGGATGTGAGGAATGTCAGAAACATGCAGGAATTCAACATGCCCCTGCAAGTGAGTTGCATTCGATCATCAAACCATGGCCATTCAGAGGATGGGCATTGGATCTGATAGGGGAGATAAATCCTGCTTCGTCCAAAGGTCAGAAATATATCTTGGTAGGAGTAGATTATTTTACCAAATGGATCGAAGCTATACCTTTGGTAGTTGCTGATCAAGAGGCAATTATCGAATTTATACAAAAGCACATTATCTATAGGTTTGGATTGCCAGAAAGTATAACTACAGACCAAGGCTCTGTATTTACTGGTAGAAAGATGCAAGGATTTGCCCAAGAAATGGGGTTTAGATTGCTAACATCAACACCATATTATGCTCAAGCAAACGGACAAGTCGAAGCAGCAAATAAAGTAATAATAGGATTAATTAAGAAGCATATTGGCAAGAAGCCAAGAAATTGGCACAAAACTCTGGACCAAGTGTTATGGGCTTGTAGAACATCTCCTAAGGAAGCCACTAACACTACGCCTTTCCAACTTACATTCGGCCATGATGCAGTGTTACCAGTAGAAATTCATCTGCAATCAGTTCGAATCCAGAAACAAAACGAAATCCCAGCTGCATTATATTGGGAAATGATGATGAATGAATTAGTTGAGTTGGACGAAATTAGATTACATGCGTTGGAAATTTTGATGAGGCAAAAAGAAAGAGTGGCCAGAACATACAATAAAAGGGTAAAGAAAAAAGTATTCGTTATTAATGACTTGGTTTGGAGAGTCATATTGCCTATGGATAAGAAGAACAAAACATTGGGTAAATGGTCACCTCATTGGGAAGGACCTTTTCGAATATTAAAAGTATTCTCAAACAATGCATACGAAGTCGAAGAACTCTCGGATGATAAACGTGTCCTAAAGGTTAATGGGAAATATTTAAAGAAATATAAGCCAAGCCTGCGAGAGATTCGAATAATAACAACATAAACAAAATATTATAAAAAGCCAAGATGGCAAGATAAGAATGCCAAAATGGCGTTGTTCGAATATTACATGTAAAAAAGCCAAAGTTATGGTCAGATAGATATAAAAATCTAGAAATAAACATTATTTTTCAATCGATTAAAGGTGCTTCGAAATGTTTCAAGTCTCTGCTGAGCAAACCGCCTGGCACCTTCCAAGGTTGCCACTTCTCCTTTAAGTTTTTCTGCAGTCTCCATTTCTGCAAGCCCCCGGTTGAGAAGCTCTTCGAATTGGTTACCTGCAGGATTAGTTTCGAAGGCTAGTTGTTGTTCCTTAGCCTCCTTAACTTTCTGCTGAAGTTCCAGAATCTGCCTTTCCCAAATAAGAATGGACTCAGCTCGAGCCTCATATTCAGTTTTCGCCTGCTTCAGATGCATAGCCTGATCCTCAGCTTCTTGAGAAAGCTTCGAAGCTTGTTCATAAGCGGCATCCATAGCAATGCGTTTCTCGTGAACCTTCTTGGCAGCAGATTCGTCTTGGAGAAGGTAGCCAGTTACGTTGTCCAGCAGATTTTGAAGATCAAACAAGAGAGTACTAACTGGCAAGGAGCAGTTGGAAAGATTAACCTTTGTGAGTAGCTCCTTCATAGTATAGCAAGCATTACTATCTTGCTTAAGCACTTCGAATATATCCACATTAAGAATAGTTCTCCTAATTTTGTTGAGAAGAACAACTCTTTCATCTGTGGGAAGAGGATAGCTGGTTGAACTTGTGCCAGCCCTAGCGAGTGGAACGTCCCTCTGAGCCAACTTTGCTTTCATATACCCAATGGGGTCATTTCGCCTCAGAAGTGTCAGTTCCTCGTCAGTCATTCGAGACGGAGAGGATTGGGGGAATTCCACGCGTAGGGGAACCACGTTTGTTTCAACCTCTAGGGTTTCGTTGATTGCATCACCATCCCCTTCATTTGCCTCGTGCTCTTGATCTTCTTCATCTTCGTCCAAATCTACCACTTCGATACCATCCCTTTCGCCGCTATGTGCGTTAGACTCCGTCCCGGCAGTCGAACCATCATTGACGTTTTCCTCGTCATTGACGTTTTCCTCGTCATTGGCGTTTTCCTCCTCAGATTCTTCGCCTGCAGATTCTTCGAATCCTCGCCCAGAATCAGCTTTTTCTTCTTCAGTCTGAGTATCCTTTGGGTCCTCTTGAAGAGTTTCAAGAGGGGACTTTTGAAGAACCCTTTGTGAATCCTCTGCAGACGTTTGAAGTATCGTTTCGTTCACCTCTTTCATAGGAATGGAGGTACCTTGGTCATCTGGCTGTTCAAAAGTTCCAGCCAAAAGCGCCACATTGGAAGAACCTTTGTTTTGGACCAAATTGCTGGAATCTCCTTGAGGAGAGGAGTTAAGCGGAGCAGCAGCTCTGGACGGTGAGGTCGAAATGGTAGAAGTGGGATTCAAGATGTTCTGCAAAGAATGGCAGAATGTTAAATAAAAATATTCACCAAGATAATAAGAAGTTAAACATTTTTAGAAGAAGTTCGATTTACCTGTGGACCCTCAGAGGAGAGGTTACTAGCTATGCGTTCCAACTGTGGGTTGGAGGTCGAAGGTGGATTTTTGGATTTTGGTAAGGGAGCAGCATCCCTGGAGTCGAGTCCAGAGACACTAGTCGGAACAGTGCTTTTAGGTGTAGCTTTCTTTAGCTTCTTCTTCGAAGCAGTATTTGAGTTTCCTCCAGCAGTGGGATCTTCCCCAGTAGTGCTTGGTTTCCGCTTCTTGGGAGTAGTGGGAGGAAACTTGTTGGTCTGAATGAATTTTAACGAAGTTAGATATAAAAAGTTCGAGTGAATTCGAAGCATCAAAAAACTAAGTGATTACCGTTGGAATTGGGGCACTTGTTGTTGGCGTTATTGTTGTTGTTGTAGTTGCAGCAGTAGTAGTTGTTTCGGGTGGATTAGCTTTTTCGGTAGTTTCGATGGAGGCTTGAGAGGCACTCCCTTCCTTCGATTTCGAGGCAGCAGTCTTTATCCTGATAGCTGAAAATCAAAACAATTAAAGCAAAGGTTAAAGATATGGAAAATAAAAGACATTTGGGATTTTTTCCCAAGCATTCGCACCTGTGCCTTGATCAGATTTAATTGACATGGCAGAAAGGTCGTATCGAAGATGTCCTGGGAAATCATGAAGCCAGTATCGAGCCCATGTCACAGTCTCAGATGGCTTTGGTTTCCTTTGAAGATATTTGAACATCTCTTTGCAAGTAAACCACCATGGATATGGGGGAAACCAAGCCAGAGCCAGTTCTGAGGTAGGTAATCTGGGAAATTTAGGTGGATGCATTTCGAATGCCAACCTATACCTATCCTCAGGTGACAGCCCTGAAGGAAGTTTTAGCTTAGAAACTTTTTGTTTAAATTTTTCCTTCAAGGTCTCAGCTGCTTGATGCACAGTGGAGTCCAAGCGCGTGGGGTCGTAAGTAGTTTCAAAATAATTTTGAAAAGCTTTTATCTCTTTGGCATGAGTAAACATACCTTTCTTTGCTGGTACCTGCACATCGAAGGCATCAATTAGTTTCTGTCGAATTGTAAGTGTATCGAACATACAAGTTTGATAAAACTTAATCCACCACTCCAGAAATCCTTTAGCCGCGAGATGGGTAGGTTCGAAGGCTATCAGCTCAAATTGGGCAAAGCCTTGATATTGTTCTTGTTGAATCTTGGCTTCCCTTGCCTTGAAAGTTCGACCAGATGTAATGGCGCTCTCAGTTTGGAACAAAGGTTCAGGAATCAGTTGGCATAAGCCAAACTGCCTTGAAACGAAGTTTGGTTGGTAGGCAAAGAGAAGAATTTGGTTCTTAGCTGGGGTTATCCTTGAAGAGATGAGTCTAGGAAGCAAGAAAGCTCTCCATACATCTTGGATCTCCTTGCTCTTGATGGCTTCTGAGAGAGCCATGGTGAACCAAGAAGGTCCATGAGCCCTCGAAGCAAAAGGCGCCATGCTCTCTTCGAACTTATGCCTTTTTGAGAGTATCATGATGTACTTCGAGAATTGAACCTTGAAGTCATCCTTGTCATCATTAGGAGTTAGTCTTCGAAGCCTAGTGCCTTCGACTATCCTATCACTTATTTCCGAATCTTGCTCATCTATGGTGTTGGCGGTTGGTAAAGAAGGTTCGAACATGGCGTTTATCCATAGTTGGAGTAACCAAAATGGGCCAGCTAATAGAATGTTTTTAGAGGTGTGGGATTTGAGACTCGAAACGGCTGACCTCAGGCTCTCATAGAGGTCAACTAAGAGTAATTCACTTAGGTACACTTTGCGATTTTCGTGTAAATCCCTAGCTAGAGGAATGAACCTACTAGCTACCTGCAGGGATCTACTGCAGAAAACGTACCTAGACAGCCACAGGGTCAAGAAAGCAATGTGCTCTGTGTCAGACACATTATCCCCTTCAGCATGATAATGGCTGATAAATTTGGAAAAGCTGGCTAACTTGACTTCGAAGTCAATTATGCTGGAGTGCTCTTCATTATCAGGAACATAAGTTTCTCCCACTGGCGACAACCCAGTAATAGCCGCTATATCGAAGAAGGTTGGGGTAATCATTCCACCTGGGAGATGGAAAGTGTTATAGGTACTATCCCAGAAGTAAAGGGACGCAAACAGCAGAGGATGGCTATAGGTGAATCCAGGTTTCGATAACTTAATGAGGTTATAAATGCCTAATTCTTCCCATTGCTGGGATTTTTTGGCTTCTACTTTCGCGAACCAATTTTGATAGGCAATATCAGAAGTAGGGCAAGATCTAAATGGCTTAAAATTGCTTTTTACATAATCCAAAACAAATGGGTCCTTGGGAGAAACAGTTGGGGTTTCTGCGGTATTCGAACTAAGAGATTCTACTGCCCTAGGGGCATCCATTTTGTTGAATAAAGGTTTGAAGCTATAACATACGGGAAAAATTGTCCTGGTGTCCTTTAGTATTTCAAAAACTGTAAGAGGGCCATTTAAGGCTAACCTCTTACCAGCAACATGGGTAGGGATGAGTACCTGTGATGCGTACATCATTTCTTTTTCTTTGGAAATCATTTGAGGAGCAAGAGCAGATTGGCCTTGAATGGTGACGATTTTACTCTCCATGGTTGCTCCTGTAGTTTTTCCTTTCTTCTTTGAGACTTTCTTGAGTTGGGATGAGGTGGAAGAAGACATTTTTGTTGTTTGAGAGCTTAGATTGTTTTATGAGAGAAGAAGAGTGAAAATTCAGAGTATGAAAGATTTAGAGTGTAAAAAAGAAAAAGGAAGAGTAAATTGACGTTTTATAATGAGAAGATTAAGCATCCACCGAGTAAAAGTGTGATACGTGGAGATCATGGGTTGGTGTGATGAAGAGGTGGCGAGAAGTTGATATAGGTAATAGGCGTGATTTAAAAACAATCATTACTTATAACTGCACCACGCTGTGAAGTGACTCTGGGCGGTTAAGGAACCCAAAAGGTGCTATGATTGATGTGACTGGAGTCAAAGGCATTAAATGTTATGATGATTCGAAAATCCTATCAAAATCTTGTATAAATGCTTAAAATAGGTATTTCTCAAAGAGATCGAAATACATATTTTAAAGGGGCAATTTGTTGGCTGAAGATTTTGATAATGTTATTTAGAATTCAAAAGAGTTAAAAGTTCTGATCGAAATGGAATTAAACGCCATATTTCGAAGTTGCAGAAGCAGTGTTTCGAATGAGTGTGTCAAAGCTTGAAGCTTCGAACGGTGATTATGGTAACATATCCAAAGGGGTCTCGAAACAACAGCGAGGCTAGGTTTGGGAAGAGCGTTCGAAACGGAAGAACACTAAAGCATTTAAAATTCAAATGGAAGAGGGACTTTCAAAGTTTGAAAGTTATGTGTTGGAGCATTTGGGGACACGTGGAAAGATGAAAGAAGCATTGTCTTGCATGTTCGAAACGTGGCATGATCCTATAGCGAGACCGTTAGGGTCGAATTAGTATAAATAGAAGTCTTAGTATTAGGATTTCGGTGTGTCATATCTGTTATACAAAATACTCAATAACATTCAAACTACCACATGGCAAGGGAAACGAATGCGAGAGAAATGTATGTATGATAGCACCATGTATTTCTAACTTAATGAAAGCCTTTTTACCATTTCCAGTACTTTCTTCTTTTCTTTTTGTCGAATAACATTTGCAAGTTTCTTTATTTACTGTCTTTTCATTTCAAAGTCTTTTCCTCAAAGTTTTTACATTTCACTGCTTTCTTTATACTTCGAGCACTTTATATTTCAGAGAACTGTTACTCTTTCAATACCTTTACTTTCAAGCATTGTTTTTCAAGCGCACACTTTTACTTAAAATCATTTATAGATTTCTTGCATTAAACGCTTCCTTCACATTTTTAACTTCTACATTCCAGAAACCTTTTATGTTAAATGTTTTATAAATCGAAACCATTCACTTCATTTTTCATACAGTTTCATATGTCTCTTCAATCAGCATTACAATTAGCATTTATTCGTATAACTTAGTTTTCATATACATTTTGACCACATTTTTAAACTCTTAGAGAGAAGGATCGAAATAAACCAAACACTTGTACAATAGTAACCATGAATAATTGTTCGATTGTGAGAGTAACCTTAATATCCAAGGAGTCCTAGGATCAATCTAGTCGATCCTGTGAGTTACCAGAGAGATTGAATAGCGTTAACAAAGATTATTCGATAGTTTGGAAGACTAGCGGTTGTTTACCAGAAATCACTGGAAACAGAAGGGCGCGCGTTTTTCAAACGTTTGTCTGAAGGTTGAAGACAACCTCTCATGGGCTGGGCCTGAGATTGTTTTTCCTTTTCACACCACTGCATTTCACATGCACCCCCTGGCCCATCTTGAGTTTCACTTGTCATTTTTTATTTTTTCCTTTTGTTTTTGTTTCTATATTTTTATTTAAGCATGAAAAAATATTAAAATTATTTCTCACTTTTTTTTGCATTTTTTTGATATTTATTTTGTTTCAATTTAGTTTTGTACATAAATAAACATAAATATACTTTTATTTAAAAATAACTAAAAATAATACAAACACTTTTATTTTCTGATTTTTATTTTATTTTACCTTTGAAAACATTTTATAAAAAAATATACTTTTTTATAATTATTATTAAATATTTTTATTTTTGTACATATAATGTATATTTAGTAAATAATATAAATACTTATATACTTATTATAATATTTAGGATAAAAATACCAAAAATACTGTATTTTTATTTTTACTAATATTTAACTTAAAAAATCACTTTTTGACAATATACTCTCTTTTATTTATTTTTTATGCATAATTAATAAATATTGCATATATTAAATATTTAATACATTTTATTTGCAAAATTAGGGTTTTACCCTAAACCTAAAAAACCCAAAAATTAAACCTTTTTATTTTGTTTATTTGACACATAAAAAATACTTTTTTACATACATATAAAAATCATTTTTTTTTGCATCTTGCATATTTATTATATTTTATTTAATTATTGTATATTAATTAATTTGTATAATTCAATTTGGATGTAATAGTTAGATTTTAATTTCTTGCTAAAATATCCCCATTTGAACATTTGTACCCCCCATCCCATATATTGTGTTGTAATAATTTAGGACCTTTAAATTCCGCACTTTAAAAGCTTTCTAATTATGCCATGTTAGAATTAGGGTTTTGTATGCAAATCAAAAACAACAAATAGTTTGACCTAAATTCAAGATAAACAAGCATGAAAATGGACAACACTAATCACACTTGCACCCCTAGGGTACTCCACTTGTTTCCTTCAATAATGGGCCATATTGCATGTTAGGTATCTTTGGCAAAAACAAAACAATCAAATGATAATAGTCCCTCGATGACGCTTTCGAAAGTTGCCTAAACATGATCAAGTCCCTTAAAGGAAAAGTTGCCAAAGATACTTGGCACCATTGCAATCATGGTCTAAACGATTACCCGTGCCCGTCCCGTTCACATCCTAACACAAGATTGTCCACCAAATATAATGGTGGAACAAAATTGTTAAAAGGGTTAAAACATAGCAAAGATCTTTGAGAAATTTAGGGTAGATAGCTCTTGGTTACTTGCCAACTTGCAAAACAAAAACATTTTCCTATTTTTCAAAACACACTTCACAAACACGAACTTTCAAAACAACTTTCAAAACCTTGAAACATCTTTTCAAAAAGACAAACACCTTTTGTAAAACATTCGAGTAAAGAATTGTTACAAGGGTTGCCTAGACAAGGCATCTTTTTTTAAAAAAACATTTTCAAACCCACACACAAAGCACCATTTCAAACAATTGAAAGCACCATTTCAAACAATTGAAAATGCAAGGCAAGTGATCTAAGCAAGTAACTAAGAGCCCATGGATAACCATGGATAGAAAGGGTGCTAATACCTTCCCTTTCTATAATCTACTCCCCGAACCCAAGAAAACATCTCAAAGGTTTCTACTGTGCTTTTTAACCTTTCCTTAGGATAAAATAAAAAGTCGGCGGCGACTCTTGCTCAACCGAAACATTTGCAAAAACAAACGCAAAACCCAAGTCAGTTCTCCCACCGTATCACAGAAACAATACTAGAGTTTATTACAATTAAAAGATTCAGAATTTTAAATACAAAGAATATAGTTTTCTTCAATTGTTGCAGTTGTACGAATAAGGTTGCAAGTCCTTATAAAGGCGCATCAACTTCTTTATGGGTTTGAGCTAGAAAAAAATATTGAAATATATTGAATCCCTTGAATATCTCCATGAAAGTAGGCCAATATATAATCCATAAAGATAAGACAAACCTGAAAATATTCCTCCGTATTTTTCGCAAGTTATAAACGACAAAACCTGAATAAGGCGCGCTTAAAAACATGAAACAGAAAATATGAAAAAACACGTTAAGATCAGAAGGAAGATGTTAAGTCATCTGCTTTGACATCATTCAAAATCAGTTGAGATGATTTACTTCAAATGTCAAGACATTAAGCAAAACATTAACAAAGTAGTGTTTTAACAAAATTGCTACCAACAAACACTCACAATCCATACCTATTTCAAAAACAAATTTTGAGAGAAAAATTCTTACAAGTCAATTACTATCACAATGCTATTTGATAAAAAGATTGATGAAATTAAAAGCAAGTAAAAGCGGAAAATTAAAAACACACAAGGAATTTGTCTACACAATTCCCCACTGTCGTCCTCATATGTGGGTACGTTTGGGCCTAATTCCAATGGAACTAGGCTAATTTTCATATGCAAAATGTTTAATACAATGGAAGAGTTAGAAACAACAATGCAAAATTCTACAATTTGGTATTGATGCTTCTTCTTCCAACCTTTGATCTTAAACAAGATCAAATCAACCGATAGATGCAACCTATTCGCCGTTTAAGCTACTTCCTTAAAAGGATTTCAAACACCCCAAGGTTCCTTGCAAAGATTTCAAATACTCAAAGGGATTTTTCGCACGAGTAAATCCGATTGCAAACTATCAACACAAGATCACCGATTCTTTCATCCAATTCTTGCTACTTCCTTAAAAAGATTTCAACCACTCTAAGGTTCCTTAAAAATATTCAAACACTCCAAGGGATTTTTTACATGACGATTCCTTCTCGCACGATCTTGCACGAAAACCCCCAATTCAACAAATGATGTTGGAGGATAAACTTGATGGTTTTTTTGAATGAAGACCCCTATAAATATCAACCCAATAAAAATTGGAAGTCCATAATTCTTCGTCTAGATGGCACCCCAATGAAACATCATAAAAATGTAATGTTGGTGTGTATGCATAGATTGGAAGGTTGAAGAAGAAGAGAAAAATTAGGCTAATTTTTTGGTATCATCAAGTTAGAAATGGTGAATGAATGGGTATTTATAGTTTGGAAAAGTTTAGGGAAAAAAGGTCAAATTCAGAATAAAAGAAAAAGAAAAGTTTACCAAAATACAATTTATGTATCGACCTCAAACTCGTATGTCTCAACACATACTATATAAAAAAGATGCATGTATCGACCTGAAGGACTCTATGTATCCACCTGAGCAAGTCTGTAGCTACAGGCTTTAAAATATGAGTAGATGTATCGACCAGAAATATGGATGTGTCGACACATAAAATAAGAATTTCTTTAATTTTAGAAATCTTTCAGTATGTGTTGACCTGTATGATGCATGTGTTGACATGTGACTTACAGAAGCTCACAAGCTTTAAAACATACATGTTATAATACGGTGGGATAATTGACTTGTTTTTGCATTTTATTGCAAATGTTACAGATAGAAAGAGTCACCACCGAGTTTTCTTTTATCCAATAAGGAAAGGATAAAAAGAACAGGAAAGACATTTTAAGATTTTTGAGTTCGGGGGGTAAGTTATGATAAGGGAAGGTGTTAGCACCCTTTTCATCCATAGTTATCTACGGGCTCTTAATCGCTTAGCTCACTTTGAAAATTTTCTTTTTGTGTGTGTGTTTGAAAAAATATTTTAAAAGTGCCAATGTAAGGCGAATCTTTGTAATGATTCTTGTATCGGTCCTCAAGAATGCATACAAAGTGTTTTGAAAATATTTTTATGAGTGTAGTGTGATATGTTTTTCTTTTTGTGAGCAGGCGATTAAAAGTATCTACCCACTCAAGGTCGTTATTGTACTTTTCCTCCTCCTTTAGATAGTGCTATCTGTGCCATTAGTTAGTAGGAAGCCCTATCGTTGGATGTAAAGGGACATGCTTATGGTCATCGTACAATCATCGAAGGCAACTTGTAAGGATGATTTAGAAATTTCGTAAGGGACTAGATCATTTACCAAAAGGCAACTTCGAAGGATCATCGAGGGACTATGATCTTTGATTTGAGAGACTTTGCTAAAGCGTCCCCACTTTCGAGGGACATGACTGTTTGTTTTTCCGAAGGCAACAGAGGGAGGTTACCCTAGAGGTGCAAGTGTGAAAGTTTGTTGATTAAGTTATTTTATCTTTCATTAGGGTTTTATAGCGTTTGATTATTATCTTGCCATGCAATCTTATTAACTAACAGTTATATAAACATACAAGGCATACAAAGCATAAGCGCAAGAAAATAAAATGCGGGAAAGTAAAGACCTACAACTATTACATGGCTTTGGGAGATTTACAATATTTACAACTTTGTGGGAATTTTAAACGCTAAGCTATTACAAAAAAACTTGTGCAACCTATACAATGATTTCTAATAAAATAAAAGGCGAAAGTAAACAAAATATTTGCAAAAAATTATTTCTTTAAGTCTTAACATCTTAAAGATTAGAAAATAATTTTTTGTGCATTTTGGTTTGATTTGAATGATAAAATAAATAGACATTAAACCTAAATTAAAGATTTAATTAATTATATAAAAAATATTACTAATTAATTAATTAAGAAAATATTGTCAAAAATTAAATTAACCTATTAAAAGTCTAAATTTGATTTTATTTTATTTTTTATGACTTTTCTTGATTAAAAATAATTAAAATAAAAAAAACAAGAAATTATTTAAAGAAAGAAGAAAAAAGAAATAAAGTTTGAAAAAAGAACAAAACAAAGATAAAAAAAGGGGTTGCAGGCACCTAAGTCCAACTTTTAGTCTTCAAAAGGATGGAGAAGATTTTTGAAATTAAAGAAGATGAGAGGAGAAGAAGAGACTATCCTAAAGCATAAGGTAAAAAGCTAAGGATAAGAACCATCAAACCAACAAGAAGCCAGAACTTGACATTATGAGCCAAGATAGAATTCCCATTCTTTGGATTGAAACCAAGCAAGCAAAGATACTAGACCTATTGAGAGAACCAAACTTCAAGTGTATTTAGTCTTCACAAAAATTGGGCAGAGTAACGGTTGTATACGGGTGAATTCCAGATTACGAACAAAGGATGTAATCACAAAAACCTGCACACAAAACAAACAAACAACCCAATGTCTTGAGGTAAACCTCAAGAACTCCATACAAAATAACCAGATAAGATCACAAGGTCTCCAAGATAGGCCAAGGTTTCTAATCCTAAGTCCAAGAAAAAGTCCAATGCTCCATAATGCCAAGGATATTAACAAAATAGTCCAAGTACCATTAAGTGTTTTTTAGGGTTTATGTTGATTATTAAGTATCTTAGGAAAAGAAAAAGGAAAGCTCAAGTGAGCAAAGTAAAAATGATAAGAAGAACAAATTCTCAAATGAGCAAAGATGAAAATGGCATGAAATGAAAATGCTAAAAAAATAAATAGTACATAAAGCATAAAAAGAATAAAAGCATAAGATAAAACAAGTCAATAATTAGTGGTTAGTTGGATGACCATCTTGAAACTTGCATTTGGAACTCAATAGAGGATTGGTAGAACCAAAGCCTCTATACAACAAGTTGCATTTGCTTTTTGTCAAGTATATCATCCATTTGGAATTCTCATAATTACCATTTTAATGATCAACGATGATTAAGTGATCCGCGTTGACCAAATGTATTGTAGATCCATTAGAGGATTGGTAGAACTAAAGCCTCCACACAATGAATCTTAAGGTTATTGGATCAAAGAGATCAAATTAATATACTTGGGCTTGCAATCATAAGTTTGGGCCACGAATGATCATTTATTCGAATCGGGACAAAATTTAGCGCTATGTTAAGCAATTGTAAGTGGACTTATATAGAAGTCGCACCTATTTTGAGGCCGGTCAATAGCAATCTATCCACTATTTGTTTTGAGACATGATGTAGAGATCATGCTCCAACTACATTTAGTGCAATGAGAAAGGGATGAGATGAAGAGGAATTAGGGTAAAGTGATAAACCACATTTGAATTAATATTTAATCAAACTATTGTTAAAATCATTCATCCATTTTTTTGTGGAGTTAAACTCAATACCATAGATCCAATGATGTTAATAAAGCCATGACAAAAATATCAACCCGAGACAACCAGAAAATAATCACAAAATAATAATATAATTAATATATACATTAAAAGGTTTAAAAATGTTTAAAAAATAGAAAATAATGAGGGAAATATCAATTATATTTAAATTAATCAAGAAGTGAAAAATAAGACCATAGAAAAAGCAGAAAAGAGGCCAAGTAATTTTATAAAATTTTTGGTAATTTTTAAAAGTCAGAAACTATTTTTAAAAATTAAAATAATTGGGTAAAATAAACAAAAATAGTAAAAAATAGTAAAGTCAGAAACAAAAATAAAATAAGGTCACCAATATTTGTCACAATATCATTGGATCATTCCATAATTTTTCAGAATTTAAAAATGTACAAAAGTATTTTTAAGCATTTTAAACAAATCAATTAAGTGTAGAATTTATAAAAAATACCAAAACACAAAATTAAATTGTGAAAAAAACAAAAATCAGAAAGAGAATAATCAAAAAAAATTTTCATAATTTTTTTCCAGATTTTTTGGACTAAAAATAAATTTTCTATGATTTTTGAAATTTAAAACCATTAAAATATAAAAATCAGAAAAAGAAAATAAAAGTAAAAGATGTGGACCATTGGATGAGAGTCAAAACGCGTTAGTAATCAAATCCAAGGGATCTGGCGCGCTGTGCATATCATGGTCTTTATTGAATAATATACAGAATCAATAATAAATCAGATTTTTGAAAAACACAAATGGCACGCCATCATTGGTTGGAATATGACACGTAGGTCATCTTCAACCTCCAGCCAACGTGAATTGCAGGTCTCTCAAACTGTAAAATCAGAAGCTCAGACCTATGCCAATCGCTTTGTCTCTTCAAGATGAAAACAACCACACCCTCATGCAAAATTTATATAAACTGTAGCTCAAGCAATTTGGAAAGAATGTTTTGAAAATGGATTTGAAAATTCATGGTCAAAACAAGTTTCTAGATGAAAGTAAGTGTTGCGACTAGAACCAGGGCAATGAGAGCAACACAATGATATCAAAATTTTGAAGAATTGATGAAGGAATCTACCTATTGAAGTTGAGTTGCAGAGCTCTGAAACTGGACTTCTATGGAATAGTATAGGGCACGATTCTTGAATGTTATTATATGGTTAGCTTCAGGGAAGATCAAGGAAGGTGAATTGAGAGAAAAAATAGATTGAAAAAGGCTGGAGAATAGATTTCAAAGTTGCTGAATTTTGGGTTGTGAAGCAAGTTTGGCAGGGTGATTCTGGCTATCTAAGCTTGGGAAATTGAATGGGAAATGGCCCTCTATTTATAGGGAAACAAATGGGATCAAAAGGAATAGCAAATGACGCATTTTGGAGGGAATTCGTATGGGTTTGCATCATGAAGAAAGTGTGACTCAAATTTGATCAAAACTCAGCCAAATCGTGTGTTTCATGATGCTAATCACTTCTGGCAAGTTGCTAAACATGATTAGAAACAAAAACGCATGGAAATCTTGTGATTAGAAGCCAAAACAAAGATTTATAAATCCTGACTTTGTGCAAAATTCAGTTTCAAACTACCCAATTCAAATCCATGGCATTTCCACCTCAAGGGGTCCTAGGGCATAATTCTTGATGCTTTGGAAAGATTAGGTTACAATCTTTGCAATGGAAAAAATAATGGAATCAAATGGATGCTTGAGCTGAAAGTTATATGGAGTCAAAGTTGAATAAAAAGAGTTGACTTTCCATACATAGAAATATTTCAAATTCTTCTTTAAAAATGACCTATAATCTCTTGTATCCAAACATGGCCTTCCACTTAGAATTTACTCTTGACCAAAAAAGATGGAATGATGTATATCTCTTGAATGACATTTTTCAATTTGAACCACTCAAAATATCCAAAAATTGAGCAAGTTATGACTTGTTGATGTTGGCTAAAAATCATGAAATGACCTATAATCTTTTGCATTCTTAAGGCAACTTCCATTAATTTTATCACTTTGCACATAAAATAAGGCATGAATTACACATCCTTAAGATAATCATGAAAAAATAATGGACTCAAGGTGATAAAAAATGACCAAGTTATGACCATTTGAGGTCACATATGGAAAATCGGGGATTCATCTGGATGACTTGTAATCTTTCTTCTTCACCAATTTCCTTCCACATGAAAACTCCTTGGAACTTTTGAAGTGATTTGTTGGTAACTCTTTGAAGAGAAATATGTATTTGGAATCACTCAAAAATACCAAAAGATGAGCAAGATATGCTACTTTGGAGTTCAAAAGCCTAGCCTTTAGATCAAGAGAATGCTTTGAGGAACTTGGACAAGCTTGAAGAAACTTTTTGTGCCAATATTCTTCCTTTGTGAATAGAAGTTGTTAAGGATGATGATGAGGACTCATAGCCACCAAAACCACTTCCATATCTTGAAATTTGAGAGAAATATGCTCTTGTGACCAATAGGAACAAGACCTTGTCCAATCATGACAACTTCTTCCCTCAACCCCTTGTATTTTTGAATCAATTTTGATAACTTTGAAATATGATGAGCCAAAGCAACTTTTCCTTGCCAATTATTCCACAACCACTGCAATAGTGAAGTTTGAACTCCTCAAACCATGTTGAGTAGGGCATAGAAATAAACTCATGAACCCATGGAGAAACTTGCTAAACCTCATTGCCTTTACCTACATTATTAATAAGTAAGACAAACCAAAATTGCATTTTATTAATTAGAAAGAAAATCAAAGCAAAATATTCATGATCACAAAATAAAACAAGTCAAGGTGCTTCGTAACTCCTCAAAAGAGCAAAGCTAAATGTAGGGAGGGGAACTAAGAATCCTAGTGTGATCTTGTTGTGAATGAAACAACATGGTATGATGAAGGGATCTTAGGGGAAAAAATTGGGGTACAACAGCTGCCCTTATTTAAGTTTCTTCTATCCGAATATACGGAGGTTAAAAATCTTCGTGTCGACGCGATCGAAGATACTTAAATATAAAACAAACCCTATTTTTAGCCCTAAGATGCCATGCAAATTCTTATGCATATGAATGCATATGAATAGTACCAAAGAGTCGCAAAGTATCATTGGGGATGCAAAAAAAAATGGAGAAACAAAGGAGCAACCGCACCAGGAAAATAAATCACTGGTGAACCAAAAGAACTAAATCAGAGAGGAAGATAACAAGCATCGATGTTCACTGCCGATGGTCTACCAACTTCCACTGAAGGTAGAAAGAGAGTATCATATCACCGCTGTTCACTAACGATGAACTATCAACATTCACTGAAGATAGCAAAAAGATAATAAACACCGACGTTCACTGCCGATGGTCTACCAACATTCACTGAAGGTAGAAAGAAAATATCATATCACCGCCGTTCACTGACGATGAACTATCAACGTTCACTGAAGATAACAAAAAGATAATAAACATTGACGTTCACTGCCAATGGTCTACCAACTTTCACTGAAGGTAGAAAGAGAATATCATATCACCGTCGTTCACTGATGATGAACCATCAACGTTCACTGAAGATAGAAAAAAGATAACAAACACTGACGTTCACTGCCAATGGTCTACCAACATTCACTGAAGTTAGAAAGAGAATATCATATCACGGCCGTTCACTGATGATGAACTATCAACATTCACTGAAGATAGAAAAAAGGTAACAAACACCGACATTCACTACCGATAGTCTACTAATGTTCACTGAAGGTAGAAAGAGAATATCATATCACCGTGGTTCACTAACGATGAACTATCAAAGTTCACTGAAGATAGCAAAAAGATATCAAACACCGACGTTCATTACCGTTGGTCTACTAACATTCACTGAAGGTAGAAAGAGAATATCATATCACCGTTGTTCACTGAAGATGAACTATCAACGCTCACTAAAGATAGCAAAAAGATAACAAAAACTGACGTTCACTGCCGATGGTCTACCAACATTCACTGAAGGTAGAAAGAGAATATATTATATCACCGCCGTTCACTGACGATGAACTATCAACGTTCACTGAAGATAGCAAAAAGATAACAAACACTGACGTTCACTGCCGATGGTCTACCAATGTTCACTGAAGGTAGAAAGAGAATATCATATCACCACTGTTCACTGTCGATGAACTATCAACGTTCACTGAAGATAGCAAAAAGATAATAAACACTGATGTTCACTGCCGATGGTCTACCATGTTAGAACAAAGTTTGAATCTACTACCCTATATTTAAGTTTTGATGATAACAAAGTGAAAAGATATAGTATTTATAAGTTTCATGTATGAACTATCTGCTGCCTAAAATTATTATGTTCTGACTTGCAGATACTCTGATTGAAATAAGTAAGATCACATCTATTCAGCATCAGAACTTGATTTCAGACACCAGCATCAGAAGTTGCTACATCAGAATGTCAAAATCAGATGATCAACTCACGTACATGCTGAAGCCTGATGAACAAGACTGCGCTCAACACTCTGATACAGAAACACAATAGTTCATCAGCAGCGAAGCAGAGTCAGAATGAGCCAAGCCAGAACTTGCATTAAGTAAGCAACGGTACTGTGCATTGAAAGCAAATTAATTCCAACGGCCTCATTCCAGACAAGATCTGCTCAATAAGGAAAGTTTGTTATTAGCATTGAATCAAGAATATTGCATCCAACGTTCATCATCCCAATGCTATATAAACAAGGCTTTGAAGATTGAAATGGTTAATGCTCTCCAAATCTCTACACGCACAAAAGCTGAACCATAATCTTCGTTCTACCAGTTTTGCTAAACCACACTCTGATATTCCATTACTGTTTAGCAATCTAGTTTCTAAGCTTCAATTTGTGTATACATCACAGTTGTGATAAAGTTTTGTAGAAAACATCCACACACATAGTTTTATCTCTTTGTAAGAAAGTGTTACCTTGACAAACCGGGTTGTGGTTTGAATCAAGAAGGCTTTAGCAGTTGTTAAAGCAGTCTGTAATATTCAGTTGAATATAGTGGATTAAGACCTCGTTGGAGAGAGGCGAAATCACCTTGACGGGTGGACTGGAGTAGTTTGAGATCAAACGAACCAGGATAAAAATATCTTGTTCATTGCATTAGATTTCAGTTTTACAATTCAACCCCCCTTCTTGTGTTTTTCACCCCTTCAATTGGCATCAGAGCGCCTGGTTCTGAGCTAAAACACTTAACCGTGTCAGTACAAGATCCAGCGTCAGAAAAACACAATGGCAGGAAACAATTCTCACATCAGCAATGACAACAATGAGGACAGAGACAGATTCAGTGGCAAACCTCCAGTCTTTGATGGAGAAAACTTTGATTACTGGAAAGACATAATTGAAAGCTTCTTTCTGGCACATGATGCTGATCTGTGGGATATGGTGACAAATGGATACACGCACCCTGTGAATGCAAGTGGTCAGAAGATTGATAGAAAAACAATGTCTGATCAACAAAAGCGTGACTTCAAGAATCACCACAAGGCCAGAACCATCCTCCTCAGTGCCATCTCCTATACTGAGTATGAAAAGATCTCCAACAGAGACACAACAAAGAATATTTTTGATTCTCTCAGAATGACGCATGAGGGCAACGTTCAGGTCAAAGAAACAAAAGCTCTGGCGCTCATTCAGAAGTATGAGGCGTTCAAAATGGAAGAATCTGAATCCATTGAAACTATGTTCTCTAGATTCTAGATTCTGGTAGCTGGTCTCAAAGTTCTGGACAAAGGATACTCTACTGCTGACCATGTCAAGAAAATCGTCAGAAGTTTACCCAAGCAGTGGAGGCCTATGGTTACTGCTCTGAAGCTAGCTAAAGATCTCAACAAAATCACTCTAGAGGAACTTATCAGCTCCCTCAAAAGTCATGAGATAGAGCTAGAAGCTGATGAGCCTCAGAAGCAAGGTAAGCCTTTAGCATTAAAATCTAACAGAAAATTTGAGTCTAAAGTTTTGCAGGCAGTTGAAGAAACATCTGATGGATCCTCATCAGAAGAAGACGAACTTTCCCTTCTCTCCAGAAGAGTAAATCAACTGTGGAAGCAAAGACAAAGGAAGTTCAGGAGTCCCAGAAGATCTGATCAGAACGAGTCTTCTTCCAGATACAGAAGGACAGATTCTTCCTCTGGATACAGAAGATCTGAAGGCTCCTCCAGTAGCAAAAAGCCAAACACCAAAGACATCATCTGCTATGAGTGCAATGAGCAAGGACACTACAAGAGTGACTGCCCAAAGCTTCAGAGGGAAAAGCCCAAAAAGAAGTTTGGAAGAGAGAAGAAGAAAAGTCTCATGGCCACATGGGATGACTCTGACTCGTCTGAAGCTGACTCAGAATCAGATGATGAAAGGGCAAACATAGCTCTCATGGCTAACATTTCAGAAGATAGTGAAGCTTCTGAATCAGACTCAGAATCAGACACAGAAGAGGTATTTCCTAACTTTGCTGTTAACTTTACAAAGGATGAACTTGCTGAAAGCCTTAATGAGATTCTGGAACGTTATCAGCAAATTAGAGCTAAATTCAGAGACTTGAAAAGGAATCTTGAATCCGACTCTAATAAGACTGAGAGTCTCAAATTGGAAAATTCTGAGCTGAGAAATAAGATTTCAAAATTAGAAAACACTTTACAAAACTCTCAGAAGGAACCAATTTCTGAAACTCCCAGCAACGCTGATGAGATCATCAAGGAGTATGATCACAGTTTCCAGAAGTTCCTAGCTAAAAGCATAGATAGAAGCAGAATGGCTTCAATGATCTATGGGGTTAGCAGAAACGGCAGGAAAGGAATAGGATACCAAGGTAAGGTTCCTACACCAAAGAATGTCATGGACTTAACCATTAAACACACTCCTCTGAATTCACATTTTGTGTATGGTCACACACATGATATCAAATATACTAGCAGTAAGCACTCTGTGAAACCAAAATTCAACCAGAGTTTTGGTAAAACTAACAAATCAGGACCCAAAAAAATCTGGGTACCTAAGGATAAAATAATACATGTTGCAGATATCTTTAGCAGCAAGTCAGAAACACCAGTCATGGTACCTGGACTCTGGCTGCTCACGACACATGACGGGAAGAAGGCATATGTTCCAAAGCCTGGAACTTAAGCCTGGAGGCCACGTTGGCTTTGGAGGCAATCAGAGGGGAAAGATAATTGGCTCTGGAACTGTAGGTAATGGAAATCTTCCCTCTATTAATAATGTTCTGCTAGTAGATGGATTGATGCATAATCTGTTATCCATAAGTCAATTAAGTGATAACGGTTATGATATAATCTTTAATCAAAAATCATGTAAAGCTGTTAGTCAGAAAGATGGGACTATCTTGTTTAATGGTAAGAGGAAAAACAACATTTACAAAATCAAACTTTCTGAACTAAAGAGTCAGAATGTAAAATGTCTTCTGTCTGTTAACAACGAGCAGTGGATCTGGCACAGAAGATTGGGGCATGTTAGTATGAGAAGAATATCTCAGATTAACAAACTCAATCTGGTCAGAGGACTTCCTAATTTGAAGTTCAATTCAGATGCTCTGTGTGAAGCATGTCAGAAAGGCAAATTTGCAAAACCTTCTTTTAAATCCAAAAATGTTGTTTCTACCTCTAAGCCATTAGAACTTCTGCACATTGACTTATTTGGACCAGTTAAAACTGCTTCAGTCAGTGGTAAGAAGTATGGGTTAGTAATCATAGATGACTATAGCAGATGGACATGGGTAAAGTTCTTAAGACACAAGGACGAGTCACACTCTGTGTTTGTTACCTTCTGCAACCAAGTTCAGAATGAAAAGGATCTTAGAATCGTTAAAGTCAGAAGTGATCATGGTGGAGAATTTGAAAATAAAGATTTTGAGTCATTCTTTAATGACAGAGGCATTCTGCATGATTTCTCTTGTCCTAGAACTCCCCAACAAAATGGAGTTGTAGAACGAAAGAACAGAACATTGCAAGAAATGGCCAGAACCATGATCAATGAGACAAACGTTTCTAAGACTTTCTAGGCAGAGGCAATAAACACAGCGTGCTACATTCAGAATAGAATCTCAATAAGACCTATTCTGGAAAAGACTCCATATGAATTGTGGAAGAACAGAAAGCCCAACATTTCATATTTTCATCCATTTGGATGTACTTTCTTTATATTAAATACAAAGAATTATTTGAACAAGTTTGACTCTAAAGCACAGAAGTGTATTATGTTAGGATACTCTGAACGCTCAAGAGGGTACAGAGTATACAATACAGAAACACAGATTGTGGAAGAATCAATCAGTGTTCGTTTTGATGACAAGCTTGACTCTGAAAAGTCAAAGCAGAATGAAGTTTTTGCAGGTATAGAAATTGAATTTGCAGGTTCTGAAGACAAGTCATCAGAAGCTCTCAACACAGACATTCCTTCAATGTCTGAAAGGAGCACTGCTAGAAATCCTACAACAGCTGCTGATCAACCTCAGAAGAGATTACCCAGAAGCAGCTTGGATCACCCATAAGAGATTATCCTAGGAAGAAAGGAAGATCCAATCAGAACAAGAGCAAGCTTCAGAAACTCTGAAGAAACACTTATGGGACTGGTGTCTCTGATTGAACCTTCTTCAATTGATGAAGCACTTCTGGATAATGACTGGATTCTGGCAATGCAAGAAGAGCTGAATCAATTCACCAGAAACGACGTATGGGATCTCGTTCCCAGACCAAAAGGATTCAACGTCATTGGAACAAGATGGGTGTTCAGAAACAAGCTAAATGAACAAGGTGAAGTCATCAGAAACAAGGCACGACTGGTTGCACAAGGTTATAGTCAGCAAGAGGGGATAGACTATACAGAAACCTTTGCCCCAGTCGCCAGGTTAGAATCTATCAGACTTTTAATTTCATTTGCTGTTAATAGAGGCATCACTCTGTATCAGATGGATGTCAAAAGTGCATTCTTAAATGGTTATATAGAAGAAGAAGTTTATGTACACCAACCCCCAGGTTTTGAAAATACAAAACATCCAGAACATGTTTTCAAACTAAAGAAGTCACTGTATGGTCTGAAACAAGCTCCCAGAGCTTGGTATGAAAGGCTAAGTAACTTTCTGCTGGAAAATGAATTCACCAGAGGGAAAGTGGACACTACTCTATTCTGTAAATCAGTTAAGAGTGACATCTTAGTCTGTTAAATTTATGTTGATGATATTATTTTTGGTTCTACTAATCCTTCTCTTGGAAGAAAATTTGCTAAGTGTATGCAGGCAGAATTTGAGATGAGCCTCATGGGGGAACTGAAATTCTTTCTAGGAATTCAGATCAATCAAACTCCAGAAGGAACTTACATTCATCAGAGCAAATACATCAGAGATCTTCTGAATAAATTTGACCTCTCAGAATGTAAGCCATCAAAGATTCCAATGCATCCCACGTGCATTCTGGAAAGAGAAGAGGTAAGCAAAAATGTAGAACAGAAAGTCTACAGAGGTATGATTGGTTCTCTCCTCTATCTGACGGCTTCAAGACCTGACATACTATTCAGTGTTTGTATCTGTGCTAGATTCCAATCAGATCCTAGAGAATCTCACTTAACAGCTGTTAAGCGAATTTTCAAGTATCTGAAAGGTACTACTAATCTGGGTTTGTTTTATAGAAAATCTAGTGATTACAGCTTAGTAGGCTACTGTGATGCTGATTTTGCTGGAGACAGAGTGGAACGTAAAAGTACTTCTGGAAGCTGCCAGTTTCTGGGAGAAAATCTGATTTCTTGGTCCAGCAAAAGGCAATCAACAATTGCTCTGTCAACAGCAGAAGCTGAGTACATAGCAGCAACAAGATGTAGCACACAAATGCTCTGGATGAAAAGTCAGCTTGAAGACTTCCAGATTTTTGAGAGTAACATTCCTATACTTTGTGATAATACTTCTGCTATTTGCTTAAGTAAGAATCCCATTTTACATTCTAGAGCTAAGCATATAGAAATAAAACATCACTTCATTAGGGACTATATTCAGAAAGGTATTTTGAACTTAAAATTTATAGATACAGACCATCAATGGGCTGATATCTTTACTAAACCCCTTTCAGAAGATAGGTTTAATTTCATTCTGAAACATCTCAGCATGAAAGTGTGCCCAGAGTGAAAATGTTTTAATTCCATATATTTACCTTCAGAATGTAATTATTTTACTGTGAACTTCTGATCAATCTCCTTTCAGAAAGATAGAACATGCAGATTGTATCAGATGCAAGTCTAAAGATCTGAGAGTCTAAAGCTCAAAGACAGACGTGCTGATCACTACATCAAACAAGTGTCATCCAATCATCAGCATATCTCTGAAGCAGAACGCGTGCACGCTTCTGAGAAGGCAAAGCGCTGATTGGGTGCATTGAGACACATGTCTGGTAACCGTTTTTAAGTATCTTTCTCAAATCCCCCAAAATCAGCAACCATTTAATGAAAAGTAATCATGCTGTTAAATGGCAATCATGATTTTTCTCTCTCTTAAAAACGTTTATCTTTTCAAAATAGTTTTGAAAACTCTATTTAAGCACATTAATCTCTCATTCTTATTCTTTACGCTTTCTCACTAATACTCAAGCATTTTCTGCATATTTCTGTGTTCATCTCTTGCAACCTATTTTCCTCAGTTTATTCTCAAAAACCCTTTTTAGTGTGAACATGGCAACCTCCAGCAGCATTTCTGCAGGTACTCAGAAGAAAGCATCATCTGAACAATATCAAGTGCCACTCAGAACTCTCCTCACTCCGGTGAAGAATCTTGAAGTGCTTTCTGAATTAATCATTGACTTTGAAAGCTTGAAGGAGAACGGTTTTGACCTAAATGAAGAAGTTAGGGCTCAAAAGTGGGAAAGGTATTTCGACAGGTTGGTTGGACCAACATTCCCAGCGCTGGTCAAGGAATTTTGGATTCACGCCAAGGTTTCAACACATCTAGTCACTTCCTTTGTTATGGGGAAGAAGATTGTGATTACTGAAGATCTCATTGCAAGGCTAATCGGTCAAAGTGGTGGTGGCGTCCGTTGTGTGGACATGGCTGAAAGATGTGCTGATACAGGTGTGGTAGCTAACAAGATTTTCACTCTTGGATTGCCCAGCAGCAAGATTAAGGATCTGAAGGATCATTTCAGAGTATGGGCTAAGATAATTCTGGGGTGCTTCAACCACAGGAAACCAACAAGTTCTCCTGATTACATAAATGTGGATCAGCAGTTTCTGATCTACTTTATTGATCAGAAGATAAAGATCAATCTGGCTCACTTCCTGTTCAACCACCTCAGAACAAGTGTGAAAGAAACAAGGGAAGAAGAAAGAACCAAGAGGGATTGGATACCTTTTGGAAGGTTGATATCAGATATTCTGACAGAGAATAGGCTGATTGAGCATCTGATAGAAGCTCAGGAACTAAGCACTATTGAACCAACAATTGGGAAACCTCTGAACGCAAAGAACCTGAAAAAGATGAAGCTGATAGAGAATATTCAGAAGGAACCCAGAGCTACTTCCACTGCTGATATCTCCAGCAGAAGAGTGCCTCTGAGTGATTTTCCATTATTTTCTGAAATTGAATCCAAACCAGAGGTGATTCTCTGGTACTTGGATGCGTGCAAAGCAGATGGTACAGATCCAAAGCTGAATATCAGAGATCTGCATCAACCTCAACCAGAAGTGACTCTGAAGAAGACAAAGAAGAGGAAGGCACCATCAGAAGGATCATCTCAGCAGACTCCAAAGAAAAGAGGTATTTCATCTGCTGCCCCTGTTTCAAATTCTTTTACTATTCCAGCATCTATTCCTCCTCAAACCTCTCATAGAATATCAATTCCCATCCCTACCATAGATGAAACTGTACAAGAAGAAGACCCTTCTGAGGCATTAAAACTCAGAAGACCCAGAACAAAACACCCCAAACAACCAACAATTTCAACAACATCAGCACTTGACCAAGTGCTGTCTGATATTGATCAACATGCCTCTGATCAAACAAACTCTGAACCACAAAATGTTCCTCCTCCACAACCAGAACAACAGCAATCTGCTGAAGAACCAGAACAACAACAACCAGAACCAGAACAATAACAACCACTCTCAGAAGAACCTCTGATCCCTGAGCAATCAGAGATTCCAACTCCCTCTCCCCAACCAGAAATTAATCCACCATCTCCACAAACAGAGTTTCACCACTCTGAAACTCCTTCCCCTCATCAATCTGAACCTCACTCACCTCAACCATCACCGCTGGCAATCCAATTGCCATGTGGAACAACTGTTATAATGCCCCAGTTACCATCCTCATCAGAATCGACACCACCAAATACTCCCAAAACACCACCCAGTCCAATCGTCATATCTGACTCTGATACTCCATCTCCAAAACAAACAGCTGCTCAGAAAACCTCTGAAAACCCCAGCAGAACTTTCATAGACTTAACCAGTCTTGACCGTCTCGCTGATCTGAAACACAAAATTGCCATCCCAAAACCAAAGCAACCAGATGTTGGCTCTGGTATTTTGAATTTTGAAACAGGTGTGCTGCAATGGATTGCTTCTTTGAAGCAAGTCTGTCCTGGGATGATTGACCCAGCTGCTTCTGATCAGCTCTGGTCATAATTCAGACTTTGAGTACGTGCTGAAGCCCTCAAGTTGCAGGATATCAACTATGAGCAGGCACAACAAAATTTCAGCAAGCTTCTGAATGAAGTTGGAAGTATGCTTCTGAAAGAGGACGTGCTGCCTCTGGACAGTGAACCTTGGTCTGAGAAACAGCAAGCTGCAAAGGTGCAATCATCAGAAGAAGACAAGACCATTCAGGCTGAAGAAAGTCAAGCAGAAGATGTTGCTGAAAGTTCTGAGAAGCCTCCTCCTTCTGATGCTTCTCAAGCTGCCTTGGACAGGCAGACTCTGGAAGAATTAAGGCTGAATGACATGCGTCTGCAGCAGCGGATGGATGAAAACGATCAGAAGATGAAAGAGAGAATGGATGTGCAGGACAGCAAGATTGACACTGTTGTCAGCATGGTGCATAAGCAGAATGAGACTGCTGAAAAGATTCAAGCCATGCTGGAGAACCTGTTCACACGCTTGCCTCCTCAACCTTAATCTTTTTTCATGCATGACCTTTTTCATGTTTTCCTTGCTTTTCTGATGCACTGATTGAATATGTTTTGTAATATTTTCTTGTTTTGATTCTGAACTATCTTAATATAATTAGTTTTTCTGATCTTAATTGTTTTAGCACATCACCAACACTTTTTGATTGCTGACAAAAAGGGGGAGAACAAGAATGATATTTAAATCAATAACGGCTAACTAGATAGAAATTCTCAAACATTCTAACTCTATTACTTGAAATGTTTTTTTTCTGTTTTGCTTAAAGTCTACAGGCACAAGGAAGCTCTTGGACACTCTGAAGACTAGAAGCTCTGATCACTATGAAGTTCTGATCCAAAGCAAAGCTCTGACAAGATAAGCTCTGAAGCTCTGCTCTGACATAAAGCTTCTGATAAGTCAAAGACTCTGATACTCTGATGTTCAAAGAAAGGCAAAAAGATCTGATCCTGAAGAAACACGTATAATCAAAGGGAAGTAATAAACTCAGGGGGAGTATCTCCTTACTCCTTATTCTTTTGCTTCTCATTCTGATACATATTCCAGATGTCTTTTCATGTTATTTTCATTTAAAATATCTAGTTTTTGTCATCATCAAAAAGGGGGAGATTGTTAGAACAAAGTTTGAATCTACTACCCTATATTTAAGTTTTGATGATAACAAAGTGAAAAGATATAGTATTTATAAGTTTCATGTATGAACTATCTGCTGCCTAAAATTATTATGTTCTGACTTGCAGATACTCTGATTGAAATAAGCAAGATCACATCTATTCAGCATCAGAACTTGATTTCAGACACCAGCATCAGAAGTTGCTACATCAGAATGTCAAAATCAGATGATCAACTCACGTACATGCTGAAGCCTGATGAACAAGACTGCGCTCAACACTCTGATACAGAAACACAATAGTTCATCAGCAGCGAAGCAGAGTCAGAATGAGCCAAGCCAGAACTTGCATTAAGTAAGCAACGGTATTGTGCATTGAAAGCAAATTAATTCCAACGGCCTCATTCCAGACAAGATCTGCTCAATAAGGAAAGTTTGTTATTAGCATTGAATCAAGAATATTGCATCCAACGTTCATCATCCCAATGCTATATAAACAAGGCTTTGAAGATTGAAATGGTTAATGCTCTCCAAATCTCTACACGCACAAAAGCTGAACCATAATCTTCGTTCTACCAGTTTTGCTAAACCACACTCTGATATTCCATTACTGTTTAGCAATCTAGTTTCTAAGCTTCAATTTGTGTATACATCACAGTTATGATAAAGTTTTGTAGAAAACATCCACACACATAGTTTTATCTCTTTGTAAGAAAGTGTTACCTTGACAAACCGGGTTGTGGTTTGAATCAAGAAGGCTTTAGCAGTTGTTAAAGCAGTCTGTAATATTCAGTTGAATATAGTGGATTAAGACCTCGTTGGAGAGAGGCGAAATCACCTTGACGGGTGGACTGGAGTAGTTTGAGATCAAACGAACCAGGATAAAAATATCTTGTTCATTGCATTAGATTTCAGTTTTACAATTCAACCCCCCCTTCTTGTGTTTTTCACCCCTTCATACCAATGTTCACTGAAGGTAGAAAGAGAATATATCATATCATCACCGTTCACTGAAGATAAACTATCAAAGTTCACTGAAGATAGAAAAAAGATAACAAACACCGACGTTCACTGCTAATGGTCTACCAACATTCACTGAAGGTAGAAAGAGAATATCATAGTTATCCCCAAGATTCTGGTGTTTCACCTAGAACGGGTCTCAACTTCTTCTTTAACCAAGGGAATCTGCCTGGAAAAGATCAAACATAAGTTGTCTCAAATAACGAGACTTGTTACTCATTGCCATGGGGAATTGCAAAGAGAAATGAATTTCTGGGGATAGAAATATGACTTCCCGGGGAAATGCCACGATATTCCTGCTGAGGAGGTAAAGTCTTCCCGTGCAAAATAAATGCACAAACCAAAACTCAAAGTTCTCAGAAATCAAAGTAAATAATGTTGTCATGCAATCCCTAGATCCAAATTAGAAATAAACTGGAGCAAGACGGCCAATGAAAATTCATCCTTTGAGAAATAAACTCAAGAAGGAAAACCAGATCCATCTAAGCAAAGAGCATTGTGGGAAAGTCAGAACACAATGACAATGAACGATGATTTTTAGCCATGCATGATGTTGAAGAAGTGAAAAACACAAGAAGGGGGGTTGAATTGTAAAACTGAAAATCAATGCAATGAACACGATATTTTTATCCTGGTTCGTTTGATCTCAAACTACTCCAGTCCACCCGTCAAGGTGATTTCGCCTCTCTCCAACGAGGTCTTAATCCACTATATTCAACTGAATATTACAATCTGCTTTAACAACTGCTAAAGCCTTCTTGATGCAAACCACAAACCAGTTTGTCAAGGAATCACTTTCTTACAAAGAATTGAAATCTAGGTGTGTGAATGTTTTCTACAAAACTGTTTATCACAACTGTGATACTACACAACTTAAGCTTATGGAAACTAGATTGCTAAAATAATTGAGTAAGGAATTTTGGAGCTTTTAGCAAACTGAGAGAAGGAAGATGATGATTAGCTTTTGGGCGTGTGAATTGATGTAGAGCATTAGCCAATTCAATCTTCATTGACTTGTTTATATAGCATTGAGATTGGTGAACATTGGAGCAATAATCTTGATTCAATGCCAATAACAATCTTTCCTTATTAAGAAGATCTTGTCTGGAATGATGCCGTTGGTAATAACTCGTCTTGAATGCACAGTTCCGTTGCTTCTAAAGCATGTTCTGGCTTTGGCTCATTCTGACGCTGCTTAAGTGCTGATGAACTGTTGTTGTCTTTATCAGAGTTCAGAGTGTTGAGCGCAGTTCTGTTCATCAAGCTTCAGCATAAGCGTGAGTTGTTCTTCTGATCTTGGTATCTGATATAGCATCTTCTGATGCTGATGTTGATATTCAATATTCTGATGCTGATTATGATGTACTCTTGCTGATGCCTATCAGAGTTATTGCAAAACGGAAAGTAATATTTTAGGTAGCAAATAGTTCTTACATGAATCACATACTTAATATATCTTTTCATTTTGTTATCATCAAAACTTAAACTTAGGGTAGTGGATTCAAACTTTGTTCTAACAATCTCCCCCTTTTTGATGATGACAAAAACTAGATATTTTTTAATTTGAAAATAGCGTGAAAAGTATCAGAGATAACTAAATGATAAGTTGCATCATGATTAAATAGGAAGTTATCAAAGATAAGGGATAAAGAGATATCAGAGATAGGATCGGAGATACTCCCCCTGAATTTATTACTTCCCTTTTTAATTCCAAGAGTTCTTCAGGATCAGATCTTTATTGAATTCTTGAACATCAGAACTTCAGATCAGAATATTAGAGCTTTATCAGAGCTTTGCTTTGGATCAGAGTATCAGGGCTTTGGGCTTCAGTGTATCAGAGAGAATTTTTGTACCTGTAGACTTATGCAAAAATAGAAAACGTTCAAGTATATCAGAGTTAGAATGTTTGAGACTTTTTTGTCTCAGTAATCCGTTATTGAAAAATATCATTCTTGTTCTCCCCCTTTTTGTCAGCAATCAAAAAGTGTAAGTGATGTGCTAAAACGATTAGAGCAGAAAAACTTGTTATATTAAAATATTCAGAGCCAGACAAAACAGTACAAAAGATATGCAAAGAAAAACATTGAAAATATCATGAATGAAAAACTAAGGTTGGGGAGGAAAGCGTGTGAACAGAGTCTCCAGCATTGCCTTAATCTGATCAGCAGTTTCAGTATGCTTGTGCACCATGCTGACTACTGTATCTATATTGCTGTCATGCACATCCATCCTTTCCTTCATCTTCTGATCATTTTCATCCATTCTTTGCTGCAGACGAATATCATTCAGCTTCAGCTCTTCCAGAGTCTGCCTGTCCAAGGCAGCTTGAGAAACATCAGAAGCATGGAGCTTCTGAGAGCTTTCTGCAACATCTTCAGCTTGACTGGCTTCAGCTTGAATTGTCTGATCTTCTTCTGGCTGCACTTTTGAAGCTGGATGCTTCTCAGACCATGGCTCACTATCCAGAAGGAGCACGTCTTCCTGTGGCAGCTGACTTTCAACTTCCTTCAGCAGCTTGCTGAAGTTCTGTTGTGCCTGCTCATAGTTGATATCCTACAACTTGAGGGCTTCAGCACGTACCCATATTCTGAAACGTGACCAGAGCTGGTCTGAGGCAGCATGGTCAATTATTCCAGGACAGACTTGCTTCAGAGAAGCAATCCACTGCTGCAAACCTGTTTCAAAATTCACAATGCCAGAGCCAACATCTGGCTGTTTTGGTTTTGGAATGGCTATTTTATTTTTGAGATCAGCAAGACGGTCAAGGGTTGTTAAATCGATGAAGGTCCTGCTGGGGTCATCTGTAGTTTGTTTGGGAGATGTTTGTTTGGGAGATGGAGTGGGAGAGTCAGAAATAATAATTGGACTGTGTGGGGTTTTTGGAGTATTTGGAGGGGTAGTTTCTGGCGAGGATAGCAGCTGGGCCATGGTTATAGTTGTTCCACATGGCAGCTGAATTGCCAGAGG
Source organism: Vicia faba (assembly GCA_948472305.1). NCBI lineage: Eukaryota > Viridiplantae > Streptophyta > Magnoliopsida > Fabales > Fabaceae > Vicia > Vicia faba. The sequence continues at coordinate 792,867,977 of OX451735.1, forward strand.
TTGTGGCTCAGAGGATTGAGGAGAATGTGGTTCAGGAGATGGAGTTTCAGAATGATGAAACTCAGGTTGAGGAGGTGATGGAGGAGGTGATGGTTGAGGTGATGGTGGATGAATTTCTGGTTGAGGAGAGGGAGGAGGAATTGCTGGTTGTGGAGAAGGAGGTGGAATTTCTGGTTGTTGTGGGATTTGTGGTTCTTCTGGTATGGGTGAGAGAGGTTGTTCTGGTTGAGGAGAGTGGGCAATTTGTGGTTTAGTGTTTGGATTATCTGAGAGGTGATCAGAAACACGTTGATCAATGTCAGACAGAACTTTGTCAAGTTCTGATGTTGTTGAAGTTGTTGGTTTAGGATGTTTGGTGCGGGGTCTTCTGAGAGTCAGTGCCTCAGAAGGGTCATCTTCTGGTTCGGTTTCATCTATAGTTGGTATGGGGATTGGGATTTCATGAGAAGCTGGAGTTGGGATTGATGTTGGAATAGCAGAAGAATTTAAAACAGAAGTAGCAGATAAATTACCTCTTTTCTTGGGAGTCTGCTGGGATGATCCTTCTGAAGTGGCCTTCCTTTTCTTCGTCTTCTTCAGAGAAACTTCTGGTTGTTGTTGGTGCAGATATTTGATATTTAGCTTGGGATCGGTACCATCAGCCTTGCACGCGTCCAAGTATCTGAGAACCACCACTGGTTTAGATTCTATCTCAGAAAATAACGGAAAGTCGCTCAGTGGGACTCTTCTACTGGTGATGTCAGCAATATGAGTAACGCTGGGCTCCTTTCTGATATTCTCTATCAGTTTCATTTTTTCAGATTCTTCGCGTTCAGAGGCTTGCCAACAGTTGGTTCAATGGTTCTTAACTCTTGAGTTTCTATAAGGTGCTCTATCAACTTATTCTCAGTCAGAATATCTGATATTAACCTTCCAAAGGGTATCCAATCCCTCTTTGTTCTTTCTTCTTCCCTGGTTTCCTTGACGCTTGTTCTGAGGTGATTAAACAGAAGATGAGCCAAGTTGATTTTTACCTTCTGATTAATAAAGTAGATCAGAAATTGCTGATCTATATTTATATAATCAGGGGAACTTGTTGGCTTCCTATGATTAAAGCACCCCAGAATGATCTTCGCCCAAACTTTGTGGTGATCCTTTAGGTCTCTGATTTTGCTGTTGGGCACCCCAAGGATGAAAATCTGTTCTGCTATGACACCAACGTCAGAGCATCTTTCAGCCATATCAATACAGCGGACGCCACCGCCACTGTAACCAATCAGTTTTGCTATGTGATCCTCAGTGATCACAATCTTCTTTCCCATTATGTAGGAGGTGACTTGGTGCGTTGAAGAGGACGCATGAATCCAGAACTCCTTGACTAAAACTGGGAACGTTGGTCCAACCAACCTGTCAAAATATCTTTCCCATTTTTGTGCCCTAACTTCTTCTGTCAAGTCAAAGCCATTGTCTTTCAGACTGCCAAAGTCAATAATCAGTTCAGACAACACTTCTAGATTCTTCACTGGTGTAAGGAGTATTCTGAATGGAACTTGGTACTGTTCAGAGGAATCTTTCTTCTGAGAACCTGCAGAAGCACTGCTGGAGGTTGCCATGTTCACACTTAGGGTTTTTCTGAGAAAACTGAGAAAATGGGTTTAAGTTTGAAAGAGATAAACACAGAGAAAATGCAGAAAATATTTGAGAGATTATGAGAAACGGTAAAGGATTAATGTGAGAAGTTAACATGCTTAAATAGATTTCAAAATACTTTTTGAAAGTGTAAACGGTTTCAATAAAATCATGATTACGTTTTTAAAACATGATTACTTTCATTTAATGCTTGCTGATTTTGGGGGACTTGAGAAAGATACTTGAAACGGTTACCAAACATGTGTCTCAATGCACCCAATCAGCGTTTTGCCTTCTCAGAAGCGTGCACGTGTGTTCTGCTTCAGAGATTTGCTGATGATTGGATGACACTTGTTTGATTTAGTGATCAACACGTCTATCCTTGCGCTGAAACGCTCAGATCTTTAAGACTAGCATCTGATACAATCTGCATGTTCTTTCTTTCTGAAAAGAGATTGATCAGAAGTTCACAGTAAAACAAATACATTCTGAAGATAAATATATAGAATTAAAGCATTTTCACTCTGGGCAGATTTTCATGCTGAGATGTTTCAGAATGAAATTGAACCTATCTTCAGAAAGGGGTTTAGTGAAGATATCAGCCCATTGATGGTCTGTATCAATAAATTTTAAATTCAAAATTCCTTTCTGAATATAGTCCCTAATGAAATGATGTTTTATTTCTATATGCTTAGCCCTAGAATGTAAAATAGGATTCTTACTTAAGCAAATAGCAGAAGTATTGTCACAGAGTATAGGGATGTTACTCTCAAAAATCTGGAAGTCTTCAAGCTGACTTTTCATCCAGAGCATTTGTGTGCTACATCCTGCTGCTGCTATGTACTCAGCTTCTGCTGTTGATAGCGCAATTGTGGATTGCCTTTTGCTGGACCAAGAGATCAGATTTTCTCCCAGAAACTGGCAGCTTCCAGAAGTACTTTTACGCTCTACTCTGTCTCCAGCAAAGTCAGCATCGCAATAGCCTACTAAGCTGTAATCACTAGATTTTCTATAAAACAAACCCAGATTAGTAGTACCTTTCAGATACTTGAAAATTCGCTTAACAGCTGTTAAGTGAGATTCTCTAGGATCTGATTGGAATCTAGCACAAATACATACGCTGAATAAGATATCAGGTCTTGAAGCTGTCAGATAAAGGAGAGAACCAATCATACCTCTGTAGACCTTCTGTTCTACCTTTTTGCTTACCTCTTCTCTTTCCAGAATGCACGTGGGATGCATTAGAATCTTTGATGGCTTACATTCTAAGAGGTCAAATTTCTTCAGAAGATCTCTGACATATTTTCTCTGATGAATGTAAGTTCCCTCTGGAGTTTGATTGATCTGAATTCCTAGAAAGAATTTTAGTTCCCCCATGAGGCTCATCTCAAATTCTGCCTGCATACACTTAGCAAATTTTCTTCCGAGAGAAGGATTAGTAGATCCAAAAATAATATCATCAACATAAATTTGACAGACTAAGATGTCATTCTTAACTGACTTACAAAATAAGGTAGTGTCCACCTTCCCTCTGGTGAATTCATTTTCTAACAGAAAGTTACTTAGTCTTTCATACCAAGCTCTGGGAGCTTATTTCAGACCATATAGTGACTTCTTTAGTTTGAAAACATGTTCTGGATGTTTTGTATTTTCAAAACCAGGGGGTTGGTGCACATAAACCTCTTCTTCTATATAACCATTTAAGAATGCACTCTTGACATCCATCTGATACAGAGTGATGCCTCTATTAACAGCAAATGAAATTAAAAGTCTGATAGATTCTAACCTGGCGACTGGAGCAAAGGTTTCTGTATAGTCTATCCCCTCTTGCTGACTATAACCTTGTGCTACCAGTCGTGCTTTGTTTCTGATGACTTCAGCTTGTTCATTAAGCTTGTTTCTGAAAACCCATCTAGTTCCAATGACGTTGAATCCTTTAGGTCTGGGAACAAGATCCCATACGTCATTTCTGGTGAATTGATTCAGCTCTTCTTGCATTGCTAGAATCCAGTCGTTGTCCAGAAGTGCTTCATCAATAGAAGAAGGTTCAATCAGAGACATAAGTCCCATGAGGGTTTCTTCAGAGTTTTTGAAGCTTGCTCTTGTTCTGATTGGATCTTCCTTTCTTCCTAGGATAGTTTCTTCTGGATGATCCAAACTGCTTCTGGGTAATCTCTTCTGAGGTTGATCAGCAGCTGTTGTAGGATTGCTAGCAGTGCTCCTTTCAGATGTTGAAGGAGTGCCTGTGTTGAGAGCTTCTGATGACTTGTCTTCAGAACCTGTAAATTCAATTTCCATACCTGCAAAAACTTCATTCTTCTTTGACTTTTCAGAGTCAAGCTTATCATCAAAACGAACACTGATTGATTCTTCCACAATCTGTGTTTCTGTATTGTATACTCTGTACCCTCTTGAGCGTTCAGAGTATCCTAACATAATACACTTTTGTGCTTTAGAGTCAAACTTGTTCAAATAATTTTTTGTATTTAATATAAAACAAGTACATCAAAATGGATGAAAATATGAAATGTTGGGCTTTCTGTTCTTCCACAATTCATATGGAGTCTTTTCCAGAATAGGTCTTATTGAGATTCTATTCTGAATGTAGCACGCTGTGTTTATTGCCTCTGCCCAGAAGATCTTAACAACGTTTGTCTCATTGATCATGGTTCTGGCCATTTCTTGCAATGTTCTGTTCTTTCGTTCTACAACTCCATTTTGTTGGGGAGTTCTAGGACAAGAGAAATCATGCAGAATGCCTCTGTCATTAAAGAATGACTCAAAATCTTTGTTTTCAAATTCTCCACCATGATCACTTCTGACTTTAACGATTCTAAGATCCTTTTCATTCTGAACTTGGTTACAGAAGGTAACAAACACAGAGTGTGACTCGTCCTTGTGTCTTAAGAACTTTACCCATGTCCATCTTCTATAGTCATCTACGATTACTAACCCATACTTCTTGCCACTGATTGAAGTAGTTTTAACTGGTCCAAATAAGTCAATGTGCAGAAGTTCTAATGGCTTAGAGGTAGAAACGACATTTTTAGATTTGAAAGAAGGTTTTGCAAACTTGCCTTTCTGACATGCTTCACACAAAGCATCTGAATTGAACTTCAAATTAGGAAGTCCTCTGACCAGATTGAGTTTGTTAATTTGAGATATTCTTCTCATACTAACATGCCCCAATCTTCTGTGCTAGATCCACTGCTCGTTGTTAACAGACAGAAGACACTTTACATTCTGACTTTTCAGTTCAGAAAGTTTGATTTTATAGATGTTGTTTTTCCTCTTTCCATTAAACAGGATAGTCCCATCTTTCTGACTAACAACTTTACATGATTTTTGATTAAAGATTATATCATAACCGTTATCACTTAATTGACTTATGGATAACAGATTTTGCATTAATCTATCTACTAGCAGAACATTATTAATAGAGGGAAGATTTCCATTACCTACAGTTCCAGAGCCAATTATCTTTCCCCTCTGATTGCCTCCAAAGCCAACGTGGCCTCCAGGCTTAAGTTCCAGGCTTTGGAACATATGCCTTATTCCCGTCATGTGTCGCGAGAAGCCAGAGTCCAGGTACCATGACTGGTGTTTCTAATTTGCTGCTAAAGATATCTGCAACATGTATTATTTTATCCTTAGGTACCCATATTTTCTTGGGTCCTGATTTGTTAGATTTACCAAAACTCTGGTTGAATTTTGGTTTCACAGAATACTTACTGCTAGTGTATTTAATATCATGTGTGTGACCATACACAAAATGAGAGTTCAGAGGAGTGTGTTTAATGGTTAAATCCATGACATTCTTTGGTGTAGGAACCTTACCTTGGTATCATATTCCCTTCCTGCCGTTTCTGCTAACTCCATAGATCATTGAAGCCATTTTGCTTCTATCTATGCTTTTAGAAAGGAACTTCTGGAAACTGTGATCATACTCCTTGATGATCTCATCAGCGTTGCTGGGATTTTCAGAAATTGGTTCCTTCTGAGAGTTTTGTAAAGTATTTTATAATTTTGAAATTTTATTTCTCAGCTCAGAATTCTCCAATTTAAGACTCTCAGTCTTATCAGAGTCAGATTCAAGATTCCTTTTCAGGTTTCTGAATTTAACTCTAATCTGCTGGTACCTTTCCAGAATTTCATTAAGGCTTTCAGCAAGTTCAACCTTGGTAAAATTAACTGCAAAGTCAGGAAATACCTCTTCAATATCTGATTCTGAGTCTGATTCAGAAGCTTCACTATCTTCTGAAATGTTGGCCATGAGAGCTATGTTTGCTCTCTCATCATCTGATTCCGAGTCAGCTTCAGACGAGTCAGAGTCAACTCATGTCGCCATGATACTTTTCTTCTTTTCTCTTCCAAACTTCTTTTTGGGCTTTTCCCTCTGAAGCTTTGGGCAGTCACTCTTGTAGTGTCCTTGCTCATTGCACTCATAGCAGATGATGTCCTTGGTGTTTGGCTTTCTGCTTCCTGAGGAGCCTTCAGATCTTCTGTATCCAGAGGAAGAATCTGTCCTTCTGTATCTGGAAGAAGACTCGTTCTGATCAGATCTTTTGGGATTCCTGAACTTCCTTTGCCTCTGCTTCCACAGTTGATTCACTCTTCTGGAGAGGAGGGAGAGTTCGTCTTCTTCTGATGAGGATCCATCAGATGTTTCTTCAACTGCCTGCAAAACTTTAGACTCAGATTTTTTGTTAGATTTTAATGCTAAAGGCTTACCTTGCTTTTGGGGTTCATCAGCTTCTAGCTCTATCTCATGACTTCTGAGGGAGCTGATAAGTTCCTCCAGAGAAATTTTGTTGAGATCTTTTGCTAGCTTCAGAGCTGTAACCATTGGCCTCTGATGCATTGGTAAGCTTCTGATGATTTTATTGACGTGATCTGCAGTAGAGTAACCTTTGTCCAGAACCTTGAGACCAGCTACCAGAATCTGGAATCTTGAGAACATTGTTTCAATGGATTCACTTTCTTCCATTTTGAATGCCTCATACTTCTGAATGAGCGCAAGAGCTTTAGTTTCTTTGACCTGAACGTTGCCCTCATGCGTCATTCTGAGTGAGTCAAACATGTTCTTTGTTGTGTCTCTGTTGGAGATCTTTTCATATTCAGCATAAGAGATGGCGCTGAGAAGGATGGTTCTGGTCTTGTGGTGATTTTTGAAGTCAAGCTTTTGTTGGTCAGACATTGCTTTCCTATCAATCTTCTGACTGCTTGCATTCACAAGGTGCGTGTATCCATCTGTCACCATGTCCCACAGATCAGCATCATGTTCCAGAAAGAAGCTTTCAATTCTGTCTTTCCAGTAATCAAAATTTTCTCCATCAAAGACTGGAGGTTTGCCGCTGAATCTGTCTCTGTCTTCATTGTTGTCATTGCTGGTGTGTGAATAAGTTCCTGCCATTGTGTTTTTCTGACGCTGGATCTTGTACTGACATGGTTAAGTGTTTTAGCTCAGAACCAGGCGCTCTGATGCCAATTGAAGAAGTGAATAATACAAGAAGGGGGGTTGAATTGTAAAACTGAAAATCAATGCAATGAACACGATATTTTTATCCTGGTTCGTTTGATCTCAAACTACTCCAGTCCACCCGTCAAGGTGATTTCGCCTCTCTCCAACGAGGTCTTAATCCACTATATTCAACTGAATATTACAATCTGCTTTAACAACTGCTAAAGCCTTCTTGATGCAAACCACAAACCGGTTTGTCAAGGAATCACTTTCTTACAAAGAATTGAAATCTAGGTGTGTGAATGTTTTCTACAAAACTGTTTATCACAACTGTGATACTACACAACTTAAGCTTATGGAAACTAGATTGCTAAAATAATTGAGTAAGGAATTTTGGAGCTTTTAGCAAACTGAGAGAAGGAAGATGATGATTAGCTTTTGGGCGTGTGAATTGATGTAGAGCATTAGCCAATTCAATCTTCATTGACTTGTTTATATAGCATTGAGATTGGTGAATGTTGGAGCAATAATCTTGATTCAATGCCAATAACAATCTTTCCTTATTAAGCAGATCTTGTCTAGAATGATGTCGTTGGTAATAACTCGTCTTGAATGCACAGTGCCGTTGCTACTAAAGCATGTTCTGGCTTTGGCTCATTCTGACGCTGCTTAAGTGCTGATGAACTGTTGTTGTCTTTATCAGAGTTCAGAGTGTTGAGCGCAGTTCTGTTCATCAAGCTTCAGCATAAGCGTGAGTTGTTCTCCTGATCTTGGTATCTGATATAGCATCTTCTGATGCTGATGTTGATATTCAATATTCTGATGCTGATTATGATGTACTCTTGCTGATGCCTATCAGAGTTTCTGCAAAACAGAAAGTAATATTTTAGGTAGCAAATAGTTCTTACATGAATCACATACTTAATATATCTTTTCATTTTGTTATCATCAAAACTTAAACTTAGGGTAGTGGATTCAAACTTTGTTCTAACAAATGTATGTATGAATGTATGAGTACTATCGTGCATATGCTGGTAAAAGGATACATAATCAGTACAAACAAACAAAACAGCCTCAGGTACTAACAATATCGGGCTAAATTTCAACAAGAAATATCATTCTAAGAAAGGTAAAACCAACTGCGGAAACCAAACCTATTTCCTGCCTTAACTTCACCGAGGAGAAACATAATCCTGAGGTAGCCAGATCAAACAAATACCGGGATAGAACATCCTTCTTCCGGCTTCATCGGAGAAACATTTTTCCCAAAAGCAACATGCCTACTGGAGCTTGCAAGACCAACCTCAAATAAAGCGGACCGACGCCGAAACAACCAAACATTACCGGGGAATTCAAGCCTTCCTCCCGGGAGAAAAACCTGTGGATTGAAACTTTATATCATGAAAACTTAATCCAACAAAAGATTCTTTTGGATAGCCTCACTGGGAATCAAGAAGTCAACACTAGTGCCAATACTGCAAAAAGAGTGACATTTCAGCACACCAAGGGAATAAATCCTTTCATCAAATGAAGGTAGACTTCGCTGGGGAATCTGGGATGGAGGCTTATGACCACGCAAACCCAAAAAGTGAACCAAGACCTGACTGGGGACAATGGGATCACAAACCCAATATTGTACCTTGCACCCACTAGTATCGTCTTTAACTATCTGAGAAACATACAAAGATTGCACATATACCAGCAAAATGACTTGAGAAAAACCTTCATGAAGGAAGTAAATCTTCTTAAAACAACCAGAGTTTGTTCATTATTGGGATCACCATTTTTGTTGTCATTGTTTCATCACAAAGCCCAAAGTAAATTGTATTGTAAAGATCTCTCTTTTTTTTTTTTTGAAAAGTCAATTTTGCTTTTTAATATTTTTGCTTTAAAAGTTATTATCAGTAATAAATGGAGTCTTTGCAAGCTAAATAAAAATAAGAACACAAAGAATTGGGCAAAAAGCTCGAATTTCATTAATAGAATGGTAGTCTGCGAATGGCGAGACTCCTTGGATGATTACAATGTTTGGTAAATGGTAATTCATAATGGAAAAGATACATTGAGATACAATGACCACTATCCTCCCTAACAACTTTTGAAATCCTAAGCAGCTGCTTTTGTTGAAGTATGATGAGGATCCGAGAAGATTGTTGCTTCAATGATCAAGTCTTGCCGGACGTAGTTACTTGCCAAGAAAAATACCTAACTTTTGCCTAAGCTGCCCTTGCGGGTTTTCAACTTAGCGGGACATTTATTTTGTTTATGTCTCTAATTTTTGCCTAGACCGCCCTTTCGGGTTTTCAGCCTACCGAGATGCTCCTTTTTGCCTAAGTCGCCCTTTCGAGTTTTCAAATTAGCGAGTTGTTCTTTTATTTCTTTTAGGCGAAGTATTTCTTGACTGCATCAGCATTCATGGGACGTGGGAACTTCTCGCCATCCATAGTTTCAAGAATTAATGCACCACCAGAGAAGGCTTTCTTGACAACATACGGGCCTTCAAAATTGGGAGTCCACTTGCCCTTAGAAACAGTGTTGAAAGACATGATCTTCCTGAGCACGAGGTCGCCTTCTCTAAATTGACGAGGTTTGACCCTTTTATCAAATGCTTTCTTCATTCTTTTCTGATATAACTGCCCATGACATAGAGCTGTCATTCTCTTCTCTTCAATCAAATTCAATTGGTCAAACCTGTTCTGGACCCATTCAGCCTCTGTCAACTTGGCTTCCATTATCACACGCAATGAGGGAATCTCTACCTCGATAGGGAGTACAACTTTCATTCCATATATTAGGGAGAACAGGGTTGCTCCTAATGAAGTGCGAACAAATGTTCGATATCCATGCGGAGCAAAAGGGAGCATTTCACGCCAATCCTCATAAGTGACAACCATTTTCTGGATAATTCTCTTGATATTCTTATTAGTAGCTTCAACAGCCCCATTCATCTTTGGCCTATATGGAGATGAATTGTGATGGACAATCTTGAATTCTTCACACAATTTTGTCATCATCTTGTTGTTCAAATTCGAGCCATTGTCAGTGGTGATTCTGCTCGGCACACCATATCGGGATATAAGATTATTTTTGATGAAACGCACAACCACCTGTTTGGTAACATTGGCATATGAAGCAACCTCTACCCATTTGGTAAAGTAGTCAATTTCTACCAAGATAAAACGGTGCCCATTCGAAGCTTTGGGTTCTATCATCCCGATCATGTCAATACCCCACATAGAGAAAAGCCATGGAGAGAAAATCACATTGAGGAGTGTCAGGGGCACATGGACCTTATCTGCATAAATCTTGCATTTACGGAACTTCTTTTCAAATTTGTAACAGTCAGATTCCATTGTCAACCAATAATAACCTACCCTTAGCATCTTTCTAGCCATCGAATGTCCATTAGCATGAGTACCAAATGAACCTTCATGAATCTCATGCATCAACATGTCTGCTTCGTGTCTATCCACGCATCTGAGCAAGACCATGTCATAATTTCTGTTGTACACCACATTTTCACTGAGGAAGAAACTGCCTGCCAATCTTCTCAGTGTCTTTCTATCTTTCCTCGATGCACCAATCGGGTATTCCTGAGTCTGAAGAAAATGTTGTATATCATAGTACCAAGGTTTCTCATCTGCTACCTCCTCTATTGCAAACATATGAGTGGGCCTATCCAGTCTTCGAACTGTAATTCGGGGTATATCATTCCAAGTATTCACTTGGTACATGGAAGCCAGAGTTGCTAGAGCATCCGCCATCTGATTTTCATCTCTAGGAATGTGATGGAATTCAACTTTATTGAAGAAGGGTAATAATATTCTAGCATAATCTTTGTAAGGGATCAAGCCAGGGTGACGAGTATCCCATTCTCCTTTAATCTGATTTATTACTAAAGTTGAATCACCATACATATCCAGAATTTTGATCTTGAGATCAATAGCTTCCTCATGACCCATTATGCAAGCCTCATACTCTGCCATATTATTAGTGCAATCAAATGTTAACCTTGCAGTCAAAGGAATATGTGATCCATGAGGAGTGACAAACACAACACCGATTCCTTTACCATAAGCATTCACAGCTCCATCAAATATCATACTCCAACGGGATTCAGGACCAGGGCCCTCCTCAGGTAATGGTTCATCACAATCTTTCACTTTAAGAAACATCACATCTTCATCGGGGAATTCATATTCTGTAGACTAATGATCTTCCACCGGCTGGTGAGCAAGGTAATCTGCCAACACACTACCTTTAATAGCCTTTTGAGTGAGGTATTTGATATCATATTCAGATAACAACATCTGCCAGCGGGCAATTCTCCCAGTAAGAGTAGGCTTTTTTAAAAATATACTTGATTTGATCCATTTTGGAGATCAACCAAGTGGTATGATTCAACATATACTACCGTAAACGCTTTGCCGCCCAGGCCAAAGCACAACATGTCTTTTCTAGCATGGAATACCGTGACTCATAATCAGTGAACTTTTTGTTGAGATGATAAATGGCGAACTCTTTCTTCCCTGTTTCATCCTATTGTCCCAGAATACAACCCATGGATTTATCTAACACTTTTAGATACATAATCAACGGACTTCCTTCTACGGGAGGAAGAAAGATTGGAGGTTCAAGCAGATATTCTTTAATACTCTCAAATTCCCTTTGGCAGTCATCCGTCCACATACAACCCTGATCGTTCTTTAAAAACTTAAAGATCGGTTCACATGTTGCAGTCATGTGGGAAATAAATATGGAAATATAATTCAAACGCCCGAGGAAACCCCTGACTTGCTTTTTAGTTCTTGGTGCTGGAATTTCTTGAATTTCTTTGACTTTATCAGGGTCAACTTCAATTCCTTTCTGGCTAACAATAAAACCCACTAATTTCCCCGATCTAACTCCAAAGGTGCATTTATTTGGATTCAAGCGGAGACGATACTTCCTCAAACGCTAAAACAACTTCAACAAATCTTCTATATGCCCTTCTTCAGTTTGGGATTTGGCAATAATATCATGGAATAGGGTTGTTATAGCCCTCTGGTACGTTGCACCAGCGTTCTTCAACCCGAAAGGCATCACTCTGTAACAGAATGTTCCCCAGGGTGTGATAAATGTTGTTTTTTCCATGTCCTCTGGAGCCATTCTTATTTGATTATACTTGGAAAATCCGTCCATGAACGAGAATACTTTGAATTTTACAGTGTTGTCCACTAACATGTCAATGTGTGGCAATGGAAAATCATCTTTTTGACTAGCTTTATTTAGATCTCTGTAATCTACGCACTTTTCCGTCTTTTTTTGGTACTGGGACAATATTAGCAATCCATTGAGGATACACTGACGTCACAAGAAAACCAGCATAATCTTCTTTAGGACCTCCTCTTTGATCTTTACTGCCATATTTGGGTGAGTTCTTCTCAACTTTTGTTTAACTGGCGGACACTCTGGCTTCAACGACAAACGATGCTCGACAATGTCTGTATCTAGACCAGGCATATCTTGATAAGACCAAGCAAAAATATCCACATACTCTTTCAACAACTCAATCAAACCGCCTTTTACATCAAAATGCAACGATGCTCCAATCTTAACTTCCTTCGGATCTTCTTCTGAACCCAAATTAATCACTTCCAAAGGCTCCTTATATGGTTGAATGGTATTTTCTTCGTGCTCAAGAAACTGTGAGACCTCTTCTGTAATCTCATCATAATCTTCTTCTTCAGCCCCAAACACAGGACAATCAAACTTGGGAGAGGGTGCAGGGTGTGATCGGTGGATCTGGAACTGACTGTTTAAAGCTCGTTCGCGAAATGTCGCGGTAAGCAAGAGTCGCCACCGTCTTTTATTTTCTCCAAATGGAAAGGACAAAAGCACAGAAAAATTCCTTATTGAGATTAGTTCTCGGTTCGGGAGGTAGATTTATAGAAAGGGAAGGTGTTAGCACCCTTTCTATCCATGGTTATCCATGGGCTCTTAGATACTTGTCACTTGTTTTCAAAATTGTTTGCTTTTCAAGTGTGAGTGGGTTTTGAAAAAAAGTTTCTTTTGAAAAATTTCTAAGTAACTCTTGTATCAGTCCTCAAGAGAGTATGAAAAATTTGTTTGAAATCTTTTTGAAAGTGTGAGGTGTGAAAAGTATTTTTTTGATTTGTTTTGAAATTAGAGCAAGTATCTACGAGTTGTCTACCTACCCTAAGGAATTCGTCTGTGTAAATGTCCTTAAAGTAGTGCCATCCCACCATTGAGAGGTAGGTAGCACCACCGTTGGAGGTGTTCGGGTCAATTCGAGTTTGTAGGGACAGTGTGGTCACCAAGCAATAGTAAGATACCTTAGAAGCTACCCTTATGCCATTGATCTTTTTATTCCGAGGCAACCGTTTCGAGGCAACTTGTTTCGAGGCAACTAGATCAATGGAACATAAGGACTCACTAAGACATCCTATACTCGACGACCACGTTTCGAGGGGGCAAGGCAACAGTGTGATCACCAGAGCAACAGTAGGACACCTTAGAAGCTACCCTTATGCCATGTTCATGAACATAAGGACTTACTAAGACATCCTGTACTCGACGACCACGTTTCGAGGGGCAAGGCAACCGTGAGGCATACCCTAAGAGAGGTGTGTGAATTGTGTGTCATTTTCAGTTTATTATTCGTCTTGTCATGCATTGGTGATATACGTTTTGATTTTTATTTTTGGGCATTCATTCTTTCATGTGATTATTAGCAGTTAAAGGTGCGGGAATTTAAAGTGTGGAAAAGATAAAGGTCCTATGCTATTACAAAGGCGCGGGTCTACATCGCCAAATAAAACCAAGACCCGATTTAAAATAAAGTGCAGAAAGTAAATGCCTAATTAACTATTACAGGGCTTTGGGGCAAATACATTACATTCATGAAAAAGAAATAAAATAAACGCGCGAAAAGAAAATATAATCGAATGCGAGGGCGTTGGACCCTTTAAAGGAATTAAATTGAAATTGAAAATTGATTTAATTAAATAAAAGAAATAACTTATTTTTTTTGATGTTTTTGGATTTATGGAATTAAAGAAAATTAAATTGGAATTTAAAAGTCAAATAATTCTAGTTCTAATGGTTTTTTAATTTATTAAAGAAAATTGTCTAAGTTAAACCTAATTTACTTAATTATTTAATTACAAGTATTTACAAAAAGAAAACTATTAATAAATTAAATTAAATAAAAATATTTTTATTTTTTTATGATTTCTGATTTTTTTTTATTATTTTAAGAAATAAAACTAATTAAATTAGTATTTAGAACCTAATTAAGTCTAATCAATTTTAATATTGCAAAATAATTTAGAGTTTCCTAGAATAAAAAAAAACCTAATCAATTAATTAAATTTAGAAAAAAAAGGAAAATCTAAAATTTATTTGGGTAAGAATATTTTGTGATTTTTTGAAATAAAGAGAAAATTAATTTTTGTGAATAAAAAGCAAATTAAATAAATTAAAATAAAATAGAAAAGAAAAATGATTCAAGGGAAAAAAGAAATGGGCCTGTATTTTGTAGCAAAAGGGGGGTGTGGATGGCAAGGCTGAGCCCAAATGCTGGAGGCCTCCTTTGACTTTCTCCAATTCCATATGCCTGCCTTGACTAATGTCCACGATGGAGGGGTGCACGTGAGGCGTTGGATTTGGATCAGGATGCAATCTGACGGCTAGATCTCATAAGTGCATGGTATGGATTGAAAATGGAAGCACATGGAATCCACTAGCCCAGTCAGCATTAAGTAAATGAATCAACAACTTGAATGGCCAATCAGAACACAAGGAAGAGCCACGCCTGCGTCAAACTGAGCCAAGCCAAGTCAACGACGCCGGAGCAGTGCTCCGGTCGTCTTCTCCGGCGAGGGCGATTCTGAAAACCTGCGAAAACAACGAAATCAAAGCGAACAAAATAGCCAGATCAAATGATTAGGGCATGGCGATTCTCTTGGTGATGTTTTCATGGTTTAATATTGCCTATTTTCATCAAAACGAAACTCCACATAATCTGAACCCTAGCCATGGAGGTTCACGTTTTGGCCATGAAAAATCCCAAGCGATAGCCCAGACCTGCTCTAAACATCCACTGAAACTCAAAGGTATGGTCAGTAGGGATTAAATCAAGCCATAAGTGAAAATTCGATCTATGGAAATTCTGCAAAATGGATGTTCATGTAGCTACAGTTTCAGTATGCATGGTTATATGAAAAGAGTGTGTTTATACCTTATTTTGCCTGTAGATCACGATAGGATGGGTGGGAAGTCTTGTGGACGGCTGAGTTCTTGAATTCGATCTTGGTGCAATTATTTGGAATTTTGAAAAGAAATTTCTCTTGGCTGCCTCCCTCTCTCGTTTCCAATGCCTTGTGATAGTTTGTCTCTAGGTTATGTAATAGATTTCAATCAGCATTAAGGGCCATCATACCATGCATTCAAGCTTAAGATTTTGATATAAACTCCCTTAACCAACTTTCCATTTTTGAACCAATTTTTGAATTATTGCTTCATTTGGCCTTGGCACGAAAATGGGATATGCATAATGATGTATCAAAGCTAATCAAAGCCAAATATCCCTTTTAATTAAACTTTTTGATTTTTATTTGATTTTAAAGGATTTAAAATGAATTAAATCCAATAAAATCTAATAAAAATGAAAAAATTGATTTTAAATATTGAAATAAAAGATGGGACACGTGGGAAGCATGGCCAAGTTAATTCAAGTGGAAAAAGTGGGCCCCTTTTGTCAAAAATGAAATTTCAAGGATAAATGATTTTGGCCATTTCACAAAAATTTCCCAACTTCTCCAACGCATATCTTGCTCAATTTTTAAGCTTTGATCATGTTCTTTGATATTTTGGAAAGGTCTTGAAGTCCTATAAACAATGTCCTTGGTACCATGTCATTTTGATTTACCAATCTCAAGTTATGGTCTTTGACTTAAAGTCCCTTTTTGTTGACTTTTGAAAATGACCTATAATGTTGAAATTGATAACTTTTTGTGAGAGCATTTATTGGACTTGGAGTGTGAAGATGAGTTGTAGGAAATGTCTTCCCCTTCAAGATGAGAATTGGATGGAATTTTTCTGATGAACCATGAAAAAGTTTTGCCTTGGTCAAGTTACAGTTGACTTTTCAGCTGTCCAAAAATAGAAACTTTTGCATCTTGAGACTTTTTGAGCCATGCTTTTGAGAATCATGATCAAGCATTGATCAAATGATGTTTGTGGCTTCAAAATAAGATGTTGACCAAAAATTTTGACTTTTGAATGCCAAATGACCATTTTGCCCCTACAGTTGATTGTTGAGCAATTAGGGTTTTTGACTGTGCAACTTGACCTTGTTAGCCTTGAAACTTGACATGTAGGTACTTGACAATGTGTATGAGAATAGGAGACTTGATTGAGCTCTTGAAAACTTCAACTTCCTTGCAAGAACCAAAACCCTAGTTTGACTGGCTTAAGAGGATGGTTTGACTGTGTGGCCCTTGAGTAAACTTGAACCAATTGTGGATGATTCTTGTCAAAACTTTGAAGATTATGGGAGGGCAAATTTTGGGGTACAACAGTTGCCCCTGTTCAATCTTCTTAGACCTGAGGATGTAGATTGGCGTGTGTGCCTTTCGTGATCCGAAGGTGGAAGATGATTGAACACTAGAGTGCCCAGAAATTTGCACTCACATAATAGAGTATCAGTAGTGTGATGTCGGGAATGGGCTTATAGATGCCATTTGGGACAATGATGGATAATTGTGGAGATGGGCTTATATATGCCATCGGGAGGTGTCGATCGCGTAAGAGATTCCTTAGCGAGAACTTGCGTACCTGAGAAAGAAAGAAAATTACCTGGTCTGTTGCAGAAGTTGATCTTTTAAATTCTTTATGTAGATGTGCCCTGGCTGGGTGCAGGAGTCGAATCTTTCTCCTCTTCAGACGTGCCCTGTCAAGATACAGGAATCGAGTATGGTACTGTAGTCGTCAACAGATACTCCCTGGCAAGATACAGGAATCGGATCTTTGAACTCTTCAGACGTGTCCTGTCAAGATACAGGAATCGAGTCTGGTACTGTAGTCGTCAACAGATACTCCCTGGCAAGATACAGGAATCGGATCTTCGAACTCTTCAGACGTGCCCTGTCAAGATACAGGAATCGAGTTTGGTACTGTAGTCGTCAACAGATACTCCCTGGCAAGATACAGGAATCGGATCTTCGAACTCTTCAGACGTGCCCTGTCAAGATACAGGAATCGAGTCTAGTACTGTAGTCGTCAACAGATACTCCCTGGCAAGATACAGGAATCAGATCTTCAAACTCTTCAGACGTGCCCTGTCAAGATATAGGAATCGAGTCTGGTACTGTAGTCGTCAACAGATACACCCTGGCAAGATACAGGAATCGGATCTTCGAACTCTTCAGACGTGCCCTGTCAAGATTCAGGAATCGAGTCTAGTACTGTAGTCGTCAACAGATACTCCCTGGCAAGATACAAAAATCGGATCTTCGAACTCTTCAGACGTGCCCTGTCAAGATACAGGAATCGAGTCTGGTACTGTAGTCGTCAACAGATACTCCCTGGCAAGATACAGGAATCGGATCTTCGAACTCTTTAGACTTGCCCTGTCGAGATACACGAATCGAGTCTGGTACTGTAGTCGTCAACAGATACACCCTGGCAAGATACAGGAATCGGATCTGGAATCACGACAGTTGATAGCAATTATCTTTGTATTAACTTTTGTCCTGAAAAGACAAAACGTTAGTTGTATGCGATGCCATTATGTATGACATGCGAGATATTCTCAGAATGAATGAGATTGTATGTTCATGATGCGTATATGCATGCTATAATGTACGAAGGTGTGTTGTTTATGAATGTATGTTTTCGTCTTAGGAAAATAAATCCTTGACGGATGCCGGGAAGTCAAATCCTGGGCTGATGTGAATAGCATTCTTTGTTTCCACTGGGGAGTGATGGTTGCAAGAATAAACCGGTAGGAGAAGATGACTCCGTTGGGGAATAAGCTTGGCGAATGGATTACTCTGCGGGGAGAAAATTATCCTAGCGGTCTTGCTGGGGACAATACTCTGTGGGAAGAGAGGTACTTTTGTTGAGATGTTGGTAGTAACTTCGCTGGGGATACCGTCGTTATATTGGAAGTTTTAATAGACTCCGCTGGGGATAAGAAGACTTCGCCGAGGACGATCTTTCTGTGGCTTTTGGCTGAGGATAACCCAATTATAAGCTCTGGTAGAGCATAACCTTTGACTAAAGCCGGGAGACGCGTTCGTGCTCTATAGGGGATAAGCTTCCAGAATATACTGGGGATAAGCTTCCTGCTGGGGAGATGATTCAGCTTTCCTGGGGAAACTTCTGGACTGGACTCTCCTGGGGAAATTTTTGAGGTGTATTGGGGAAGTGGCTCCGCTGGATGTCTGTATACTGCCGGGGAACAATCTTAGATCAAGACTGCCGGGGATGCTTGTTAAGAATGCATGTATATTGCTGGGGAATGTTGAGATCTGCTGGAGGATACTCAACTTCCTTAAGGTTGACTGTAACTTTGCTTGGGGAGAGTGTACTGACTTGCTGACGCACTCTCTGGGGAATTAAGATATACTGGTTATGTTCTTTGGCTGAACCTACCTTGATACCTTGGTGGACAGAACAATTAGATCGCTTAGACCACTCATCATTGCCCCTGTTTCTAATGTTACCTGTAATTAATCCTTTGTTTTGTATGCAAATATTCATGAGTTAGCAGTTATTGTCAAATGCATATATCACAAATTGAACTTTGGACGTCCTTCACAAAACAAAACAGAAAAGGAGAATAATTGGCAATTTTAACTGAAAAGTGTATTTGTATTGATTTTTGAATTGCCATGTAAATAGGCATTTATGTACAAGAGGCTGACGTCCTAGGAAGAGAACGTCGTCGAATAAGAGTTTATACAAATTTGTACAAAGGAAAATAAAACAGTTGTGTGAAAAGAATAATCCCACTGTGTTCCAACTCTGCTATCGCCTTTATATCTTTGAGCGTCTCATAACTTGATGACCTAACCGAAGATGAAGATGATTGATCAATGCCGTCTGAACTTGATGTTGATGCCGGATTCTGGATGCAGGGTGATCCAATGAGACATAGTATTACGCTTTATCCCTAACTTTTGCCTGGACCGCCCTTTCGGGTTTTCAGTCCACCGGGATACCCATTTTTGCCCAAGCCGCCTTCTCATGTTTTCGACTTGCTGGGTGTACAGATTTTTTCATTTCATCCCTTCATTTTGCCCGAACCCTTTTGGTTCGCCGGGAAGCCCTAATTTTTGCCTAGGTATGTCAACCTAGCGGGTCTCTTTTCATGCGTAGTATCTTTTTACTATGTCTGCATTGGCGGGGTGAGGAAGGTCGTCACCATCCATGTTGGTTAGAATCATGGCTCCTCCTGAGAACACATGTTTAACCACAAATGGCCCTTCGTACGTAGGGGTCCATTTGCCCCTTGGATCACTCTGAGGAAGGATGATACGTTTGATTACCAGATCCCCAACTTGATATTCTTGTGGTCTGACCTTCCTGTTAAATGCCCTGATCATTCGTTTTTGGTACGTCTGACCATGACAGATAGCAGCAAGTCTCTTTTCGTCAATTAGATTTAACTGATCAAGTCGTGTCTGGATCCAATCATCTTCACTCAGATCTGCATCCTTCATTATTCGAAGAGAGGGTATCTGCACTTCGATCGGTAAGACTGCTTCCATACCGTAGACCAAGGAGAAAGGAGTTGCCCCGGTTGACGTCCTTGCTGAGGTACGGTACCCATGAAGAGCGAACGGTAACATCTCGTGCCAATCTTTATAAGTCACTGTCATCTTCTGCACAATTTTCTTAATGTTCTTATTCGCGGCTTCTACAACTCCATTCATCTTCGGCCGGTAAGGAGAAGAGTTGTGGTGCTGTATCTTGAATTGCTCGCAGAGCTCAATGATCATCTTGTTATTGAGATTGGTACCGTTGTCCGTAATGATCCTTTCTGGGACGCCGTATCGACAGATCAGATTATGCTGAATGAACCGTGCCACAACAGTCTTGGTTACCGTAGCGTAGGAAGCTGCTTCAACCCACTTTGTGAAATAATCAATTGCTACTAGGATGAAGCGATGCCCGTTGGATGCCGTAGGTCTGATTTCACTGATCATATCAATGCCCCACATTGAAAAAGGCCAAGGTGCAGTCAAGACATTCAGAGGGACTGGAGGAACATGCACCTTGTCTGCATATATCTGGCATTTGTGACATGTCCGAGAATGTTGGTAGCAGTCGGCTTCCATTGTGGACCAGAAATACCCTGCCCGAAGGATCTTTTTTGCCATAGTGTGTCCACTGGAATGCGTTCCGAAGGTCCCTTCATGTAGCTCTTCCATGATCCTTTCTGCTTCAGTCTTATCCACACAACGCAGTAAGGTCGAATCATGGTTTCGCTTGTACAGGATGTCGTTGCCGAGGAAGAATTTTGCTGCGAACCTTCTCAGAAACTTCTTATCGTTGACAGATGCCCCTTCAGGGTATTCCTGAGCTTCCAAATATCTTTTCACCTCATGGTACCAAGGCTTCTCAGTCACCAATTCAGTCTCGAGATCACAACAGTATGCCGGTTCGTCCAGTTTCCAGATGATGACTCGGGGAGCCTCATTGTCCCATTTAACTTTGAACATGGAAGACATCGTAGCTAACGCGTCCGCTAACTGATTCTCCTCTCTCGGAAAATGTTCAAAGGTTATCTCTGTGAAGTGGGGGATCATTGTCAACACACATTCTCTGTAAGGAATAAGATTCAGATGTTTCGTATCCCACTCGCCTTTGATCTGGTTGATCACGAGAGCGGAATCTCCGAAGACACTCAGAAACTTGATCCTTAAGTCAATTGCAGCTTTGAGTCCCATGATGCACGCCTCATACTCCGCCATGTTGTTGGTGCAGTTGAAACATAGCTGGGCAGTGAGTGGAGTATGAGTGCCTTGAGGGGATATGATTACAGCGCCGATACCGTTACCTAAAGCATTGGAGGCTCCGTCAAAGTGCATAGACCATCGGGATCCTTCCTCAGGTCCTTCATCCGGTCCAGGTACTTCACAATCAGTTACAATCATGATACTCTCGTCTGGAAACTCGAAGTTCATTGACTGATAGTCGTCTACTGCTTGATGTGCCAGGTGGTCTGCCAATACACTTCCCTTGATAGCTTTCCGAGTCGTGTACTGGATGTCGTATTCCGTTAAGATCATTTGCCATCTTGCTATTCTCCCAGACAGAGCAGGCTTCTCGAATATGTACTTTATTGGATCCATCTTTGAGATCAACAATGTAGTGTGAGTCAGCATATACTGTCTCAGCCGGCGAGCAGCCCATACCAAAGCGCAGCAAGTTTTCTCAAGCAGTGAGTATCGGGTCTCACAGTCGGTAAACTTTTTGCTAAGGTAATAAATGGCATGCTCTTTTCGGCCAGACTCGTCTTGCTGCCCCAACACACACCCCATTGAGTTGTCGAGAACGGTCAGGTATAGTATTAGAGGTCTCCCTTCAACCGGTGGCATAATAATGGGTGGTTCTTGGAGATACTCTTTAATTCTATCAAAACTAGCCTGACATTCATCGTTCCAACGTACTACCTGATCCTTCTTCAGCAGCTTGAAGATTGGTTCACAGGTAGCAGTTAGGTGCGAGATGAATCGAGCAATGTAATTCAGGCGTCCTAGAAAGCCTCTGACCTCTTTCTCTATCTTGGGAACTGGCATCTCTTGAATGGCTTTAACCTTGGCAGGGTCCACTTGAATACCCTTATCACTTACAACGAAGCCTAGCAACTTTCCAGATCTTACCCCGAAGGTGCACTTGTTCGGGTTCAACCTCAGCTTGTACAGTTTCAGACGGTCAAACAGCTTCTGTAGATGAACAAGGTGCTCTTCCTCAGTTTGGGACCTTGCAATCATGTCATCGACATACACTTCAATCTCATGATGGATCATGTCATGAAATAAAGCAACCATGGCACGTTGGTAGGTTGCCCCAGCAATTTTCAACCCGAATGGCATGACCTTGTAACAGAAGGTGCCCCACTGAGTAACAAAGGTAGTCTTTTCCATGTCTTCAGGAGCCATCTTGATCTAATTGTAACCTGAGAAGCCATCCATGAAGGAGAACACCTTATGCTGAGCAGTATTATCAACCAGGACGTCGATGTGAGGTAGAGGGAAGTCATCCTTGGGGCTGGCCCTGTTCAGATCCCTGTAGTCAACACACATTCTGACTTTACCATCTTTCTTCGGTACCGGCACCACGTTAGCAACCCACTGAGAGTAAGAGGTTACTGCAACAAACCCGACATCGAACTGCTTCATAACCTCAACTTTGATCTTCTTAGACATCTCTGGACGCATACGGCGGACCTTTTGCTTAACCGGAGGGCAGTCTTCCTTGGTAGGAAAATGATGGACCACAATGTCGGTATCCAACCCGGGCATGTCTTCGTAGGACCAGGCGAAGATCTCCACATAATCCTGTAACATCTGAGTCAACCGTTGCTTCACGCTGAGCTCTAGGTTGGCACCAATCTTAACTTCCTTTCTGTCCACCTCAGTACCCAGATTTATTGTTTCCACTGGCTCTTCATGTGGTTGAATTGCCCTCTCTTCCTGGAGTAACAGTCGTGCAAGCTCGCCAGGCACTTCGCAATCATCTTCACCTTCGTCTTCGGCTAAGTTGATCGGATTTTCGAAGTCATAACTGGTAGTAACAGAGTCGTTACCAGTGAGATCCAGAGTGGATTGAAACCTGTATGAGTGAGTGTGTGTAAATACAGCTGTTTTGCAATATATAAAGAAAGGAAAGAAAAGGAGCGCAAGATTTGAAATGTGAGAAACGTCCAATGCTTTTATTTATGATATATGACAGTGACAAACAAAAACCCTCATAAATAAGACCACGGTGCCCCGGGTAAGACACCGGGCCATACAGTTTCAAATTATTGTTTATTACAAATCCAAAACAAAGAAGTTCATTACTTCGTGACAAGAGTAACAGGCATGCAGTCTTTGGTAGTCCAATTGCTAGGCCTACCGTTGGTTGCCGGGTAAATCCAGCTATCAAACTCAGCTTCATCCACTTCATCATCCTCCCTGATAGCATTCTCTCCATGGTTAGGCATGGGAGCAGTCACCACATTGGGCTTCTCAGGTGCCTCAAACTGTACCTCCTTTACATCAATAAGGTCCTGAACCTTATTCTTTAGGGCCCAACAGTCATCTGTGTTATGCCCCGGGCTATCAGAGTGATAAGCGCAACGGGCGTTGGGGTTGAACCTGGGGGATGTAGTATTCACAACCTTCGGGGCCTCTCTAACAGTCACCAAGCTGGCTGATAACAGTTGCGGCAGGATCTGAGAGAGAGTCATGCTGAGTCGAGTATACTGCCGTTTGGGCCTCTCAGCTCTGGGTAGGTTGTACTGTTGTGGAGCAGTAGCAGGCTTAGAGATTACCACCGCGTTGACAGCTTGGCGGCGTTCAGGTTTGTCTTGCCTTCTTGGGCCATACACAACACTAGCCTCTTTCTTGAAGGGCTTCTTTTCAGCATTTGAGGAGGCAACCTTTTGTATCTTCCCTGATTTTATACCAGCCTCGATCCTCTCACCAGTCAGGATCAGATCAGTAAACCCAGCAGAGGAATTACCAATGAGATGATTGAAAAATGGACCAGAAAGGGTCCCCAAGAACATATCCACCAGTTCCCGGTCCGTCAATGGTGGCTGCACCCTGCCAGCCAGATCTCCATTTCTGTGCGTACTCCTTAAAACCTTCACCCGACCCTAGTGACATACCCTGGAGTTGGGTACGCGTAGGAGCGAGGTCGGAATTATATTGATACTGCTTGTAAAAAGCAGTGGCCAGATCCTCCCAGTTACGAATGTTGGTCCCATCCAGCTGATAGAACCATTCAAGGTGAGTCCCTGAAAGACTCTCCTTGAAGAAGTGGATCCATAAGTTCCTGTCTGCTGTGTAAGGCTGGATCTTCCTTACATAAGAACGGAGGTGCATCTTGGGACAGGAGGCCCCGTCATATTTCACAAAGGTAGGTGCCTTGAACTTGTGTGGAATTACCACCCCAGTAGATAACCCCAAGTCTCCGAAATCCAGTCCAGGCACACGCTGAATTTCCATAGCATTTAATCTGTCCTCCAGCTGCTTGTACCGGTCCTCAGCAAGAGGGTACTGTTCGTCGTTGAAGTCTGTCTCAGTATCAGAGACCACAGGAGTAGGGACCTCCCTTTCTTGGTGACTACCTTCCCCCACAGATGGAGTAGTCCTCTCAGCTTCATTTTGCAAAGTGTTCCCGAGCCTGCGCCCAGTGTTGAATAGCACAGTCCTCTTCTTCTTCTTACCCTTCTTCAGGAGCATAGCCTTCAGCTCTTGTTGACCTTGAGCCAAACCCATGATCAGCTCCTGAAATTGTGCGTTCTGTGCCTGAAGGGCCTTGATAGACAGCTCGGTAGATGATTCAGGGTTCATGATGCTGAAATAAACAGCGAAGAACAGTAAGCAACCTGAAAAGAAGAGTACCTGCTATGCACATGATGAATGATATGTGTTTATGCAATGCATTCAAGGGTTCGAAAATTCAAATTTGTTGTAGACAAAAAGGAACACCCGTTATCATTAAGAAAATAATTGTTTGGTACATCAAAGCCTCATGGGCAAAACATTACAAAAGCAAATCAATCCCAAAAGACACTACGCATCCTCTTTGGAGCAATGTAGGTGTTGAGATTCCTTTCCTCGTGTAGCAGGCGGGTGAGCTCCAAGACCTTCTTTTCACTAGCATGTAGACTGGTCTCAAGAGAATTCCGTTCTTCCTTAAGCTGGATCCAGCTCTTCTGCATTTCTTCCCAGGATGTGGGCATGTCAGGATGTTGAATGGTGTAGGACACCTCTCCTTCCAATACTGGCTCTTTGATTACATGGAGAACATGAGGATAAGTCATCTCTAACTTCTGGGAGCGGGCGCGTACCCACTTGAGATAAGGTTCCAACGGGATGGAGTTCCTGTGCCCCAGTGTCTTGCTGTCTATCTTACTGGGCATCCTCCAAGCTCTGATAAATCTCTGGCGAAGTCCTTGTGCATCGTTGTCGAAGTCAAAAACTATGTCAGGGATTAACATGTCATGAGGGCCATCCTTCTGAGCATAACCAAACTGTCTCCAAGCCAGGCATGGGTTGTAAGTAATACCTCCTCTGATTCCAAGTAAAGGAACATTAGGGTACTCCCCGCAACGATCAATGATAGTGACATCCTCTCTGGACCGAGAACACCAATGTATATCTGCATGTGTAAGAGTCATCAATCGCTGTGACCACCTCAAACCCCGCTCGTTCTTCAAAACTGATTGTGGAAGGTGCGAAATAAACCACCTTCCCAGGAGGGAGTGCAGCACATAAGAACACTCCTTTTTATCATGGTTCGAGTGTAACATGAGTGAAGGATGTCCCCCAGCAACGTAGGTATAGGATTCCTGGACATGAAGACCTTGACAGCATTGATATCTATAAGCTGATCTGGCTTAGGGAACAGTACCAACCCATAGACAAGGAGGGCTACAACTTCTTCAAAGGCTTGTAGGTCAAGGGAATTCCAACACTCTTGGGCCTTCTCAAACAGAAACTTTTCCAAGAACCCTTTGATACCATTTCTGGCTTCCCAATGCCCCTTGATGTCAGATGGTTGTAGGCATAATGCTTTAGCTACTTCTTCAAGTTTTGGTTCCCTTTCCGTACCGTTGTAGGGTAGTTGATTGAGAATGGGAATCTTCAGAAGCTGGGAAAACTCTTCTAAAGTAGGCACCAGCTGATAATCCGGGAAAGTAAAACAGTGATGCAGAGGGTCAAAGAACTGGAAGAGGACCTTTACCATCTCTTCCTCCATATTGGTATTGACCAGGCTGATGAGTCTACCATGCCTTTCACTGAATGACGAGTTCTCGGGAATCCTGGATGTAAGCTCCTTAAGCTGAGGAGGGACCCTTACAAGGTTGATCTGAATTGTCTTTCTGCGAATAGTTTCCATGTCCTACAAAACAAGAACAAAGATGAAGATTCGAACCCCTGAAATGGTTAGTGTATGCATATGATGTTGTATGATGTTATGATGCTATGATAAGGGCATACCACAAGTATTCACAAAAAGTAAACATGATAAGGCACACAAGTCACACCATAGTCCTTAGAGTTTAGGCCAGCATGGGGTCTGGGTATTACCCTCTTGAAGTTGGTGGGCTCAACCTGTCCTATCAAAGTAACCGGGTTCTAAGGATCTCAATATCATTGGATTGCTTTCATTGTTCATCGTTTCGATTTAGCCACTGACTGGCGATCAAAATATCCCAAGAAAACAACCCTCAATTGAGTGTAGTATCGAGTATCAACCGACTTCGGAGTACACCAAAGTAGTTATCTCACTACCCTAAAGAGGCCAAGATGGTTCAATTAAGGTTCCTAAGGTCTGTTGATGCTTCACGACACCACGCGGAGGCCCCGTACTCTCCTTGATTGGACTCAAGGGTTACCGATACACACCAAAGTGCCACATCAACGTAGCAGACTGCTTCAACCATGTCGGTATACCCCGCACAGTTCCCTCACAGCCTTGTTGCTACTTTCTAAGAAGGTATCCCCAGATCCGGGTTAGGATCTATAGAACTCCCAAGACAGTCCCACAATTTAAAGCAAACAAATCAAAGCAATTGAAAACACAGTGATCTTAGTCCTAAGGTACACCTCACTTTATAAGTTTCCCCAGCAGAGTCGCCAGTTCTGTGATCGGTGGATCTGGAACTGACTGTTTAAAGCTGGTTCGCGAAATTTCGCGGTAAGCAAGAGTCGCCACCGTCTTTTATTTTCTCCAAATGGAAAGGACAAAAGCACAGAAAAATTACTTATTGAGATTAGTTCTCGGTTAGGGAGGTAGATTTATAGAAAGGGAAGGTGTTAGCACCCTTTCTATCCATGGTTATCCATGGGCTCTTAGATACTTGCTCACTTGTTTTCAAAATTGTTTGCTTTTCAAGTGTGAGTGGGTTTTGAAAAAAAGTTTCTTTTGAAAATTTTTTAAGTAACTCTTGTATCAGTCCTCAAGAGAGTATGAAAAATTTGTTTGAAATCTTTTTGAAAGTGTGAGGTGTGAAAAGTATTTTTTTGATTTGTTTTGAAATTAGAGCAAGTATCTACGAGTTGTCTACCTACCCTAAGGAATTCGTCTGTGTAAATGTCCTTAAAGTAGTGCCATCCCACCATTGAGAGGTAGGTAGCACCACCGTTGGAGGTGTTCGGGTCAATTCGAGTTTGTAGGGACAGTGTGGTCACCAAGCAATAGTAAGATACCTTAGAAGCTACCCTTATGCCATTGATCTTTTTATTCCGAGGCAACCGTTTCGAGGCAACTTGTTTCGAGGCAACTAGATCAATGGAACATAAGGACTCACTAAGACGTCCTATACTCGAAGACCACGTTTCGAGGGGGCAAGGCAACAGTGTGGCATACCCTAAGAGTGGTGTGAGAATTGTGTGTCATTTTCAGTTTATTATTCGTCTTGTCATGCATTGGTGATCTACGTTTTGATTTTTATTTTTGGGAATTCATTCTTTCATGTGATTATTAGCAGTTAAAGGTGCGGGAATTTAAAGTGCGGAAAAGATAAAGGTCCTACGCTATTACAAAGGCGCGGGTCTACATCGCCAAATAAAACCAAGATCCGATTTAAAATAAAGTGCAGAAAGTAAATGCCTAATTAACTATTACAGGGCTTTGGGGCAAATACATTACATTCATGAAAAAGAAATAAAATAAACGCGCGAAAAGAAAATATAATCGAATGCGAGGGCGTTGGACCCTTTAAAGGAATTAAATTGAAATTGAAAATTGATTTAATTAAATAAAAGAAATAACTTATTTTTTTTTATGTTTTTGGATTTATGGAATTAAAGAAAATTAATTTGGAATTTAAAAGTCAAATAATTCTAGTTCTAATGGTTTTTTAATTTATTAAAGAAAATTGTCTAAGTTAAACCTAATTTACTTAATTATTTAATTACAAGTATTTACAAAAAGAAAACTATTAATAAATTAAATTAAATAAAAATATTTTTATTTTTTTATGATTTCTGATTTTTTTTTTATTATTTTAAGAAATAAAACTAATTAAATTAGTATTTAGAACCTAATTAAGTCTAATCAATTTTAATATTGCAAAATAATTTAGAGTTTCCTAGAATAAAAAAAAAACCTAATCAATTAATTAAATTTAGAAAAAAAAGGAAAATCTAAAATTTATTTGGGTAAGAATATTTTGTGATTTTTTGAAATAAAGAGAAAATTAATTTTTGTGAATAAAAAGCAAATTAAATAAATTAAAATAAAATAGAAAAGAAAAATAATTCTAGGGAAAAAAGAAATGGGCCTGTATTTTGTAGCAAAAGGGGGGTGTGGATGGCAAGGCTGAGCCCAAACGCTGGAGGCCTCCTTTGACTTTCTCCAATTCCATATGCCTGCCTTGACTAATGTCCACGATGGAGGGGTGCACGTGAGGCGTTGGATTTGGATCAGGATGCAATCTGACGGCTAGATCTCATAAGTGCATGGTATGGATTGAAAATGGAAGCACATGGAATCGACTAGCCCAGTCAGCATTAAGTAAATGAATCAACAACTTGAATGGCCAATCAGAACACAAGGAAGAGCCACGCCTGCGTCAAACTGAGCCAAGCCAAGTCAACGACGCCGGAGCAGTGCTCCGGTCGTCTTCTCCGGCGAGGGCGATTCTGAAAACCTGCGAAAACAACGAAATCAAAGCGAACAAAATAGCCAGATCAAATGATTAGGGCATGGCGATTCTCATGGTGATGTTTTCATGGTTTAATATTGCCTATTTTCATCAAAACGAAACTCCACATAATCTGAACCCTAGCCATGGAGGTTCACGTTTTGGCCATGAAAAATCCCAAGCGATAGCCCAGACCTGCTCTAAACATCCACTGAAACTCAAAGGTATGGTCAGTAGGGATTAAATCAAGCCATAAGTGAAAATTCGATCTATGGAAATTCTGCAAAATGGATGTTCATGTAGCTACAGTTTCAGTATGCATGGTTATATGAAAAGAGTGTGTTTATACCTTATTTTGCCTGTAGATCACGATAGGATGGGTGGGAAGTCTTATGGACGGCTGAGTTCTTGAATTCGATCTTGGTGCAATTATTTGGAATTTTGAAAAGAAATTTCTCTTGGCTGCCTCCCTCTCTCGTTTCCAATGCCTTGTGATAGTTTGTCTCTAGGTTATGTAATAGACTTCAATCAGCATTAAGGGCCATCATACCATGCATTCAAGCTTAAGATTTTGATATAAACTCCCTTAACCAACTTTCCATTTTTGAACCAATTTTTGAATTATTGCTTCATTTGGCCTTGGCACGAAAATGGGATATGCATAATGATGTATCAAAGCTAATCAAAGCCAAATATCCCTTTTAATTAAACTTTTTGATTTTTATTTGATTTTAAAGGATTTAAAATGAATTAAATCCAATAAAATCTAATGAAAATGAAAAAATTGATTTTAAATATTGAAATAAAAGATGGGACACGTGGGAAGCATGGCCAAGTTAATTCAAGTGGAAAAAGTGGGCCCCTTTTGTCAAAAATGAAATTTCAAGGATAAATGATTTTGGCCATTTCACAAAAATTTCCCAACTTCTCCAATGCATATCTTGCTCAATTTTTAAGCTTTGATCATGTTCTTGGACATTTTAGAAAGGTCTTGAAGTCCTCTAAACAATGTCCTTGGTCCCATGTCATTTTGATTTACCAATCTCAAGTTATGGTCTTTGACTTAAAGTCCCTTTTTGTTGACTTTTGAAAATGACCTATAATGTTGAAATTGATAACTTTTTGTGAGAACATTTCTTGGACTTGGAGTGTGAAGATGATTTGTAGGAAATGTCTTCCCCTTCAAGATGAGCATTGGATGGAATTTTTCTGATGAACCATGAAAAAGTTATGCCTTGGTCAAGTTACAGTTGACTTTTCAGCTGTCCAAAAATAGAAACTTTTGCATCTTGAGACTTTTTGAGCCATGCTTTTGAGAATCATGATCAAGCATTGATCAAATGATGTTTGTGGCTTAAAAATAAGATGTTGACCAAAAATTTTGACTTTTGACTGCCAAATGACCATTTTGCCCCTACAGTTGACTGTTGAGCAATTAGGGTTTTTGACTGTGCAACTTGACCTTGTTAGCCTTGAAACTTGACATGTAGGTACTTGAAAATGTGTATGAGCATAGGAGACTTGATTGAGCTCTTGAAAACTTCAACTTCCTTGCAAGAACCAAAACCCTAGTTTGACTGGCTTAGGAGGATGGTTTGACTGTGTGGCCCTTGAGTAAACTTGAACCAATTGTGGATGATTCTTGTCAAAACTTTGAAGATTATGGGAGTGCAAATTTTGGGGTACAACACAGGGTCATTGTATTCAACGAGTTTTTTAATTAATCTGCACATGTGATTTATGATTGCTTTTAGAAACTGACACATATAACAAGTGATCATGCAGATTAATTTTCAGGTATTATTTATTTTGAAAGGTTTTTTTTATTCCATTTCCCAAGAAAAAAATCAGAAAATAAAAGACATAATTTTGGAAGCAAAGACAACTTTTATTCATGATCTTAAAAGTTATAGCAAACAAATAAGCCCTACAACATTAATACTTCCACCTTGGGCTGAGTGAAAGCTTTTCAAAAGAAAGAGATTAACACAACAAATTACTTTGAAAAATGTATGAAAGAAGGAACATCAATGGTGACCCAGTTCTGAACTCGAACCCCATGCGTCACATAATTCGGTACTTCCTGCTCTGCTTCATCCTCTTTAACAACATTAATTCCAAAACCAGTTGGATGGAGGTAGCCTCTGCTGCGGAAAACATTATGATAACCGTTCACAGTAAACTTTGACTTCAAACTTTCGCCTTTGCCATTCCTCGAAGAGAAACCCAAACCAGCTTTGTTTTTGTTCACGGGTGGATCCATAAGTTGTTCCCATACTGCATTATTCTCATTACGCACAACCTACTGCGTGTCCTTCAGGGAAACCAGCGAATTCTCATTACTCCTTATGTTGTCAATGGATAGGGCTTGGGATTGGATTCCAACAGATGCCTCATCCGCTTCTACAATACTGAAAGAGGATAGATGGGATATCAACAACGCCTTCTCCCCATTTATGATCACTACCTTCCCTTCACGCACGAATTTTAGCTTCTAATGCAGAGTTGAAGTGACAGCCCCTACTTCGTGTATCCATGGTCGTCCAAGCAAACAACTATATGTGGGAATAATGTCCATGACCTGGAAGGTTATCAAGAACAAATGTGGTCCTATATGGATGGGCAAATCCACTTCACCGATGATAGATATCCTCGACCCATCAAAAGCCTTTACAATGATGCCACTCGGGCGTATAGGTGTTCCCTGATGCTTTAACTTCATGAGGGTACTCCTCGGTATAACATTCAACGCAGATCCGTTATCAATTATCACATTGGACATCAAGTCATTCTTGTAGTTCATAGATATATGGAGGGCCAGGTTGTGATTCCTCCCTTCATCTGGTAACTCATCATCACAGAAACTCAAGTTGTTACATGACGTAATGTTTCCAATTACGCTGCTGAATTGATCTAACGGCATATCATTCTCCACAAAATCTTGGTCTAGTACTCTCATCAGAGATTCTCTATGAGTAGAGGAATTCATTAATAAAGCTAGGATGAATATCTTTGAAGGAGTCTGCAATAGCTGATCTACAATTTTATAGTTTCTCATCTTAATTATCTTCAAGATATCATCCACTTCTTTCTCTAATGTAGCTCCACTAGTCTCTCCCGCAGCCTTCTTAGGATCATCATTCTCAACAATTTTCTTTCCAGCAACAACATCTCTTCGTTCAACCGGCGCAAACACATGACCACTACGGGTCACCCTGCTACTATCAGCTATATTTCCAACATCTGGCATTGGCTGGATGGGAACTTCCACCCCATCTTCTAAGATTGTAGCGTTGTATTTGTAAGGCTCAGCCTTATCTGATTTATAGGGAACAAGACCTGACAGACAAATTACC
This sequence comes from Vicia faba, assembly GCA_948472305.1. Taxonomy (NCBI): domain Eukaryota; kingdom Viridiplantae; phylum Streptophyta; class Magnoliopsida; order Fabales; family Fabaceae; genus Vicia; species Vicia faba. The sequence continues at coordinate 792,900,285 of OX451735.1, forward strand.
AATGGGGTAACATCTGGTTTGCTATGGTACTCCACCTCAAGATGAGAGGGTGCACCAAAACAAGGTACAATGATATTTACACCTTCCTCAACATAATCAGCCATCAAAAGGTCATTTCCTGCAAACAAATCTTTGTCTGAAGAGAAATACTCATCCGTGGAGGCATACTCTTCCTCTGAATCTCCTTCCATCAAACAAACTTCAACCATATCAATCTCATGATAATCATCTCGCTGACCTGTGATCTTGATAGTTCCATTGTCTAACAGCAATTGAACACCTTCCCTCACAATAGAACATCCTCGGGGGTCTCGACAGTAAACTATGCAAGATCCATATTGGTGTTCCACCTGACCAGCAGTACGACAAAAGGTAGCATGCAACTGCACGAGATCCTCATTCAAATGCTCCACATCAAAAATTCTGAATTCACTCAGACATCCAGAAACCATATTCACTTCCTCTTCATATTCTTCCCTAGGCCTGATTATATGGATTAAACCTTCATCCATCATCTCCTGTAAATCAGCCTTTATCTTCTCGCAACCATGTACGTCTGTACTGCAAACAGCACAACCGGCATGGTTATGCGTATAATAGCTGAATTCACAAAGGTCTGCATGCATTTTCACCAAATCTCCTCTAACCAGATTAATGTCAAAAATCCAGAAGTTGCCTGGACAACCCGCCACCATATTCACAGTATTCACCCTTCCGTGCTTGGGTAGAGGACTGTCTTTCACATTAGGTCCCATGTCTTTGAAAGATAGAATTCCAGACTTCACCAACCTTTGCACTTTAGTCCTTAAAGGATAACAATTTTCAACACTATGCCCTAGTGCTCTGGTCAGACTATCCTAGAAAAAGTGAATCAACAGACGCTGATCATCGGTGTGGGTAGGCATTCTCCTCACATACATCACCAAGTGAGCACGAGGGCAAGTGTTTCCCTTGTACTTATCAAACTCCGGGACCTTGAACTTAGCAGGCACTTTAACATTGGGGACCAAACACAGCTCATTCACATTCTTCCCAAATAACTCTTTTCCCCTAAGAGCCTTCATCTCTCTTTGCATTCTATCAAACTGCTCTTGGAAATTATCCATTCTGTCATAAAGACCCAAGTATTTACTCGGCGGAGGGAAAGGAAGACACACATATTCATTAACAAACGGAACCAAATTCATCGAAGGAGGTGCAGCAGGAACAGTATGCACCACAGGAGTGTTAGAACAATGTTTGAATCTAGTACCCTATATTTAAGTTTTGATGATAACAAAGTGAAAAGATATAGTAGTTAAATATTTCATGATTGAATTATATGCTGCCTAAAATTACTATGCTCTGATTTGCAGATATGCTGATTAAAATAAGCAAGATCACGTTCTCAGCATCAGAATATGTTTTCATACACCAGCATCAGAAGTTGCTGAATCAGAACGTCAAGATCAGATGATCAACGCTTGCACATGCTGAAGCTTGATGAACAGAACTGCGTGTAAAACACTCTGATACAGAATCAAATAGTTCATCAGCAGCGAAGCAGAATCAGAATGAGCCAAGCCAGAACGTGCATTGAAGAAGCAACGGTACTGTGCATTGAACGCTAATCAATTCCAACGGCCTCATTCCAGACAAGATATGCTCAAAAAGGAAAGCTTGTTATTAGCATTGAATCAAGAATATTTGCTTCAACGTTCATCTTCTCAAATGCTATATAAACCAAGCTTCGAAGATTATCACGGCTAATGCTTCCAAACTCTCTACACGCACAAAGCTGAACAATAATCTTCATCTACCAGTTTTTCTAAACCAACAAACTCTGATACTCCATTAGTGTTTAGCATTCTAAGTTTCTAAGCTTCATTTGTGTAAACATCACAGTTGTGATATAGTTTTGTAGAAAACATTCACACACATTATTTTACACCTTTGTAAGAAAGTGTTGCCTTGACAAACCGGATTGTGGTTTGAATCAAGAAGGCTTTAGCAGTTGTTAAAGCAGATTTGTATTCAGTTGAATATAGTGAATTAAGACCTCGTTGGAGAGAGGCGAAATCACCTTGACGGGTGGACTGGAGTAGTTTGAGATCAAACGAACCAGGATAAAAATACCTTGTCATTTGCTTTAAGATTCCAGTTTTACAATTCAACCCCCCCTTCTTGTGTTTTTCACCCCTTCAATTGGCATCAGAGCGCCTGGTTCTGAGCTAAAACACTTAACCGTGTCAGTACAAGATCCAGCGTCAGAAAAACACAATGGCAGGAAACAACTCTCATTTCAGCAATGACAACAATGAGGATAGAGACAGATTCAGCGGCAAACCTCCAGTCTTTGATGGAGAAAACTTTGACTACTGGAAAGACAGAATTGAAAGCTTCTTTCTAGCACATGATGCTGATCTGTGGGATATGGTGACAGATGGATACACGCACCCTGTGAATGCAACTGGTCAGAAGATTGAAAGAAAATCAATGACTGATCAACAAAAGCGTGATTTCAAGAATCACCATAAGGCCAGAACCATCCTCCTCAGTGCCATCTCATATACTGAGTATGAGAAGATCTCCAACAGAGACACAGCTAAGAACATCTTTGATTCTCTCAGAATGACGCATGAGGGCAACGTTCAAGTCAAAGAAACAAAAGCTCTGGCGCTCATTCAGAAGTATGAGGCGTTTAAAATGGAAGAATCTGAATCCATTGAAACTATGTTCTCTAGATTCCAGATTCTGGTAGCTGGTCTCAAAGTTCTGGACAAAGGATACTCTACTGCTGACCATGTCAAGAAAATAATCAGAAGTTTACCCAAGCAGTGGAGGCCTATGGTTACTGCTCTGAAGCTGGCGAAAGATCTCAACAAAATCACTCTGGAGGAACTTATAAGCTCCCTCAGAAGTCATGAGATAGAGCTGGAAGCTGACGAGCCTCAGAAGCAAGGTAAGCCTATAGCTTTAAAATCTAACAGAAAATCTGAATCTAAAGTTTTGCAGGCAGTTGAAGAAACATCTGATGGATCCTCATCAGAAGAAGACGAGCTTTCCCTTCTCTCCAGAAGAGTAAATCAACTGTGGAAGCAAAGACAAAGGAAGTTCAGGAATCCCAGAAGATCTGATCAGAACGAGTCTTCTTCAAGATACAGAAGGACAAATTCTTCCTCTGGATACAGAAGATCTGAAGGCTCCTCTGGTAGCAAGAAGCCAAATACAAAAGACATCATCTGCTACGAGTGCAATGAGCAAGGACACTACAAGAGTGACTGTCCAAAGCTTCAGAGGGAAAAGCCCAAAAAGAAGTTTGGAAGAGAGAAGAAGAAAAGTCTCATGGCCACATGGGATGACTCTGACTCGTCTGAAGCTGACTCAGAATCAGATGATGAAAGGGCGAACATAGCGCTCATGGCTAGCATTCCAGATGACAGTGAAGCTTCTGACTCAGACTCAGAATCAGACACAGAAGAGGTATTTCCTAACTTCGCTGTTAATTTTACAAAGGCTGAACTTGCTGAAAGCCTCAATGAAATTCTGGAACGTTATCAGCAGATTAGAGCTAAATTCAGAGACCTGAAAAGGACTCTTGAATCTGACTCTAATAAGTCTGAGAGTCTCAAATTGGAAAACTCTGAACTGAGAGATAAAATTTTAAAATTAGAAAACTCTTTACAAAACTCTCAGAAGGTACCAATTTCTGAAACTCCCAGCAACGCTGATGAGATCATCAAGGAGTATGATCATAGTTTCCAGAAGTTCCTTGCTAAAAGCATAGATAGAAGCAGAATGGCTTCAATGATCTATGGAGTTAGCGGAAACGGCAGGAAAGGAATAGGATACCAAGGTAAGGTTCCTACACCTAAGAATGTCATGGATTTAGTTATTAAACACACTCCTCTAAATTCACACTTTGTGTATGGTCACACACATGACATCAAATATACTAGTAGTAAGCACTCTGTGAAACCAAAATTCAACCAGAGTTTTGGTAAAACTAACAAATCAGGACCCAAGAAGATCTGGGTACCTAAGGACAAAATAATACATGTTGCAGATATCTTTAGCAGCAAGTCAGAAACACCAGTCATGGTACCTGGACTCTGGCTGCTCACGACACATGACGGGAAGAAGGCATATGTTCCAAAGCCTGGAACTTAAGCCTGGAGGCCACGTTGGCTTTGGAGGCAATCAGAGGGGAAAGATAATTGGCTCTGGAACTGTAGGTAACGGAAATCTTCCCTCTATTAATAATGTTCTGCTTGTTGATGGATTGATGCATAACCTGTTATCCATAAGTCAATTAAGTGATAACGGTTATGATATAATCTTTAATCAAAAATCATGTAAAGCTGTTAGTCAGAAAGATGGGACTATCCTATTTAATGGTAAGAGGAAAAACAACATTTACAAAATCAAACTTTCTGAACTAAAGAGTCAGAACGTAAAATGTCTTCTGTCTGTTAACAACGAGCAGTGGATCTGGCACAGAAGATTGGGGCATGTTAGTATGAGAAGAATATCTCAGATTAACAAACTCAATCTGGTCAGAGGACTTCCAAATTTGAAGTTCAATTCAGATGCTCTGTGTGAAGCATGTCAGAAAGGCAAATTTGCAAAACCTTCTTTTAAATCCAAAAATGTTGTTTCTACCTCTAAGCCATTAGAACTTCTGCACATTGACTTATTTGGACCAGTTAAGACTGCTTCTGTAAGTGGCAAGAAGTATGGGTTAGTAATCGTAGATGACTATAGCAGATGGACATGGGTAAAGTTCTTAAGACACAAGGACGAGTCACACTCTGTGTTTGTTACCTTCTGTAACCAAGTTCAGAATGAAAAAGATCTTAGAATCGTTAAAGTCAGAAGTGATCATGGTGGAGAATTTGAAAATAAAGATTTTGAGTCATTCTGTAATGACAAAGGCATTCTGCATGATTTCTCTTGTCCTAGAACTCCCCAACAAAATGGAGTTGTAGAACGAAAGAACAGAACATTGCAAGAAATGGCCAGAACCATGATCAACGAGACAAACGTTGCTAAGACTTTCTGGGCAGAGGCAATAAACACAGCGTGCTACATTCATAATAGAATCTCAATAAGACCTATTCTGGAAAAGACTCCATATGAATTGTGGAAGAACAGAAAGCCCAACATTTCGTATTTTCATCCATTTGGATGTACTTGCTATATGTTAAATACTAAGAATTATTTGAACAAGTTTGATTCTAAGGCACAGAAGTGTATTATGTTAGGATACTCTGAACGCTCAAGAGGGTACAGAGTATACAATACAGAAACACAGATTGTGGAAGAATCAATCAGTGTTCGTTTTGATGACAAGCTTGACTCTGAAAAGTCAAAGCAGAATGAAAATCTTGCAGGTATAGAAATTGAATTTGCAGGTTCTGAAGACAAGTCATCAGAAGCTCTCAACACAGACATTCCTTCAACGTCTGAAAGAAGCAATGCTAGAAATCCTACAACTGCTGCTGATCAACCTCAGAAGAGATTACCCAGAAGCAGTTTGGATCACCCAGAAGAGACTATCCTAGGAAGAAAGGAAGATCCAATCAGAACAAGAGCAAGCTTCAGAAACTCTGAAGAAACTCTTATGGGACTTGTGTCTCTGATTGAACCTTCTTCTATTGATGAAGCACTTCTGGACAATGACTGGATTCTGGCAATGCAAGAAGAGCTGAATCAATTCACCAGAAACGACGTATGGGATCTCGTTCCAAGACCAAAAGGATTCAACGTCATTGGAACAAGATGGGTGTTCAGAAACAAGCTTAATGAACAAGGTGAAGTCGTCAGAAACAAGGCACGACTGGTTGCACAAGGTTATAGTCAGCAAGAGGGGATAGACTATACAGAAACCTTTTCCCCAGTCGCCAGGTTAGAATCTATCAGACTTTTAATCTCATTTGCTGTTAATAGAGGCATCACTCTGTATCAGATGGATGTCAAAAGTGCATTCTTAAATGGTTATATAGAAGAAGAAGTTTATGTTCACCAACCCCCAGGTTTTGAAAATACAAAACATCCAGAACATGTTTTCAAACTGAAAAAGTCACTGTATGGTCTGAAACAAGCTCCCAGAGCTTGGCATGAAAGACTAAGTAACTTTCTGCTTGAAAATGAATTCACCAGAGGGAAAGTGGACACTACTCTATTCTGTAAAACAGTTAAGAGTGACATTTTAGTCTGTCAAATTTATGTTGATGATATAATCTTTGGTTCTACTAATCCTTCTCTTGGAAGAAAATTTGCTAAGTGCATGCAGGCAGAATTTGAGATGAGCCTCATGGGGGAACTGAAATTCTTTCTAGGAATTCAGATTAATCAAACTCCAGAGGGAACTTACATTCATCAGAGCAAATACATCAGAGATCTTCTGAAGAAATTTGACCTCTCAGAATGTAAGCCATCAAAGATTCCAATGCATCCCACGTTCATTCTGGAAAGAGAAGAGGTAAGCAAAAGCGTAGAACAGAAAGTCTACAGAGGTATGATTGGTTCTCTCCTTTATCTGACTGCTTCAAGACCTGATACTTTATTCAGCGTATGTATTTGTGCTAGATTCCAATCAGATCCTAGAGAATCTCACTTAACAGCTGTTAAGCGAATTTTCAAGTATCTGAAAGGTACTACTAATCTGGGTTTGTTTTATAGAAAATCTAGTGATTACAGCTTAGTAGGCTACTGTGATGCTGATTTTGCTGGAGACAGAGTGGAACGTAAAAGTACTTCTGGAAGCTGCCAGTTTCTGGGAGAAAATCTGATCTCGTGGTCCAGCAAAAGGCAATCAACTATTGCTCTGTCAACAGCAGAAGCTGAGTACATAGCAGCAGCTGGATGTAGCACACAGATGCTCTGGATGAAAAGTCAGCTTGAAGACTTCCAGATTTTTGAGAGTAACATTCCTATTCTTTGTGATAATACTTCTGCTATTTGCTTAAGTAAGAATCCTATTTTACATTCTAGAGCTAAGCATATAGAAATAAAACATCATTTCATTAGGGACTATATTCAGAAAGGTATTTTAAACTTGAAATTTATAGATACAGACCATCAATGGGCTGATATCTTTACTAAACCCCTTTCAGAAGATAGGTTTAATTTCATTCTGAAACATCTCAGCATGAAAGTATGCCCAGAATGAAAATGTTTTAATTCCATGTATTTATCTTCAGAATGTAATTATATTACTGTGAACTTCTGATCAATCTTCTTTCAGAAAGATAGAACATGCAGATTGTATCAGATGCAAGTCTAAAGATCTGAGAGTCTAATCTCAAATACAGACGTGCTGATCACTACATCAAACAAGTGTCATCCAATCATCAGCAAATCCCTGAAGCAGAACGCGTGCACGCCTCTGAGAAAGGAAAGCGCTGATTGGGTGCATTGAGACACATGTCTGGTAACCGTTTTTAAGTATCTTTCTCAAATCCCCCAAAATCAGCAAGCATTTAATGCAAAAGTAATCACGCTTGTTAATGGCAATCATTATTTTTTTTCTCTCTCTTAAAAACGTTTAATTTTTCAAAATAATTTTTGAAATCTTTATTTAAGCACATTATTCTTCATTCTTACTCTTTACGCTTTCTCATAATCTCTCAAGAACTTTCTGCATATTTCTGAGTTTATCTCCTTCAAAACCTTTTTCTCTCAAATCACTCTAAAATCTTTGTTGTGTGAGAACAATGGCATCCTCCAGCATTTCTGCAGGGAATCAGAAGAAAGAAACTTCTGAGCAATATCAGGTGCCTACCAGAACTCTTCTCACACCGGTAAAGAATCTTGAGGTTCTCTCTGAGTTAATCGTCGATTTCGAAAGTTTGAAGGATAATGGATTTGACCTAACTGAGGAAGTTAAGGCTCAAAAGTGGGAGAGGTATTTCGACAGGATGGTTGGACCAACCTTCCCAGAGCTTGTCAAGGAATTTTGGATTCACGCCAAGATTCATAAACATCTAGTCATCTCTTCTGTCATGGGAAAGAAGATAATAATTTCTGAAGACCTCATTGCTAGGTTAATTGGTCAAAGTGGTGGTGGAGTCCGTTGTGTGGACATGGCCGATAGATGCCCTGACATAGGTGTGGTAGCCAACTGCATTTTCACTCTTGGTTTTCCCAGCAGCAAAATCAAGGATCTGAAGGATCACTGCAGAGTATGGGCCAAGATTGTTCTGGGCTGTTTCAATCACAGGAAGCCAACAAGCTCTCCTGATTATATAAACGTGGATCAGCAATTTCTGATCTACTTTATTGATCAGAGGGTGAAGATCAATCTGGCACACTTCCTGTTCAACCATCTGAAGACTAGTGTGAAAGAGACTAGAGAAGAAGAAAGGACCAAAAGGGACTGGATACCGTTTGGGAGGCTCATATCAGATATTCTGACAGAGAATAAGCTGATAGATTATCTGAGTGAAGCTAAAGTGCTGGGCAATTTTGAACCAACTGTTGGAAAACCGCTGAACGCTAAGAACCTGAAAAAGATGAAGCTGATAGAAAATATCAGGAAGGAACCCAGAGCTTCTTCAACTGCTGACATCTCCAGAAGAAGAGTGCCTCTGAGTAATTTCCCAAGATTTTCTGAAATGGAATCCCAACCTGATATGTTTCCCAAGTATCCAGATTCATACAAGGAAGAAGATACAGGTTCAAAGCTGAAGATCAAAGATCTGAGTCAAGTTCAACCTGAAGTGACTCAGAAGAAGACAAAGAAGAGGAAAGCAGAAGGATCATCTCATCAGACTCCAAAGAAACGAGGTAATTCATCTGCTGCTCCTATTTCAATTTCATCTACTATTCCAACATCTGCTGCCCCTCCTCAAACCTCTCACAGAATATCCATCCCAATCCCTTCTATTGATGAAACCATACCATAAGACCCTTCTGAGGCCTTACTACTCAGAAGACCCAGAATCAAAATTACCAAACAACCAACTGTTTCAACAACACCAGCGCTTGATAGAGTGCTAGCTGATATTGAGCGTGAACACACTTCTGCTCAACCAAATTCTGAACTACCAAATATTCCTCCTCCACAACCTGAACCAGAAACACAACCTGAACCAGAAATTCAACCTGAACCAGAAATACAACCAGAACATCAACCAGAACCAGAACCACAATCTCAACAACCAATCACAGAAGAACCTCTGATCCCTGAGCAATCAGAGATTCCACCTCCTCAACCAGAAAATAATCCACCCTCACCACAACCAGAGTTTCAACGCTATGAAACCCCATCTCCTCATCATTCTGATCCCCACTCACCTCAACCTTCACCACTGGCAATACAGTTGCCATGTGGAACCACCATTGTCAGACCCCAGTTACCATCATCAGAGGAATCAACACCTCCAAAAACTCCAACCACTCCAATAGATATATCCTCTGACTCTGATAACCATCCACCAAAACAAACAGCACCTCAGCAAACCTCTGAAAACCAATCATCTGAAAACCCCAGCAGAACTTTCATTGACTTAACAAGTCTTGAACGTCTTGTTGATCTTAGACACAAAATTGCCATACCCAAACCAAAGCAACCAGATGTTGGCTCTGGTATCTTGAATTTTGAAATAGGTATGCTGCAATGGATTTCTTCGTTGAAGCAAGTTTGTCCGGGGATGATCGACCCAGCTGCCTCTGATCAGCTCTGGTCACAGTTCAAAGTATGGGTACGTACTGAAGCACTCAAGCTGCAGGACGTCAACTATGAGCAGGCTCAACAGAACTTTAGCAAGCTGCTGAAGGAAGTTGAGAGTCAGCTGCCTCAAGAAGTTGTGCTCCCTCTGGACAGTGAATCATGGTCTGAGAAAGAGCAAGCTGCCCAGGTGCAACCATCAGAAGAAGACAAGACCCTTCAGGAAGAAAATCCAGCAGAAGATGTAGCTGAAAGTTCTGAGAAGCTTCCTCCTGCTGAAAGTTCTCAAGCTGCCTTGGACAGGCAGGCTCTGGAAGAACTAAGGCTGAATGACTTGCGTCTCCAGCAGCGAATGGAAGAGAATGATCAGAAGATGGAAGCAAGAATGAGTGTACAGGACAGCAAGATTGACACTGTTGTCACCATGGTTCAGAAGCAGAATGAAACTTCTGAAAAGATTCAAGCAATGCTGGAAAGCCTGTTCTCACGCATGCCCCCACAACCTTAAAATCTTTTTCATGCATAATTTTTCATTCTATGTTTTGACTATGTTTTGTAATGCTATTTTGCTCTGATTCTGAACTATTTTAATATAACTTGTTTTTCTGATCTAAATTGTTTTAGCACATCACTAACACTTTTTGATTGCTGACAAAAAGGGGGAGAACAAGAATGATATTTAAAATCAATAACGGCTAACTAGACAGAAATTCTCAAACATTCTAACTCTATTACTTGAAATGTTTTTCTGTTTTGTTGTTAAGTCTACAGGCACAAGGAAGCTCCGAACACTATGAAGACTAAGAACTAGAAGCTCATGTTGCTCTGATCAAATATGAAGTTCTGATATATGAAGCTCTGATTGTCCTAACACTCTGATCCTAAGCAAAGCTCTGACAGGAAAAGCTCTGAAGCTCTGCTTTCTGATAAGTCAAAGACCTATAATCTGATGCTCAAAGATAGAAAAAGATCTGACTCTGAAGAACACGCATATCAAAGGGAAGTAACAAACTCAGGGGGAGTATCTCTTAAACTCTGAATTCTCCGTACTTCTTATTCTGATACATAGCTCTGACAACTTTTCACGTTATTTTTCATTTAAAATATCTAGTTTTTGTCATCATCAAAAAGGGGGAGATTGTTAGAACAATGTTTGAATCTAGTACCCTATATTTAAGTTTTGATGATAACAATGTGAAAAGATATAGTAGTGAAATATTTCATGATTGAATTATATGCTGCCTAAAATTACTATGCTCTGATTTGCAGATATGCTGATTAAAATAAGCAAGATCACGTTCTCAGTATCAGAATATGTTTTTATACACCAGCATCAGAAGTTGCTGAATTAGAACGTCAAGATCAGATGATCAACGCTTGCACATGCTGAAGCTTGATGAACAGAACTGCGCGTAAAACACTCTGATACAGAATCAAATAGTTCATCAGCAGCGAAGCAGAATCAGAATGAGCCAAGCCAGAACGTGCATTGAAGAAGCAACGGTACTGTGCATTGAACGCTAATCAATTCCAACGGCCTCATTCCAGACAAGATCTGCTCAAAAAGGAAAGCTTGTTATTAGCATTGAATCAAGAATATTTGCTTCAACGTTCATCTTCTCAAATGCTATATAAACCAAGCTTCGAAGATTATCACGGCTAATGCTTCCAAACTCTCTACACGCACAAAGCTGAACAATAATCTTCATCTACCAGTTTTGCTAAACCAACAAACTCTGATACTCCATTAGTGTTTAGCATTCTAAGTTTCTAAGCTTCATTTGTGTAAACATCACAGTTGTGATATAGTTTTGTAGAAAACATTCACACACATTATTTTACACCTTTGTAAGAAAGTGTTGCCTTGACAAACCGGATTGTGGTTTGAATCAAGAAGGCTTTAGCAGTTGTTAAAGCAGATTTGTATTCAGTTGAATATAGTGAATTAAGACCTCGTTGGAGAGAGGCGAAATCACCTTGACGGGTGGACTGGAGTAGTTTGAGATCAAACGAACCAGGATAAAAATACCTTGTCATTTGCTTTAAGATTCCAGTTTTACAATTCAACCCCCCCTTCTTGTGTTTTTCACCCCTTCAAGGAGGTGCTGGAGTAACAACAGTTTGAACAACCAGAGCATCTTGAGGACCAATATTGAAACCTTTAGGTGCGAAATTCTCTGGCATTCCCCACGGATAACCCTGAGGCATACGGTTTTGAACAACAGCAGGAGTGGCGGATACAGGAACAGTGGGAACTTCAGCAGTTGCCCTTGTTGGTTGAGGTTTAACACTCGGTGGCTGATTCTGAGCAACCACCGGAGCTTCCATCAGAGTAGTTAAGTTGGCCAAGCCAAACTTCAAAGCATAAACTTCTTCGTGTAGCTCGTGATTCTCCTGTTCCAAGTTGTCCATCTTCTTTTTGAAGTTAGCCCGAGTGTTGTAGTGATGAGTCAGCTTGCTGGACGGAGTAAAGAAGCTGGATAAGGCACCTGGATATGCATAATAAATGCAAGAAATATGTGCAATATGATGCATGATATGCAATGCACATGATTATTATTATTTTATTATTTAATATTTCAAGGGATTTAAGATTTATGAATATATTGCGGATATCAAAGTAATAAAGCTTTTGAAATACTGAAATTTTTTATTATAACAACTTCAAAATAGATTACAAGTTTCAATGATCCCAAGTACAAGATGAAAATACAATCTAAAAATCCTGAGAAAAAGAATTGATGGAGATCAATCTGTACGTTGGCGCTTCCCTGTGAGCCTGACAATCTGGGCCCTCAACCTCTGGTTTTCTTCCACTTGTCTGATGGCAACCTCCCTCCAATCATCTGGATAAGAAAATGAGTAATCAACACCTGTTTGAGGCTTAGGGGAAAATAAATCCCCTTGCCTCTCCATAGACTCTACCGCTTGACTCTCAAGGATCTCGATCAAATCATCTTTCTCCTTTAGGTCTGCTCTGTAGGAACTCTCTAAAGTCTGGAACTGGTTCTTCCAAGCATCCCTTTCCTGTTGCATCCTAACCAAAGAAAGCTGCAGCTCCTCTAGATCATCTAATAAGGGAGGAGTGATCTTCACAAACAAATCAGGTATGGGTGTCTCCCGAGTATACAACATCTTCAACCGAATGGCTCTCGATCGGACCCACTGAAGATATGGCTCCAAAGAAACAGCACCCCTAGGTCCCAAATCCTTCCTACTCTTCTTATAATTGTGACTCCAGGCCTTCGCAATCTGCTCCCTAGCTTCCCTGTGGTCTTCTCCTTCCTTCATAAAGAAACTACTCAAATGAATACTGTTCAATTTATCCCTCATCGGATAACCAAGCTGTCGCCGTGCAAGAACAGGGTTATAGTTAATTCCTCCCTTTATACCAAGAAGAGGCACATTGGGGAAACTACCACAACTGTCAATAATCTCCATATCCTGATGAGCTCGATGATACCAATCAATATCCGAGTGAGTAAGTTCCATGATCTTAGGAGTCCAACAAGGTTCCTTTTTGACATCCCAAAAAGGATCAGACTGAGGCATATGAGAGATGAACCACCAGTACAATAGAGGTGTGCAACAGATAATCATTCCCCCATGATAGGAACTGTGAAGATGAACAGAGTAATAAGCATCACCCAACAGTGTATGAACTGGGTTTTTAATCATGAAAATCCTGATAGCGTAAATGTTGATAAACTTGTCCACATTAGGAAATAAGAACAATCCATAAGCAAGTAGAGCAAAGATGGCCTCAAAATCAATCGTACTCTTTGTTCTGGAAAAGTAACGAGCTTTCTCTAATAAGAACTGAGCTGGTAATCCTCTAATCCCTCCTTTGGTAGTCATATGGGCTTCCACCTCAGACTTTCCCAGATGAATAAAAGAAGCTATCTCATGTGGTTTTGGCTCACCCTCCAAACCAGTAAAAGGAACACAATCAGTAACAGGTAAATCCAATAGATAGGAATACTCCTCCAGTGTAGGCATCAACTGATAATCAGGAAAAGAGAATACCCTCCTTCATCTTCAACTTCATGAGAGGAATAATGGATCCATATTTCTTCTGAAAGTCTGCAGAACACTCGATCTTTGGAATTAGACTGATCAACTCATCTATCTTGGGATCCTTGAAACTGTATTTCCCGGTCTTTCTCTTTCCAGAATCCATGGTTAATAGTACTTGAGATATTCACAAATATTCAACCTTTAAATCCCTTGAAATATTGTTTTCTTCAAAAGATGCTTATGGGTGCATGGAGGCATGATGCAACAATCACACACAAGATCACACATATAGGGCTCATAGGTTCAACGTCACGAGCATGAGGTCGAAGGTACTACCCATAAGGTGTTGGTCTAAAAGTTATCACCTGCCGAACAAGGTTCTAGAGGTTCCCAGAGTCTACATTCTTCCTTCAGATATTACCAACTTCCCGATTAACTCGGTAATTAGTAATATTCTCAAGAAAGACTCGTCCGAGCGTAGTAGCGCGTGACAACTATTTCCGGATTACTCCGTCATAGCTTCCGCACTACACCTAAAAGGCCAAGATGGGTTTGGTATCTATGGTCCTCAGTTTCAGCAGGCTCCTAGGTCAAAAGCAGTACGTCTTCATGATTACTCGGTAAACGACACTACAGTGAAAGGGGCCTCCACTGAATGGGGGATCTCATGCCTCCTTTTTTGAGATTACTCCCTTAAAGTTAACATGACTATACCGCCCGTCCTATCTTAAAGTTTTCCCAAGTCCGGGTATAGGACTCATAAGTAATCACCAAGCACCCTGAAAACCAGGAAAATCCAGACAAACATATATACAAAATATAACACATAAACAAAAATAACACATATACAGATATAAACAAAGATAGGCTCAACCCACTTAGGGATGGACCAGCAAGAGGTCAATCTTTCCCCAGTGAAGTCGCCATTTTTTTGTAGCGGTAGAAATGTTCAAGACTAAGCCATTGGATTGACTAGACTTTATACAAATCAAAATAAAAATCGCCACCACGCTTTATTATTTCCAAAGGAATGGAAAAGTGCGAATAACCCAAAAAAGGGGGAAAGATTCAAGGTAAGGGGGTTGGTTATGCAAAGGGAAGGTATTAGCACCCTAAACATCTATGGTACTCCGTAGGAACCTCTTTATAAAATCTGTATATTTTGGCTATAAAAATGTGTTGTATAAAATGGATGGTGGAGATGAGAAGAGAAGTATTTTTTTATGATTTTTTGCACCCGTCGCGGTTGCGAATCTTTAGTGCCTACGTACCACCTTTCGTGCAATAGGGGATCAGGGTACACTTAGTTCCTCTTTTAAAAGTTTGAAACACAAGTGTGTTGGTTAATTTTAAGAGATAAGACATCATCGTCATTGTCCGTGTGGAAAACATACTTACTACCCACAATCATGAGAAAGGAGAATTTGCATCATCTCAAAGTGGAGGATATGGCTTGGATTTTAAAATCAACAAAGCCTCACTCAACACCCAAGTGGAAAATATCTCTCTTAACTACATATTGTAGAAGTATAGTTGTTTGCATCACTACAAGGATTGACAAGAGTCTAACCTTTTAAGAAAAGTTTTAAAGATAAAAGCCAAAGTGGAAAAAATGGTTTGAAATGAGATTAATTGACTTTTAGTCTTCTCACAGAAATGTCAAGGTATTATTAAATTGATTGGAGTTTATTTATGAAAATATTTTGAAAATGCATGGACCTAAGTCCAAGTTTATTATGAAAGTGGTTTAAGTTTCAAAACAAGAAGAGTTTCAAAAGGAGGGAGAAGATTTTTGAAATTAAAGAAGATGGGAGGAGAAGAAGAGACTATCCTAAAGCATAAGGTAAAAAGCTAAGGATAAGAACCATCTAACCAATAGGAAGCCAGAACTTGACATTATAAGCCAAGATAGAAATCTCATTCTTTGGATTGAAACCAAGCAAGCAAAGATACTAGACCTCTTGAGAGAACTAAACTTCAAGTGTATTTAGTCTTCACAAAAATTGGACAAAGTAACGGCTGTATACAGGTGAATTCCAGATTGCGAACAAAGGATGTAATCACAAAAACCTGCACACAAAATAAACAAACAACCCAATATCTTGAGGTAAACCTCAAGAACTCCAGACAAAATAATCAGATAAGATCACAAGGTCTCTAAGATAGGCCAAGGTTTCTAATCCTAAGTCCAAGAAAAAGTCCCATGCTCCATAATGCCAAGGATAGTAACCAAATAGTCCAAGTACCATCAAGAGTTTTTTAGGGTTTATGTTGATTATTAAGTATCTTAGGAAAAGAAAAAGAAAAGCTCAAGTGAGCAAAGTAAAAATGATAAGAAGAATAAATGCAAAAAATGAGCAAAGATGAAAATGGCATGAAATGAAAATCTAAAAAAATAAGTAGTACATAAAGCATAAAAAGAATAAAAGCATAAGATAAAAAAAAGTCAATAATTAGTGGTTAGTTGGATGACCATCTTGAAACTTGCATTTGGAACTCATTAGAGGATTGGTAGAACCAAAGCCTCTCCACAATAAGTTGCATTTGCTTTTTGTCAAGTATATCATCTATTTGGAATTTTCATAAGTACCATTTTAATGAACAACGATGTTTAAGTGATCCGCGTTGACCAAAGGTATTGTAGATCTATTAGAGGATTGGTAGTACCAAATCCTCCACATAATGAATCTCAAGGTTATTGGATCAAAGAGATCAAA
Organism: Vicia faba; assembly: GCA_948472305.1. Taxonomy (NCBI): domain Eukaryota; kingdom Viridiplantae; phylum Streptophyta; class Magnoliopsida; order Fabales; family Fabaceae; genus Vicia; species Vicia faba. The sequence goes on from OX451735.1 coordinate 792,916,671, forward strand.
TTAACATACTTGGGCTTGCAATCATAAGTTTGGGCCACGAATGATCATTTATTCCAATCGGGACAAACTTTAGCGTTATGTTAAGCAATCGTAAGTGGACTTACATAGAAGTCGCACCTATTTTGAGGCCGGTCAATAGAAATCTAAGCACCATTTGTTTTGAGACATGATATAGAGATCATGCTCCAACAACATTTAGTGCAATGAGAAGTGGATGAGATGAAGAGGAATTAGGGTAAAGAGAGAAACCACATTTGAATTAATATTTAATCAAACTATTATTAAAATCATTCATCCATTTTTTTGTTGAGTTAAACTCAACACCATGGATCCAATGATGTTAATAAAGCCATGACCAAAAAATTAACCCAAGACAGCCAGAAAATAATCACAAAATAATAATATAATTAATATATACATTAAAAGGTTTAAAAATGTTTAAAAAATGGAAAATAATGAGGGAAATATCAATTATATTCAAATTAATCAAGAAATAATAAATAAGACCATAGAATAATCAGAAAAGAGGCCAAGTAATTTTATAAAAATTTTGGTAATTTTTAAAAGTCATAAACTATTTTTAAAAATTAAAATAAATGGATAAAATAAACAAAAACAGTAAAAAAATAGTAAAGTCAGAAACAAAAATAAAACAAGGTTACCAATATTTTTCACAATATCATTGGATCATTCCATAATTTTTTCAAATTTTAAAAATGTATAAAAGTATTTTTAAACATTTTAAACAAATCAAATAAGTGTAAAATTTATAAAAAATACCAAAACACAAAACTAAATTGTGAGAAAAATAAAAATCAGAAAGAGAATAATCAAAAATATTTTTCATAATTTTTTCAGATTTTTTGGACTAAAAATGAATTTTCTATGATTTTTTGAAATTTAAAACAATTAAAATATAAAAACCAGAAAAAGAAAATAAAAGTAAAAGATGTGGACCATTGGATGAGAGTCAAAACGCATTAGTAATCAAATCTAAGGGATCTGGCGCGCTGTGCATATCATGGTCTTTAATGAATAATGTACAAAATCAATAATAAATCAGATTTTTGAAAAACACAAATGGCACACCATCATTGGTTGGAAGATGACACGTAGGTTATCTTCAACCTCCAGCCAACGTGATTTGCAGGTCTCTCAAACCGTAAAATTAGAAGCTCAGACCTATGCCAATCGCTTCGTCTCTTCAAGATGAAAACAACCACACCCTCACGCCAAATTTATATAAACTGTAGCTCAAGCAATTTGGAAAGAAAGTTTTGAAAAGGGATTTGAAAATTCATGGTCAAAACAAGTTTCCATATGAAAGTAAGTGTTGCGACTAGAACCAGGGAAATGAGAGAAACACAATGATATCAAAGATTTGAAGAATTGATAAAGGAATCTACCTATTGAAGTTGAGTTATAGAGCTCTAAAATTAGACTTCTATGGAACAGTATAGGGCACGATTCTTGAATGTAATTATATGGTTAGCTTCAGGGAAGATCAAGGAAGGTGAATTGAGATAAAAAATGGATTGAAAAAGGCTGGAGAATAGATTTCGAAGTTGCTGAATTCTGGGTTGTGAAGCAAGTTTGGCAGGGTGATTCTGGCTATCTAAGCATGGGAAATTGAATGGGGGATGACCCTCTATTTATAGGGAAATAAATGGGATCAAAAGGAATAGCAAATGATGCGTTTTGGAGGGAATTCGTGTGGGTTTGCATCATGAAGAAAGTGTGACTCAAACTTGATTAAAACTCAGCAAAATCGTGTGTTTCATGATGCTAATCACTTCTGGAAAGTTTCTAACCATGATTAGAAACAAAAACGCGTGGAAATCTTGTGATTAGAAGCCAAAACAAAGATTTCAAAATCCTGACTTTGTGCAAAATTCAGTTTCAAACTACCCAATTCAAATCCATGGCATTTCCATCTTAAGGGGTCCTAGGGCATAATTCTTGATGCTTTGGAAAGATGAGGTTACAAGCTTTGCAATGGAAAAAGAATGGAATCTAATAGATGCTTGAGCTGAAAGTTATATGGAGTCAAAGTTGAAGAAAAAGAGTTGACTTTCCATACATAGAAATATTTCAAATTCTTCTTTGAAAATGAACTATAATCTCTTGTATCCAAACATGGCCTTCCACTTAGAATTTACTCTTGACCATAAAAGATGGAATGAAGTATATCTCTTGAATGACATTTTTCAATTTGAACCACTCAAAATATCAAAAAATTGAGCAAGTTATGACTTGTTGATGTTGGCCAAAAATCATGAAATGACCTATAATCTTTTGCATTCTTAAGGCAACTTCCATTAATTTTATCACTTTGCACATAAATAAGGCATGAATTACACATCCTTACGATAATCATGAAAAAATAATGGACTCAAGGTGATAAAAAATGACCAATTTATGACCATTTGAGGTCACATATGGAAAATTGGGGATTCATCTGGATGACTTGTAATCTTTCTTCTTCACCAATTTCCTTCCACATGAAAACTCCTTGGAACTTTTAAAGTGATTTGTTGGTAACTCTTTAAAGATAAATATGTATTTGGAATCACTCAAAAATACCAAAAGATGAGCAAGATATGCTCCTTTGGAGTTCAAAAGCCTAGCCTTTAGATCAAGAGAATGCTTTTAGGAACTTGGACAAGCTTGAACAAACTTTTTGTGCCAATATTATTCCTTTGTGAATAGAAGTTGTTGAGGATGATGATGAGGAATCATATCCACCAAAATCACTTCCATATCTTGAAATTTGAGAGAAATATGCTCTTGTGACCAATAGGAACAAGACCTTGTCCAATCATGACAACTTCTTCCCTCAACCCCTTGTACTTTTGAATAAATTTTGATAACTTTGAAATATGATGAGCCAAAGCAACTTTTCCATGCCAGTTATTCCACAACCAATCCAATAGTGAAGTTTGAACTCCTCAAACTATGTTGACTAGGGGATAGAAATAAACTCATGAACCCATGGAGCAACTTGCTAATCCTCATTGCTTTTACCTACATTATTATCAAGTAAGACAAACCAACATTGCATTTTATTAATTAGAAGGAAAATAAAAGCAAAATATTCATGATCACAAAATAAAACAAGTCAAGGTTCTTGGTAACTCCTCAAAAGAGCAAAGCTAAATGTAGGGAGGGGAACTAAGAATCCTAGTGTGATCTTGTTGTGAATGAAACAACATGGTATGATGAAGGGATCTTAGGGGGAAAAATTGGGGTACAACAGTGAGCTCCAAGGGTCTCGAATGTTTTAAATGGCCCTAATATGTCCTCAAGATCATCCATGCCAAATTTCATGGCTTGCACAACAAGTTTGCTCAGTCAACTGCTCAAATGCCTGAAAATAAACTATACTAGGTCAAAAGTCAACTGTGACCTATATACAGTCAAACTTCAAGATTTTTGGTCAACATCAACATTTTGAAGTGATATCCATCATTTGATCAAGGTTTTATCATCATTCCTCAAGAAATGCTCTTAATTCATCAAAAGTCAAAACCTGCAAATTAGGGTTTTTATAGGAAAAGTCAACCAAACTTTGACCAAGCATAAATTTCTCATACTTTATCAGAAAGTTTTCCACCAAAGATCATTTTGAAGTGAATTCAATCCCCTACGACTTCTCTTAAGCTCTCAAGTTCTAGAAATGCCCCAGTTAAAAGATACAAGCTCAGACATTATAGGTTCTTTCAAAAAGTCAACAAAAACATCTTTTGGGTCAAAGCTCCTTACATGAACATGGAAGATCCAATTGAAATGAAACCAAAAGGGTTGTTTGGAGGACATACTAAGATCTCTAAAAAGTCTAAGAACACTCTCATAGGATTAAAATTGAGAGATATGTGCATTTCTAAAGTTGACCAATTCTTTGAAAAGGGCATGAAGCAAATATTAAGCTAACTTGAATTTTTTCCAAATGGACCCATCTTTTTACGTTTGAAACTAATTCCTAACATGTCCAAGAACCTATAAACTCAGCCATGCATAAGTTTGATTTTTATTTTATTTATTGTTTATTTTTATTCAAATAAAATCAAAATATATTAAATAAATACAAGGTTGATGTATAAGGCGTGCAAGGCTGGAGATTTGGTCATGTTGGAGGCCCAAAAAGCTCACAAATAGCTGTAAAAAACGCACAAGGCAAGAGGAGGGAAATATCTTCTTGTTTTAGAAATTTTGGATCAAATCTTTATGACTTTAAAATCATGATTATATTTGATATCTTGGAAGGATTTTTAACCTAATATGGTCTATTACATATGCACAAAAATTCCAGACCTAACACATACACGCAACAGTCTCAAAAGAACCCTAACACTTCTCAAAAAATTTCAAAGAGTGGTGCAATCCTCGTATTCACTTTTGCATCCAACTTCAAAGCATTCTAATAGTTCCTTGGTATTCCTGAGGTAAGTTTGGGTAAGTATGGATCATAATCCATAGCCATAACACGCTGAAACTCATCATACATAACTCATATTTTTCATAATTTTTCTGTCTATCATATTTTAAATTATAGCTCATTTTAATTTGGTCTAACCCCATTAACATGATCACAAGATGATAAGGAACCGATCTGGGAAATCGTTGATGAGCTTTGATGGTTAAATAGCCATCTTCCATGGCTAGGGTATAATGAACTGCAAGCTTCGTATCTCCATGTAGGGTCCTTCTTATGCGTTTAACATGGCTATTTTTCAGGTTTAATGATTGAGTTTCGTTGGAGAAGACGACCGGAGTGTTGACTCCGGCGTCGCTAGGGTTTTGACTCAGGCGAAGGCAGGCATGGCACGATCCACTCTTTCAATTAGTCCATTCAAATATCCAGGGCCCCACTAGGGCGTATGTGTGTACACCTCAGCATCTTTTTGGTGTTTCCAATATATTGTTATTTTGTCATTGGTATAAATGATCAACAAGTTGGTTGATTTGTAAAGAGGAATGCGTTCAAAAGGAGGGACCTGGGTTCGATAACCAAGTCTGGAGTTTTGTTTTTCTAACAAGTTTATTTCAGATCAAACACATTGCCATCCCACACGTATACCTTGCACCCTTAAATCCAGCCATCATATCTTCATTGTTCCAGATCCAGCGCTCCTGGGGTGCTTCACTATGGTAGACCTTCCTAGCGCAACACTACTGGATCACACGTATGATAATAGGCCAACAGATTCGGGCCTTGCAAATTCAGCCAACACCCTCCCAATTGGTTTCTTATTCCAGGCCCATTTCTCTTTTGTTAATTTACTTTATTTTTCTTTTTTAATTAGTTTATGTTGTTTTTTTTAAATTTATTTTTTTAATCACAAAATCAACAAAAATCACAAAAAATAGGTTTAGGTTTTTTAATTAAAATTAACTCTTGCAAATTAATTTAATTTAATTGATTTTAACTTGTTTTCTTTAATTTAAAATTAATTAGAAATTACGTTAAATCTCAATTTTTTTTCATGAAATACCAAAAAAATATTTCTTAAGCAATTAGATTTTTTAGGCTTTGTCAAACTTATTCCCGTCTCAATTTTTGCACGTTGTTATTTTTCATACTATTATTCTTTTTAATCATGTAACTGTTCCCAGTTTGTAATAGTTTAATTAGGGTTTAAATTTCCGCATTTAATTATGTAATTTCCCCGAAGCCTTGTAATAGCTTAGGAGTTTTTACTTTCTGCAATTTATTTTCCGCACTATAAACTGCTTAACTATTTAGCTTAATAGGATTGCATGAAAAAGTTTGAAAATAAAACGAGTAGATAACCCTAAATACGCAAGATAATATATGTGAATTAAGCACACTTGCACATGCTCACCCCTAGGGTATCTCCCACTTTGGTTTCCTTCGAAACGATCACAATTCTCGAAACGTGGGAATTTTTAATGACTGTCCTTGAGTTCAAGTGATCACAAGTCCCTCGATGACCCTCTCGACTGTTGCCTCGGTTAAAAAAGTGATCTTAGAACTTTAGGACAGCTACTAAGAGTTCTTGCCCAATTGCCTTAGTGACTGTAACGTCCCTTCGATAGTCCCTCAAACATTCAACGATAGGGATACCTACTCACTAATATTAGGATAACTATCTAAAGGAAAGGTGGAAAAGAACGTCTTTTTCGAGTAGGTAGATAGCTATTAAGTACTTGCTCAAAAAACAACATTTTTCACACCACACTTTCAAAATTCTTTTCAAAAGACGCTTTATCACACTCTTAAGGACTGATACAAGAGTTATCATAAAGTAAACAAAACTTTTCAAAACACACAAACACGAAAGCATTTTTAAAAAAACGAGCAAGTACCTAATAGCCCGTAGAAAACAACGGATGGAAAGGGTGATAACACCTTCCCTTTCCATAATCTACCCCCTTACTCAGAAAATCTCGAAAAAGGTCTTTTTCTGTTCTTTTCACCCTTTTCTGTGTTAGATAAAAGAAAAGTCGGTGGCGACTCTTTCTTACCACAACAGTTGCAAATAAAAAATGCAAAATAATATAACAGTCGGTTCTGCCACCGTATTACAGAACTGGCGACTCTGCTGAGGAGTACAAAGAGTGGGGTTACCTTAGAGTTAGTTCATTATTTAACTGCTTTGTGTGCTTTGATTGGTTTACTTTTGAGGGCTTTGTTTGGGTTACTATAGATCCTACACTCGGATCTGGGGAAACCTTTTAGGTAAGTAGCAATAGATCATGGAAACTGTGCGAGGTATATCGACACGTTTGAAGCGATAGCTACGTTGATGTGACACTTTGGTGGGTATCAGTAGCCCTTGAGTTAATCAAGGAGAATACGAGGCTGCTTCATTGTGTCATGAAGCATCAGCTGACCTTAGAACCTTAATTGAACAAGTTGGCCATTAGGACGTAGTGAGATAGCCGTCTTTGGTGTATCCCCAAAGTCAGTTGATACTCGATGCTAAACTCATTGAGATTTGAATCCCGAGTTTTATTTGGTGGCAAGTCAGTTTTCTATCAGAACGAAACTTGTGGGAAAGATTAGTGATATTGAGATCCCTTAGAACCCGGTTATTATTTATAGGACATGTTGAACCAATCAAAACTTCAATAGGGTATTACCTTAAAACCCATGTAAGCCTTAAACCTAAGCTCTTTGTGTGATTTTTTTGTGCTTGCTATATCTGTGATTTCTTAGCATAATCATGACATCGTAACATGGCATATCATACTAACCATTTCAAGGAATTTCTAGGGCTTATCTTTGTCTTGTTTTGTAGGACATGGCATCCGCTCGCAGGAACACTATCCAAGTCAACCTTGTTAGGGTACCTCCTCAACTCAAGGAATTAGCATCTAAGATTCTTGAAAGCTCCCCCTTCACTGAAAGACATGGTCGACTTCTCAACTTGGTCACCTTAAACTCTGATGAAGAAATGATAAAGGTGCTCTTTCAGTTCTTTGACCCGTTACATCACTGCTTCACTTTTCCTGATTACCAGTTAGTGCCTACTATAGAGGAGTTTTATCAGTTATTTGGGGTACTGTTGTACCCCAAAATTTTCCCTCCCATATTTCTCAAAACATTTCCAGAAAGATCCTCAAGTTCCTCAAGGAAGTCCAAGGGTTGAGTAGACAAGCCCTCTCCTAAGGCAGTCTACCTCAAATTAGGGTTTCATGTTGCATCAAGATACTTGAGTCCAAGTGATCCCAAATTCTCATAAATGTCCTAATATGTTCTTAAGATCATCCATGTCAAGTTTCAAGCCCTACAGAGGAAGTTTGCTCAGTCAATTGCTCAAAGGCCTAAAAATCGACTGTGCTAGGGCAAAAGTCAACTGTAGCCTACATACAATCAAAATTTAATATTTTTAGTCAACATTCTCAATTTTTAAGGATATTTCATCATGTGGTCAAGGGTTGATCATGATTCATCAAGGATTGCTCATGATTCATCAAGACTCAAAAGTTGCTAAATTAGGGTTTTGTAGGAAAAGTCAACTCAACTTTTACCAAGCATAACTTTCTCATACTTTATGAGAAATGACCCATCCAAAGCTCATTTTGAAGAGGATGAAATTTCCTACAACCCATCTTCATCTCCCAAGTTCAAAATATTCACTCACAAGAAGTTATGAATTTGGACATTATAGGTCATTTTGAAAAGTCAACAAAAACACATTTTTTGTCAAAGCTTCATACATGATCATGGAATATCAAATTGAGATAAGACCAAAAGGGTTGATTAGAGTACATCTCAAGCTTTCTAAAAAGTCTAAGAACACCTCCAAAGAGTCAAAATCGAGGAAGTTATGCATTGGTGAAGTTGACCTTTTTTGCAAAATTGCCAAAAGTCAACTATCCCTAAAACTTCAAATTTTGCCAAATGGGCCCAATCTTTTTCACTTGTTTTGAGTTGGAAACATAGTCCACGAGCTCTAGCCTTTTCCACTTGTCCTTATCTTGTTTTTATTTTTTATTTTTATTTTTTATTTGAATTAATTCAATTTAAATAAAAACAAATCATATAAAATCCAAAAATTGAAAAAAGATTTTTTGCTTGTTTCAGGTTTTAAATTACAGCTAGCAAGTATTCAAATTCGTATCAAGGCTTGGTGTGTACAAAAAGATTTGATTTAGGCCATTTTTGGAAATATTTTAAGGTGAATCAAATCAAGATCAAACTCATTGATGGAGGAAGATTGAGGCCAGGTTTTCAAACCCAATTCACTCCTCAATACATATAGAAGCGAGGCAGACCTGAAACTAGGTTGGAAACAGGCGCAAGAGGAAAAACAAAAACTTGAAAAATCAAGAAAAAGTGAAAACGCGAATTCACACTTAGAGGCCAATTCAAGACTCCTTGGCCATTTCACTTGCTTCCTGGGATCCTCAGCAAGCTAAAGCAATCCAAAGCAAGCGTTTCCATCCCCTGTATCACGCTGTAAGTCCATCACGGCATCTCTTCCTTTTTGAATTTGAATTTCATGATATAGGCATTGTTAGGATGAATTAATCATATATTGTTAATCCATGGAACATTTGCAAGCTTCCTATATTGTTTAATTTCATTTACATAACCTGTATTGGAATGTGCCATTATTAGGGTTTCATAGCTCGCTTTGGGGTTTTTGAATCCAGGCAAAATTGGGCCATGAAAGGGCCACTAATAAACTCAGCAGGACCAGACGAATCTAACCATGTCTTTGGTTTCTATTTATCATGTTTGTGTTTGATTTTAAGAATGGAAGGGGTTACAGCTACGGACGAATGTCCGTAGGTAAAAGTGTTTTACTTTTACCAACGGATCCAAGGAAGGAGACGACCGCGTGGCATCCCTCCATTGGCTCATTCAAACTCCACGCGCAAAATTGATACAAAAGGCCTTTTTAATATTTGTTTATTATTTTGTATTATTATTACAACAAGAACAATTGGCCCAGTGGTAGCCAGGCAAGCTTTAAGGCGCTGGAAGCTTGAGGTCAGGGGTTCGACCCCTACCTCCATCAAATCCATTTTTATTAATTTCTTTCAGGTAATCTCATGTGCATATCAAGCCAAGGAGTATCATACACCTTCACAATCCAGCGTGCCAAGTGGCTTGAGATCCAAATCTGAGGGCCACCAGGGGGAGAACAACATGAATCCTAGTCAACTCAAAGCATGTGATTGTGCTAGTCAACATGGACACCTTTGGGCCTGGGCTAAAAGCTTGCTATTTGCACCTCCTCAAACTAATGAATGCAGGCCCAAACTACTTTCTCTATTCTTTTCGTTTATTTATTTATTTCATTTAATTTAATTTAATTTACTTATTTACTAACCAATCAAATAATTTTCTTTTTCATAAAAAAATCACAAAAATATTTTTCTATCCAATTAAATTTAAGATATTTGTTTTTATTAAAAAATTAATTAATTAGGTGTGATTAATTTAAATAACTTTGATTTCTTTTTGTACATAATTAAAATTAATTAGAATAAATAGGTTTTATTACTAACTTAATTATATTTTATTTTTTTCCTAAAATAACAAAAATTCAAAAATAGGTCATGTAATTATTTTTATTAATTTAATCACTAATTAATTTGTACATTTATTTTTAAAACCTATTCTTCTTTTCTTAAAAAATATTAAAAAAACAACAAAAACATTTTTATTTTAATTAGGATAGAAGGGTCAAAACCCTAGTTCGCATTCGTTCTTAATTTTTCTCGCGCGCTTTATTTTTATTATTTATCATATTGATGTAACTGCTCACAGTTTGTAATAGTTTAATTAGGACGTTTATTTACATTTATCGCTTTATTTTCAAAGGGGTTTGTTTTTGGCTATGTAAATACTCGAAGCCTTGTAATAGCGTAGTTTAATTTCCGCACTTTAAATTCCGCAAATATTTAACTGTTAGATGTATGATATAGGGATGCATGATAAAAATGTATGACTAATTTTAAAACAGTTAGATAACCCTAAACATGTGCAAAGATAAATAATCTGAAATTGAATCACACGCACATGCGCACTCCTAGGGTATACTTCCACTTGGTTGCCTTCGGTAAATGGTCATTGAGTATATAATGCTTTAGTGGTCGTCCTTTTGTCCAAAGATCAAAGTTGCCTCAGAAAGGTTACCTCAGATATTGTTGCCTCGGATTATTGGTCTAAGACTTTAGGGTTACTACTAAAACATCCTAACATTGCTTTAGTGACCGTACGTACCTTTTCGAATTGACCCTCAAACTCCAACGACGGTGCTACCTACTCACTAATAGTGGGATAGCATTGTCTAAAGGAAACAAACATAGAACAAATCTTTTTTTGAGTAGGCTGATTAGTTCTTAAGTACTTGCTCAATCAAAACAAACTTTTCACACTTACACTTCTTTACAAACAAAGTTTTCAAAACACTTCATTACACTCTTGAAGACAAAGGAAAGAGTTAAACGAAGTCAAAACAAAAGCTTTTCAAATCACGCAAACACAAAGAAAACAATTTTGAAAATGATGAGCAAGTACCTAAGAGCCCATAGATAACTACAGATAGAAAGGGTGCTAATACCTTCCATTTCTATAATCTACCCCCCGTACTCAGAAATATCTCGAAAAAGGAATTTTTCTGTGCTTTTTTCCTTTTCTTGTTGGATAAAATAAAAGTCGGTGGCGACTGTTGCTTACCGCGACATTTTGCAAACACAAATGCAAAATGCAAACCAGCAAATTCCTTTAAAAAAGGGAAACATGTCCCGGTTCTGGCCACCGTATCACATGTACCTATCCTTAATCAGTTACCATTCAACTGTATGGAAAGAGACCCAAAGCCTGAAGAGATTCCTCAAGCTATGTCTTTACAACGGTCTGATGTAGTGGCAAATTGGGAAACTAGAAGAGGCATCAAGGAATTTCTAGCTAAGTTGTTGTTGGAGAAAGCTCACCATTTTTGGGAGACCCTAGATTTAAAAGATTTTGAAGAAGTGTTGGCATTTCTCATATATGGGATGGTGCTATTTCCTAATTCGGACCAACTCATAGATGTGAATGCAGTCAAGGTTTTTCTGTCTCAAAATCCGCTGCCTACTTTACTTGGGGATATTCTACACTCTCTGCATACTCTCACTCTAAAGAGAAGAGGGAACCTTCTATGTTGCACTCCTCTATTGGCTAGGTGGTTTATTTCGCACCTATCTTGGTCTATTTTGAAGAATGAGCAGGGTATGAGATGGTCTCATAGGTTGATGTCCCTCACACATTTGGATATTCATTGGTGTTCTCGATCTTTGGAGAATGTTAGCATCATTGATCGATATGCGGAATTCCCTAATGTCCCTCTATTAGGCATTAGGGGAGGAATCACTTATAATCCCTCTTTTTCATTGCGACTGAAATTCTGGCTGCAGATACTCAATGTCATGTTCAATGTTATGACACCGTATCTGACTTACTATATGACAGTAAATACAAAAGCAATAAAGAACACAGTCAATTGTTTACCCAGTTCAGTGTGCAACAACACCTACTCTGGGGGCTACCAAGCCAGGGAGGAAATCCACTATAAGAGATGTTAATTCAGGAATAAACCAACCAGTTTATCTCCTTCACTTAAGACCTACCCAATGCAATTCCAATCTAAGTACAACTTAAACCTGAGTTCCTACTCACTCCCCCTCAATCACAGCAGTGATACATAAACCAATTTGACTTAAGAATTGATGAAGACACTCTTCAAAAACAAACACTTGATTAAGCTTCACAGCTTTTTAATCAAGCAACACAATCACTCGTGCTTCACAGCTTTGAGTGATGCACACAACTAACTTGACTCTACTTCACAGCTTTAGTCAAGGAACATTCAAACACTCTTGCTTCAAAGCTTTGAGTGCTACACAGCCCTTACAATTGGAAACCTATTCCAAGGCACTTATCACAATGATAATTGCTTGGAGTACAAAAATAAAATCTATACAGATTACAAATGATCTTCTGATCAAAATAAAAGGGATGCCTTGAAAAACAGCAGCTTTGTTGAATATATAGCAGCTGCAACTTCAGTTAGGGTTTCCACAAAAACCTAGGGTTAATTCCGTTTGACCTAAAGACCAGGTCACAGGACTTTATTAACCAGGTTAGGGTTGAGCTAGGTTACCCCTCAGAAAACGCAGGATTCTGTTCAGGAAAGACTGAGTTATTTCCTGAAAAAACTCAGACTTATCCAATCCTGCAATCCTGTTAGTTCAGAACAGGATGTCATAACATCTGTTATGACATCTGAGAAAACCTGTCTACTGATTTAGCAAAATGTGATCATTTTGCAAAATGCTCAGATACACACTTATAAACATCAGTACTTGAATTACAATATTTTTCTGCAAAGGTACCTAATGAGTCAGTACAAACTAAACTAGAATGTTATGACATCAGTCATGACATTCACACATACACTTGGGATTTACCAAAAATGCAAGCCAATACCTAAACACCTACAAACTCCCCCTTTGGCAGATTTTTGGCTAAAGACCCTAAGCAATCAGAGATAGATAGCAGCAGAAATAAGTGACAGCAGAAAAATAGAATGTCAAGTACTAATTAAGTAAGTACCAAGTACCAAAATATTCTCCCCCTCTTTAGCCACAAATGGGCCAAAGATACATGTTCATAATGATTATACAGTTATCCAAGAACAATTAATAAGAGCAGAAAAAAACTGAACACACTTCCAAACTCCACCAGATATCAGCACCAACCAGCAACACCACCAAACAGCAACCAACCTTCAAGCACTGTCATCAGATCCAGAGGATTCGGGCTTGTTTCTTTTCTTGTGAGCAATGTCAGCATTCTTCTCTTTGTTTGATGTCTCAACATTCTTAGAGACATCTGGATTTGTTTCAGCATTTGAGCTTTCTTGGTTCAGAGGAACAGAAATGCCAGGAACTGAGTGGTTCTCGTTCAGAATTCTTGAAACAATTTTTGCTATTGCTTGATTAACATAGGCTATCCCTTCCCTATTTGCAATTTCAGGGGGAACTGAAGAAGAAGGATGAGATGGATTACCAGAGGCAGAAGCTTGGGGCTTTCCTGCATGTCTTGTTCTCAACTCTTTGACCTTGGTGGGGTTAGTTCCCACTTTTCTACGAGAAGAGATTTCCAGAACGTCAGAGTCCAGACAAGAAGAGATTGTCCTAGAATCTTGATCAGAGGAAGAGGTTGAAATAGTCGTATTGGATGATGATGGTGTTTGAGACATTTTGACAGTCTTAGAGGACCAACAGCAACTGAGGAGAAATTTCTGATTGAGAGACTGGGTTTTGATGAGGAGACGAGAGGGGAAGGAAGCAAGGGAGTGTCTATTCAACTTCTTAAAAGAATAGTAGGAAATGAGAAAATACAATGTTAAACCAATCAGAACAGGCATAACTCCTTTGATCCTTGTTTTAAGCAAAATTAATTGCTACAATTCCTCATGTTGGCAAATACCCAGCTTACCCCTTAAGTTTTCAAATTGATTTGCATCCAGAGCCTTGGTAAAAATGTCAGCCAGCTGTAGCTCAGTGGCAACATGTTCCAATTTGATTGTCTTCTCTTCTACAAGGTCTCTGATAAAGTGATGTCGTATGTCAATATGTTTTGTCCTGCTATGCTGAATGGGATTCTTGGATATGTTGATTGTACTCAGATTGTCACAGTACAATGTCATAACATCTTGTGTGACATTATACTCAGTGAGCATCTGTTTCATCCATATCATTTGAGAGCAGCTACTACCAGCTGCAATGTATTCAGCTTCAGCAGTGGAAAGAGACACACAATTCTGTTTCTTGCTGAACCAGGAAACCAGATTACTTCCCAAGAAGAAACATCCTCCAGAGGTGCTTTTTCTATCATCAGCACTACCAGCCCAATCAGCATCACAGTAGCCAGTCAGAGCTGGTTCACAGCCATGAGTATACATCAATCCATAGTTGTAAGTACCACTTACATACTTCAAAATTCTCTTCACTTGATTGATATGACTGACTTTGGGATCAGCTTGGTATCTAGCACAAACTCCAACTGCAAAGGCAATATCAGGTCTGCTGGCAGTTAAGTACAACAAGCTTCCTATCATGCTTCTGTACAGACTTTGATCCACCTTAACCCCACTTGAGTCTTTGGAAAGCTTTAGATGAGTAGGAGCAGGAGTCCTTTTGTGACTTGCATTCTCCATACCAAACTTCTTTACAATATTCTTAGCATACTTGCTTTGAGATAAGAATATTGAGTCCTCCATCTGTGAGACTTGTAGTCCAAGAAAATAAGTTAGTTCTCCCATGAGACTCATTTCAAATTCAGCCTGCATCTGGTCAGCAAAGTGTTTAACCATATGTTCTGACATTCCTCCAAACACTATGTCATCAACATATATTTGGGCAACCATCAACTTCCCTCCATCAGTTTTGACAAAGAGAGTTTTGTCCAAACCTCCTTTTCTGTAGCCTTTGTCTGAGAGAAACTTTGTTAACCTGTCATACCATGCTCTAGGAGCTTGTTTCAGACCATATAGAGCTTTTCTCAATTTGTAGACATGATCAGGGTGGGTTGGATCCACAAAACCTTTAGGTTGTTCCACATAAGCTTCCTCATTTAAGTACCCATTTAGAAAGGCACTTTTCACATCCATCTGAAATAACTTGAACTTCAGAAGACAAGCAATTGACAACAAGAGTCTGATTGATTCCAGCCTGGCTACAGGTGCAAAGGTTTCATCAAAATCAACCCCTTCAACCTGGGTGTATCCTTGAGCAACAAGCCTTGCCTTGTTTCTGGTGACAACTCCTTCAGCATCTGACTTGTTCTTGAATATCCATTTTGTCCCAATGATGTTAGTTCCTTCAGGTCTAGGAACCAGTTCCCAAACTTCATGTTGCTTGAATTGGTTCAGTTCATCTTGCATTGCACCAATCCAATATTCATCAGTTAAGGCTTCCTTGACATTTCTTGGTTCCATTTTGGACACAAAACAAGAGTTTGAGATGATTTCTCTAGATCTTGTGATGACTCCACTATTGGGATCTCCTATGATGAGCTCTTTTGGATGATCCTTCTGAATTCTGATGGAAGGGTTCTTGGTAGCTTCCTTTGATTCACATTCTGTTGTGGTGGAGTTGGGTAGGTCATTCTGTTGGGTTGAAGTCTCAAAGAATGTCTCAACAGTACAAGGAACATCTATTTCTTCATAATAGTCATCAATTATAACATTTATTGATTCCATCATGGTTTTGGTTCCGGAGTTGAATACTCTATAAGCTCTGCTGTTTGAGGAGTATCCTAGAAATATGCCTTCATCACTTTTGGGGTCCAGTTTTCTTCTTTGTTCACGATCAGACAGAATATAGCATTTGCTGCCAAACACATGGAAGTACTTCACAGTTGGTTTTCTCCCTTTCCAGAGTTCATATATGGTGGATGAGGTTCCCTTTCTCAAGGTGACCTTGTTATGAGCATAGCAAGCTGTATGCATAGCTTCAGCCCGAAAATACATAGGAAGTCTTTTGGCATGTAACATTGCTCTGGCAGATTCTTGTATGGTCCTGTTTTTTCTTTCCACAACTCCATTTTGCTGAGGTGTTATAGGAGAAGAAAACTCATGACTGATTCCTTCTGAAGAACAGAAGTCATCAAACTTGCTGTTTTCAAATTCCGTGCCATGATCACTTCTGATTCTGACAATACATCCTTCCTTCTCTCTTTGAATTCTCTTGCACAGTTCTCTGAAAACTTCAAATGCATCTGATTTTTCCCTAATGAAATTAATCCAGGTGAATCTGGAAAAGTCATCCACAACCACATAGGCATATCTTTTACCACCAAGACTCTCTACTTGCATTGGTCCCATCAGATCCATATGGAGGAGTTCTAGAACCTTAGAGGTGGTCAGATGTCTTGACTTTGGATGTGACATCCTAGTCTGCTTACCAACCTGACATTCACCACAAACTCTTCCTTCATCAATTTGCAGTTTTGGAATCCCTCTGACTGCCTCCAAGGAGATAATCCTCTTCATACCCCTTAGATGAAGATGGCCAAGTTTTTGGTGCCACAGTTTCACCTCTTTTTCTTCTTTTGCAATGGAACACACAGATGAGAAATTAGTGTTCTCAGGCTCCCACAAGTAACAGTTGTCTTTGGATATGACTCCTTTCATTACTATCTCTTGTTTGTCATTGATTACAAGGCATTCAGATTTTGAGAAATTGACCTTGAATCCTAGATCACACAGTTGACTGATACTAATGAGATTAGCGGTCAGCCCTTTCACCAGCAGTACTTCATTCAGACTTGGAACTCCATGGCAGTCCAAATCACCAACTCCTTTGATTTCACCTTTAGCCCCATCTCCAAAGGTCACAAAACTGGTGGTGTGAGGCTTAACATTATTGAGGAGGTTCTTGATTCCAGTCATGTGTCTGGAAAATCCACTGTCAAAGTACCAGTCTTCCTTTGCAGAGACCCTCAGGGAAGTGTGAGCTATCAGTGCAGTAGCCTTTTTCTTCCATTGAGGAGCATGTGGTACCCTTTTAGACTTAGGTTTGACACCTGAGTTCTGATTAGGGTATCCATGTAATCTGAAGCAGAAGGGCTTTATGTGGCCATATCTCCCACAATGATGACATTTCCATCTTTGGTACCTTTTCCTCATATGTCTCTGTTCCTGATGTCGAGAGTTATGTTGAGACATCTGTTTTGACATTTGCTTACCATAACCAGATTTCGTTGCTTCCATAAATCCTAGTCCAGATTTATTTCCCACATTTTGTCCAACCTGAAGGATCTCTTCCAATTTGTCTGTTCCATTTGTCTACATCTTGACAGTTTTGGTCATTTGATTCAGTTGTGAGTTCAGCAGTTGAACTTCTCCTTCTAGATGACTTATAGTTTCAAGGTTTGCCCTTTTTTCAACCTCCAGCTTTATGATGAGTTTTGATTGTTTCTCATTCTGCACACAGACTTCAGTACTTCTGATACACAATTCCTTGTAAGTATCAGCCAGTTCTTCAAAAGTCACCTCTTCATCACTGATGTCACTTTCAGAGGTACAAACACCAGTTAAAGCAGTAACTCGTTTGGCAGTCTCTTCTTCAGAATTACTTTCTGAATCACAGTCAGACCAAGTAACTGTCATTCCTTTTTGTTTCTTAAGAAAGGTAGGACATTCAGCTCGAATATGCCCATATCCTTCACAACCATGGCATTGAATTCCTCTGCCTTGAATTCCCTTCTCTTCTGACCTTGGTCTTCTGCTGGAACTGTCAATGTTAGAGGGAATGTTATGAACATTAGACCTTGACTTTGGATCTATTCTTTTGATGAGTTTGTTGAACTGTCTTCCAAGCATGGCTACAGCTTCTGAAATGTTTTCTTCAACATCAGTGTTGGACATAAGTGCTATGCTCTTGTTCTTCTTGACACCATTATCAGTGATTCCCATCTCAAAAGTCTGAAGAGACCCAATAAGTTAATCCACTTTCAACTTGCTAATGTCCTGGGCTTCCTCTATGGCAGTTACCTTCATTGCAAATCTTTTAGGCAAGGATCTGAGAATCTTCCTCACCAGTTTTTCTTCTGACATCTTTTCTCCCAGTGCTCCTGAGGTGTTGGCAATCTCCAAGATGTTCATGTGAAACTCATGAATGGTTTCATCTTCCATCATTTTTAGATTCTCAAATTTGGTAGTCAACATCTGAAGCCTTGACATTTTTACTTTGGAAGTGCCCTCATGAGTAGTTTTGAGAGTGTCCCAAACTTCCTTGGCCAGTTCATATTGATGTACTAGTCTGAAAATGTTTCTATCAATTCCATTGAACAAGGCATTTAAAGCTTTTGAATTTCCCAGAGCTAACTCATCTTCTTCTTTACTCCAATCTTCCTCAGGCTTCAGACTGATTGTCCCGTCTATCTCAGTTATGGTGGGATGAATCCATCCTTTGTCAGCAGCTCTCCAAGCCTTTTTGTCCAGAGATTTTAGGAAGGCAATCATGCGAGGTTTCCAGTAGTCATAATTAGTTCCATCCAGAATGGGTGGTCTATTTCCAAAAACTCCTTCTTTGTCCATAGTGCCAGAAAGTGATATCCCTAGATCTCACCCAGTAATACAGGCAGGGTGCCTGCTCTGATGCCAATTGAAATTCTGGCTGCAGATACTCAATGTCACGTTCAATGTTATGACACCGTATCTGACTTACTATATGACAGTAAATATAAAAGCAATAAAGAACACAATCAATTGTTTACCCAGTTCAGTGTGCAACAACACCTACTCTGGGGGCTACCAAGCCAGGGAGGAAATCCACTATAAGAGATGTTAATTCAGGAATAAACCAACCAGTTTATCTCCTTCACTTAAGACCTACCCAATGCAATTCCAATCTAAGTACAACTTAAACCTGAGTTCCTACTCACTCCCCCTCAATCACAGCAGTGATACATAAACCAATTTGACTTAAGAATTGATGAAGACACTCTTCAAAAACAAACACTTGATTAAGCTTCACAGCTTTTTAATCAAGCAACACAATCACTCGTGCTTCACAGCTTTGAGTGATGCACACAACTAACTTGACTCTGCTTCACAGCTTTAGTCAAGGAACATTCAAACACTCTTGCTTCAAAGCTTTGAGTGCTACACAACCCTTACAATTGGAAACCTATTCCAAGGCACTTATCACAATGATAATTGCTTGGAGTACAAAAATCAAATCTATACAGATTACAAATAATCTTCTGATCAAAATAAAAGGGATGCCTTGAAAAACAGCAGCTCTGTTGAATATATAGCAGCTGCAACTTCAGTTAGGGTTTCCACAAAAACCTAGGGTTAATTCCGTTTGACCTAAAGACCAGGTCACTGGACTTTATTAACCAGGTTAGGGTTGAGCTAGGTTACCCCTCAGAAAACGCAGGATTCTGTTCAGGAAAGACTGAGTTATTTCCTGAAAAAACTCAGACTTATCCAATCCTGCAATCCTGTTAGTTCAGAACAGGATGTCATAACATCTGTTATGACATCTGAGAAAACCTGTCTACTGATTTAGCAAAATGTGATCATTTTGCAAAATGCTCAGATACACACTTATAAACATCAGTACTTGAATTACAATATTTTTCTGCAAAGGTACCTAAGGAGTCAGTACAAACTAAACTAGAATGTTATGACAGCAGTCATGACATTCACACATACACTTGGGATTTACCAAAAATGCAAGCCAATACCTAAACAACTACAGCGACAATTTGGTTATGCCAGAAGGGATTATCCTCATGATGCATTCGTCCAAGGAATCATCTTTGACTATGAGAATGATGTTCAAGGTTATCGTAAGAGGTTCATTCAAGCTTGGGGTATGGTAAACAGAGTTGATACCAAGACACTGGGGCACAAGAATTCAATCCCTCTTGAGCCTTAACTCAAATGGGTGTGAGTCCATGCTCAATGTATTATGATGCCTTACCCTGCCGCCTTACCTGTGATTATGGAGCCAATTGCTAAGGGAGACACTCCTTACATTGTTCTTCATCCTGATATGCCAATTGATTTCGAGGATCTACAGAAATCCTATACCCAATTAAAAGAAGAGCGAGATACCTTTGAAACCCAATTCTACTCCAGCGAGTGTTGTACCCCAATTTTTGCCCCTAAGATCCCTTCATCATACCATATTGATTCAATCACAAAAAGATCACATCAGGGTTCTTGGTTCTCCTCCCTACCTTCAGCTTTGCTCTTTGAGGAATCACCAATGACCTTGACTTGTTTTATTTTGTGATCATGGATATTTTGTCTTTATTTTTCCTTTTAATTAATAAAATGCAATGTTTGTTTGTCTTGCTTGTTACTAATGTAGGTAAAGGCAATGAGATTTAGCAAGTTGCTCCATGGGTTCATGAGTTTATTTCCATGCCCTAGTTAATAAAGCTTGAGAAGTACAAACCTCACCATTGTAGTTGTTTTGGAATAAATGGCATGGCAAGGTTATTTTGGTTCACCATATTTCAAGGGTATCAAATTTGATTCAAAAGTACAAGGGGTTGATTGAAGAAGTTGTCATGTTTGGACAAGGTCTTGCTCCCATTGATCACAAGTGCATATTTATCTGAATTCTAGGGATATGGAAGTGGATTTGGTGGCTATAAGTTCTCATTTTCATCCTCAACAAATTCTATTTACAAAGCATTTGTGTTGGTACAAGAAGTTTGTTCAAAATTGTCAAAGTTCCTCAAAGCATTTTCTTGATCTAGGAGCTAGGGTTTTGAACTTCAAAGAAGCACATCTTCCTCATATTTTGGTATTTTTGAGTGATTCCAAAGACATCCTTATATTCAAATGGTTATCAACAAATCACTTCAAATGTTTCAAGGAGTTTTCATGTGGAAGAAACTTGATGATGAAGAAAGATTACAAGTCCTCCAGATGAACCCCCATTTCCCCATGTATGACTTCATATGATCATAACTTGGTCAATATTTATCACCTTGAGCCCATTTGTTTTCCATAATGATCTTGAGGATGTGAACTTCATTCCTTCTTTTATGTGCAAAGTGAGAAAATGGATGGGAGATGCCCTAAGGATACAAAAGATTATAGGTCATTTCATGATTTTTTTGCCAACAACAACAATTCGTAACTCTCTCAATTTTTGGAGATTTTGAATGATTCGAGTTTCAAAATGTCATTCAAGAGGTATATTTCATGACATCTTTTTTGGTCAAGAGAAATTTCCAAGTGGAAGGCCATGTTTGGATGCAAAACATTATAGGTCACTTTTGAAGAAAAACTTGAAATATTCCTAAGTATGGAAAGTCAACTTCTTTGGTCCCAACTTTGACTCAATGCAACATTAGCTCAAAGTTCCATTTGATTCTATTATTTTTTCATTGCAAAGCTTGTAACCTCATCTTTCTAAAGCATAAAGAATCATGACTTAAGACCCCTTGAGCTGAAAATGCCATTGGATTGAACTTGGTAACTTGGAACTGAAGTTTCTTCATAAGTCAGAATTTGAAATTCATATTTTGACTTCTAAACATCAAATTAACACGTGTTTGTGATCTAAACATGTTTAAACAAGTTGCCAAAGTGGATTAGAGCCTTAAAACGCAAGGATTGGATGAGTTTTGATGGAAATCAGATCACACTTTACTCGTGCATCAGGTTAACACGATTTCCCTCCAAACTTTATCATTTCACATGCATGAACATTCCATTTGATTCCCTATAAATAAGGGTCATCCCCCATTCATTTCCTCAAGCTTTGAGAGCCAAAAAAACTATGTCAAAACCTCACACGAACTTCAAATTTTTGAAATCAGTTTATGAGATTCCAGCCTTTTCTTCCAAAATTCTTTGCACATTCATCTTCCTTAAGCATCATACAGACTCTCCAGCACTTAAACCAAGCAAAACGAGCTATAATCCAAGATACATAAGTCCAGTTTTAGAGCTCCTTTCTTGAACTTCGAAAAGGTAGAATTCTCCACCATTTGGATCCAAATAAAGCACTAACTTGTTCTACTCCTTCTCCTGATTCTAGTGCTTCTTACAATTTTTAAATCCATTGAGAATTGAGAGAGAAATCTCAAATTAAAGGTGCTCGCTATTTTCTGGGTTTTTTATTCATATCTCTTTGTATACTTTATATAAATTTGGCGCGATGGTGGTGTTAGGATCGTCTTGAAGAGACGAATCTAATGATACTAGTCTAGGATCCTAATTTTACAATTTGAAAGATCTCACAAAATCTCCATTGCAGGGTGGCTGGAGGTTGAACACGATGACATGTCTCGTCTCAGCCAATGAAAGCGTGCCAAACGTTTTAATTTCATTGTTTGCCTTTTTTCTGATTCCCTGCGCATCTCACTAAGGTCCATATCAAGCACAACGCGTCTGGTCCATTGAATTAGCTTACTAACGCGTTTTGACTATGATCTAATGGCCCATATCTTTTTGGTTTTATTTTATTTTCTGATTTTTATATTTTAATTGATTTAATTTTCAAAAATTCATAACTCTTTTATTTTTTATCCAAAAATTATGAAAAAAATTCACAAAAATACTTTGAATTATTTCTGATCTCATGAATATTTTTTCATATATTTATTTTGAAAATTGATATTTTTATATTTTTTGCATTGTTTGTTTATTTTAATTACCTTAAAAATGTTTTCTGACATTTTATAATTCTAAAAAAATTTCCTAAATATCATTTTGCATATTTCTGACTTTTTGAAAATTTTAAGGAATTTTATATTGATGTTTACTATTTTTGACCTATTTTTTATTTGTTTGAACAATTTTAATTAGTTTTAAAATAGTTTCTGACTTTTAAAAATTGCCAAAAATTTTAGAAAAATATTTGAGTCCTTTTCTGAATTTTCTGTGGTCTTACTTAATTTTTCTTGATTAATTTGAATATAGTTGATATTTTTCTTTCTTATTTCCATTTTAAAACATTTTAAAAACATTTTTTAATGTATATATTAAATGCAATATTATTTTGTGATTATTTTCTGGTTGAACTTGGGTTGAATTTAGATCATGAACTTTATTAACATCATTAGATCTATGGTGTTGAGTCTAACTCCATAAAAATGGATGAATGATTTTAATAATAGTTTGATTCAAATTTAATTCAAATATGGTTTGTATATTCTTCCCCACCCTTCTTCATCTTGTCCCTTTCTCATTTCACTATGTGTTATTAGAGTATGATCTCTATATCATGTCTCAAAACAAATGGTGCATAGATTTCTATTGACCGACCTCAAAAATGGTGTGACTTCTACATAAGTCCACTTACGATTGCTTAACATAGCGCTAAATCTTACCCTGATTCGAATAAATGATCATTTATGGCCCAAACCTATGTTTGCAAGCCCAAGTATATTAATTTGATCCCTTTATTCCAATAACCTTGAGATTCATTGTGTGGAGGCTTTGGCTCTACCAATCCTCTAATGGATCTACAACACTTTTGGTCAACACGTATCACTTAAACATTATTGATCATTAAATGGTACTTATGAGGATTCCAAATGGATGATATACTTGACAAAAACTAAATGCAACTTATTGTGTGGAGGCTTTAGTTCTACCAATCCTCTAATGAGTTCCAAATGCAAGTTTCAAGATGGTCATCCAACTAACTACTAATTATTAAATTGTTTTTACTTTATGCCCTTTTATTTTTTATGCTTTATGTACCATTTACTTTAAGCATTATATTTCATGTCATTTTTATTTTGCTCACGTGAGCCTTTTCTTTTCTCTTCTAAGTCAACAAATAATCAACATGAATCATAAAGACCTTTAAAATACATGGACTATTTGGTTACTATCCTTGGCATTATGGAGTATTGGATTTCTTGGACTTAGGAACATAAACCATGGCCTATATTGGAGACCTTGTGACCTTAATTGATATTTTGTCTGGAGTTCTTGAGGTTTACCTCAAGACATTGGGTTGTTTTTTTGTTTTGTGTGCAGGTATTTGTGATTACATTCTTTGTTTGTAATATGGAATTCACCCGTATACAGCCGTTACTCTGCCCAATTTTTGTGAAGACTTAATACATTTGAAGTTTGGTTCTCAAGAGGTCTAGTATCTTTGCTTGTTTGGTTTCAATCCAAAGAATGAGAATTCTATCTTGACTCATAATGTCAAGTATTGGCTTCTTGTTGGTTAGATGGTTCTTCTCTATAACTTTTACCTTATGCTCTAGGATAGTCCTTCCTTCTCCTCTCATCTTCTTTAATTTCAAAAATCCTCTTCCTCCTTTTGAAAACTCTTATTGTTTTTTAAACTTGAACCAATTTCATAATAAACTTGGGCTTATGTACATGCATTTTCAAAACAATTTCATAAATAAATATCAATCAACTTAACAATACTTTGACATTTTTTCGTAAGAAGACTAAAAGTCAATCAATCTCATTTCAAACTATTTTTCCACTTTTCCTTGCCATTTTAAAACTTTTTTCTCAAAAGATTAGACTCTTGTCAATCTTTGTAGTGATGCAAACAACTATACTTCTACAATATGTAGTGAAGTGAGACATTTTCCACTTGGATGTTGAGTGAGACATTGTTGATTTTGAAATCCAAGACATATCCTCCACTTTGAGACGATGCAAATTTACCTTTCTCATGATTGTGGGTAGTAAGTATGTTTTTCCACACAGACAATGACGGTGATGTCTCATCTTATAAAATCAACCAACACGCTTGTGTTTTAAATTTTTTAAAAGGGGAACTACGTGTACCCTGATCCCCTATTGCATGAAAGGTGGTACATAGGCACTAAAGGTTCGCAACCGTGACGGGTGAAAAAATCATAAAAAGTATATTTCCTTTCTCACCTCCACCATCTATTTCTATACAACATTTTATAGCCAAAATATACATATTTTACAAAGAGGTTCCTGCGGAGTACCGTAGATGTTTAGGGTGCTAATACCTTCCCTTTGTATAACCAACCCCCTTACCTTGAATCTTTCCCATCTTTTTGGGTTACTCGATCTTTTTCCATTCTTTGGAAACAATAAAGCGCGGCGGCGATTTTTATTTTTGATCTGTATAAGTCTAGTCAATCCAATGGCTTAGTCTTAAACATTTCTACCGCTACAGCGAGAAGAAGGTTTTTGAGCTCACCAGGTTACTTCACAAAGAGAAGAGTATAAATTCTTATATTGCACCAAAGAGGATGCGCTTATGGGAAGCTCGAGTCTTTCTTTGCTTGGAGAGTTTATTTTTGCTTTGTTACTTCCTTTGTAAGCCCAAGTGGCATCATGGTGATCGATAAAACTTCTTAACGCAATTAACGTTTGTTCTCTTTCTGTTTAAGAAAATTTAAGTCTTAGAAATCCTTGAAAACATGGCATACATATATCATACATATCATTGCATAAACATGTTTCAAAGTAGGTTCTCATCTTCTTCGATGTTTATTTCAGCAATGGCTCTCGAACAAATAGTGAAGGATCTATAAACTCAAAATGCTCAGTTTCAAGAAATGACCATGGCTCTTGCCAAGGGGTAAGAGGAACTGAAAGCCCTGATTGATAAATAGAAGACCAAGAAGCTAAAGAAGCCAGCTGGTGTGGTGAATTTGGGAAGGAGGTTTAGAGGACCATTAAGACAGGTTGTAGCACTAACATCTTTGTCAAAAGAAGGAGACAATCGAGAATGAGAAACAATAGAGGAAGACCCCAGTCCAAGGGAATCTGATAATGAGACTGACTATAATGAGGAGCAGTATCCTCCGACCGAAGAAAAATACAAACAACTAGAGGCTCGTCTGAATGCAATGGAAATCCAGAGGGCACCTGGGCTGTATTTTGAAGAGCTGGGTTTGGTTTCTGGGGTTGTCATCCCGCATAAGTTCAAGGTTCCGGTGTTCTCTAAATATGATGGGGTCTCATGTCCCAAGATGCATCTCTGATCTTATATGAGGAAGATTTAACCACACACTGCTGACAAGGACTTGTGGGTCCACTTCGTTCAAGACAGTTTATCCAGGACTCAACTAGAGTGGTTCTATCAGCTGGTGGGGACCAATATTTATAACTGGGAAGACCTGGATACTGCTTTCTACAAGCAGTATCAGTATAATGCAGACCTTTCTCCCACCCATACACAACTCCAAAGTATGTCTATAGGTTCGAGCAAGGGTTTTAAAGATTATGCTCAGAAGTGAAGGGACTTAGCAGGAAGAGTCCAACCCCCCTGTCTGATAGGGAGTTAGTGGATATGTTTTTGGGTACTCTATCTGGTCCATTTTTTAATCATCTGATTGGAAGCTCCTCAACTGGCTTTATTGAGTTGATTTTGACGGGAGAAAGAGTGGAAGCTGGGATTAGAAGTGGCAAGATTTAGAAGGATGCCTCTTCAAGTATGGGAAAGAGACCTTTCGTTGGAAAAAAAGAGGTCAGTGTTGTTTACAATAATGGAAATCAGGGCAGAACCGAGCATCTTCCAACGGTAGGGGATGTCATGATATCCAAGCCTGCAGCTACTCAACAACGAAACAATCAGCCCAAAGTAGAAAGACCTGTAAGACAATTCATCCAGATAAATATGACTTTGTCTCAAGTATTTCTTCACCTACTAAAATCCAATTTGGTTACCCTGAGGGAAGCTCCCAAGATTCCCAACACCGCATCTCCTCGCTACAACCCAAATGCTCGCTGTGCTTACCATTCAAAAAGTCCAGGCCGTGATACAAACGACCGATGGGCTTTGAAAAACAAGGTGCAAGACATTATTTAAGAGAAGGAGATTAAATTTGACACTTCTGAGATTCCCAATGTTATAACTGCTCCCATGTCCAAGCATGGCCCGGGAATCAATGCTATTGATGTTGTCTCCGCCACATAAGATGTTGACATTAACTATGACATGGACAACTGGATCTTCCCTACTACCAACGGTGGACCCAGTAACTGGACGGCTAAAGACTTTGTACCGGTTACTTTTGTTCAGAAGTAATTGTCTTTCTTGGTTTCAGATATGTAATAATTAAACAATGGTTTATTTGTGAGGGTTATCATGTTTCAATCTCATATGTCATTAATAAAGCATTGGACGTTTTTCATACGAATTTTTCACTCTCTGATTTTATTCTTTTCTTCTTTTTACTTTGTCAATACAGCTGTGCTCTTACACACACTCACATATAAAATTGCAGATCCATATCCACTCTGGATCCCATTGATAACGGTTCTGCTATTTTCGGTTATGAGTTTGAAAATCCGATCAACCAAGCCAAGGACGAAGGTGAGGAAGTAATCCCATAAAAGGAGGCATGAAATACCTCACTTAGTGGAGGCCCCTTTGACTGTAGTGTCGTTTACCGAGTAATCGGGAAGACGTACTGCTTTCGACCGGGGAGCCTGCTGAAGCTGAGGATCGTAGAATACCAAACCCATCTTGGCTTTTTAGGTGTAGTGCGAAAGCTATGACGGAGTAATCTGGAAATAGCTGTCACCCGATACTACGCTCGGACGAGTTTTTCTTGAGAATATTACTAATTACCGAGTTAATCGGGAAGTTTGTAATATCCGAAGGAAGGATGTAGACTCTGGGAACCTCTAGAACCTTGTTTGGTAGGTGATAACTTTTAGACTAACAACTTATGGGCAGTACCTTCGACCTCATGCTCATGACGTTGAACCTATGAACCCTATATTTGTGATCTTGTGTGTGATTGATGCATCGTGTATCCATGCACTCATAAGCATCTTTCGAAGAAATCTTATTTCAAGGGACTTAAAAATTGACCATTTGCAAATATCTCAGGTACTTTTTTATCATGGATTCTGGAAAAAGAAAGACCAGGAAGTACAGTTTCAAGGATCCCAAGATAGATGAGTTGATATGTCTAATTCCCGAGATCGAGTGTTCTGCAAATTTTCGAAAGAAGTATGGATCCATCATTCCTCTTATGAAGCTTAGGATGAAGGAGGGTATTCTCTCGACCTTGGTCCAATTCTATGATCCGATGTATCATTGCTTTAGTTTTCCCGACTATCAGTTGATGCCTACACTGGAGGAGTATTCTTATTTGCTGGATTTTCCCGTTACCAATCGTGTTCCTTTTACTGGTTTAAAGGGTGAGCAAAAACCACATGAGATTGCTGCTTTGATCCATCTAGGAAAGTCTAAGGTGGAAGGCCATATGACTACTAAAGGAGGAATTACAGGATTACCGGACCAGTTCTTATTGGAGAAAGCTCGTAACTTTTCCAGGATGAAAAGTACAATCGCTTTTGAGGCCATCTTTCCTCTACTTGCTTACGGATTATTCTTATTTCCTAATATGGACAAGTTTGTTGACGTTAATGCTATTAGGATCTTCATGATTGTAAACCCAGTTCCTACGTTGTTGGGTGATGCTTATTACTATATTCATCTTCGGAATTATTATCATGGAGGGATGATTATTTGTTGCACGCCTTTGTTGTACCAGTGGTTTATCTCTCATATGCCTCAGTCTGATGCTTTTTTTGGATGTCAGGAAGGAACCCCGTTGGGATCCTAAGATCATGGAACTTACTCACTCGGATATTGCTTGGTATCATCGAGCTTACCAGGATATAGAGATTGTTGACAGTTGTGGTAGTTTTCCCAATGTACCTCTTCTTGGTACAAAGGGAGGAATTAACTATAACCATGTTCTTGCACGACGACAACTCGGTTATCCGATGAGGGATAAACCAAATAGTATTCATCTAAGTAGTTTCTTTTTGAAGGAGGGAGAAGATCATAGGGAAGCTAGGGAGCAGATTGCGAAGGCCTGGCGTCACATTCATAAGAAGAGTAGGAAAGACTTTGGATTGTTGAGACTTGTAACCTATTTTGAAGTTATTATAATAAAATTTTTCAGTATTTCAAATGCGTTATTACTTTGACATTTTCAATGTGTCTATAAAACTTTAAATCCCTTGAAATATTAAATAACAAAATAAAATCATGTGCATTGCGTATCATGCATCATATTGCACATATTTCTTGCATTTGTTATGCATATCCAAGTGTCTTACCAAGCTTCTTTACTTCGTTCAACAAGCTGACTCACCATTACAACACTCGGGCTAATTTCAGAAGGAAGATCGACAACATAGAACAAGAGAATTGCAAGGTGCACGAAGAAGTTTCTTCTTTGAAGGCCGGCATGGCCAATCTTACTGCTCTGATGGAATCTCTGGTGGCTGCTCAGAATCAGCCACCGATTGTTCAACCTCAACCAACAAGGGTTACTACTGAAGCTCCAGTTGTTCCTGTATCTGCTACTCCAGCTGTTTCTCAGAATCACATGTCTCAAGGTTATCCATGGGGAATTCTAGAGAACTTTGCACCAGAAGGTTTCAATCTTGGTCCTCAAGATACTCCAGTTGTTCAGACTATTGTTACCCATGTACCTCCTGTGGTGCATGCTGCTCCTGCTGCACCTCCTTCGATGAATATGGTTCCATTTGTTAACGATGATGTGTGTCGTCCTTTTCCTCCACCAAGTGAAGACTTGGGTCTCTATGACAGAATGGATGATTTCCAAGAGAAGTTTGACAAGATGCAGAGGGAGATGAAGGCCCTAAGGGGAAAAGATTTATTCGGGCAAAATGTGAATGAGTTATGCTTGGTCCTAAATGTTAAGATACCTGAAAAGTTTAAAACCCTGGAGTTTGATAAGTACAAGGGAAACACTTTCCCTCGTGCTCATCTGGTAATGTATGTAAGGAGAATGTCTAGCCATATTGATGATCAGCGTCTGCTGATTCACTTTTTTCAGGATAGTTTAGCCGGTGTTGCGCTGAAGTGGTATATGAGTTTGGACAACATCAATATCCATACTTTCAATGACTTGGGAGAAGCATTTATCAGACAATACAAATACAACATGGACATGGCGCCTGACCGTGATCAACTCAAGGCCATGGTTCAGAAAGACAGGGAATCATTCAAAGAATATGAACAGAGATGGCCTGAGGTAGCCGCCCAAGTGATTCCTCCCATGGAAGAGAAGGAGATGACTAAGATCTTTTTGAAGATTCTGGGTGCTTTCTACTATGAAAGTATGGTAGCAAGTCGCCGAGTGACTTTACTGAAATCGTAGGCACAGGTATCCGTTCAGAGGAGGTTGTAAGAGAGGGACCTTTAATGAAGAGTGAAGGATCTGAAGGTGCGAAGAAGCCATCTTATGGGTTTAGCAAGAAGAAGGAAGGGGATGCAAATGCTGTTATGCAAGAGAGGAGGGTCAATCCTCCTAGAAGAAATTATCAGCGTCATCAGCAAGTCACCTCAGTTACTCCAGTTGTTGGTATAGCTCCAACCACCGTTGCTTATTAGAGACCATCCCAGTAGGGGAATCAAGGGTATAATCAGAGAAGGGAGAGTTATGACCCTATTCCTGTGAGTTATATAGAGTTACTGCTGGCGTTGATTCAGAAGAAGTTGGTTCAAACTCGACCACCTCCCGTTGTACCATCACCATTGTCTTGGTATTACAAGGCAGACCAAACATGTGATTTTCATTAGGGAGCACCAGGGCATAATGTTGAGAATTTCTATCCTTTGAAGACTGAGGTGCAGAAATTGGTGAAGTCTGGTATTCTATCTTTCAAGGATGTGGGTCCTAATGTGAAAGACAATCCTCTACCCAAGCATGGAGGAGCAAATGTTGTGAATATGGTGGCCGGTTGTCCATGCGACTTCTAGATTTTTGATATTCATCTAGTTAGAGGAGATTTGGTGAAAATGCATGCAGACCTCTGTGAATTTAGCTATTATACGCATGACCATTCCGGTTGTGCTATTTTCAGTACATACATACAGGATTGCGACAGGATAAAGGTTGATTTACCGGAGATGATGGATGAGGGCCTCATCCACATAATCAGGCCTAGGGCAGAGTATGAAAAAAAGGTGAATATGGTTTCTGGATGTCCTGGAGAGTTCAGAATTTTTTATGTGGAGTATATGAATGAAGACCTTGTGCAATTGCATGCTACTTTCGGCCACATGGTTGGTCAGGTATAACATCAGTATGGATCTTGCTGAATTTGATATCGAGACTCCAAAGGATGTTCAATTGTGAAGAAATGTGTTCAGTTGTTGTTGGTCAATGGAACCATCAAGGTTACAGGTCAAAGGGATGATTACCATGAAGTTGATATGATTGAGGTTTCTTTGGCTGAGGAAGAGTCAGATAATGAGTATGCCTCTGTAGATGAGTATTTCTCCTCATATGGGGATTTTTTTTCCAGAGATGACTCAATAATAAATGATTGTGTTGAAGAAGGGGTAAACGTCACTGTGCCTTGTTTTGGTGCACCCGCCCATTTTGGAGTTGAGTATTATAGCAAGGCAGTTGTTACCCCATTAGTGATTAGTTTTCCAGGTCCTGTCCCCTACAAGTCAGATAAGGCTGTACCCTAAAAATATAATGCTACAATCTTAGAGGATGGTGTGGAAGTTCCCATCCATCCAATGCCTGATGTTGGAAATATTGCTGAAACTAGCAGAGTGACCCGCAGCGGTCGTGTATTTGCACCAGTTGTTCGAGGAGATGTTAGAACTGGAAAGAAAATTGCTGAGAATGTTGAACCCAAGAAGATTACGGGTGAATCTAGTGGGGCTACGTTAGAGAAAGAAGTGGATGATATTTTAAAGATAATCAAGATGAGTGACTATAGAATTGTAGATCAACTACTGCAGACTCCTTCAAAAATATATATCTTGGCTTTATTGATGAACTCCTCTGCTCACAGAGAATCTTTGATGAGGGTACTAGATCAAGATTTTATGGAAAGTGACATGCCTATAGACCAATTCATCAGTGTAGTAGGGAACATTACGTCATGTAATAACCTGAGTTTCTGCGACGATGAATTGCTAGATGAAGGAAGGAATTATAACTTGGCCCTCCACATCTCTATGAACTGCAAGAATGACTCACTATCCAATGTGCTGATTGATAATGGATCCGCTTTGAAATTTATACCAAGGAGCACACTTATGAAGTTGGAATATCAAGGAACGCCCATGCGCTCAAGTGGCATTATTATGAAAGCGTTTGATGGATCAAGGAAATCTGTTATTGGTGAAGTGGACTTGCCTATTCATATAGGCCCACATTTGTTTCAGATTACTTTCCAGGTCATGGATATCATACCCGCTTATAGTTGTTTGCTAGGAAGGCCATGGATACATGAGGCAGGGGCTGTCACTTCAACTTTACACCAGAAACTGAAGTTTGTACGTGAAGGAAAAGTGGTAATCATAAATGTAGAACAATCATTATTGATATCTCATTTGTCCTCTTTCAGCATTGTGGAGGCGGATGAAGCTGTTGTGGGAACCCAGTTCCAAGCCTTATCCATTAATAATATAAGAGGAAATGAGAATTCCATGGTTTCTCTTAAGGATGCACAACAAGTTGTATGTAAGGGTCATAGTGGAGTATGGAGACAAATTATTGATCCACCTGTCAACAAGAACATAGCCGGCTTGGGTTCTCTTTTAAGAATGAAAAAATTTAGAGCATGAAGCCGAAGTCTGCTGCATGCAAGTATCAAGACATCTTCCGTAGCGGGGGTTATCTTCATCCAAATGTTTCCGGGATTAATGTCATTGTGGAAGATAAAGTAGAGCAGGTAATGCCAAATTACGTGACGCACAGAGTTAGGGTTCAAAATTGGATCACCATTGATGTTCCCTCTTGCATACATGTTTCAAAGTAATTTGTTTTGTTAATCTTTTTGAAAAGATTTCACTCTGCCCAAGGTGAAAGTATTAATATTGTATGGGCTTATATGTTTGTTGTGACTTTTAAAATCAATAATAAAAGTTGTCTTTGTTTCCCAAATTGTGTCTTTATTTTCTGCTTTTTATTGGAAAATGGTAATCATAAAAAAACCTTTCAAAATAAATAATAACTGAAATTCAATCTGCATGATCACTTGTTATATGTGTCAGTTTCTAAATGCAATCATAAATCATATGTGCAGATTAATTAAAAAACCCGTTGAATACAATGACCCTGCACCCTCTCCCAATTTTGAATGTCCTGTGTATGGGGCCGAAGAAGAAGACTATGATGAGATTCCAGAAGAGGTCTCACAGTTGCTTGAATGCGAGGAAAATGCCATTCAGCCATATAAAGAGCCATTGGAAGTAATCAATTTGGGTTCAGAAGAAGATCTGAAAGAAGTAAAGATTGGAGCATTGTTGCATCCTGATGTGAAGAGCAGGTTGATTATCAAGATATGCCTGGTCTAGATACATATATTGTAGAGCACCGTTTGCTGTTGAAGCCAAAGTGTCGCCAATCAAACAGAAGTTGAGAAGAACTCACCCAGATATGGCAAGTAAAGATCAAAGAGGAAGTTCTAAAGCAGATTAATGTCGGTTTTCTTGTGACGTCAGTGTACCCTCAATGGATTCCCAATATTGTCCCAGTACCGAAAAAAGACGGAAAAGTTCGCATGTGCGTAGATTACAGAGATCTAAATAAAGCTAGTCCAAAAGATGATTTTCCATTGCTACAAATTAATATGTTAGTGCATAGCACAACAAAAGTCAAAGTATTTTCATTCATAGACGTATTTTCCGGGTATAATCAAATAAGAATGGCTCTAGAGGACATGGAAAAAAATGTTTATCACACCCTGGGGAACATTCGGTTACAGAGTGATGCCCTTCGGGTTGAAGAACGCTGGTGCAACGTACCAGAGGGCTATGACAACCCTATTCCATAATCTGATGCACAAGGAAATTGAGGTATATGTTGATGATATGATTTCTAAATCCTAGACTGAAGAAGGGCATGTAGAAGATTTATTGAGGTAGTTTCAACGTTTGAGGAAGTATCGTCTCTGCTTGAATCCAAATAAATGTACCTTTGGTGTTCGATCAGGGAAGTTGTTGGGTTTCATTGTTAGCCAGAAAGGAATTGAAGTTGACCCTGATAAAGTCAAAGCAATTCAAGAAACGCCAGCTCCAAGAACTGAAAAGCAAGTCAGAGGGTTCCTCAGGCGTTTGAATTATATTTCCAGATTCATTTCCCACATGACTGCAACATGTGAACCGATCTTTAAGTTGTTAAAGAAAGATCAAGGTTGTGTGTGGATGGATGATTTCCAAAGGGCATTCAAAAGTATTAAAAAATATCTTCTTGAACCTACTATCTTGCTCCCTCTTGTCGAAGGAAGATCATTGATTATGTATCTGACAGTGTTAGATGATTCCATGGGTTGTATTTTGGGACAACAAGATGAAACAGGGAAGAAAGAGTACACCATTTATTATCTTAGTAAAAAGTTTACTGATTGTGAGTCGCAGTATTCCATGTTGGAAAAGACATGTTGTGCTCTGGCCTGGGCGGCAAAACGTTTGCGGCAGTATATGTTGAATCACACCACTTGGTTGATCTCCAAAATGGATCCAATCAAGTACATTTTTTAAAAGCCTGCTCTTATTGGGAGAATTTCCCGCTGGCAGATGTTGTTATCTGAATATGACATAGAATACCGCACTCAAAAGGCTATTAAGAGCAGCGTGTTGGCAGATTATCTTTCTCACCAACCAGTTGATGATCATCAGTCTGTGAAGTATGAATTCTCTTGACGAGGTTGTGATGTTTATAAAAGTGAAAGATTGTGATGAACCATTTCCTAGGGAAGGCCCTGATCCTGAATCTCGTTGGAGTATGATATTTGGTGGAGTTGTGAATGCTTATGGTAAAGGAATTGGTGTTGTGATTGTCACTCCACATGGATCACACATTCCTTTTACTACAAGGTTGACATTCGATTGTACTAATAATATGGTAGAATATGAGGCTTGCATCATGGGTCTTGAGGAAGCTATTAATCTCAGAATTAAAATTCTAGATGTGTATGGTGATTCAGCTTTGATAATAAACCATATTAAAGGAGAATGGGATACTCGTCACCCCAGCTTGATCCCTTATAAAGATTATGCTAGAAGGTTGTTACCCTTATTTAATAAAGTTGAATTCCATCACATTCCTAGAGATTAAAATCAAATGGAGGACGCTCTCGCAACTATGGCTTCTATGTATCAAGTGAATACATGGAATGATACACCTCGAGTTATGGTTCAGCGACTAGATATGCCCGCTCATGTGTTTACAAAAGAAGAGGTAGCAGATGAGAAACCTTGGTATTTTGATATCAAGCATTTTCTCCAAACTCAGGAATACCCGATTGGTGCATCGAATAAAGATAGAAAGACATTGAGAAGATTGATGGCAGTTTCTTCCTCAGTGAAAATGTGTTGTACAAGAGAAATTATGACATGGTCCTGCTCAGATGCATGGATAGACAAGAAGCAGACATGTTGATGCATGAGGTTCATGAAGGTTCATTTGGCACTCATGCCAATGGACATTCGATGGTTAAAAAGATGCTAAGGGAAGGTTACTGTTGGCTGAGAATGGAATCTGATTGTTACAAATTTGCAAAGAGGTGTCATAAATGCCAGATTTATGCGGACAAGGTTCATGTGCCTCCGATACTTTTTAATGTGATCTCTTCCCAATGGCCTTTCTCTATGTGGGGTATTGACGTGATTGGAATGATAGAACCCAAAGCTTCGAATGGACACCATTTTATCTTGGTAGCAATTGATTACTACACCAAGTGGGTGGAGGCTGCTTCATATGCTAATGTTACTAAGCAGGTGGTTATGCGCTTAATTAAGAATAATCTTATATGTCGGTATGGTGTGCCGAGCAGAATTATCACTAACAATGGCTCGAACCTGAACAACAAGATTATGACAAAACAGTGTGAAGAATTCAAGATTGTCCATCACAATTCATCTCCGTACAGGCCAAAGTTGAATGGGGCTGTTCAAGCTGCTAATAAGAATATCAAGAAGATTATCTAGAAAATGGTTGTTACTTATAAGGATTGGCATGAAATGCTTCCTTTTGCTTTGCATGGATATCGAACATCTGTCTGCACTTCAACAGGAGCAACCCCGTTCTCCCTTGTGTATGGAATGGAAGCGGTACTCCCAATTGAGGTTGAGAATCCTTCTTTGCGTGTGATAATGGAAACCAAGCTGTTAGAGGCTGAATGGGTCCAGAACCGGTTTGACCAATTGAATTTGATCAAAGATAAGAGGATGACAACTTTGTGTCATGGACAGTTATATCAGAAGAGGATGAAGAAAGATTTTGATAAGAAGGTCAAACCTCGTGAATTCAGAGAAGGCGACCTCGTGCTCAGGAAGATCATGTCTTTTAACGCCAATTATAGGCGCAAGTGGACTCCCAATTTTGATGGCCCATATGTTGTCAAGAAAGCCTTCTCTGGCAGTGCATTAATTCTTGAAACTATGGATGGTGAGGAGTTCCCACGTCCCATGAATGTTGATGCAGTCAAGAAATACTTCACCTAAAGAAATAAAAGAACAGTTTGCTAAGTTGAAAACCCGAAAGGGCGGCTTAGGCAAAAAAGAGCGTCTCGGTATGCCGAAAACCCGAAAGGGTGGTCTAGGAAAAAATTAGAGATATAAACAGAAAAAATTTCCCGCTAAGTTGAAAACTTGCAAGGGAAGCTTAGGAAAAAGTTAGGGACTTTCTTGGCAAGTAACTACATCAGACAAGACTTAATCATTGGAGCAACAATCTTCTCGGATCCTCATCATACTTCAACAGAAGCTGCTACTCAGGATTTAAAAAGTTTTTAGAGGGGATAATGGTCATTGTATCTCAATGTATATTTTCCATTATATATTACCATTTTCTGAGCTTTGTAATCATCCATGGAGTCTCTCCATTCGCAGACTACCATTCTATTAATGAAATTTGAGCTTTTACCCAATTCATTGTATTTATTATTTTATTTAGCTTGCACAGACTCCATTTATTATTGATAATAACTTTCAAAGCGAAAAGATTAAATAAAAAAATTGATTTTCAAAAATAATTTAAAATTTGCTTTTACTTTAAAATTTGTGACGCAAGAGGAAAAAACAAAAGTGGTGATCCCAGGAATGGAAGAACTCCTGTTGTTTTAAGAAGTTTTGTTTCCGGGGGGAAGTTTTTCTCAAGATGTTTTCGCTGTATTAGGTTTGTGACTCCAGTGTCCCCGGTCAAGTTTTGGTTCATGTCTCCTCTTTTCTGAGTTTGCGTAATATGAAGATTCAATCAAAGATTTCCCCAATGAAGGTTTCGTTTGTTTAATATAAGTTTCTTTCTTCCCAGAGAAGTTGGTACAATAATTACTCTCGAAGAACACGGGCATCTAGTTTCTCCGGTAAGGAAAGTATATTGGTTTTCCCTTTATGAATATGGTGTTGAACTCCCCAATAAAGTCGGCACGAATTCCCCAGTGAATGTTTTAATGATTTGATGTCCGTCTGCTTTACTAGAAATTGATTTTTCAAATCCCCAATAGAAGCGTTACTTTTGAAAATATTTGATTCCCCGTTGAAGTCTAAGTACTATTCCCTGGTAAAGCATGGGAGAGGATGTTATATCTCTGTATCTGTACTGTTTGTTCGCTATGTTTTGTTTACTTCCGGATTACGTTTCTCCCCAGTGAAGTTAAGCCATGCAGTAGTATTTTGTTTCCTCAGTTGAAGCTTACTTTTTCTTGGAATGTTCATCTTGGATGTGATTTAATCGAGTGTTGTTTGTGACCGAGTTGGTTTTGCTTGGTTACTCCCAGTGTTATATGTTTGTTTTGTTAGCATATGCATGATAGAACTCATACATTCATACATACATCATGCATAGTTAAAATTGGCAAATCATCGCTCATTCACATTCGTTAATATTTTGTTGACATATTACCATGTTTTGCATAGTTGTGTTATCCTCTCTCCAATAAAGTGTCGGCCTTAAGCAGAAAGTATATATTCTTTCAATTTCCCCATTGAGTTATCCCTCGTGAAAGATTTTTGCTTTAGCCTTCCTGTACAACTCTTTGTCTGGATAGATTGGGTTTCCCTCTTGAGTTTATTTCTCAAAGGATGTATTTTGGTAGACTGTTTTACTCTAGTTTATTTCTGGATTGAATCTTTGTTGCCCAACAACATTATTACTTTGGATTTCCGCAAGCTTCGAGTTTTGGTTTGAGAATGTGCATTTATTTTGCACGAGAAGACCGTTATCCCCTCAGCAGGAATATATTGGCATTTCCCCAGGAGGTCATGATTCATTCCCCAGGAAGTCATATTTCTTTCCCCAAAAATCATTTTTGTAATCCTTCCTATAACAAAAAGTAGCAGGTCTCTTTATTTGAGCAACTTGTACTTCCCTGTAAAAGCCGACGAAACTTTTTTTGATATCTTCTCTATTAGTGGATAGTTTGCAGTCCGTTGCCAAAATTACTCCAGTGGATGGCAAGACTTTCAATATTGTAGAGACAGTTCATTGTGAAATTTTTGCAAGTGGTAGTCTCTTTATTTGAGACAGCTTATATATTACCCTTTCCAGGCGGATTGCCTTGGTTAAAGAAGAAGTTGAGACCTGTTCTAGGTGAAATGCCAGAATTTCTGGGAAACTTGTTATCTTTTTGCTACCCTCAGTGAACGTTGGTAGTTCATCGTTAGTGAACGGCGGTGCTATGATATATTTTCTCTCTACCTTCAGTGAAAGTTGGTAGGTCACCTTCAGTGAAAGTTGGTGATTGTTATCTTTTTGCTACCCTCAGTGAACGTTGGTAGTTCATCATCAGTGAACGACGGTGCTATGATATATTTTCTTTCTAATTTCAGTGAAAGTCGGTAGGTCACCTTCAATGAAAGTTGGTGATTGTTATATTTTTTCTACCCTCAGTGAACGTTGGTAGTTCACTGTCAGTGAACAGTAGTTTTATGATATTTTCTTTTCTCTCTACCTTCAGTGAAAGCTGGTAGTTCATCGTCAGTAAATGTCAATGATTTCTTCTCTCTACCTTCAGTAAATGTTTGTAGCTCACCGTAAGTAAACGTCGGTGTTGTTATTTATTTCCTCTTTCTACCTTCAGTAAATGTTGGTAGTTTCGCCTTCAGTAGAAGTTGGTGTATCCTTTGACCATTTTACCATCCTCTCTAAGTCAGGTCTTTTGATCCACCAGTGATTTATTTTCCTGGTCGGGTTTCTCTCTTGTTTCTTTATTTTTTTACATCCCAAGTGGTGTTTTGCGTCCCTTTGAAGTTCTCCATGTGCACTCATATTCATAAGCATTGCATGGCATCTTAGGGCCAAAAATAGGGTTTGTTTTATATTTAAGTATCTTCGATCATGTCGACATGAAGATTTTTAACATTCGTATCTCCTGATAGAAGAAACTTAAATAATGGCAGCTGTTGTACCCAAATTTTGGCCCCCAAGATCCCTTCATCATACCATATTGATTCAATCAGAACAAGATCACATCAGGGTTCTTGGTTCTCCTCCCTACCTCTAGCTTTGCTCTTTGAGGAATCACCAAGCACCTTGACTAGTTTTCTTTTGTGATCATGGATATTTTGTCTTGATTTTTCCTTTTAATTAATAAAGTGCAATGTTGTTTTGTCTTTCTTGTTACTAATGTAGGTAAAGGTAATGAGATTTAGCAAGTTTCTCCATGGGATCATGAGTTTATTTCCATGCCCTAGTCAATAAAGCTTGAGAAGTTCAAACCTCACCATTGGAGTTGTTTTGGAAGAAATGGCATGTCAAGGTTATTTTGGTTCACCACATTTCAAGGTTATCAAATTTGATTCAAAAGTACATGGGGTTGATTGAAGAAGTTGTCATGTTTGTACAAGGTCTTGTTCCCATTGATCACAAGTGCGTATTTATCTCAATTCTCAGGAT
The DNA here is from genome assembly GCA_948472305.1 of Vicia faba. Classification (NCBI taxonomy): domain Eukaryota; kingdom Viridiplantae; phylum Streptophyta; class Magnoliopsida; order Fabales; family Fabaceae; genus Vicia; species Vicia faba. Next base: position 792,956,497 of record OX451735.1, read on the forward strand.
ATGGAAGTGGTTTTTGTGGCTATGAGTTCTCATTTTCATCCTCAAGAACTTTTATTTATAAATCATTTGTGTTGGTACAAGAAGTTTGTTCAAAATTGTCAAAGTTCCTCAAAGGATTTTCTTGATCTAGGAGCTAGGGTTTTGAACATCAAAGAAGCATATCTTCCTCATCTTTTGGTATTTTTGAGTGATTCCAAAGACATCCTTATCTTAAAAGGGTTATAAACAAATCACTTTAAAAGTTTCAAGGATTTTTAATGTGGAAGAAACTTGATGATGAAGAAATATTACAAGTCCTCCAGATGAACCCCCATTTCCCCATGTGTGACTTCAAATGATCATAACTTGGTCAATTTTTATCACCTCGAGCCCATTCATTTTCCATAAGAATCTTAAGGATGTGAACTTTATGCCTTATTTTATGTGAAAAGTGAGAAAATGGATGGGAGATACCCTAAGGATACAAAATATTATAGGTCATTTCATGATTTTTTGCCAACTTCCACAATTCATAACTATCTCAATTTTTGGAGATTTTGAATGATTCAAGTTTCAAAATGTCATTCAAGAGGTATATTTCATTATAGGTCACTTTTGAAGAAATTTTTTAAATATTTATAAGTATGGAAAGCCAACTTCTTTTTTCCCATCTTTGACTCAATACAACTTTCAGCTCAAGCCTCCATTCTTTTTCCATTGCAAAGCTTGTAACCTCATCTTTCTAAATCATAAAGAATCACGCCTTAAGACCCCTTGAGCTGAGAATGCCACTGGATTGAACTTGGTAACTTGGAACTGAAGTTTCTTCATAAGTCAGAATTTGAAATTCATGTTTTGGCTTCTAACAAGAATCCCCACAAGGAGACTCCTTACGAAGTTAGAATCTGTTTTGGATGGCATCTTTAAGCCCATCTCCGACGAATCTCCGTCATATTCCTTGGGTGGCCTCTTTAAGCTCATTTTTGACAGTCTTCTATCATCTTTTCCCAATGGAATTTGTAAGCCCATTCCCGATATTATTCACCAATAGTCTCACTTCGGGCGAGTGCAAATTTCTGGGCACTCTAGTGTTCAATCATCTTCCACCTTCAGATCACGAAAGGCAGACAAGCCAATCTACATCCTCAGGTCAAAGAAGATTGAACATGGGCAGCTGTTGTACCCTAAAATTTTCCCTCCCATTTTCACACAAGATATATTCCTATAAGTCCTCAATTGCTCAAGGTTGACCAAGAATTGACCAGACAACTCTCATTCTATGGCAATGAACCCCCAACTAGAGTTTCAATTTTCATCAAGATGTTTGAGCTACAAGGTCTCAAATGTTTTCCATAGTCCTAATATGTCTTCAAGATTGTCCATGACAAGTTTCATGCCTTGCATAACAAGTTTGCTCAGTCAATTACTCAAATGCTTGAAAATCAACTATACTAGGTCAAAAGTCAACTATGGCCTATATACAGTCAAACTTCAAGGTTTTTGGTCAACCTCAACGTTTTGTAGTAATATCTATCATTTGATCAAGGGTTGATCATGATTCCTAAAGAAATGCCCCTAATTCATCAAAAGTCAAAATTGCTAAATTAGGGTTTCTATAGGAAAAGTCAACTAAACTTTGACCAGGCATAACTTTCACATACTTCATCCATTTTCCCCCAACCAAATCTCATATTGAAGAGAATCCCATTCCCTACAACTTCTCTTCAAACCTCAAGTCCAAGAAATGCATCATTTGAAACATACAAGCTCATACATTATAAGTCATTTTTAGAAAGTCAACAAAAGCAACTTTTTTCCAAGACCTTTTACATCAAGATAAAATATTCAAATGCAAAATTGATCACAAGAGGGATTGAAGTAGACATATTGGGATTTCAAAAAAGTCAAAGATTATCATCATGAGATAAATATTGAGCATGTTATGGCTTGCCCAAGTTGGGAAAATTTGGGAATTTTCAAGAATTATGCATTGAGCAAATTTGAAGTTTTAAGGCAAGGGCTCAATTTCTTGGACTTCAAGCATCTTCCTAAGTTTATATATGACCTCTAAAATTATTCTTGCCATGCCCTGCATTTGCTAACTATTTTATTCATATTTAATTTAATTTATTTCAAATAAATATAAAATAAAATGTATAAAATAATTGGAAATGGGCTTTGAGATTTGGGTTGATGTTTTGGACAACCTAGGCCCATAAAAATTTGTGCAAACGTGTCCACATTCATTCAAATTCAAAAAAGGACAAGTTTCCTTGTTTTTGACCAAAGTTACAAATTTCATTCATGGCTTTGAAATGTTTGCTTTAAGGTTGTTTAAACCTTTGTTTTCTTGTCTCCTCATTCCTCTCTATATAAATAAGCATCTATCAAGGATTTTAAGGGACCTACACAGCCTAGAGAGAGCTATACCATTTTTGAAAAATTATCAAAAGCGGTAAAAATTTGAAACCCACTTTGTAGGTACTTTTGGTCCGAATTAGTAATCATACATTGCTCTTGAGGTTCCCAGGGACTTGTTCCAACCATCCTCAAAGCTTGCAAGGTCCCATATCACCGGATCCAAGATATCACCGTTTTGGTATAATCTCAAATTTGAATCTCTATTTTTATTAATTTGTTGAATGTTCTAATGTGTGCATATGAGTTCATGGATATCCTTAGAGCAGGTTAGGGGAATTACATGGAATGCATGACGTCTAGAACATGAGATACCATGTACCATCAAGTACTGTTCACATTGGATCCAAGGATGGACCTGGGCTTCACAATATGGGCTTAGGGAAATTTCAATTGCAACCCCCATTCTACTTCGGCCATCAAGCTCAATCTCTTTTCTTTTTTTTATTTAGTTTTTTTCATTTCTTAATCTTTTTTAATAATAATAATAATAAAAAACTCAAAAAAAAATTAGGCATAGATTTTTTTAATTAAATAATTAATTTCTTTAATTAATTAATTAATTAAAACTTTAACCTTTTTCTTAATTAAAAATGAATTATAATTTAAGTCTAATTACTTTCTTTTCATAATAAAAAAAACCACAAAAAAGGCTTAGTTTATTTTTTTTAATTTAATTTTTTAAGTAGACTTTAGGATAATTAATTTAATTATTTTTCTTAATCTATATTTTTTTTAAATATAAACCAACAAGAAAAAGATTTTCTTTTATGTTTTCAAGCGTACTTTCAACTTTTCGCGCGTTTATTTCCTTTCGCATTGTTTATATTATTGTAATTGTTGTATGGAATGTAATAGATGATAAGTAGACTCTTTTTATTGCTGTATTTTCTTTTACCCAATTGCTTTGGAATGTAAACCCCCTCCCTGAAGTCATGTAATAGTCTAGATTTATACTCTCCGTATTTTATTTTTCTGTATATATTATTGTTAGTAACTAGGCGTGTATGGAAAGACTAATAATCAAATGTTAGCTAACCTAATAAAAAGACAAAAAATAACTGAATCTCAACACACTTGCACATGCGCACCTATAAGGTATCTCCCACTTTGGTTGCCTTTAAATAAAACAGTCATGAGGCAGGAACGCTTTAGTAAAGGCCAATAAATCAAAAAAGATCATAGTCCCTCAATGACCCTACAGTTGCCTTTCGGTAAATGATCTAGTCCCTAAAAGAAAATTGCTAAATCGTCTCCATAAATTGCCTTCGTGATTGTAGAATGTCCCTTCGATTGTACCTCAACATCTGATGATAGGGCTACCTACTCATTAATAGTAGGATAACATTATCTAAAGGGTAGGAGGAAAAGAACATCCTTTTTCGAGTAGGTATACTGTTCTTAAGTACTTGCTCAAATCTGAATTTTTCACACTTACACACTTTTCAAAAACTATTTTTAAAAAACGCTTTATCACACTCTTGAGGACTCATACAAGAGTTACCATAAAGAAAACAAAAACTTTCAAAACACACAAACACACAAACAATTTTCAAAATGAGCAAGTACCTAAGAGCCCGTGGAAAATCACGGATAGAAAGGGTGCTAACACCTTCCCTTTCCATAATCTACCCCCCTTACCCAAAAAATCTCGAAAAAGGTATTTTCGATTCTTTTCACCCTTTCCTTTATTGGATAAAATAAAAGTCGGTGGCGACTCTTGTATATCTCACATTTTGCAAATACAAAATGCAAACCAGTATATAATAGTCGGTTTTGGCACCGTATCATAACATCATTACACAATGCATTTCATACATCATGACATTTCATACGACTAACTCTTTACCTTTTCAGGAAAGATCAAATCAAAAAACACCATTGACTACTTACATGACCCGATAGTCTTCTCAAAAGCTACGTCTGACGAAGGGCTATTTCAGCATTTTCCTCAGAACGACATTCTCAAAAGAACTTTTTCTAGTTCAGTTAAATCAACACTAAGATTTTTCAGATTTCCATTCCAGTCAAAGTTAATTCAAGACCTTCTCTGGTTCAGTTAAATCGATACTAAGATTTTCCTGATTTCTATTCCAGTTGAAGATGATTCAAGACTTTCCTCTGGTTCAGTTAAATCGACACTAAGATTTTTATGATTTCTATTCTAGTTGAAGATAATCCAAGACCTTTTATGGTTCAGTTAAATCGACACTAAGATTTTTCTGATTTCTATTCCGGTTCAAGATAATCCAAGACCTTTTTTTGGTTCAGTCAAATCGACATTAAGATTTTTCTAATTTGTATTCCAGTTGAAGATAATTCAAGACCTTCACCTGGTTCAGTTAAATCGACACTAAGATTTTTATGATTTCTATTCCAGTTGAAGATAATTCAAGACATTTTTTTGGTTCAGTTAAATCGACACTAAGATTTTTCTGATTTTTATTCCAGTTAAATTTAATTCGAGACCTTTTTCTGGTTCAGTTAAATCGCCACTAAGATTTTTCTGATTTCTATTCCAATTAAAGTTAATTCAAGACCTTCTCTGGTTCAGTTAAATTGATACTAAGATTTTCCTGATTTCTATTCCAGTTGAAGATAATTCAAGACCTTTCTCTGGTTTAGTTAAATCGACACTAAGATATTTCTGATTTCTATTCCAGTTAAAGAAATTGCAAAGCCTGGAGTCCGACCAGATAGCAGTTAACTTCATGTTCCCCCAGTAAGTCGCTGTGAAGCCTAGAATACGACCAGATAGCCGTCAGCCTTATTATCCTCCGCAAGTCACTGTGAAACCTGGATCTTGACCAGATAGTAGTTCACTTCCGTCCCACCTGCTAAGAGATGACTCCCCAGTAGAGTAATGGACAACTGAAGCTCCTAAACTATATTTCCCCAAATAGAGACAACCATTCCTCAGTGGATTCCTCCTCAACAACAGGAATAGGAATCCCCACAAAAGATTTTCTCATGAAATCAACATTTTTCTCTAGATGGAATCTTTAAGCCCATCCCCGACGACTCTTTGTCATATTCTCTAGATGGCATCTTTAAGCCCATCTCCGACGACTCTCAGTCATATTTTCCAGATGACATATTTAAGCCCATCTTCGAAGATCTTGTGTCATCTTTTCCAAATGGAATCTATAAGCCCATTCCCGATATTATCCACCAACAGTATCACTTCAAAAGAGGCAAATTTCTTGGCACTATAGTCTTCAATCATATTTCACCTTCAGATCACAAAAGGCAGACCAGCCAATCTACATCCTCAGGTTTAAGAAGATTGAACAGGGGCATATGTTGTACCCTAAAATTTTCCCTCTCATTTTACTCAAGACATGTCCATTGAGATCCCCAACTTGCCCTAGGATGACTAAGAATTGACTAGACAAATTCTCCTTCTAAGGCAATAAACCTCTAACTAGGGTTTCAGTTTTCATCAAGATGTGTGAGCTCCAAGGGTCTCAAATGTTTTCCATGGCCCTAATATGTCCTCAAGATCATCCACGCCAAATTTCATGCCTTGCACAACAAGTTTGCCCAGTCAACTGCTCAAATGCCAGAAAATCAACTATAGTAGGTCAAAAGTAAACTGTGACCTATATACAGTCAAACTTCAAGATATTTGGTCAACATCAACATTTTGATGTGATATCCATCATTTGATCAAGGGTTGATCATGATTCCTCAAGAAATGTTCTTAATTCGTCAAAAGTCAAAAATTGCAAATTAGGGTTTCTATAGGAAAAGTCAACCAAATGTTGATGAGGCATAACTCTGTCATACTTTATCATAAATTTTTCCACCAAAGCTAAATTTGCAGATAATCCAATCCCCTACAACTTCTCTTCATCTCTCAAGTTCAAGAAATGCCCCAGTTAAAAGATACAAGCTCATACATTATAGGTCATTTCAAAAAGTCAACAAAAACACCTTTTAGGTCAAAGCTCCTTACATGAACATGGAAGATCTAATTGAAATGAAACCAAAAGGGTTGTTTAGAGGAAATACTAAGATCTCTAAAAAGTCCAAGAACACTCTCATAGGGTCAAAACGGAGAGAGATGTTCATTGCTAAAGTTGACCAATTTTTGGAAAATGGCATGAAGCAAATATTGAGCTAACTTGGATTTTTTCCAAATGGGCCCATCTTTTTACGTTTGAAAGTTATTCCTAACGTGTCCAAGAACCTATAAACTCAGCCATGCATAATTTTGATTTTGATTTTATTTATTGTTGATTTTTATTCAAATAAAATCAATAAATTAAATAAATACAAGGTTGATGTATAAGGCATGCAAGGCTGGAGATTTGGTCATGTTGGAGGCCAAAAAAGCTCACAAATAGTTGTCAAAAACGCACAAGGCAATAGGAGGGAAATATCTTCTTGTTTTAGAAATTTTGGATCAAATATTCATTACTTTAAAAGCATAATTATATTTGATCTCATGGATGGATTTTTAACCTAATGTGGTCTACTACATATGCACAACAATTCCAGACCTAACACATACACACGGCAACCTCAAAAGAACCCTAACACTTCTCAAAAAATATCAAAGAGTTATGCAATCCTCGTATTCACTTTTGCAGCCAGCTTCAAAGCATTATAACTGTTCCTTGGTATTCCTGAGGTAAGCTTGGGTAAGTATGGATCATAACCCATAACCATAACACGCTGAAACTCATCATACATAACTCTATTTTTCATAATTTTTTTGTCTATCGTATTTTGAATTATAGCTCACCTTCTCCCGACTGGCTTCAGAGTGAAAATTTTATGGTTCTATTAAGTATTCAATCCTCTTTTATTGTGATTATTCGAAAGGCTATCACCAATCTCACCCTCTGGTTAAAGAAGATTGAATAGGGGCAGCTGTTGCACCCTAAAATTTGCACTCTCCATTTTACCTTTCATGGATTATGCTTCATCATACATACTCATGCATTCTCATGATAGGATTAAGGTATCTTGGTTCCCAAATTCTTCTACATGCTATAAGAGATGTTTGTTTGGTCAATCAGTGCAAAAGAGGATCTCATATCTTCAATCTTTAAATTCTCTCAAGCTACAAGGGTTTCTTATGTTTTAAGATATCTAATTTGTCCCATATGATCATTAGAGGTTGAAAATTTGCAAAGTTTGGAGAAGAATCACATTTCTACTGTTCATTTCTCAAGATTAGGGTTTTGACCAGTTTAAGAGTTTGAGGCTTGTAAGAGTCAAATGTGTGAAGTATCACCTTTTCATTATAATATAAGGCATATTTGTTCAAAGAATCTCTCAAATTATCCAGAAGAATGAGGGCTTTGAAGATTGGTCACTATCTCCTAACACAGAGGGTTAAAATTAGGCTTTTGATTTTAATCAGGAATTCTCTGAATTTTTGGGCAAGACTTAATTCCATACCTCTCTATATGTTAATAACCACTTATGTTTGAAAGATTGAGTGCCAATTTTGAGTGAAAGAAGTTGAATTGGTCAAAAGGGACAAAATGGTCATTTTGACCAAAAGCCAACCAAAGTCAAAGTTAACCAAGTGGAATTTTGGTCAACTTTCAATTCAACTATCCTATTTTCATATTTCATATTTCATTAGTGTCATAAAATCAAGAGAAGAGGTCAAATTGGAGATAACTTGTTCAAGAAGTTACTTGGATACTTAGAAAATTCCTAAGTCTTTAAGTTCGTGTAGTACTGAATTGTGGACATCTATAACTTTCTCATTTTTTGTCCAATGAGAGCAAACCATACATGTCTGAAAGCTTGAGAGAAAACCTACAAGTTTGTTAATGTGTACTCAATCCCAAAAAAATGAAGTATTTGTGAGTTATTGAGATTAGGAATTTAGGGCATAAACATGGCAAGTTACAAGTCATGCTTGCACGCTCAGACCATCATTTTCACAAACACATGGCGTGCCCCTATTCATGATGCTCTATCTCTTAATACATGTGAGAATTGAAAATTAAATTCAAAGAGACGTTGTAAAGGGGTATGTAAGCTTCATGAGGATCTTTGAATTACTTCATTTGAGCAAATAATGAAGAAGATATTATCATAAGAAAAGGAGGTCATGAAACTGAGTTTTTTGCCTAGCAAGTAAGCCATGCACGCGCGTTCCTAGGCTGACAGTTTCCTCTTTTTTCTCAATTTCACACAAACTTTTCTTCATGATCCAAGCACATTTTTTAAAAGTTCAAATTTCTATGATGATCTACATGGAAAGAGCTTTTTAAAGGCCCCTTAAGCAAAGAATTTGCACGAGTTAATTGGGAGTTTTTTAAATTGAAAATGAGCTGGTCATGAACCATATACGCAGCATATCAGATTTTGTTATTTTTTTCACAGGCTCTTGCGTCACATGTTGTGCACGATCACATTCTCATTCTTTTCCCTATAAGTGCCCAAAACGACTACAAGCTTGAACACTAATGGCATAAAATGCAACAACTCGTAAAATTGTCTCCAACGACTCTAATTTGCAAAAGACCTTCATACCCTTGCAAAACTTCTTCAACACACTCCATTTCTCTATATAAGCTCTCATCCATTCTCATTTTAAAAAAAAGCTTGTTGAACATGTTAGAACAAAGTTTGAATCTACTACCCTAAGTTAAAGTTTTGATGATAACAAAATGCAAGATTAAATAAATTGTATAATTCATATGAGACATATATGCTACCTAAAAATTATATTGTGCATTTACAGAAACTCTGATGGATATCAGCATAAGAATGTCAACATCAGTATCAGAAGATGAAATATCATATGCCAGCATCAGAAGATGAAATATCATATGCCAACATCAGAAGATCAAAGCATGTGCTTACGTTGAAGCCTGATGAACAGATCTGCGCTTAATATACTCTAAACTCGGATCAAGACCAAAACAATATCATCAGCACCTAGAAGCGTCAGAAAAAGCTAAAACCAATAACGCGCTGAATTGACAACGGTACTGTGCATTCAAGACACTTTATTACCAACGGCTGCATTGCAAGACAAAGATCTTCTCAATATGGAAAGAACATAATGGGCATTGAAATGGAATAATTGACTACAACGTATCTTTTCCAAGGCTATAAAAACAAGACAGTGAGAAATGAATTGGCTAATGCTCTACAACTCTTTACACGCCTAAAGCAAATCATCATCATCCTCACTCATACAGTTTTCTATATCTCTCAAATTGCTTACTCTATAGTAATAGCATCCTAGTTTCACATAAGCTTAATTTGTGTATTATCACAGTTGTGATATAAAGTTTTTGTAGAAAACATTCAACACACATAGTATTCATTTATCTGTAAGAAAGAATTTCCTTGAGAAACCGGTCTGTGGTTTAGACTCAAGAAGGCTTTAGCAGTTGTTAAAGCAGTTGTAATATTCAGTTGAATATAGTGGATTAAGACCTTGTTGGAGAGAGGCGAAATCACCTTGACGGGTGGACTGGAGTAGTTTGAGATCAAACGAACCAGGATAAAAATAACGTGTTGTCTGCATTTGATTTCAAGTTTTACAATTCAACCCCCCTTCTTGTGTTTTTCACTTCTTCAATTGGTATCAGAGCGCCTGGTTCTGAGCTAAAACACTTAACCGTGTCAGTACAAGATCCAGCGTCAGAAAAACACAATGGCAGGAACATATGAACACACTAGAAATGACAACAATGAAGATAGAGACAGATTCAGCGGCAAACCTCCAGTCTTTGATGGAGAGAATTTTGATTACTGGAAAGACAGAATTGAAAGCTTCTTTCTGGCACATGATGCTGATCTGTGGGACATGGTGACAGATGGATACACGCACCCAGTGAATGCAAGTGGTCAGAAGATTGACAGGAAGGCAATGTCTGATCAACAAAAGCGTGACTTTAAAAATCACCACAAGGCTAGAACTATTCTTCTCAGCGCCATCTCTTACGCTGAATATGAAAAGATATCTAACAGAGACACTGCAAAGAACATGTTTGAGTCCCTCAGAATGACACATGAAGGCAACATTCAGGTCAAAGAAACTAAAGCTCTTGCGCTCATTCAGAAGTATGAGGCATTCAAAATGGAAGAAAGAGAATCAATTGAAACAATGTTCTCAAGATTTCAAATTCTGGTGGCTGGTCTCAAAGTTCTGGACAAAGGGTATTCTACTGCTGATCATGTCAAAAAGATCATCAGAAGCTTGCCAAAACAGTGAAGGCCAATGGTTACAGCGCTGAAGCTAGCTAAAGATCTCAACAAAATATCTTTGGAGGAACTTATCAGCTCCCTCAGAAGTCACGAGATAGAGCTAGAAGCTGACGAACCTCAGAAGCAAGGTAAGCCTTTAGCTTTAAAATCTAACAGAAAATATGACTCCAAAGTTTTGTAGGCTATTGAAGAAACCTCTGATGGGTCCTCATCAGAAGAAGACAAATTTTCCCTCCTCTCCAGAAGAGTGAACCAACTATGGAAGCAGAGGCAAAGAAAGTTCAGGAATACCAGAAGATCCGATCAGAATGAGTCCTCCTCCAAATACAGAAGGTCAGACTCCTCCTCTGGATACAGAAGATCTGAAGACTCTTCAGGAAGCAGAAAGCCAAACACCAAGGACATCATCTGCTATGAATGCAACGAGCAAGGACACTACAAGAGTGACTGTCCAAAGCTTCAGAGGGAAAAGCCCAAAAAGAAGTTTGGAATGGAAAAGAAGAAAAGTCTCATGGCTACATGGGATGACTCTGACTCGTCTGAAGCTGACTCGGAATCAGATGATGAGAGAGAAAACATAGCTCTCATGGCTAACACATCAGAAGACAGTGAAGCTTCTGAATCAGACTCTGAATAAGACACCGAAGAGGTATTCCCTGACTTTGCAATTAATTTTACTAAGGCTGAACTTGCTAAAAGCCTTAACGAAATTCTGGAAAGATATCAGCAGATCAGAGTTAAATTCAGAAACCTGAAAAGGAATCTTGATTCTGACTCTGATAAAATTGAGAGTCTCAAATTGGAAAATTCTGAGTTGAAAAATAAAATTTCAAAATTAGAAAACCTTTTACAAAACTCTCAGAAGGAAACAATTTCTGAAACTCCCAGCAGCGCTGATGAGATCATCAAGGAGTATGATCACAACTTTTAGAAGTTCCTTGCTAAAAGCATAAATAGAAGCAAAATGGCTTCAATGATCTATGGAGTTAGCAGAAACGGCAGAAAGGGAATAGGATACCAAGGTAAGGTACGTACACCAAAGAATGCCATGGATCTAATTATTAAACGCACTCCTCTGAATTCACACTTTGTGTATGGTCACACACATGACATTAAATATACTAGTAATAATTATTTTGTGAAACCAAAATTCAACCAGAGTTTTGGTAAAGCTAACAAATCAGGACCCAAGAAAATATGGGTACCTATGGATAAAATAATACATGTTGCAGATATCTTTAGCAGCAAATCAGAAACACCAGTCATGGTACCTGGACTCTGGCTGCTCACGACACATGACAGGAAGAAGGCATATGTTCCAAAGCCTGGAACTTAAGCCTGCAGGCCACGTAGGCTTTGGAGGCAATCAGAGGGGAAAGATCATTGGCTCTGAAATAGTAGGTAATGGAAATCTTCCCTCTATAAATAATGTTCTATTAGTAGATGGATTAATGCATAATCTGTTATCCATAAGTCAATTAAGTGATAACGGTTATGATATAATCTTTAATCAAAAATCATGTAAAGCTGTTAGTCAGAAAGATGGGACTATCCTATTCAATGGAAAGAGGAAAAACAACATTTATAAAATCAAACTTTCTGAACTGAAAAGTCAGAATGTAAAATGTCTTCTGTCTGTTAACAACGAGCAATGGATCTGGCACAGAAGATTGGGGCATGTTAGTATGAGAAGAATATCTCAGATTAACAAACTCAATCGGGTCAGAGGACTTCCTAATCTGAAGTTCAATTCAGATGCTCTATGTGAAGCATGTCATAAAGGCAAGTTTGCAAAACCTCCTTTCAAATCCAAAAACGTTGTTTCCACCTCTAAGCCATTATAACTTCTGCACATTGACTTATTTGGACCAGTTAAAACTGCTTCAGTCAGTGGCAAAAAGTACGGGTTAGTAATCGTAGATGACTATAGCAGATGGACATGGGTAAAGTTCTTAAGACACAAGGACGAGTCACACTCTGTGTTTGTCACCTTCTGTAACCAAGTTCAGAATGAAAAGGATCTTAGAATCGTTAAAGTCAGAAGTGATCATGGTGGAGAATTTGAAAACAAAGATTTTGAGTCATTCTTTAATGACAGAGGCATTCTGCATGACTTCTCTTGTCCTAGAACTCCCCAGCAAAATGGAGTTGTAGAACGAAAGAACAGAATATTGCAAGAAATGGCCAGAACCATGATCAATGAGACAAACGTTGCTAAGATCTTCTGGGCAGAGGCAATAAAAACAGCCTGCTACATTCAGAATAGAATCTCCATAAGACCTATTTTAGAAAAGACTCCATATGAATTGTGGAAGAACAGAAAGCCCAACATTTCATATTTTCATCCATTTGGATGTACTTGTTTTATGTTAAATACAAAAAATTATTTGAACAAGTTTGACTCTAAAGCAGAGAAGTGTATTATGTTAGGATACTCTGAACGCTCAAGAGGGTACAGAGTATACAATACAGAAACACAGATTGTGGAAGAATCAATCAGTTTTCGTTTTGATGATAAGCTTGACTCTGAAAAGTCAAAGCAGAATGAAGTCTTTGCAGGTATGGAAGTTGAATTCACAGGGTCTGAAGACAAGTCATCAGAAGCTCTCAACAAAGACACTCCTTCAACATCAGAAAGAGGTACTGCGAGCAATCCAGCAACATCTGTTGATCAACCTCAGAAAAGACTACCCAGAAGCAGCTTGGATCACCCAGAAGAAACAATCTTAGGAAGAAAGGAAGATCCAATCAGAACAAGATCCAGCTTCAGAAACTCTGAAGAATCCTTCATGGGACTTGTTTCTCTGATTGAACCTTCTTCAATTGATGAAGCACTTCTGGACAACGACTGGATTCTGGCAATGCAAGAAGAGTTGAATCAATTCACTAGAAATGACGTGTGGGATCTAGTTCCCAGACCAAAAGGATTCAACATCATTGGAACAAAATGGGTGTTCAGAAATAAACTGAACGAACAAGGTGAAGTCATCAGAAACAAAGCACGACTGGTAGCACAAGGTTATAGTCAGCAAGAGGGGATAGACTATACAGAAACCTTTGCTCCAGTCGCCAGGTTAGAATCTATCAGACTTTTAATTTCTTTTGTTGTTAATAAAGGCATCACTCTATATCAGATGGATGTCAAGAGTGCATTCTTAAATGGCTATATAGAAGAAGAGGTTTATGTGCATCAACCCCCTGGTTTTGAAAGTACAAAAAATCCAGAGTATGTTTTCAAACTAAAGAAGTCACTGTATGGTCTGAAACAAGCTCCCAGAGCTTGCTATGAAAGACTAAGTAACTTTCTGTTAGAAAAGGAATTCACCAGAGGGAAAGTGGACACAACCTTATTCTGTAAGACAGTTAAGAATGACATCTTAGTGTGTCAGATTTATGTTGACAATATTATATTTGGATCTACTAATCCTTCTCTTGGAAGAGAATTTGCTAAGTGTATGCAGGCAGAATTTGAGATGAGCCTCATGGGGGAACTGAAATTCTTTCTGGGAATTAAGATCAATCAAACTCCAGAGGGAACTTACATTCATCAGAGCAAATATGTCAGAGAACTTCTGAAGAAATTTGATCTCTCAGAATGTAAGCCATCAAAGATTCCAATGCATCCCACGTGCATTCTGGAAAGAGAAGAGGTAAGAAAAAAGGTAGAACAGAAGGTCTACAGAGGTATGATTGGTTCTCTTCTTTATCTGACAGCTTCAAGGCCTGATATTTTATTCAGTGTATGCATTTGTGAAAGATTCCAATAAGATCCTAGAGAATCTCACTTAACAACTGTTAAGCGAATTTTCAAGTATCTGAAAGGTACTACTAATCTGGGTTTATTTTATAGAAAATCTAGTGATTACAGCTTAGTAGGTTACTGTGATGCTGACTTTGCTGGAGACAGAGTAGAGCGTAAAAGTACTTCTGGAAGCTGCTAGTTTCTGGGAGAAAATATGATCTCTTGGTCCAGCAAAAGGCAATCCACAATTGCGCTATCAACAGCAGAAGCTGAATACATAGCAGCAGCAGGATGCAACACACAAATGCTCTGGATGAAAAGTCAGCTTGAAGACTTCCAGATATTTGAGAGTAACATTCCTATACTCTGACAACACTTCTGCCATTTGCTTAAGTAAAAATCCAATTTTACATTCTAGGGCTAAGCATATAGAAATAAAACATCATTTCATTAGGGACTATATTCAGAAAGGCATTTTAAACTTAAAATTTATTGATACAGACCATCAATGGGCTGATATCTTCACAAAACCACTTTCTGAAGATAGATTCAACTTCATTCTGAAACATCTCAGCATGAAGCTCTGCCCAGAGTGAAAATGTTTTAATTTTATATATTAACCTTCAGAATTTGTCTTATTTTACTGTGAACTTCTGATCAATCTTCTTTCAGAAATTTAGACATGCAGATTGTATCAGGTTCTATCCATAAAGATATGAGCGTTTCATTTCAAGAATAGATGTGTTGTTCACTAAATCAAAGAAGTGCCATCCAGTCATCAGCTAATTCCTGAGGCAGAACACGCGTGCACGCTTCTGAGAAGGCAAAGCGCTGATTGGATGCATTGAGACACATGTCATTGGTAACCGTTCCAAATATCTTTCTAAATCCCCTAAAATCAGCCAACATTAAATGCGAGTAATCATGATTTATTTTTGAAACGTTTATGTTTATGTTTTCAAAACATTTTCTAAAACCTATTTAAGCGCCTTAAACATCATTTATTCACTTTTTACCGTCACTTACAATCTTCAAAACATTTCTTTGTTTTACTGTGTGTTCATCTTCTTTCTCAAAGAAAGCCTTTTTAAGCTTTTTTCTCAAAAAAACTCTTGTGTGAACATGGCATCCTCTAGCACTCCTTCTGCAGGTTCCCAGCAAGTTTCTTCTTCTGAACAGTATCAGATTCCTTTCAGAACGCTCCTCACTTCGGTCAAGAACTTGGAAGTTCTATCAGAATTGATAGTAGATTTCAACAGCTTGAAGGAAAATGGCTTTGATTTGTCCGAAGAAATTAAGGCACAAGGTTGGGAGAGGTACTTTGATAGGTTGGTGGGTCCAACGTTCCCCATTTTGGTTAAATAATTCTGGATACATGCGTCTTCCTCAACTCATCATGTTACTTCGTATATCATGGGAAAGAAGATTGTGATTACTGAAGATCACATTGCAAGGCTGATCGGATACACTGGTGGTGGTATCCGCTATATTGACATGGCAGAAAGATGCTCAGATGTTGCTGTTATTGCAAGAGAGATTTTCACTCATGGGGTTCCCTCCAGCAAAATAAGAGACTTGAAAGATCAACACAGAATTTGGGCAAAGATTATTCTGGGATGTTTCAATCACAGGAAGCCCACAAGCTCTCCTGATTATATAAACATAGATCAGCAGTTTCTGATCTATTTTATTAATCAGAAGGTAAAGATTAATCAAGCTCATCTTCTGTTCAACCATCTGAGGACCAGCGTCAAGGAAACGAGAGAAGAATAAAGAACTAAAAGGGATTGGATACCGTTCGGCAGATTGATATCAGATATTCTAACGGAGAATAGGCTGATTGAACACCTGACAGAGGCACAGTAAATAAGCTCTCTAGAACCTTCTGTTGGCAAGCAGCTGAATGCCAAAAATCTGAAGAAGATGAAGCTGATAGAGAACATAAGGAAGGAGCCCAACGTCACTCCTCATGCTGAAATCACCAGCAGAAGAGTCCCTCTGGACTACTTTCCTATATTCTCTGAGATTGACTCTACACCAGTAATTGTTCTCAGATACTTGGATGCTTGTAAGGCTGATGGCACATATCCCACTCTGAACATTAAAGATCTGCACCAGCAAACATCAGAAGTTACTCTGAAGAAGACTAAGAAGAGAAAGGATGTATCAGAAGGATCATCTCAACAGACCCCAAAGAAGAGAGGTAATCTGTCTTCTGTTAATGTTTTAAATTCATCTGTTGTTCCAACATTTATTCCAACCCCAGCTTCGTTTGAAATCCCAATTCCCATTCCAACCATTGATGATACTGAACCTGAGTTTGACCCTTCTGAGTCATTAACCCTCAGAAGATCCCGCGCCAAACCTCATAATCCAAAACCTACAACCTCAATAGAACCAGAAATAAATCAACACTCTTCCGCTCCCCATACAGAAAATCCAAATCCTCAACCAGAAACTCCCCATTCACCACAACTAGAAACTACACTCTCACCAATACCAGAAGATCCACTTTCACCAGAACCAGAAATTCCACAACCTCCATCTCCACAACCAGAACTTAATCCACCTTCACCTCAACACGAATCATCTCCACAACCTGAGTCTCAACACTCTGAGGCTCAATCCCATGAACCTCAACCTGAGACACAAAACTCTGAGGCACAAACCTCTGAGTCTCCTGAACCACAACCCTTGGCCATTCAACTGCCTTGTGGTACAACTGTGAACATACCTCGACTACCATCCTCACCAGAAACAACTCCTCCAAACACTCCACACAGTCCAATAATCATTTCTGATTCTCCTACTCCCTCACCCAAGCAAAATCCAGATGACCACAACAAAACATTCATTGATCTAACAGTCCTTGAACGCTTTGCTTCCATTATCAATAAAACTGCCATTCCCAAACCCAAACAACCAGATTGTTGTTCTAGCATCTTGAATTTTGAAACAGATATGCAGCAGTGGATTTCTTCCCTAAAGCAGGCTAGTCTGGAAGTAATTGATCCTGCTGTTTCAGACCACCTCTGGACACTCTTCAGAAGATGGGTATGCGCTGAAACCTTTAAGCTGCAGGACCAAAGCTATGGACAGGCTCAGCAGAACTTCAGCAATCTGCTGAAAGAAATGGAAGGTCTAGTTTTGAGTCAGCTGCTGAAGGATGAAGTTCTTCATCTGGACAGTGAGCCTTGGTCTGAAAAGCCTCCAGCTTCAACAGTTCAACCAGCAGAAGAACAGACGATTCCAGCTGAAGATTCAAGTCAAGAATAAGTTCTTGGAGAAAGCTCTCAGAAGCATCCTGATTCTGACACTTCTCAAGCTGCATTGGACAGGCAGACTCTTGAAGAGCTGAAGCAAAATGATCTTCGACTGCAGGAGAGAATGGATGAGAATGATCAACGAATCAAGGAAAGGATGGATGTTCAGGATAGTAAGATTGACTCAGTAGCCAGCATGGTGCATCAGCAGAAGGAAACCACTGATCAGATTAAGAACATGCTAGAAGCTCTGTTCACACGTCTTCCACCCCCTCCTTAGTTTTTGTTTCTTGATGTTTTCATTATTTTTTATGTTATCTGTAATATTTTCTGAGCTTTGAACTGAATACAATCATTTTTTTGCACTGATCGTTTTTAACTTCAATTATTTGCACTTTTTGATTGCTGACAAAAAGGGGGAGAAAGAATGATATTTTTCAATAACGGATTACTGAGACAAAAGTCTCAAACATTCTAACACTCTGATATACTTGAATGTTTCTTTGTTCTGCATAAGCTTGCAGGTACAAGAATTTGATGAACTCCAATACACTGAAGCTCTGCTCTACTAAAGGAAAGATTTGATGCTCAATAAAGATCTGATGCTAAAGGACTCATGGAACTAAAGGGAAGTAATAAACTCAGGGGGAGTTTTTCTGATCATAACTCTAATAACCTTTTATTCCCTATCGTCTTATCTTTGATACCTTCTGTTTATCTCTGATACAATTTAGTATTTGGTTATCTCTAATACTTTTTCTTTAAATTTCAATTGAAAAAAATCTGGTTTTTGTCATCATCAAAAAGGGGGAGATTGTTAGAACAAAGTTTGAATCTACTACCCTAAGTTAAAGTTTTGATGATAACAAAATGCAAGATTAAATAAATTGTATAATTCATATGAGACATATATGCTACCTAAAAATTATATTGTGCATTTACAGAAACTCTGATGGATATCAGCATACGAATGTCAACATCAGCATCAGAAGATGAAATATCATATGCCAGTATCAGAAGATGAAATATCATATGCCAATATCAGAAGATCAAAGCATGTGCTTACACTGAAGCCTGATGAACAGATCTGCGCTTAATATACTCTAAACTCTGATCAAGACCAAAACAATATCATCAGCACCTAGAAGCGTCAGAAAAAGCCAAAACCAATAACGCGCTGAATTGACAACGGTAATGTGCATTCAAGACACTTTATTACCAACAGCTGCATTCCAAGACAAAGATCTTCTCAATATGGAAAGAACGTAATGGGCATTGAAATGGAATAATTGACTACAACGTATCTTTTCCAAGGCTATAAAAACAAGACAGTGAGAAATGAATTGGCTAATGCTCTACAACTCTTTACACGCCTAAAGCAAATCATCATCATCCTCACTCATACAGTTTGCTATATCTCTCAAATTGCTTACTCTATAGTAATAGCATCCTAGTTTCACATAAGCTTAATTTGTGTATTATCACAGTTGTGATATAAAGTTTTTGTAGAAAACATTCAACACATATAGTATTCATTTATCTGTAAGAAAGAATTTCCTTGAGAAACTGGTATGTGGTTTAGACTCAAGAAGGCTTTAGCAGTTGTTAAAGCAGTTGTAATATTCAGTTGAATATAGTGGATTAAGACCTCGTTGGAGAGAGGCGAAATCACCTTGACGGGTGGACTGGAGTAGTTTGAGATCAAACGAACCAGGATAAAAATAACGTGTTGTCTGCATTTGATTTCAAGTTTTACAATTCAACCCCCCTTCTTGTGTTTTTCACTTCTTCGGAACACTCATACAAAACCTCTGGAAATTCTGCTAGAGGTTCAACTTTTCTCTTGAAACAGAATTTTCTCCTTTGCATTTTCTCTCAAGTTCTTTGCACGAAGCTCCAATTTCTGCATAACTACACTGCATTGAAGTGAAAGAGAAGGGTTCATTATATTTCTTGCAAGTTCATAGGCATAAAGTGAATTTATTTTTCACTCACTCGAGGTAAGTGGATTCTCAAGCCTCGATCTGATTTTCCACATTTGTTTAAGATGTAGATCTTATATGATAGCGTAGCTGGCCAGATCTTAGATATGATGAGTGTTCATATGAATTTGAAGCTTAAATTCGTGCCATGCTAATTGTGTAAAAACTGCTTGTTACATTTACTTTATGTTTAATTTTGGTTTTGCTCTGGCAACAATTGGAGAATCTAATAGCATATTCATATTCCTTGCAATATCCTGATGAACTTTGATGTTTGGATCGCTAGATTTTCTGGAGAAACAAGAGAGATCGGTGGATCTAAAAATAGCTTGATGGATTCTGTTTTTACATGTTTATAATATGGTGATTTCAGTGATTTTCGCCTCAACTTTTCTCCCTGATTAATGAATCATTTTTGAAAATATTTCATCCTACATTAATCTATTCAATGAGATCTTTAATATGATCATAATTTTATTCATTTTCATCAAGAAATGAAGAAGAAATCGTGATATGAATCCAACATGTCAGACTGAACAAAATGTGTTAGGGCATAGTTCAAGATCAGGGACGATTACATGGCGCGCTCTAATTGAACATGTTGTGTTCTTTCTTTTACAGCGTTTTTGAGCTTTAACAGGTGTAATAGATTTTATCTTTTTTAATACTTTTTTAATTTTTTCTTAATTTTCTTATTCAAAATTTACCAGAAAAATATATTAGGCCTTTTTTAGTATATTTTTATATTTTGAATTTTATTTCTTTTTTATCTTTTTTTTAGAAAATTAAATAATTCAATTAATCAAATTAGGATTTTCTTCACCATTAAGGTTCTAGATTTTTATTTTTCAACTTTCACTAATCTTAAAAATCACAAAAAATAGACAAGGTTTCATTTTGAATATTCTTCATAAAAATAATTTTTGTTTGATTTTACAAAATTCTGGAAAAGAAAGTAAAATCAATCTTTGACAATATCATTTTCTTTACTTTTTTTTCCTTCTATTTTGTGCAAATTATTTTCTTTTGATATCTTCCTTCAATAATAAAATTCCATAAAAATATACTTGTTATCTCTTAGGTATTAAGTTAATTTTCTATGATTTTTAATTGAATTTAAACTTCAATTTTCTTTTTTTCTATTTTTTAGAAACTAACTTTGGTTTTTGACCATTCTTCTTGCTTAGGCCTTAAGAAACATTTTAAAACCTAACTTCCTCTACTTGTAAAAATCAAATAAAATATGTTTAAATTCCTTGGATGACTTAAGATCATAAAAATCATTTTTGTTGAATTTAATTTTTTTTATTTTTACATTTTTCACAAATATTTTTGCTAAACTCTCTAGTTTGACCCTTTTATTGACTAGTCTTGTTAATTCCCAATATTATTAAGTTATATTTCCTTCTTTGTTTCACACCCCTAACACCTTTGTTTCCCTTCCAGCCTTGATTACTTCTTATCCACCTCTCTTTGTATGCTTAAGATTTACATCATTTGTTTATCACGAGTGTTGAATGTTCTTGATGCTTGGTCATCCCTTTTCCCTTCTCTATTAGACGTACCTTTTGTATGCTCCCCATAAATTTTTAACTCATGCATTTCCAAGTCTGAATTGAATTGACCTTAGGCTTATATCCATGTATGCTAACATTAGGTAGAGATACCCCTCTTTTATCCTC
Source organism: Vicia faba (assembly GCA_948472305.1). NCBI lineage: Eukaryota > Viridiplantae > Streptophyta > Magnoliopsida > Fabales > Fabaceae > Vicia > Vicia faba. The sequence goes on from OX451735.1 coordinate 792,977,756, forward strand.
AACTATAGGACCAACATTGCATGACAACTCTAGGGTTATTTTGATAGTCTCTCTGTGGTACCCCAAAATTTGCCCTATCACTTATCAATAATTTGCTCACAAGATCTCGTTGAGCTCAAGACTGCAGTAGGGTTTGATTAGCTTAAGACACCTCTTTGAGCACTGATGCCCAAAATTAGGGTTTGAGTTTGCACAAGGATTTTTGAACTTTCAATACTTCATATGACTTTCATGGATCATTATGGACTCCCAAGATTACTCATGTCAAGTTTCAAGCCTTGGATCACACTTTTGATCAGTCAATTGAGCAGTTGACCTAAAAATCAAATGTATTGGGGAAAAGTCAACTATGGCCAATTTACAGTCAAACTTCATAATTTTTTATCCACGTCAACATTTTAAACTCATATGTATCATTTGATCAATTTTGGACCACAATTCCTCAAGAAATTTGATCAAATCTCCAAATGGGCAAAATGGTCAAAATTAGGGTTTTGACAGGGAAAGGGAAATTTCTGATTTTTGACCTAGAAAATGGTCAATTGGTTTAAGGCATGATCTCAAGAGTCAAATTTAATCATTTTTACCTAATTACATGGTTCAAAACATTGCAAGTCCATTAGATTAACAGATGAATTTTGCAGTCAACTGATCAAAAGTCAATTGTATACTGAAAAGTCAAACTTTGACTTTTTGGTAAAATTCAAGTGCCAAAGATCACAATTCATCAAAACATGTCAAAACATGAAAATTATTCATCAATAAATCAAAAATTCAAGATTTCATTTTGAAAAGTCAAAATTTCTAAACTTAGAAATTTTTCTAAGTGTTGGAAATTTCATGTTTTTTCATAACATTGAACAAAATTTTCACCATGATGCAAGATGATTCAAGAGAAACTCCCAAAATGAAAGTTGTAGATCTCCATGAAATATACAACTTTTCATCACACAACTTCTCCCAAAAATGCTTGGATCTCAATTTATAATTTTATGAACATAAGGTCATGAAACTAAACACTTAGTGAAATTTTGCCCTAATTTGGTCAGGATTTTGACCCAACTTCATGGAACTTTTCAATATAGTTCCAATGTTAATCTTCAAAAGCAATTCATAGATGGATTGTAGAGCACATTTCAAGATTTCCAAAATGTCCATGAACTCCTTGAGATCATTCTTGAGTAGGGAGAATCGAAGAGATGAAGTTAGGGTTTTGTCACTTGAATTATAAGCCATTTTTTATGAACACATGAACCAAATCCATGATAGGCTGCATAATATTTGCTTTTATGGCCTCAAACTTGTTTTTAACTCCATCATTAAATGTTTACACAGCTGTTAGGGCTTTGATCCAAGCAATTGAGCTATTATCCAAGTTGCATTTCCATTAATGGCACAAAGTTAACATTGCCATTCTTGTAAAGCAAGGTTTTTTGCATAAAGTTCACATTGAGCCTCTAACTTGTTCCCTTTGATCACACTCCATCCACAAAGTCATAAGAAAGCTAGTTTAAAGCATAACCACTCTATCTTAGCAAGTACACAAGGCATGGAAACTTGTTTTGTCAAAAAATCACATGTTTAACTTAAAGATGCAAATTTGAATTTTGATCAACTAGAGCACTCCAAACTTGTTGCTTATAAATAGAGTCACTATTTGTGAGCTAGGACACGAGCTTGAGAACCCTGAAATACACCAAAACTCTCTCAAATCAGAAATTGCCCAAAAACTCCATTGTTGCATAGTTTCTGACCTTGAACATCAAACTCACATTTCCCTTGTGTGTTTCTTGGCCTTTTAGTTTCTAAAGCTTCCTTACATCAAATAAAAATCATCCCTATCCTTATTCCAGAACTGTAACACCATTTACCATAACTTCTATAACTAAAAAACAGAGTATGCAACTTGACTTCTCCAGACCATTTCAGCCACCCATTGTTCAAGCTAATTATTGCTTTAGCTTCCTAGGACCTCAAGGAAGCTAACCTGATCATCACCATCACTTGAAACAAGCTCAAACTCTAAACACGATTTCCAGTTTTGAGGTATGTTTTCTCAACTTGGAACTCTTCATACAGGCATCATCAATAGTTTATTTATGAATAAAACATGTAGATATCATTGCCCTGAAGGTAACCATGCCCTTAATTTCCATTAATTTTGCTTGAGCTTAGAGAATTTTGAAATTGAAATTTCTGAAATTTTTAGGGTTCAGATTAGGGCCATTAAAATTCTTGCTTTTCTTTGATCTATAGTTTTAATACTTTATGTGATACGGTGGCAGAACCGATTGTTATACTAGTTTGTGTTTTTTGTTCGCAAATGTTGCGATAAGCAAGAGTCGCCACCGAAATTTATTTTATCTAAAAAAGGAAAAGGAAAAAGAATAGAAAAAACCTTTTTCGAGATGTTTCTGAGTAAGGGGGGTAGATTATAGAAAGGGAAGGTGTTAGCACCCTTTATATTTGTGGTTTTCCACGGGCTCTTAAGTACTTGCTCATTTTGAAATTGCTTGTGTGTGTTTTGAAAAGTTTTTGTTTAACTTCTTGATAACCCTTGTATCTATCCTCAAGAGTGTGACAAAGTTGTTTTTGAAAACTGTTTTGAAAGTGTTTGTGAAAAAGATTTTCTATTGTTTTGAGCAAGTACTTAAGAGTTTCTACCTACTCGAAAAAGGTTGTTCATTTTCTCGTTTCCTTTAGGCAGCACTATCCTACTATTAGTGAGTAGGTAGCCCTATCGTTGTATGTTGAGGGACTATCGAAAGGGACAAGTACAATCACTAAAGCAACAGTTAGGAAACTTTAGTAGTAACCCTAGAGTCTTAAGATCTTTCTGAGGTAACACTTCTTAGGCAACATTTGAATGGGTCATTTTGATCTTTTAGACTGGAGGGAAACCACTAAAATCTCCTATGTTTAATGATTGTTTACCGAAGGCAACCGAAGTGGGGTAAACCCTATGAGTGAGTATGTGCACGTGAATATTTTTCAGTTATTTAGTCTTTGCATATTAGGTGATCTACCATTTTAATTTCAAGATACTCTTGCCATACAATCCTATTAGCATGCATCTAACAGTTAAATATTTGTAGGAATTTAAAGTGGGGAAAATAAACCTAGCTATTACAAGGCTTTGACAGTTACATAATTATCTTTACCGAAAATAAAAATGTGGAAGTTTAAAACCCTAGTTACTATTACATCCTCGAAATAGTTACAATAATAATAAAACGAAGTAAAATGCGCGCGGCAAATTAAATGCGAGAAAAATTGAGAACCCTAAAAATCTAATTGAAAAAATATTTAAATTATTTTTGAGAAAAGACTTAATTAGGTTATGTACAATTAAAACCCTAATTCTAATTATTTTTAATTATAAAAGAAATTGAAATTAACCTAATTTAAACTAAATTAAATAATTTAAGAAAATTATCTTATAAAAAAAGATTTTATGCATTTTTTTGTGGTGTTTATTTGAGAAAAGAAACAATTTAATTACAAAATTTAAAACATAGTTTCTAATTAATTTTAATTAAAACAAGTAATCAAATAAAACTAATTAACCTAATTTATTTTCAAAAATATTAATTTGAATAAATAAGACCTAATTCTATATTTTGTGATTTTTTAGTTTAATAAAAAAAAATTTATGTTAATTAATTAAAGCAATTAACGGAAATAATTAAAGAAATTAAAAAGAAATAGAAAGAAAAGCAAATTGGGCCTGTGTTGAATGTCCCAAGGGGGGTGCAATTCTGAATTATATTTGGGCCCAAGGCTGATGGCCCAACCCCTACGCTGAATCCCATGTGCTGACCTTCTGATGGTGCACCATGGTTTCTCGTCTGGAGTGCGATAGATCTCATGCTAGGTTGATCAAGTGACTGGATGCAAGGGTGTATGGTAGGCCTTTGGATGAGAACTACATATGATATGTGAATAGAAAATAATAAAATAAGCGTTGTTGGGACCTGGGATCCAACCCAGGTCCTTGTGCTTACCACTGAATGCCCTTGACAGTTGCGTTATTGTGACTTGTTGTTAGTATAATGAAAACAAAAAATAATATAAATAAAACAAATAGCTGACTCCCACGCGCGCGAATTTCAAGGAAACCAGTAGGGTGATGCCAAATCACCTTCATCTACCTCTAGCCCGTCGTCTTAGGTATATACTTGTTACCTACGGTTGGGTGTTTGTAGCTATAGCACTGCGAATTTCCAAAATGCACAAAAGTATGCTAATGATGTAGGAAATCCAATAATCGATTTGGAAAAAATAAGCGAACCGTGAGAGATGTAGTGCGCTATTCTGGATGCTTCAGGCCTTGCAAATGCTTGCTACAGGTTCAGTGAGTACCTAGGGATATGAATTGATCTTTAGAAACGCTTGAAACAGCCTATGGAGCAAGATTGGATCTGCACTTTTATTTGAAAAGTTGAGACTATGTTCTTCCTTTTCACGCTTGAAAAACCTTGTCTCGTGCCTTGTACATGTTCAATATATATCTTAGAATGAATTAGGGTTATAAAATTGGCTTGAATCTTTGCAATTATTGAAGATTTGATTTGATTTCCATGCTATATGAAAACTTTCTATTTTGAGCCAAATCATCCCTTTCTTATACCAATTATGCTTGATTCGTTTTGTCTTGTTATCTCAGCATATTTTGATTGCAAACCTGTCAAAAAATCAAATCTTTACATATCTTTGCTATTATTCACCAATTATTTGATTTAATTCAATTTTTAATTAATAAAAAATCAAAATAAATTGAAAAATGAAGCAAATAATATGTGGGTGAATATTTGGGTCGTGGACCATATTATAAGTGATGTGCAAGCATAAGAAGTTAGGCCCATTTGGCAACAAATGTAATTTTGAACCCATTTGACTTTTGGCATTTTTGCAAAAAAGGTCAACTTTGACAAGGCATATCTCTTCCAATTTTAACCATAGAGAGGTGTTCTTGGACTTTTTAGAAAGCTTAGTTTGTCCCCAAAGCAACCATTTTTGTCTCATCTCAATTGGGTCTTCCATGTTCATGTAAGAAGCTTTGACCCAAAAGGTGTTTTGTTGACTTTTCAAAAGGACCCATAATGTAGAAATTCATATCTTTTTGTGGGTGCATATTTTGAACTTGTGGGCTGAAGATGAGTTGTAGGGAATTTCATCATCTTCAAAATGATCTTTGGATGTAAAAATTTTGATAAAGCATGTTGAAGTCATGCTTGGTCAAAGTTTGGTTGTGTTTTCCTGAGAAACCCTAATTTAGCAACTTTTGGGTTTTGATGAATTTGGAGCATTCCTTGGGGAATCATGATCAACCCTTTATCAAATGATGAAAGTCACTTCAAAATGTTAATGTTGACCAAAAATATTGAAGTTTGATTGTATGTGTGTCACAGTTGACTTTTGACCTAATATAGTCGATTCTCAAGCATCTGAGCAGTTGACTAAGAAACTTCTTGTGCAAGGCATGAAACTTGACATGGAGGGTCTTGAGATTATATTATGACCATGGAGAGCATATGAGATATTTGGAGTTCACCTTTCTTGATGAGAATGGAAATCCTAATTTGAGACAAACTTCCTTAGGAGAGAGTTTGTCTGGTCAACTCTTGGGAAAACTTGAGCAAATTGAGGATCTCAAGGAGTATGTATTGAGTAAAATAAGAGGGAAAAGTTTGGGGTACAAAATCTGCCCCTGTTCAATCTTCTTAAACCTGAGGATGAAGATTGGCCCGTCTGCCTTTCGTGATCTGAAGGTGGAAGATGATTGAACACTAGAGTGCCCAGAAATTTGCACTCGCATGAAGTGGCACTTGATTTATAATATCGAGAATAGGCTTATAGATGCCATTCGGAAGTTGCTAGAGAATTTTCGGAGATGGGCTTAAAGATGCCATCCAAGATGTGATGGAGAATCGTCGGGGATGGGCTTAAAGATGCCATCCAGAGGATGTTGATTTCATGACACATTCCTTCGATGAGAGTTCCTATCTCTGTTGGTGATGAGGAATCTGTTGAGGAATATTTGTATATGTCTTGGGAGAAATAAAATTTTAGGAGCTTCAGTGGTTCGTTACTCTACTGGGGGAATAACTCTTTCTTGAGGAAGCGGATGTGAACTGCTTAATGTGAAACCAATCACGTTTGACCATGTCCTAGTCTTACAGTGTTGTGAATGGTTATCTGGATATAAGAAATAAAGAACCTGGATAGTAAGGTTATGAGAAGGAACCTTGATAGTAGGGTCACTTCGAAATGAAAGCCTGGATAGTAGGGATATGAGAAGGAACCTGGGTAGTAAGGTTACTTCGATATGAAATCCTTGATAGTATGGCTATGAGAAGGAACCTGGATAGTAGGGTTACTTCGATATGAAAGCCTGGATAGTAGGGCTGTGAGAAGGAACCTGGATAGTAGGGTTACTTCGATATGAAAGCCTGGATAATAGGGCTTTGAGAAGGAACCTGGATAGTAGGGTTGCTTCGATATGAAAGCTTGGATAGTAGGGATATGAGAAGGAACCACGGTAGTAGGGTTACTTCGATATGAAAGCCTGGATAGTAGGGTTGTGAGAAGGAACCTGGATATTAGGGTTACTTCGATATGAAAACCTGGATAGTAGGGCTGTGAGAAGGAACTTGGATAGTAGGGTTACTTCGATATGAAAGCCTGGATAGTAGGGCTGTGAGAAGGAACCTGGATAGCAGGGTTACTTCGATATGAAAGCCTGAATAGTAGGGCTGTGAGAAGGAACCTGGATAGTAGGGTTACTTTGATATGAAAGCCTGGATGGTAGGGCTATGAGAAGGAACCTGGATAGTAGGGTTACTTTGATATGAAATCCTAGATGGTAGGGCTGTGAGAAGGATCCTGGATAGTAGGGTTACTTCGATATGAAAGACTGGATGGTAGGACTGTGAGAAGGAACCTGGATAGTAGGGTTACTTTGAAATTAAATCCTGGATAGTAGGGCCGTGAGAGGGAACCTGGCTAGTAGGGTTACTTCGAAATGAAATCCTGGACAATAGGGCTGTGAGAAGGAACCTGGATAGTAGGGTTACTTCAATATGAAAGCCTGGATAGTAGGGCTGTGAGAAGGAACTTGGATAGTAGGGTTACTTTAAAGCGATAATGTAGATTAGTTGACCCGTTTGGTTTCGGGAACTGAGTTTCTGTTAGTCGTCTGCAGGTGTGACTTGCATAACTGCTGAATTTATTGAAGCTAATCCTCTTTTCATGGAAAGATATCAGGGTTGGTTATATGTGATTCATGAAATGTAGGGTGAGATGATGTTCTCAAAATAAATGAGATTATGCTGTATATGATATGTATGCATATGTCATGATGTATGTTCATGAAATGCTATCGGGGTATGCTCGCGTCTGGGAAAATAAATCCCTGACAGTTGCTAGAGATTTGTAAATATCCCGTCGGGAAGAGATGCTGCTTGAGAATAAACTCTATGGGGAACAAACTTAGAAAATGTATTTTTGTATCTGAAGTGATGAACTCTATCAGGGATTAAGCCTCTGTATCTGGAGAAATAAACTCTTCTTGGGGGATAAAATTTGTTGACTCGCCCGCGATTATGAACCTCAACTGGGGTGGTTACGTCCTGTTTTGGGATAGCTGGCATCAATGCCTTTGGATACTTTTACTCTGTGGGGAGTGTGTGTACCAATAATTATGTTCCCAAGTTGGCTCTATCTTGGTACCTGCTGGGCAGAGTAACCGTAGGGTTTGGCACTTCTTGTTTTCGCCCCTGTTTCTAGAATTACGAGTAATTGTCTTTTGTTTCTCATGTAAATATTTACGAGCAACAATCATTTTCAAATGCATATATCAAAAATAGATCATTGGACGTTCTTTCAAAACAAAGCATAAAAAGAAAAAATAGATTGAAGTTTCTTGTAAAAATGATTTGTATTGATTTTTTAAGTCGGCTTGTAATATGCGTTTTTGTGCAAGGAGGCTGACACTCTAGTAATAGAATGCCGCCGAAAGATAGAAATTATACAATTTATGTAAAGGAAAGAAAAAACAGCTATGTGAAACAACCCCATTGGGTTCCAACTTTGCTATTGCCTTTATATCTTCAAGCATCTCATCACTTTGCTTCTTGGCCGAAAGTTGATCAGATTGATTGGTGTCGTCCGAGCTTGATAGTCGATACCGAATTCTGGTCACAATATGATCCAATGAGACATAGTGGTACGCTTTATATCCCTAACTTTTTCCTGGATCTCCCTTTCGGGTTTTCAATCCACCGGGATACCCTTTTTTGCCCAAGCCGCCCTTTCTGGTTTTCGACTTGCCGGGTGTACATATTTTTTTCATTTTCATCCCTTGCTTTTTCCCGAACCCTTTTGGTTCGCCGGGAAGACCTTATTTTTTCCTAGGCCAGTCAACCTAGCGGGTCTTTTATTAGGCGTAGTATCTTTTCACTACGTCTGCATTGACAGGGTGAGGAAGGTCGTCACCGTCCATGGTGGTTAGAATCATAGCTCCTCCCGAGAAAATGTTCTTAACCACAAATGACCCTTCGTATATGGGGGTCCATTTGCCCCTGGGATCACCTTGCGGCAGTATGATGCGTTTGATTACTAGATCCCTGACTTGATATTCTTGACGCCTGACTTTCTTGTTAAAAGCCTTAATCATTCGCTTTTGGTACGTCTGACCATGGAAGATAGCATTAAGTCTCTTTTCATCAATTAGATTTAACTGATCAAGTAGGGTTTGGATCCAGTCGCCTTTGTTCAAACCTGCATCCTTCATAATCCTGAGAGAAGGTATCTGGACTTTAATGGGTAGGACTGCCTCCATGACATAAACCAGAGAGTAGGGTGTTGCCCCTGTCGATGTTTGTGCTGAGGTACGGTACCCGTGAAGAGCAAATGGTAACATCCCATGCAAGTCTTTGTATGTCATCGTCATCTTCTATACAATCTTCTTGATATTCTTGTTAGCTGCTTCAACAACGCCGTTCATCTTCGGTCGGTAGGGGGAAGAATTATGATATTGTATCTTAAACTGTTTACAGAAATCGATGATCATCGTGTTGTTGAGATCCGTACCATATTCAGTAATAATTCCCTCTAGCACACCATATCGACAGATTAGATTGTGTCAGATAAATCGCACCACGACGTTCTTGGTTACTGTAGCAAAGGAAGCTGCCTCAACCCACTTCGTGAAGTAATCGATGGCTACTAAGATGAAGCGATGTCCATTGGAAGCGGTGGGCCTGATTTCTCTGATCACGTTGATGCACCACATTGCAAAGGGCCACGGAGCTGTCAAGACATTTAAGTGGACCGGAGGCACATGCACCTTATCAGCGTAGATTTGGCCCTTATGACAAGTTCGAGAGTGCTGATAGCAATCGGCTTCCATAGTGGACCAGTAGTATCCTGCCCGTAGGATCTTCTTAGCCATGGTGTGTCCACTAGAATGGGTTCTGAAGGTGCCTTCATGTAGATCTGTCATGATCCTCTCTGCTTCGCTCTTGTCTACACATCGTAGTAGTGTGGAGTCATGGTTGTGTTTATAGAGGATTCCATTACTGAGGAAGAACTTTGCAACGAACCTTCTCAGAAACTTCTTATTGTTGACAGATGCCGCTTCGGGATAATCTTGAGTTTCGAGATACCTTTTGACTTCGTGAAACCAGGGTTTGTCTGCCACTTCTTCGGTATCGATTTCACAACAGTGTGCTAGTTCATCCAACCTCTCAATGGTAATTTGGGGAGCTTCATTGTCCCACCTAACCTTGAACATAGAAGACATGGTAGCTAGCGCGTCCGCTAACTGGTTCTCCTCTCGTGGGAAATGTTCGAAGGTTATCTCTTTAAAATGCGGCAGCAGTGTCAGTACATACTCTTTTTATGGGATGAGATTCGGGTGCTTCGTATCCCACTCGCCTTTGATCTGACTTATTACCAGAGCAGAATCCCCGAATACAGTCAAGAACTTGATCCTTAGGTCAATAGCAGTTCGAAGACCCATGATGCACGCTTCATACTCCTCCATGTTGTTGGTGCAATTGAAACATAATTGGGCAGTGAACGGAGTATGACGGCCCTTGGGAGATATGATTACAATGCCAATGCCGTTACCTAGTACGTTTGAGGCTCCATCAAAATACCTAGACCATCGGGATCCCTCCTCAGGTCCTTCATTCGGTCCAGGTTCTTCATAGTCAATTACCAACATAATATTCTCATCCGGGAACTCAAAATTCATGGACTGGTAGTCATCCACGACCTGATGAGCCAAATGATCAGCCAATGTACTCCCCTTTATTTCTTTTTGGGTTGTATATTGTATGTCGTACTCAGCTAAGATCATTTTTCACCTTGCTATCCTTCCGGAGAGAGCGAGTTTTTCGAAAATATACTTGATCGGATCCATCTTTGATATCAACAAAGTAGTGTGAGTCAGCATATACTGTCTCAGTCGGCGAGCAGCCCATACCAAAGCACATTAAGTTTTCTCGAGCAATGAGTATCGTGTCTCACAGTCGGTAAACTTTTTGCTAAGGTAATATATGGCGTGCTCTTTTCGACCAGACTCGTCATGCTGCCCCAGCACACACCCCATTGAATTGTCTAGTATTGTCAAGTATAATATCAAAGGTCTTCCTTCAACTGGAGGCATCAAAATTGGTGGTTCTTGAAGGTATTCCTTGATTCTTTCGAAAGCGGTCTGGCATTCATCATTCCACTTTACCACTTGATCTTTCTTCAGAAGCTTGAAGATTGGCTCACAAGTGGTAGTCACATGTGAAATGAACCTGGCGATATAATTCAGGCATCCCATGAAACCTCTAACTTCCTTCTTTAGACGGGGATCTGGCATCTCTTGTATGGCTTTTACCTTCGCAAGGTCTACCTAAATACCCTTGTCGTTGACAATGAATCCCAGAAGCTTACCAGACCTTACTCCGAAGGTGCACTTGTTCGGATTTAACCTCAACTTGTATGTCTTCAAACTGTCGAACAATTTTTGGAGATGATCAAGGTGCTCTTCTTCAGTCTAAGACCTGGCTATCATGTCATCAACATAGACTTCGATCTCGTGGTGAATCATATCATGGAACAAAGTGACCATGGCGCGCTAATAAGTTTCCCCAGCATTCTTCAACCCAAAATGCATCACCTTGTAGCAAAAGGTGCCTGACTGTGTAACGAAGGTTGTCTTCTCCATCTCTTCAGGAGCCATCTTGATCTAGTTGTAACTAGAGAAACCTTCCATGAAGGAGAAGATTTTATGTTGCGCGGTGTTGTCGACCAGAACATCAATGTGAGGAAGTGGGAATTTGTCCTTGGGGCTTGCCCTGTTCAAATATCTGTAATCCATACACATTTGTACCTTACCGTCCTTCTTAGGTACCGGAACAACGTTAGTAACCCACTATGGATAGGAAGTGACGGCTAGGAATCCTGCGTCGAAATGTTTCATGACCTCTTCCTTTATATTCTCTGACATTTCGGGACGCATATGGAGGACCTTCTGTTTAACAGGAGGACAATCTTCTTTAGTCGGCAGGCGATGTACCACAATATCAGTGTCCAAACCAGGCATGTCTTCATAGGACCAGGCGAAGATCACAACATAGTCGTGAAGTATCTGTATCAACCTCTGTTTGATGTTAAGCTCCAGATTTGTACCTATTTTAACCTCTTTTATGTCTTCCTCAATACCCAAATTCACTGTCTCAATTGTCTCCTCATGAGGCTATATGGCCCTCTCTTCCTGCTGTAGTAGTCTAGCAAGTTCTCCAGGCACCTCACAATCATCGTCACCTTCGTCCTCGGCTTAGTTGATTGGATTTTTGAAGTCATAATTGGCAATAGCAGAGCTGTTAGCAATGGGATCCAGAGTGGATATGGATCTGCATCATGATATGTGAGTGTGTGTAAGAGAATAACTATTTTGATAAAGTGAAAACAGAAAAGAAAAAAAATAAAGAGCACAAAATTTATATGCAAGAAACGTCCAATGCTTTATTAATGATATATGAAATGACAAATAATAGCCCTCGCAAGCAAAATAATTGTGCCTCGGGCAAGGCACAAGGCCGTAAAGTTTTAAATTGTTTATTACAAATCTTAAAAATAATTCAATTACTGCGGAATAAAAGAAACCGATATGAAGTCCCTAGCCGTCCAGTTACTCGATCCACCATTTGTAGTTGGGTAGATCCAGCTGTCAATGTCTGAGTCTTCCTCGTTGTCTTCAATGGCATTAATTCCCCGATTACTAATGTGTAGGGGATGCCTTCCAGACCGAGCGTATCGAACAACCCTTTGAGCTCCTGTAGTAAAGCCCAAACCAAATTTGTCAGTTTTGTGAGTGAAATCATGGAGCTGACTCCAATTGGCACACCCACCTTCTTCAACTACGACCCTGGCGTCCTTGAGAGAAGCCATCTTCAGAGGACGTTTGTCGCTGGTAGTAGTTTCAGTCGATGCCAAGATCTGAGGGACCTCTTCGAAGTTCTGACAAGGAGTTTCTATGAATTCCCCATCCATCTTTACACAGCGGAAGGAATTGAGGTGGCTCACCATATACTCCTCTTCACCCCGTACAGTTACAATTTTCCCTTTCACCAAATACTTCAGCATTTGGTGGAGTGTGGAAGTAACTGCCCCAACCTCGTGGATCCAAGGACGACCCAGCAAACAAGAATACGACGGCCTGATATCCATCACATAGAAGGTGGACCCAAAATTCTGAGAACCTACTTTGACAGGGATGTACACCTCCCTGCGCACCATTATCTTTGATCCGTCAAAAGCCTTTACCACAATGTTACTAGGCTTTATAGTAAAAACCCTCGCAATCCAAACGGTCCAACGCCTTCTTCGGCAGAACATTCAGCGAAGACCCAGTATCTACCAGTACATGAGCCATAGTGGTGCCCCTGCATTCAACTGAGACATGCAGAGCATCATTATGCTTCCTTCCCTTTGGTGTTAAATCTGCATCTGAAAAACCCAACCCATTATCAGCAGTCAGGCTGGTCACGTAATCTTTGAACTGATCAGCTGAAGTTTCCTGCGGCACATGCGCAGTCTTGAGAAATGCAATCAAAGCCTTCTCATGGGCTTCAGAACACAACAGTAAAGACAACATAGATATTTTCAATGGGGTCTTCCCCAACTTCTCTACCACATTATAGTCGCTCTTCTTAATGATTTTCAGTATTTCCTTCATTTCTTGCTTAGAGGCTTCCACAACAATTTTTCTAGGCGCCTCCGTTCGGGAAGGCTCACCTATAATTTCTTTGTCGCGGGTATCAGAAAATTCGCCGACAGGGGTAATAATTGGAGTAAGAACAGGAACAGTAGTTGATGTACTAGCATGAACAATTAATGGAATGACAATAGGTTTGTTGACAGTCTTAGGGGAAATCTCGGGGGATAAGACCCTTCCACTTCGGGTAACTTTGTTGGTTCTGACAATGTTACCAATATCAGGATCAACCTCTTCATCTTTCAAATCTTGTTTGATGCCATGATAGTATACATCGGCACCATAATGCCAGGGGACAACTTTGTCCGAGACATACGGGACAGGACTAGGAACAATGATTATCAGCGGAGCAATTCTTGGAGCAGATGGAATCCTAATAGGTCTTCTCGAGGAGACCTTGGAAGGATTTGTGGAAATGGTTATAATGGCAATGTCTTCATATGGAACAATGGGAACCAAAGTTTTCTCAAACAAAATTTCTTTGCTGTCTATCAGGCGTTGAACACCTAATTTCAGCAAACTGCAACCAGAAGGTAGAAACGAACTCATGTGGAAACCTTCACCACAACCCGGAAATAAACCGGCCAACAACAAATTCTTCTTCACAGTCATTAGAGGAGTAGAAACTTCATCAACAGAGGTAACGAACAAATCAGTATCAACAGCATTAATTACACGACCGTGTTTAGGCATGGGAGACGTTATGACATTTGGCTTCTCCGGAGCATCAAACTCTATTTCCTTGGCTTCGATCAAGTCTTGTACTTTGTTCCTCAGAGCCTAGCAGTCATTTTTATCGTGGCCAGGACTCTCAGAATGATAGGCACACCGAGCATTCGGATTATATCGGGGAGATGTAGTATTTGGATTCTTGGGAGCCACTTTCAAGGTTGCCAAGTTGGATCTCAGTAGATGAGGTAGAACTTCAGCCAATGTCATATTTATTGAGTAAACTGCCATTCCTTTGTTGATTGTTGCGTTGTGGAGAAACTGTAGGCCTAGGTATCATTACGGCACTTACTATTTGACGATGTTCAACCTTGTTTTGGCCCCTCGGGCTATAAATGGCACTGGCTTCTTTCTTACCAGCAAAAGGCTTCTTTACTGAACTCGAAGAGGTATCCTTCTGTATTTTTCCGCTTTGAATCCCAGCTTCCACTCTTTCTCCAGTCAGAATCACCTCGGTGAAAACAGCTGACGAGCTGCCGATCAAATGATTGAAAAATGGACCAGATAACGTCCCCAGAAACATATCAACCAACTCCCTATCGGACAACGAGGGTTGAACTCTCCCATCCAAGTCTCTCCATTTCTGCGCATAGTCTTTAAAGCCTTCACTTTCACCCATGGACATACTCTGGAGTTGAGTACGAGTAGGAGCAAGGTCAGCATTGTATTGATATTGCTTGTAGAAAGCAGCAGCCAAATCTTCCCAATTTCGGACATTGGCTCTCTCCAGCTGGTAGAACCATTCAAGCTGAGTCCCTGATAGACTATCTTGAAAGAAATGAACCCATAGATTTCTATCAACGATGTGGGGATGGATCTTTCTAACATAAGAACGGAGATAGAGTTTTGGGCAGGACACGCCATCATACTTAGCAAAAACTGGAGCATTGAACTTCTGCGGGATGACCACTCCCGACACCAATCCCAATCCTTTGAAATCTAGTCCAGGTATCCTCTGAACTTCCATGGCACTCAAACATCTTCTAACTGCTTGTATCTATCCTCGGCAAGAGGATATTGCTCATCATTATAGTCGGTATCATTGTCAGAAACTGTAGGACTGGGATCTTTCTCTTCTTCTTGATTCTCCCGTTCCTTGGATGAAGAGGTCAGATCGACTTTTCGCTTCAACCGCTCTCTAAACCTTCTGCCCATATTCAGAATACCAGCAACCTTCTTCTTTTTCTTCTTCTCTTTCGGGATAAGGGCTTTCAGATCATCCTGCCCTTTTTCCAGACTTATGAACATTTGTTGGAACTGGGCATTTTGTGCCTGAAGGTCCTTGATGGTTTTCTCGGAAGACAATTCTGCTTAAATAAACAGCAAAGAAGATGAGAAACCTATAATAGTACTTGTACATGCAATTCTATGAATGGGATGCGCATGCAACGATTTCAAAGACTTCGGGAAATTTAAATTTTCAAACCAAAATAAACAAAGATTTTATTAGCTGAATTTGAAGATTCAAAATGCCTTTTAGGCGTTACAAAAAACAAATCTAAAACTAGAAAAGAAATCAAAATTCCCATGGATGCTTCCTCTTTGTGCCGAGATAATCATTGAGTCCTCTTTCTTCATGGAGTTGGTTTGTGAGCTCTAAAACCTTCCTCTCCTGAGCATGGAATTAATCCCTGTAAGTATCTCGCTCCTCTTTCAACTGAATCCAAGACCTCTAATTCCCCAAGATCAGTAGGCATATAAGGATAGAGAACTGTGTAAGGAATACCCCCTTCAGTAATAGGTTCCACAATCACTGGTAAAACGGCCACATAGGGAATCACAAGCTTCTGGGCGCGAGCTCGTACCCATTGGAGGTACGGTTCCATAATAATGGAAGTCTTTGGACCCAAATCCTTGGCGCCAGATCGGTTTACCATGCCCCAAGCTCATATGAACCTCCGGCGATACTCGTGAGTGTCATCCTCATAGTTGAATACAATGCCCTCGATAAGTAACTCATGGGGACCATCCCTTCGAGCGTAACCAAATTTTCGCAGAGCTAAACAAGGGTTGTAGGTTATGCCCCCTCTGGTGCCAAGTAACGGGACATTAGGGTACTCCCTGCAGTGGTCAATAATAGTAATGTTTTCCATAGCTCAGGAACACCGGAGAATATCCATATGAGCGAGTGACATTATCCTTTGTGACCAACTCAAACCTTCTTCATTCTTCAGTACATGCTTAGGGAGGTGAGAAATAAACCACCTCGACAACAATGGTATACAACACATAAGAACCCCTCTTCTCTTCATGGTACGAGTATGGATAGTGTGAAAAATATCCTCGAGCAAGGTAGGCACAGGGTTGCGAGAGAGGAAAATCTTGATAGCATTCACATCTATGAATAAGTCTGGATTAGGGAATAGAACTAACCCATAGATTAGAAGAGCCAAGACCTCATCAAAAGCCTGAAAATCCATATCATCCCAAAACAGATGGGCCTTGTCTATCAGAAACTTAGCTATAAAACCTTTGGCTCCGCTTCTTGTTTCCCAATTGGATACCACGTCGGCCCATTTCAGATGAAAAGCTGAGGCAATGACTTCTGGCTTAGGAACTTCTTCTAGACCTATGAAGGTTAAATGTTCAAGAATGGGTATATCCAATAGCTGAGAGAATTGTTCCAAGGTAGGCACCAACTGATAGTCTGGAAAGGTGAAGCAATGGTTCTTGGGATTGAAGAATTGAAAAAGTACACACATCATCTTTTCATCAAAGTTTGAAGTAACTAGGTTGAGAAGTTGACCATGTCTCTTAGTGAACGCAGAAGTTTCAGAAACCCTTGATACTAGCTCTTTGAGTTGGGAAGGTATCTTCACAAAGCTGATTCGGATAGTGTTCCTACAAACGGAAGCCATGATCTGCAAAACAAAACAAAGATAAATTCCCTTGGTCTTTGAAATGGTTAGTGAAATAAGAATGGATGTTATGTTATGATGCATGATGTCATGATAAACCACAGATATAACAAACACATGTATAGCAAAAAAATCACATAAAGTCCTTAGGTTTAAGGCCTGCATGAGGTTAAAGGTTATACCCTCTTGAAGTTTAGTTGGTTTCAAACCTGTCTTAAAAAGTAACCGGGTTCTAAGGGAGCTCAATATCACTGACCATCCTTTATCAGGCATTGTCTCAGCTCAAGCAATCTTTTCTTGCGGCCGAGATATCCCGAAAGTCTGATCTTAATGAGTGTAGCATTGAGTATCAACTAATCCTCAGCTCTACATCGAGGCCGGCTATCTCACTACTTTCTAATGGCCAAGTTTGTTCAACTAAGATTCTAAGGTCCGTTAGTGCTTCACGACACCACGCGGCGACCTCGTATTCTCCTCATTTCCCCACGAAGGATACCGGTACCAACCAAAGTGTCACACCAATACAGCCATCGCTTAAACCATATTGGTCTATGCCGTACAGTCTCCATGATATATTGTTGTTTACCTAATAAGATGCCCCGGATCCGGGTATAGGATCTTTACAAGAATACTTTAACAAACCCTCAAAGATAAAGCAGTCAAAGCAAACAAGAAAGCAATTTAAAAATGGCCTAGATCCTAAGGTGTACCCCACTTTATTAATTATATTCCCCAGCAGAGTCACCATTTCTGTGATACGGTGGCAGAATCGACTATTATAATGGTTTGCATTTTTGTTCACAAATGTTGCGGTAAGCAAGATTTGCCACCGACTTTTATTTTATCCAACAAAGGAAAAGTAAAAAGAACAGAAAAAACCTTTTTCGAGATGTTTCTGAGTAAGGGAGGTAGATTATAGAAAGGGAAGGTTTTAGCACCCTTTCTATCTATGGTTTTCCACGGGCTCTTAAGTACTTGCTCATTTTGAAATTACTTGTGTGTGTTTTGAAAAAAATTTGTTTAACTTCGTGATAACCCTTGTATCTGTCCTCAAGAGTGTGACGAAGTTGTTTTTGAAAACTGTTTTGAAAGTGTTTGTGAAAAAGAGTTTCTATTATTTTGAGCAAGTACTTAAGAGTTTCTTCCTACTCGAAAAAAGGTTTCTCATTTTCTCATTTCCTTTAGGCAGCGCTATCCTACTATTAGTGAGTAGGTAGCCCTATCGTTGGATGTTGAGGGACTATCGAAAGGGACAAGTACAATCACTAAAGCAGCAGTTAGGAAAATTTAGTAGTAACCCTAGAGTCTTAAGATCTTTCTGAGGTAACACTTCTGAGGCAACATTTGAATGGGTCATTTTGATCTTTTAGACTGGAGGGAAACCACTAAAATCTCCTATGCTTAATGATTGTTTACCGAAGGCAACCGAAGTGGGGTAAACTCTAGGAGTGAATATGTGCACGTGAATTTTTTCAGTTATTTAGTCTTTGCACATTTGGTGATCTACTATTTTAATTTCAAGATACTCTTGCCATACAATCCTATTAGCATGCATCTAACAGTTAAATATTTGTAGGAATTTAAAGTGCGGAAAATAAACCTAGCTATTACAAGGCTTTGACAGTTACATAATTATCTTGACCGAAAATAAAAATGCGGAAGTTAAAAACCCTAGTTACTATTACATCCTCGAAATAATAATAATAATAATAATAAAACAAACTAAAATGTGCGCAGCAAATTAAATGTGAGAAAAATTGAGAACCCTAAAAATATAATTGAAAAAATATTAAAATTATTTTTGAGAAAAGACTTAATTAGGTTATGTACAATTAAAACCCTAATTCTAATTATTGTTAATTATCAAAGAAATTAAAATTAACCTAATTTAAACTAAATTAAATAATTTAAGAAAATTATCTTATAAAAAAAGATTTTATGCATTTTTTTGTAGTTTTTATTTGAGAAAACAAATAATTTAATTACAAAATTTAAAACCTAGTTTCTAATTAATTTTAATTTAAACAAGTAATCAAATAAAACTAATTAACCTAATTTATTTTCAAAAATATTAATTTGAATAAATAAGACCTAATTATGTATTTTGTGATTTGTTAGTTTAATAAAAAATAATAATTTTTGTGTTAATTAATTATAACAATTAAAGGAAATAATTAAAGAAATTAAAAAGAATTAGAAAGAAAAGCAAATTGGGCCTGTGTTGGATGTCGCAGGGGGGTGCAATTCTGAATTATATTTGGGCCCAAGGCTGATGGCCCAACCCCTGTGTTGAATCCCATGTGCTGACCTTCTGATGGTGCACCATGGTTTCTCGTCTGGAGTGTGTTAGATCTCTTGCTAGGCTGATCAAGTTGTTGGATACAAGGGTGTATGGTAGGCCTTTGGATGAGTATTGCATACGATCTGTGAATAGAAAATAAGAAAATAAGTGTTGCTGGGACCTGGGATCGAACCCAGGTCCTTGTGATTACCACTAAATGCCCTTGCCAGCTGCGCTATTGTGACTTATTGTTAGTATAATGAAAACAAAATATAATATAAAGAAAAAAATAGTTGACTCCAACGCGCGCGAATTTCAAATAAACCAGTAGGGTAATGCCAAATCACCTTCTACCTCCAGCCTGTCGTCTTAGGCATATACCTTTTACCTACGGTTGTGCATTTGTAGCTATTGCCATGCGAATTTCCAAAATGCACAAGACACGTGATAAATTACTTCCAACTATATGGATCAATTCGTCTTGATCTCGTGAACATCATGGCGTTCTTCTCTTGGCCCAATTTAACCTGTGTGACAAACCCCTAAAACGCACATGAAAACCCTAATAATGGCAAAGGCACATATATGCGTCAAAAACTCAATTAAATCATCCAGTCAGGTTGCAAACATGTCAATGATCACAAATATATCACTTAAATATGCTAATGATGTAGGAAATTCAATAATCAATTTGGAAAAAATAAGCAAACTGTGAGAGCTATAGTGCGTGATTCTGGATGCTTCAGGCCTTGCAAATGCTTGCTACAGGTTCAGTGAGTACCTAGGGATATGACTTGATCTTTAGAAACGCTTGAAACGGCCTATGGATGAAGATTGGATCTGCATTTTTCTTTGAAAAGTTGAGACTTTGTTCTTCCTTTTCACACCTGAAAAACCTTGTCTCATGCCTTGTACATGTTCCATATATATCTTAGAATGAATTTGGGTTATAAAATTGGCTTGAATCTTTGCAATTATGGAATATTTGATTTGATTTCCATGCCATATGTAAACTTGCTATTTTGAGACAAATTATCCCTTTCTTGTACCAATTATACTTGATTCATTTTGGTCTTGATATCTAAGCATATTTTGATTGCAAACCTGTCAAAGAATCAAATCTTTACATATCTTTGCTATTATTCACCAATTATTTGATTTAATTCAATTTTTAATTAATAAAAAATCAAAATAAATTGAAAAATGAAGCAAATAATGTGTGGGTGAATATTTGGGTCGTGGACCATATTATAAGTGAGGTGCAAGCATAAGAAGTTAGGCCCATTTGACAACAAATGTAATTTTGAGCCCATTTGACTTTTGACAATTTTGCAAAAAAGGTCAACTTTGACAAGGCATATCTCTTCCAATTTTAACCCTAGAGAGGTGTTCTTGGACTTTTTATAAAGCTTAGGATGTCCCCCAAGCAACCCTTTTTTCTCATCTCAATTGGGTCTTCCATGTTCATGTAAGAAGTTTCACCCAAAAGGTGTTTTTGTTGACTTTTCAAAAGGACCCATAATGTAGAAATTCATATCTTTTTGTGGGTGAATATTTTGAACTTGTGGGGTGAAGATGAGTTGTAGGGAATTGCATAATATTAAAAATGAGCTTTGGATGGAAAATTTCTGATAAAGCATGTGGAAGTTATGCTTGGTCAAAGTTTGGATGTCTTTTCCTGAGAAACCCTAATTTAGCAACTTTTGGGTTTTGATGAATTTGGAGCATTCCTTGGGGAATCATGATCAACCCTTGATAAAATGATGAAAGTAACTTCAAAATGTTAATTTTGACCAAAAATCTTGAAGTTTGATTGTATGTGGGTCACAATTAACTTTTAACCTAATATAGTCGATTCTCAAGCATCTGAGCAGTTGACTGAGCAAACTTTTTGTGCAAGGCATGAAACTTGACATGGAGGGTCTTGAGATCATACTAGGACCATAGAGAGCATATGAGATCTTTGGAGTTCACCTTTCTTGATGAGAATGGAAACCCTAATTTGAGACACACTGCCTTAGGAGAGAGTTTGTCTGGTCAACTCTTGGGCAAACTTGAGCAAATTGAGGATCTCTAGGAGTATGTATTGAGTAAAATAAGAGGGCAAATTTTGGGGTCCAACACGTTACATTTCTTGAATCGTGAGAAAATTTTCTACAAGTTTCATGTTTACAGTTTTCATTTTTGATGAGAAATAAGCAAGTTACAATTGGTCTGGCTAGAGGTTGAAGATGAAGTCTTCAGAACATGTTTTACCTTACATATTTGTTGTTTTATTTGTATTAAAGGATGTATAGCCACCCCAGTGGTAGAAGCGTGCGCCTGTAACCTATGGGACCTGGGTTCGAGCCCCAGTGGTACCCTTTTCATTTTTCTGATTTTTGATTGTATTTGGTAGGCGCTGGGCCCTTTGGGCCTGGCTTGTTATTATTTTTGCTTACTAACCCCCTTGTAGGCTCTTGGCAAACCCTGGCCCAAGTTTATTTATTTATTTTTTTACTTATTTTTTTTTAAATATATTTTTCTAAATACTAAAAAACATAAAATACAAAAAATTATATATTTATATTTTGACTTATTTTATTTTTATTTTTCCATAAAAAATATTTATATTTATTATACTTTATTTATTTTATTAAACAAATCTTATAAACTTAATTAATATTATGATTTTATTTATTTATTTTTCACACCATTTAAAATACATTATTTTAATATAAAAAAGACTAAAATTATTTTATAATGCTATAAATATTTCAAGATAAAAAATAACAAAAAAATACTTTTCTTAAACTTATTTTCTTTTGATTAATTAATAGAACTAGGTTTTCAATTAAAATATTTTCTTAATAAATTCAAAATTAATTAACTATTCTCTTTATTTAATTAGGTTAAGACAAAAATCTTTTTTTTCCATGAAAACCAAACAAAATTCATTTTCTTTACAATTTGCATCCTTGTACATTTATTCATTTTTATACTTTGTATTTATTTAATTCCTTGTATATTCATACCAATTAAATATGGTTTTAATAGACTAATTAGGTTTAAATTCTTGCAATCACCATTTACAAATTGTACACCCCCTCCCCACAAATGTTGTAATAGCGTAGTAACTTTAAATTTCGCAATTTACCGCTTTTATATAACATGCTAGTAATTAGGGTTTGTATGGAAAGACTAAAACCAATTCTTATAAAACCCTAATTCAAGACAAAAAACAAGCATGAAAATGATACACTTGCACACAAGCACCCCTAGGGTTACTCCACTT